>OX438534.1:12033022-13233022 GCA_949316355.1 Bruchidius siliquastri | reverse complement strand
CAACAAAAAGTACGATTTTTCAATACTGTATAATTATCTTCCGGACTGTAATAAAACATTTAGATACATAGGTACCAGTAGACGATGGCAGTGTCAGGACATTTCAGGGAATAACATGAAGGTCATATATAGGTGACAGATATTCCTCAAAAAATGCTAGGAATAGATGATGGATTCGCCCGGTCGCCGCCGCGGCCTCGGGCCGTGTCCGACGAAGATTTTCTGATGTTTTTCTGTGAATTTACAACGTTGCCAAGCTTAATATCGCCATCATTGGGGAACTGAAGACATTGTTATTAATGTACCTATTGTTCATTCGGATACTCAATAACCTAGTAGCTTAGGAGAATGATGAAAAGGATATTTTCTTTTTCATGCTCGACATTTTCAATGAAGATATTGTTTGGGGTGAACGGGGCAAGTGATGCTTGAGTAAGAAAGTTTGATAGATAGTGGGATGGAAACTCTGCCTACGTAGTGCAGCAATTGTAGGTCACTCAAAAAATTGTTTTATTAACGATTTCGCCTATTCATTGTTATGGAAGAGAATCGCGTTGTAGGAAAATGTATGAGATAGTTATGATTGTTTAAGTGGCGTCAGTTTAGTCAGAAAATACTTCCAAAGCATAATCCATCAGTGAATTTGCCATTGAATAGCACGAGGAACCCTTATTTTCAAAACAACAATGAAGCTTCCTTAGAACCCTTGAAGGTTCCGCAACCATATTATCTCGGTAAATAAAACACCATGAAAGAATAGTTTTATTTCGGAGAATTATTATACAATTTTTGTTTCTGAATAATGGTTAAACTAAATTAAATTGAACTACGTCTAATCAGCGAAAATTATTGGCTATTATTTTGTGGTGATAAAATTGGAATTAAAAAGTGAACTCATAGGATATATTATTAGAAGGTTCAGGTTACAAATTATGACATTATAATTTCGAAATCAGATTCTCTCATTCTATTTTGTGATTTGATGAAGGCTGCCCAAGCATAGACATTCGTTTAAATGTAGATTTTTCTTTTCGATCTTTTTGAACTCCATATCCTATACTTTTGTCCTTGTTACTTTCTAATTACATTCCCCACGTTATATCTTCAGAATTTTGTGCCCCCTAAAACTTTGCACCCGATGCCTAGGCTACTAAGGCTTCTGCGCGCCAGTGTAGTAACTTTAAAAAGGTACTCAGGGTCTCTAATTTTTTTTAAAACCCTACCTATGTCCCAGTCTGTCTGTAAATTATCATTTTTGCGGTATTATTTCATATTAATTGCACGAGGGTGAATTATACCTAGTTCATCTACTTGACTTCAATACTTTTGTTATCAAAAAGTCACGATGTGTTCTCCCTGTACATAAGTCAGATATAGTTGATATATATGTTTTGGGAACAGATATCCAATAAATACCAACCGTAGAATCCATAATCTCATCCCAAAGAAATAAACAATCCTACTAAAAACGTATACCTACCTACCCTTGAATAATAAAATTCTACAACTTCAACACTAATAATGAAAGTAGGTAGGTACCTATTCTAACTCTGATCTGAGTACACACGCCGTAGTACCAATTAATTTGGCAACTTTGCCGACTTATTCTTATTCTCAGAATTTCATTATGGCGGCAAACTGAAAACTTTAGGAAGAGGAAGAGAAGATCTCCAACGTTGCCACGTTCAAAACTTAGGCTATTTGAATTGAACTTTGTACATTATGTATTGCTGTTTTATTCAATTCGGAGTATTTTTTAAATGTACCTGTGATTAACGATGGAGATATTAAAAAGCAGTACATGAAGTTGACGGTCAATAGGCAATTCCTATTCCACTTTTGGTACTTGGCTCATTTTATTTTATTGTTATTTTTATTATTGCGGCTACTAGAATTTCGAATTTGACGGCTTGTCTATTGCTATTTTTTTATTTTTCATTTATTATTAACATAATCTCAGTAACCGCTAAATCCATATAGTGCGGCAAATTGAATAGCAAAAAAGGAAACCCAGAAGTATTTGAATATTCACAAACTTTGTTACATTTACCGAGTTTGCGATCATTTTTCATGTATTTTTCCGGCGGTTAAAATTTTTTTAAAAATTCCGTACTCTTTTTTTAAACTTTTTTCATGTGACTGGTATTGGACTAGAGAGCCTGGGGACATCAATGAACATTTAATATTCAAAAGAGTTTTGAGGGAGTGCAAAATGTTTAGAAAGTGCTTACTTTTTAGTAGTGTCGGAATGAAATGTGATTTCTGGGGATAACAAATACATTTCTCAAGATGTCAGAGCCAGTATGCGTACGTAATTTGAAAATCAATTCATTTTCATAATATATCAAGTGGATCTCTTTTTGAGTATTATTTTATATTGTCCTCTGAGCAAATCAAACAAAGGTAAAATATTCCATTATATATTTTTTTTATGTCCGTAATCCAACTAGTAAATATATGAGATAATAGATACAAGAAGAGTCATGGTCAAAGCTTTAGGAGCAAGATTATGAAAACCTTTATTTGTGTATTGCTGCATTATTCATATTTTATAAGCCTCTGATTCGAAATTAGACTACATCCATTTTTACTCACAATACACACTCAGCTGCATGCGTATATACGCTGCAAGTACTTGCATGAACATATAGCTCAATTTAGCGAGATCACAAGAATGGATTGTCATTAAAAAAATAAAAATACTATAATTAAATCCCAACCATAAAAACAAGTTTCCTGACATGAACTATTAAACTATCATACATTGGCTTCAACATTACACCAGTTTGTAGTCCTACAACATGGCAACCATGCACTCTAGATCAACGATGCGCCAATCCTAGGAACCCATTGAAGTAGCAGGACTGAAAGAAAGACTATGTTGTTGAATTGTTTTAATAATTCCATATTGATAAACATTATATTCCTCAAAGGCTTTATTAGGCTTTCAGGTATATCGCGAGAACTTACTTCATTCATTTTTCTCGTGTCTGTTGGTTTCAGTAGTCTTTATGCCCTAGGAAGTGGTATTTTATTAAGAAATATAATATGCTTATATAACATATATATATATATATATATATATATATACACTAATAGATGCTCACTAAACAAAACAGAATCAGGCTGCTGCAATATTATATCTACATTGCAATGAAAGACGCAATGTTATTCTATTCTGTTTCATTCATTTCACAGTAATGTTGATTAAAATATGCCTTAACACCCTTCAACAATGTTGCGATTTCAGCATTACAAATGAAATATCTCTCAAGTGTTACTACAATATTTCATACATGTATAGGTTTCACTATGGATCTATCCTTCATTTATCTATGTGATATGTGATCTATAATGTGAAAAAATATATGGAATTTTATCAGATTAAAAAAAAATTGCCTTGAGTATTATAATAAAAATAATGTTTTAACTACATCTGAAATAAGATTCATAAGAGATGATCAATTCAAATGGTTTTATATTTTTCGTAAGAATCTTCACACTTGGAAAATGATGGACCTATGAATAAAATACTTATTAGAACAATAATGGGTTCCAGTAGCTGAGTAGGCTGGAGCCTAGGGCAGCAAATATGGCTCAATTTTTTTTTACAGAAATAAAAAAAAAATTATTATATCCCCAGAGAAAACGAGTCTCGAAAATTTGAAGGCATACCTTGCCTTACTTTACAATAAGTGCGTGATTGAGCTTTTTTAGCTCTAAAGTATACTCAAAAACTGTTTCTCGAGTAATCTTCACTAAATCGTGGGTTGCAAGAATAATCTAGAAACTGACACAACCATGCCCTAGTTTACAAATGGTGAAGTTGCAATTTCATTGTCACAATAAATGTAATTATTATGATTGTGAAGTAGGGGGTTCTGAATTTCAGGGGTCAATAGGTGTGCGGCAAAAATTGAATAGCCATCTGGCAGGAAATTCGTAAATCCGCCACTGATGGGTTTTATTCATGAACATATAAAATGGTTTAATTAATTGTATGTACATAACACTACAACTACTACAGCAGTGTTGGAACCCGAAAAAAAATCATTGTAAATGTCTTCATGTAAATAGTCTTATAACAGAAATATTTGTAAATCAATTTCAAAACATAAACTAATTTCACCCAAAAAGTGGTTGTCCTGGCCTATATTATACCGCAAGTGTACTTTGTGTACTGGAACTGAATCTTCTATTCAACAAGCTTTATACTGGATTTTATCAAAATCTGAGGTAAAAGGTTTATTTCCATTGAAATGTTGGTTTCAATACTCCAAAAATATGTAAAGCATAATAAGTTTACTTCTTGTGATAATAATTTTCTTGATAATTATGAGCTTCCAGGAAAGGTCTGCAAAAGCAATTTTAAACCATTCCAACAATCACAGGGGCATCATATCCTAAATATATTTGTGTGCTGACTTGGTGAAACTCTTCCATAAAATCAATTTATAGTATTATGTAGCAACACCACCTCTACACACTTTTGATTGAGATGGTGTTATTTGTAGGCACAAGTAGGCACACTGAAATTGTGTCACAAAGCTGCATTTTAATTGAAATTTCACTATGAAACTTGCCTATGTAGCACTATTAATCGGTAGGATGTTATTAGTTGATTCAAAACTAGCACTTCCTGTACCATATCATCCATGCTGCTATATTAATTTGTATAAATGCAAATAAATATGTTACAATTTAGACAATACTACCACATAAAATTGAACATTCAAAAAATCAAGATGATGATTTTTCACATGGGTGCCATAGATATTGATAGCTGTTGAATATGCACCAAAATGCCACAAGATCAGAGTCTGTGGTGATATTTGCACTCAGTGCAATTTCAGGGCAAATAAAAGTACGTCAAAGGCAAACAAAAAAATCCCACATTATATAAACACAGCTTCACACACAACAGATTTACTCCCACTCATAAAAAAAACAATCATTATAGTAACCCTATCTCTGGAAGTACCTGAAAAAGCTGGCTGACCCATTCCATCTCTATAGATTGATGCAGAATACAAGAAAACGATCAAATTTATGTATCCAACAATCATTACTATTTCCTTTACAGGCAGCAAGTCAGCTTTGTAGTTTTCCTGTGTGGGTAATTTAAGCGAAAAACGAAATTATGGAACTTATAAACTACTTATAACAAATTTATGTTTGACATACATTATAACAATCTGTTATAAATATCCATCATATAGATTGCAGATGATGTTAGTCATTGAAACATAGAAGATGAACAGCAAACAGTTATTGTGCAATATTCTGAATAAATGAGAGACAAACTTTATTATAAAAACCTAGCATATACTTACAACAAAATTATGTATGACTTTTTCGTTTTATATTATTTCTCATAAGATTTACCATCACAATATTTATGATATCTTAATATCTTTGTCCTACAGTTCACGATTAAAATCTTTCACTTAGCATGTGTTACAATACATACAAACAAGGATGAATGAAGAATTCTATTCTTATGTTTACTGAACATAGCACTGATCGGGTTATACACATCTGTAACATACATACATATATGTACATACAACTAACATTCCAGACTACTGCTAGTACAATACACAAATTGTCTTGTCCAGGTAATGGATGGAACTGTATCTGCCTTTGGGTTGGTTCCTACTCTTCTTTTTCCATCTGGTATTCTTGCCTGTGTAGAGACATGCCGATCACACATTTGAGAAGCATTCTCAATATGTTTAAATGTATTTTTGAAGAATTCAACAATCAGACACAATATATTAGCAAATTCCTATTCATATTTTCAAGCCACAGCCACAACTGAGAAAGCTGGAACAATTGTAACACAATATATCAGCAAATTCCTATTCCTATTTTCAGAACAATATGTTACAAATATCAATCATATAGAATGCAGATGTGTCATTAAAACATAGAAAATAAATAGCAAACAGTTATTGTGCAATATTCTGAATAAATGAGAAACAAATTCCATTATAAATACCTGGCATATACTTACAACTATCATTCCAGACTACTAGTACAATACCCAAATTATCTTGTCAAAGTGATGGATCGAACTGCATCTGCCTTCAGGTTGGATCCTACCCTTATTTTTCCATCTGGTATTCTTGCCTATGTAGAGACATGTTGATCACACACTTGATATGCTCGAATGTTTTTTGAAGAAGTCTCTCATTTTACAAGCCAGGGCCACATCTGAGAAAGCTGGAACAATTGTAACACAATATATTAGCAAATTCCTAATAATATTTTTAGAACAATCTGTTATAAATATCCATCATATAGATTGCAGATGATGTTAGTCATTAAAACATAGAAGATAAACAGCAAACAGTTATTGTGCAATATACTGAATAAATGAGAAACAAACTTTATTATAAAAACCTAGCATATACTTACAACTATCATTGCAGACTACTAGTACAAAACACAAATTATCTTGTCAAAGTGATGGATCGAACTGCATCTGCCTTCACGTTGGATCCCACCCTTCCTTTTCCATCTGGTATTCTTTCCTGTATAGAGACATGTTGATCACACACTTGATAAGCCTTCTTGATATGCTCAAATGTTTTTTGAAGAAGTCTCTCATTTTACAAGCCATAGCCACAACTGAGAAAGCTGGAACAATTGTAACACAATATATTAGCAAATTCCTATTCCTTTTTTCAGAACAATATGTTACAAATATCAATTATAAAGATTGCAGATGTGTCATTAAAACATAGAAGATGAATAGCACACAGTTATTGCCAATATTCTGAATAAATGAGAAACAAACTTT
This sequence comes from Bruchidius siliquastri, assembly GCA_949316355.1. NCBI lineage: Eukaryota > Metazoa > Arthropoda > Insecta > Coleoptera > Chrysomelidae > Bruchidius > Bruchidius siliquastri. Next base: position 13,226,217 of record OX438534.1, on the reverse strand, counting down.
ATTCATTCTTAATACCTAGTATATACTATATATACTATTGAATAATAAATCAGACTCATGTCTTGATCATTTGACATCCTTTGGAATCCATATACAGAACAATAGTGAATTATTCATCAAATAAGCTTGGAAAACACTGAAATAAGGGGAAAAATATTTGAGGTAGATCCCGGTTTCCCAGACACAAACCACAACACAAGTAGTTAGGAACAAATCAAGAAACCCAAAAGTATCTAGTTTGAAATTGGTTTGAAACAAAAAAATATGTTTTGGAATTTTCAAAATATATTTTCTGACATTACTGCATCTGTCAAAGAGGTGGCTTCATTGAAATCATGTTTTCAACATTCCAGCATATTAGGGACACTGTGCAAAATAAAAAGGATTCACTTAACTGCAATATTTTTGTAGACCATTCACAAGTACCTTTGTGGGAATTTAAAAATATAAATATTACCCTAGTATCATTATTGGGATACTGCTAGGACACTTTACAAATATGTATAAATATAGGTTTGTGATAATATCTAAAATGAAACAATAAACAACCAGATTTTCACAATGTGATATCCCTACGTTTTCTTATAACTTTACGAAGCTCTGTCATGAGAAATATTCGGTTGTGGATTCTGTCCAACACAGCACATATTTAGGATTAAGTTAGGGAAGCAAGAACTATCTGTCGAATGAAATTTCAACTATTTTCTAGGATTTTTTTGAAAGCTGTATATTATATTAAGTTTGACATATTACTTTGCATCAGAAAATCATAGATATCGCTACCATACCTTGTCAGCGGTTTATCATACCAGGGTTGCCAGACGTACAATGATTTCGCCTCTTGTTGTAAACGATAATTACTAGCTGTAATCAAACATTTTTCACAGTTTTTCCAAGGTAAGCCATCTGTTTATAGATATTATGTACTCTGAAGATCACAGTATGGGTTGAATATCTCAAGTTGGTCGCACTGTAATGTCGAGTGTGAAGGAGTGTTTTGCAAGCTAAATTTAATAGAAACAAAGGCCAGAGATAAATTGAAAGTAGAAACGATCGGCAAAAGCATGATTGCTTCTCAACTTGTAAATGGACAAGGAGGTAAAATTGAATTGAACCTTTATAAAGAATTAACAAAAACATAAATAGCAACATTTATGACGATCTACCAGATTCGGAGACTGATTAATTATTACATTTCTTTATTTCTCTTAAATATTGTGTTCAAAAAGTCCTATTTATTTGATTTCATATGTATATTTTTTTATTAACCTTCCATACTTTGATTCTATATACACACGATATTTTAAGATAAAGGCATTATTTGTTATTGAACGTTTTGTTATTTTGACTATATTTCAATGAATGTAAATGAAGAGAAGGTTTCGCAACAGCAATTTCGGGTCGTTTCTTAACCCTCTCAAATTGTTTCATTCTAATATTGACATAAAGAGCATGGGATAAGCATAGACGTAATTGTACATTATACCACTGCACTTTTCGTTAAAAAACGGGAATTTGTCTGATGCATAAGGAATATCACCATGGTATATATGGAAGTGTGAGTGGAAAAGTGGCATTTTTTTGGGAAAATAATAGTGACGCCCCCCCTCTCGTAATCCTGGTTTCGCACCAGCGTACGATAATTTTCAACCAAAAACGAAAATTCGCTAGCATTTATAGGACAATTCTTCCAGACGATCTGGCAACCCTGTGTGATACAATTACTCTCCCTCTCCAGTTTTTTGTCTGGAATGACTGAAATCTTACATTAGGATAGCAGAAACAGAAAGAGGTTATATTTGCTACCCATAGTCCGGTCCAATATATTTTTATGTCATCTAATAAACATGTTTGAAGAACAACATTTTTATGGAACCCTGACCAAAATAATTGTAAAACCAAGACTGAAACTAGTTTTGGTTTTTCTTTTAAAAAAATATAAATTTTCAAGAGATTTCAATAAATGGATATATTTTACGTGTACTTCAACCTCGGGATAAATATTAAGCCGTTTCAGGTCTGTCGGCCCGGATTCAAAATTATTTTATTTAGTAGGTTTTATATATAGGATTGGAATTTTGTATAGTTTATTCGAAGTAACTTGGAACACCAATATAAAGAAAATCACCCATGAGCCATGGGCTGGTCAGAGCCATATTCAGTGCGTTGAATACATTGCTTGTTGTGAAATAGCATCCATTATTCGAACATGGACTCTTTCCGCATCACATTTCTGTTTTAAGCTCCATTACTTCTTTAACAGACTTTTTTATATGCTAGGTGTCATCTATTATTAGGCATTATTATTGTTTTTATTCCAACTACATGCACGCAACCACAAAACTTAAGTCCATCTCTAATCGAACTATCTTTCAAACGACAATGAATGATGATCTTTCCGGTGTATCATACTATGTCTCATCCAAATAGTAGATTAGTCAATCTTCCTCTCTATGTTTTTTATTTTCTCCAAATGTTCAATACGCCATCTGAAAATCCGCCGACTTTCCATTAAAGCTGACCTTTAGTCGATTACTTTAAACTTAAATCCAAGTTTTTTCAATCTTCGAGGCAAAGCCGACCGTGGGCATGGTTTTCCCATTTTAGAGAGTGTTTCCTGAATCATCTCTATGGTGAGAAACTCAATTTGATAAAATATATATTTATTATATATATTATATCAAATCCGAGTATGGACCCCTGTTAGGATCCATGTCAATGTTTTCACCTCGATTTTAACATTCAATATCATCGTCTTGCCAAGGTCTTCATGAAGCCGGGCACGTATTTTCCCACGGACGAAACATTTTAACGTTTCTATAAGTTATAATATAGTTTCAAAATTGTTTTTAAAAATATCTTGGGTCACGTTCCATAAAAAAATTGGCATTTAAACATGTCTTACTATATCATATAGGTTGTAGATGGTCTTACTTGGTGAAAGTCTTCCATCATGCAGATGAAAAGTTGTGTAAGATTTGACAGTACTACGATGATTTAAATATAAATCGAAACGCGTCACTGAAAGAAGAAGACTTATTTGTGTAACTGTGTGTTAATTACACAACTTTTTATCTGCAAAAAGGATTGTTTTGAATAATAACTTACAATTCTAAATCAAATTATTCGGAAAAAAGTATTTGATTTGAATGGTTTTCTTTTTCAGCAAAGATTTAGTATCTACGATATACAACTTTTTAGAGTTGTTCATCACAGCCCTGTCAATATATTTGTGTTTTGTTGGCATATATTAGGTCATCAGTAATTTGTACAGAATATTTAGAGCATACCCCTTAGAGAGCATGGAAGTAATTTTACAAATAGCGAAAACAAGACAAAATTTTTTTTTGCTCAAATGAGCTTGGAAAACACTGAAAAAGGGGGAAAAATCGCTGAGGAATATCCCAGTTTCCCAGGCACAAAACACAACACAAGTAGTCAGAAACAAAACAAGAAACCCAAATATCTAGTCACAATTGTTTTGGAACTAAATAAATATGTTTTGGAATATTTCAAAATAGCTTCCCTAACATTAGTGCCATCTATCAAAAAGGTGGCTTCATTGAAATTCTGTTTAACATTCCAGCAGCAGTTTTCGTCCGGCGTTCATACAGTGTACATCGGCCGAGAGAGGTTCTTATTCGACTTTGTCACCCTGCGCGTTTTTGTTTCCACATTGTTATTTTTGTGTTTTATTCCATTTGGTCTATTTACATCGTACTGTGAGTAGATAGCTATGAGTAATTGTATCCAGACGGTGCTCGTCTAAATGTCGATCACCAACTCACCAGGGGCTGGTGGCCCTGGCCCCCCCTATATCCAACAACGCTCACCACAAGCGAATATTCAAAATATTGAAATAGTTCACATGACTGATGAGATTAGTAATCCATCCGTGTATAGAAATACGCTAACTGAGGCTACGGATAATAGATTGATAAAAATAAACGTGAAAACAAATACCAACCAAATAGCAAAGGTCCATTTTTTATATTTGCGGAACATAAAAACCTAAACGTTGGCCGTCTACATCCTATGAGACTGGGTGAGAAATTGTTGGAAATAGGCAAGGATGAAAAACATATTGTCGCATTGAGTGTAGTAGGTCGAAATAGAATTAAAATACAAGTCGACTCCCCATTGGCAGCAAACAGACTGATAAACAATCCCGTTTTTGAAAACAATGGCTTGATTGCTTACATACCTTTACATCTCACAGAAAAGAAAGCTATTGTCAAAGGCGTAGATACTACGTATTCAGAGGATGAACTATTAAGGACAATTGTATCCGATATTTCTGTACAATCTGTTAAACGAATGTTTAAAACAGTGAAAAATGGAGAAGAATCATCGAAAGTCCCTAGGCAGATGATAATTTTATCGTTCTTGGGTTTGAAAATACCTCAATATATTTACATTAACAAAATGAGGTTCTCAGTAGATAGTTACTATTCACCAGTCTTCATGTGCTTTAATTGTTTGAGATACGGTCATACCTCGACTCAATGCAGAAGCAAAAAAAAGTGTATGAATTGCGGCGTGGAATCAGACGATACTATAATATGTAATAACTGTAGACCATTTTGTGTCCATTGTAAATCTCAAAGCAACCCCAGTACCGATAAAAATTGTCCTGCTTTTCTAAAACAGAAACGTGTAAAAGAAGCAATGGCGCATCTCCATTTATCATTCAAGGAAGCTGAAAAAATTGTTGACCAGCCAAGTTATGCTAGCTTAACGTCAAAAAATAAATACGCTCCCTTACTTAATTCCGAGTTAGAATTTCCTACATTGCCAAACAGGCAGTCACAGAATCCAAAGTCGAATGCTACCACTAATTCAGTTTATCCTCCACCTACGCGCACGAAGAGTTTCAGCAAAAAAAGGAAAATTCAAGAAACTGAACCCCAACATCCACCAATTAGAAGAGAATATCAATGGGCTTTTGCTGGTAGGCCTACCATTGACCCTAGCAGCCCCTCAATGAATCAGACTTTCGAAGATATAAAAAATAAAATAATAAGAGACCTCAACAGTAATCTTACACAAGTTTTCCAAACATTAATCCCGCAAACCTCCAGCAACGTGTCTCAAACCATTAATTTTGAACATCTCATTGAAACGTTCTTGTCTGATATTTTTTAAAACTACATTCAACACTCAACTTAAGGTTATACAGTGGAATGCCAGATCGGCATTCTCTAATCATAACTTATTTGAAAGTCTAGCTCATAATTGTAATTTTGATGTAGCTCTCATATCCGAAACGTGGTATAGGAAGAATTATTCTATTTCTCTTAAACATTATAATATTATACGCAAAGATAGAGCAGATGGCAAGGGTGGTGTGGCAATATTTCTTAGAAAGGGCATACCACACACCGAAATTGATATGAGCAGTGTCAGTAATCAAAACCTAGAAACTTGCGCAATCAGTATATCAATAGGTTCCAGTATAATATCCATAGCATCAATATATAGACCACCAAATATCTCAGCGACGGCAAATGACTACATTCAGATTTTCAGTAAGTTAGATAACCTTTGCATCATAGGCGGCGACTTTAACGGACACCATCACGCTTGGGGATCAGCAGATAACAATTCACCTGGAAAAATTTTAGTAGAAGCAGTCGAGCAGTTTCCCAATCTAATATTCAGGAACGAAGGGCAACCGACAAGGACATCAAGACCTAACACAAATATTTCTGTGGTAGATGTTACAATCATATCAAGCAATTTGTTGCCTAAGTTAACTTGGATCGTTCTAGACGATACATACGAATCTGATCATTATCCGATCATGTTCACCATTGGAGATTCCTGTGCACATCTTCGATCAAACACCACTTACAAATGGAAAACCACCAATGAACCCAACTAGAATCTATACGACGCTAGTAGAATCCCACATTCACTCTGTTGACTTGAGCATTGATGCTAACTCTCTTTCTTCGGCCCTCATTGACGCTGTATCGAGAGCAGCTGATACCGCACAAAAAAAATCCTGCATTGAGTAAGCATCCCTCACCACCGTGTTGGGATGCAGAATGTACTAATAAGGCTTAGGAGCGTAAAGAATCTTTACGAAAATTTAAAGCAAATATGAATATAGATAACTTCATAAAATATCAAAAAACTGTAGCTGAATCCAAAAAACTCTACAAGATCAAGGCTAAAGCAAGCTGGTTATCCTTCTGCAATTCATTAAACGCCCAGACTAATCCGTCCACGATCTGGAGAAGGGTGAACGCTATAAGCAGAGGATTAATCCCAACAACACCAACAACATGTCACAAAAAACAGCTGAGGAATTCATCAAGAAGGTTGCCCCCGATTCAGCACCCCTGATTATACCCAAGCAAGAAATGTACCAGGGCCATTTTCTGATGAATGAAATAACAATAAATGAGCTCGATTCTAATTTAAAGAAAAACGACTCAGCGCCTGCGCACGATGGGATTACTTACTCCATGATTGAACGCCTCCCCGATAACGCCAAAGAATTACTCTGCCAAGCTTTCAACAAGGTTCTTATAGATGGGGAAGACTGTCACAATATCAAGAAGATTATCATCCTACCAATCAGTGAACGATCCGATCCCAGTTCATTCAGACCAATATCACTAATGTCTTGTATTCTGAAAAGATTAGAAAGAATAGTCAAAAATCGGCTAGAATGGTGGTTAGAAAGCAAGAAGTTAATGCCCACATGTCAGCTCGGTTTCAGGCGAGGAAAAGGAGTAACAGACTGTCTAGCACATTTAGTCAATGGCATAGAAATCACCTTATCAAGAAATGAATACCTTACGGCATTATATCTTGATATAAACGCTGCTTATGACAATATTAACCTGTTCATTTTATTTGGAAAAATGATTAATATCGGAATCCCCAGACGATTTGCTGCCAATTACTCGTATATCTCAACGAACGAAGAACTAGTAGGACCACGGATAAGCAGCACAGGTCTTCCCCAAGGATCGGTGCTCAGTCCTGTTCTCTTCAACATTCATACGTTGGACCTCCACTCAAGAAATATTTCAGTAAACATACTACAATATGCTAATGACTTGTGCCTTTATAGCTCCAGGAAAAAGTTAGCAGACTGTTTAAATAATATCAGAAACTACGGCCTTGAAGTGAATAACTACCCCATTGAAAATGGTCTCGAGGTCTCATATAATAAATCAGCTATTGTGACATATACTCGACACCGTATTAATATGCAAGACCACATGAATATAGGCAATATCCCTGTTGTTTGTAACACAGAGCATAAATACCTCGGCTTAGTGTCAGACCTGAAATTATCCTGGGAGACACAAATTAAAAATACGCTAAGCAAAGCTGAAAAAAGTTTGAATATCCTAGAGAGCACGACTAGAAAATTTTGGGGAGCTGTTCCTTCAACTGCTTTGACTTTCTATAAGGCCTTCACAAGATCGATACTGGATTTTGGCTCGATATTTTACGGTTCTGCAACTAATTCTAGACTACTGAAGATCGACAGACTCCAATACAAAGCGTTTAGATTAATAACAGGGGCTTTAAAAGCTACTCCTACAATTGCTTTGCTAGCAGAAAGTGGTGAACCACCAATGCACATCAGAAGGCAGCTTCTAGCTCAAAAGGCTGTCCTCAAATGTATGAGTGCCGATGGTACACTAATACTCAACAAACTTGCAACCTGAACTACATATAATCTAACGAATAGGTACTGGGCCCACAAAAACTCTCCCCCACTTGCCGAAGCATTTGAAAACTTGGCAGACTACAGCAGTCAACTGATGTCACATAAACAGCTCCCTTTCTTCCGGTCAGAATATTCTTTACTCCTAGAGAAGCCTCATATAATATATCCTGAATATACAGAAAATGCATTTATCAACAACAGTATAATTGGAAACACTTTAGAAGAATACAGTCCTGCTTGCCAGATATATACCGATGCTTCCAAGGGTAATGACGGTGTCGGCTGTGCCATTTGGATCCCATCTCTGCGCTACAAAGAATTATATAAATGCCATAGATACATGTCAATCTTCAACGCTGAGGCCACTGCTATAGTAAAGGCACTGGAATACATAAATAGAGAACAGGTGACAAATGACCAGAAAATCATCATTTCTGTGATAATGATGATTTTCTGATGACTTTAGAAGAATACAGTCCTGCTTGCCAGATATATACCGATGCTTCCAAGGGTAATGACGGTGTCGGCTGTGCCATTTGGATCCCATCTCTGCGCTACAAAGAATCATATAAATACCATAGATACATGTCAATCTTCAACGCTGAGGCCACTGCTATAGTAAAGGCACTGGAATACATAAATAGAGAACAGGTGACAAATGACCAGAAAATCATCATTATCACAGACTCACGGTCTGTACTACAATCGCTTAGTATCGCAAACACATATAAACATGATATAGTTGCGCAGATAATACAACTATTAGTCCTTCTCCGCCAAAAGTATGTGTTTGTCACCTTCTTATGGGTAAAAGGACATGTAGGCATTACTGGTAACGTCTTGGTGGATAAAATGGCCAAGGAGGCAATAAACTCTGGCAATTTAGTTGCAAGTTTACTCAAGCAGGACCTCCTACCGGTCATAAAAGCGAAATGCAATGAAAAATGGAATGCTGAGTACCGAGATTTCGTATCCATCCACCCATGCCACTATACTTGTATGAACCCTACCCTACCTGCCATGCCAATTTTTAAGAAAATAGCTGCTGCCCGTCCAACACATATTTTTTTATTGAGATGTTGTTTTGGTGTTGCAAACTGTAACGCCCTTCTGTATAAAATGAGCTTAATTTCTGAAACATTCTGTGAATGCGACCGGATATCCTATGGAGACCTCAATCATATGTTTTTTTCTTGTCAAAGTAACACTATTGCCATCTCATTCTTGCGTACATTACTAGGTAGATTCAATGCCCTACCAGCAAACAGCATTTCACTAGCATACTTATTGTCTACAAATTCAAAATTCTTGCAAGAATTTTTGTTATTTATCAAACAATCGAAAAAAAGACCGTGAAACACGTGATGATGTTAGACTTCAAAAGAGGAAATAATTTTTATCAATAGATTCGCTATCGTTCCTCTGTTTTAAACCACTTACCCCTACCATTCCGTGGTCCTCTATGTGTGTGTTTAATAAAAGTGAAGCGAGTGTCCCTGTCTGTTGTGTATTTATTGGTCAGTCGTTAGGTTAGGTTAGGTTTAGGGCTTAAAAAAAATAACTTTCACTTTAAAAAAACATTTCAGCATGATATTAAGGAAACTTTGTGTAAAATAAAAAGGATTCACTTTATTGCAATATTTTTGTAGACCATTCACAGGTAGCTTTGTCGGATTATAAAAATATAAACATATATATATATATATATATATATATATATATATATATATATATATATATACTCTAATAGATGCTGGGATGCTGCTCACTAAACAAAACAAAATTAGGCTGCTGCAATATTATATCTACATTGCAATGAAAGACGCAATGTTATTCTATTCTGTTTCATTCATTTCACAGTAATGTTGATTAAAATATGCCTTAACACCCTTCAACAATGTTGCGATTCTAGCATTACATATGAAATATCTCTCAAGTGTTACTACAATATTTCATACAGGTATAGGTTTCACTATGGATCTATCCTTCATTTATCTATGTGATATGTGCTCTATAATGTGAAAAAATATATGGAATTTTATCAGATTAAAAGAAAATTGTCTTGACTACTATGATAAAAATAATGTTGTAACTGCATCTGAAATAAGATTCATAAAAGATGATCAATCTAAATGGTTTTATATTTTTCATAAGAATTTTCACACTTGGAAAATGATGGACCTATGAATAAAATACTTATCAGAACAATAATGGGTTTCAGTTGCTGAGTAGGCTGGAGCCTAGGGCAGCAAATATGGCTCATATTTTTTTACAGATATATAAGAAAACATTTATTATTTCCCCAGAGAAAATGAGTCTTGAAAATTAGAACGCATACCTGACCTTACTTTACAATAAGTGCGTGATTGAGCTTTTTTTAGCTCAAAAGTATACTCGAAAATTGTTTCTTGAGTAATCATCACTAAATCGTGGGTTGCAAGAATAATCTAGAAACTGACACAGCGATGCCCTAGTTTACAAATAGTGGAGTTGCAATTTCATTGTCACAACAAATGTAATTATTATGATTGTGAAGTAGGGGGTTTTGAATTTCAGGGGTCGATAGGTGCGGCAAAAATTAAGTAACCATCTGGCAGGAAAATCGTAAATCCGCCACTGATGGGTTTTAGTCATGAACATATAAAATGGTTTAATTCATGGTATGTACATAACATTACAATTAGTACAGCAGTGTTGGAACCTGAAAAAAAATCAGTGTAAATGTCTTCATGTGAATAGTCTTATAACAGAAATATTTGTAAATAAATTTCAAAACTTAAACTAATTTCACACAAAAAGTGATTGTCCTGGCCTATATTATACCGCAAGTGTACTTTCTGTACTGGAACTGAATCTTCTATTCAACAAGCTTTATACTGGATTTTATCAAAATCTGAGGTAAAAGGTTTATTTCCATTGAAATGTTGGTTTCAATACTCCAAAAATATGTAAAGCATAATAAGCTTACTTCTTGTGATAATAATTTTCTTAATAGTTATGAGCTTCCAGCAAAGGTCTGCAAAAGCAATTTTAAACCATTCAAACAATCACAGGGGCATCATATCCTAAATATATATGTGTGCTGATTTGGTGAAACTCTTAAAAAATATAATAAAATCAATATATGCTCGTAAATCGTTACCGATAAGTGGGAACTCGCAACTTGTATCTCGTGACGCGTAACTCAGGACTCGGAACTCGTAATGTGTTACCGATAACTCGGAGCTCGTATCTTCTATGTCTTACCTTGTAACTCGTAACTCGTAACTTGTATTTCGTAAATCGTATCTCGTATCTTGTATATCGTGACTTGTAACCCATTTCCGATAGCCAGGAACTCGTATCTTGCACCTCGTAGCTCGTAAATCGTTACCGATAAATGGGAACTCGCAACTTGTATCTCGTGACGCGTAACTCAGAACTTTGAGCTCGTAGCGCGTCACCGATAATTCGGAGCCTGTATCTATCTTTTACCTTGTATCTCGTAACTCTTACCTCGTAGATATTAAGTCGCGACAAGATACGAGCTCCGAGTTATCGGTAACACGTTACGAGTTCCGAGTCCTGAGTTATGCGTCACGAGATACAAGGTGCGAGTTCCCATTTATCTGTAATGATTTACGAGCTACGAGATGCAAGATACGAGTTCCAGGTTATCGGTAATGGATTATAAGTTACCATATATAAGATACGAGGTCCGGGTTATGGGTAGCGAGTTACAAGTTGTGATTTACGAGATACCAGTTTCGAGTTGCTAGTTACGATTTACGAGTTACGAGTTAAGAGTCCCGAGTTCCGAGTCCCGAGTCACGAGTCACGAGCTACGAGTTACGAGTTACGCGTTACGAGTTACGAGTTACGAGTTACGAGTTACGAGTTACGAGTTACGAGTCCCGAGTCACGAGTCACGAGTCACGAGTCACGAGTCACGAGTCACGAGTCACGAGTCACGAGCTACGAGTTACGAGTTACGAGTTACGAGTAACAAGTTACGAGTTACGAGTTACGAGTTACGAGTCCCGAGTCACGAGCTACGAGTTACGAGTTACGAGTTACGAGTCCCGAGTCCCAAGTCACGAGTCACGAGCTACGAGTCACGAGTCACGAGCTACGAGTTACGAGTTACGAGTTACGAGTTACGAGTTACGAGTTACGAGTTACGAGTTACGAGTTACGAGTTACGAGTTACGAGTTACGAGTTACGAGTTACGAGTTACGAGTTACGAGTCCCGAGTCACGAGTCACGAGTCACGAGCTACGAGTTACGAGTTACGAGTAACAAGTTACGAGTTACGAGTTACGAGTTACGAGTCCCGAGTCACGAGCTACGAGTTACGAGTTACGAGTTACGAGTCCCGAGTCCCGAGTCACGAGTCACGAGTCACGAGCTACGAGTCACGAGTTACGAGTTACGAGTTACGAGTTACGAGTTACGAGTTACGAGTTACGAGTTACGAGTTACGAGTTACGAGTTACGAGTTACGAGTTACGAGTCCCGAGTCACGAGCTACGAGTTACGAGTTACGAGTTACGAGTCCCGAGTCCCGAGTCACGAGTCACGAGCTACGAGTCACGAGTTACGAGTTACGAGTTACGAGTTACGAGTTACGAGTTACGAGTTACGAGTTACGAGTTACGAGTTACGAGTTACGAGTTACGAGTTACGAGTTACGAGTTACGAGTTACGAGTTACGAGTTACGAGTTACGAGTTACGAGTTACGAGTTACGAGTTACGAGTTACGAGTTACGAGTTACGAGTTACAATGTAAGAGATAGAAGATACGAGCTCCGAGTTATCGGTAACACGTTACGAGTTCCGAGTCATGAGTTACGCGTCACGAGATACAAGATGCGAGTTTCCACTTATCGGTAACGAGTCACGAACTACAAGATCTAGGATACGAGTTCCTGGTTATCGGCATTGATTTACGAGATCCGAGATCAAGATTTGAGTTCAGAGTTATGGGTAATGAGTTACGAGTTACGAGTTACAAGGTAAGAGATAGAAGATACGAGCTCCGAGTTATCGGTAACACGTTACGAGTTCCGAGTCCTGAGTTACGCGTCACGAGATACAAGATGCGAGTTCCCATTTATCAGTAACGATTTACGAGCTACGAGATGCAAGATACGAGTTCCTGGTTTTCGTTAATGGGTTACAAGTTACGATATACATGATACGACTTCCAGGTTATGGGTAGTAAGCTACAAGTTGCGATTTACGAGTTAAGAGCTACGAGATGCGAGTTACGATTTACGAGGTACGAGTTACGAGTTACGACCTAATATCTACGAGGTAAGAGTTACGAGATACAAGGTAAAAGATAGATACAGGCTTCGAATTATCGGTAACGCGTTACGAGCTCCAAGTTCTAAACTACGTGTCACGAGATACAAGTTGCGAGTTCCCATTTATCGGTAACGATTCACGAGCTACGACGTGCAAGATACGAGTTCCTGGCTGTCGGAAATGGGTTACAAGTCACGATATACAAGATACGAGGTACGATATACGAGTTACGAGTTACAAGTTACGAGATACGAGTTACAAGGTAAGAGATAGAAGATACGAGCTCCGAGTTATCGGTTACACATTACGAGTTCGGAGTCCTGAGTTACGCGTTACGAGATACAAGATGCGAGTTCCCATTTATCTGTAACGATTTACGAGCTGCGAGATCCAAGATACGAGTTCCTGGTTATCAGTAATGGGTTACAAGTTACGATATATAAGATACGACTACCGGGTTATAGGTAGTAAGCTACAAGTTGCGATTTACGAATTAAGAGCTACGATTTACGAGGTAGGAGTTACGAGTTACGACTTAAGATCTACGAAGTACGAGTTACGAGATACAAGGTAAAAGATACAAGACACAAGCTCCGAGTTATCGGTAACGCGTTACGAGCTCCAAGTTCTGAGTTACGCGTCACTAGATACAAGTTGCGAGTTCCCACTTATCGGTAACAATTTACGAGCATAACTTGATTTTATGGAAGAGTTTCACCAAATCAGCACACAAATATATTTAGGATATGATGCCCCTGTGATTGTTTGAATGGTTTAAAATTGCTTTTGCAGACCTTTGCTGGAAGCTCATAACTATTAAGAAAATTATTATCACAAGAAGTAAGCTTATTATGCTTTACATATTTTTGGAGTATTGAAACCAACATTTCAATGGAAATAACCCTCAGAGAGAATATCCAGTATAAAGCTTGTTGAATAGAAGATTCAGTTCCAGTACACAAAGTACACTTGCGGTATAATATAGGCCAGGACAATCACTTATTGTGTGAAATTAGTTTAAGTTTTGAAATTTATTTACAAATATTTCTGTTATAAGACTATTCACATGAAGAGATTTACACTGATTTTTTTTCAGGTTCCAACACTGCTGTACTAATTGTAATGTTATGTACATACCATGAATTAAACCATTTTATATGTTCATGATTAAAACCCATCAGTGGCGGATTTACGATTTTCCTGCCAGATGGTTATTCAATTTTTGCCGCACCTATTGACCCCTGAAATTCAAAACCCCCTACTTCACAATCATAATAATTACATTTGTTGTGACAATGAAATTGCAACTTCACCATTTGTAAACTAGGGCATTTTTGTGTCAGTTTCTAGATTATTCTTGCAACCCACGATTTAGTGATGATTACTCGAGAAACAGTTTTTGAGTATACTTTTGAGCTAAAAAAAGCTGAATGACGCACTTATTGTAAAGTAAGGTAAGGTATGCCTTCAAATTTTCGAGACTCATTTTCTCTGGGGATATAATAAATGTTTTTTTTATTTCTGTAAAAAAAATGAGCCATATTTGCTGCCCTAGGCTCCAGCCTACTCAGCCACTGAAACCCATTATTGTTTGTATATATATATTTTATTCATAGGTCCATCATTTTCCAAGTGTGAAAATTTTTATGAAAAATATAAAACCATTTAGATTGATCATCTTTTATGAATCTTATTTCAGATGTACTTAAAATATTATTTTTATTATAGTAGTCAAGACAATTTTCTTTTAATCTGATAAAATTCCATATATTTTTTCACATTATAGATCACATATCACATAGATAAATGAAGGATAGATCCATAGTGAAACCTATACCTGTATGAAATATTATAGTAACACTTGAGAGATATTTCATATGTAATGTTAAAATCGCAACATTGTTGAAGGGTGTTAAGGCATATTTTAATCAACATTACTGTGAAATGAATGAAACAGAATAGAATACCATTGCGTCTTTCATTGCAATGTAGATATAATATTGCAGAAGCCTAATTTTGTTTTGTTTAGTGAGCAGCATCCCAGCATCTATTAGTGTGTATATATATATATATATATATATATATATATATATATATATATATATATATATACCGACAAAGCTACCTGTGAATGGTCTACAAAAATATTGCAATAAAGTGAATCCTTTTTATTTTACACAAAGTTTCCTTAATATCATGCTGAAATGCTTAATTTGGAATCTGGAATGTTTTTTTTGGCATTGGGTATTGACCCATTCAGCCAAAACCGTAACGTAAGTTATTTTTTTAAGCCCTAAACCTAACCTAACCTAACGACTGACCGATAAATACACAACAGACAGGGGTCTGTCAGGGCGACTTTTATTAAACACACATAGAGGACACCGGAAAGGTAGGGGTAAGTGGTTTAAAACAGATAAACGATAGCTAATCTATTGATAAAAAATTATTTCCTGTTTTGAAGTCTAACATCATCACGTGTTTCACGGTCTTTTTTTCGATTGTTTGATAAATAAAATTTCTTGCGAGAATTTTGAATTTGTAGACAATAAGTATGCTAGTGAAATGCTGTTTGCTGGTAGGGCATTGAATCTACCTAGTAATGTACGCAAGAATGAGATGGCAATAGTGTTACTTTGACAAGAAAAAAACATATGATTGAGGTCTCCATAGGATATCCGGTCGCATTCACAGAATGTTTCAGAAATTAAGCTCATTTTATACAGAAGGGCGTTACAGTTTGCAACACCAAAACAACATCTCAATAAAAAAATATGTGTTGGACGGGCAGCAGCTATTTTCTTAAAAATTGGCATGGCAGGTAGGGTAGGGTTCATACAAGTATAGTGGCATGGGTGGATGGATACGAAATCTCGGTACTCAGCATTCCATTTTTCATTGCATTTCGCTTTTATGACCGGTAGGAGGTCCTGCTTGAGTAAACTTGCAACTAAATTGCCAGAGTTTATTGCCTCCTTGGCCATTTTATCCACCAAGACGTTACCAGTAATGCCTACATGTCCTTTTACCCATAAGAAGGTGACAAACACATACTTTTGGCGGAGAAGGACTAATAGTTGTATTATCTGCGCAACTATATCATGTTTATATGTGTTTGCGATACTAAGCGATTGTAGTACAGACCGTGAGTCTGTGATAATGATGATTTTCTGGTCATTTGTCACCTGTTCTCTATTTATGTATTCCAGTGCCTTTACTATAGCAGTGGCCTCAGCGTTGAAGATTGACATGTATCTATGGTATTTATATGATTCTTTGTAGCGCAGAGATGGGATCCAAATGGCACAGCCGACACCGTCATTACCCTTGGAAGCATCGGTATATATCTGGCAAGCAGGACTGTATTCTTCTAAAGTCATCAGAAAATCATCATTATCACAGAAATGATGATTTTCTGGTCATTTGTCACCTGTTCTCTATTTATGTATTCCAGTGCCTTTACTATAGCAGTGGCCTCAGCGTTGAAGATTGACATGTATCTATGGCATTTATATGATTCTTTGTAGCGCAGAGATGGGATCCAAATGGCACAGCCAACACCGTCATTACCCTTGGAAGCATCGGTATATATCTGGCAAGCAGGACTGTATTCTTCTAAAGTGTTTTCAATTATACTGTTGTTGATAAATGCATTTTCTGTATATTCAGGATATATTATATGAGGCTTCTCTAAGAGTAAGGAATATTCTGACCGGAAGAAAGGGAGCTGTTTATGTGACATCAGTTGACTGCTGTAGTCTGCCAAGTTTTCAAATGCTTCGGCAAGTGGGGGAGAGTTTTTGTGGGCCCAGTACCTATTCGTTAGATTATATGTAGTTAAGGTTGCAAGTTTGTTGAGTATTAGTGTACCATCGGCACTCATACATTTGAGGACAGCCTTTTAAGCTAGAAGCTGCCTTCTGATGTGCATTGGTGGTTCACCACTTTCTGCTAGCAAAGCAATTGTAGGAGTAGCTTTTAAAGCCCCTGTTATTAATCTAAGCGCTTTGTATTGGAGTCTGTCGATCTTCAGTAGTCTAGAATTAGTTGCAGAACCGTAAAATATCGAGCCAAAATCCAGTATTGATCTTGTGAAGGCCTTATAGAAAGTCAAAGCGGTTGAAGGATCAGCTCCCCAAAATTTTCTAGTCGTGCTCTCTCTAGGATATTCAAACTTTTTCCAGCTTTGCTTAGCGTATTTTTAATTTGTGTCTCCCAGGATAATTTCTGGTCTAACACTAAGCCGAGGTATTTATGCTCTGTCTTACAAACAACAGGGATATTGCCTATATTCATGTGGTCTTGCATATTAATACGGTGTCGAGTATATGTCACAATAGCTGATTTATTAAATGAGACCTCGAGACCATTTTTAATGGGGTAGTTATTCACTTCAAGGCCGTAGTTTCTGATATTATTTAAACAGTCTGCTAACTTTTTGCTGGAGCTATAAAGGCACAAGTCATTAGCATATTGTAGTATGTTTACTGAAATATTTCTTGAGTGGAGGTCCAACGTATAAATGTTGAAGAGAACAGGACTGAGCACCGATCCTTGGGGAAGACCTGTGCTGCTTATCCGTGGTCCTACTAGTTCTTCGTTCGTTGAGATATAAATAACCCTACAATAAAAAATAGTTATTAGATTGGCAGCAAATCGTCTGGGGATTCCGATATTAATCATTTTTTCAAATAAAATGAACAGGTTAACATTGTCATAAGCAGCGTTTATATCAAGATATAATGTCGTAAGGTATTCATTTCTTGATAAGGTGATTTCTATGCCATTGACTAAATGTGCTAGACAGTCTATTACTCCTTTTCCTCGCCTGAAACCGAGCTGACATGCGGGCATTAACTTCTTGCTTTCTAGCCGATTTTTGACTATTCTTTCTAATGTTTGTGATTGGTAGCATAATAATCTTCTAGATATTGTGACAGTCTTCCCCATCTATAAGAACCTTGTTGAAAGCTTGGCAGAGTAATTCTTTGGCGTTATCGGGGAGGTGTTCAATCATGGAGTAAGTAACTCCATCGTGACCAGGCGCTGAGTCGTTTTTCTTTAAATTAGAATCGAGCTCATTTATTGTAATTTCATTCATCAGAAAATGGCCCTGGTATATTTCTTGGTTGGGTATAATCAGGGGTGCCGAATCGGGGGCAACCTTCTTGATGAATTCCTTAGCTGTTTTTTGTGACATGTTGTTGGTGTTGTTGGGATTAATTCCTCTGCTTATAGCGTTCACCCTTCTCCAGATCGTGGACGGATTAGTCTGGGCGTTTAATGAATTGCAGAAGGATGACCAGCTTGCTTTAGCCTTGATCTTGTGGAGTTTTTTGGATTCAGCTACATTTTTTTGATATTTTATGAAGTTATCTATATTCATATTTGCTTTAAATTTTCGTAAAGATTCTTTACGCTCCTGAGCCTTATTAGTACATTCTGCATCCCACCACGGTGGTGAGGGGTGCTTACTCAATGCAGGATTTTTTTTGTGCGGTATCAGCTGCTCTCGATACAGCGTCAATGAGGGCCGAAGAAAGAGAGTTAGCATCAATGCTCAAGTCAACAGAGTGAATGTGGGATTCTACTAGCGTCGTATAGATTCTAGTTGGGTTCATTGGTGGTTTTCCATTTGTAAGTGGTGTTTGATCGAAGATGTGCACAGGAATCTCCAATGGTGAACATGATCGGATAATGATCAGATTCGTATGTATCGTCTAGAACGATCCAAGTTGACTTAGGCAACAAATTGCTTGATATGATTGTAACATCTACCACAGAAATATTTGTGTTAGGTCTTGATGTCCTTGTCGGTTGCCCTTCGTTCCTGAATATTAGATTGGGAAACTGCTCGACTGCTTCTACTAAAATTTTTCCAGGTGAATTGTTATCTGCTGATCCCCAAGCGTGATGGTGTCCGTTAAAGTCGCCGCCTATGATGCAAAGGTTATCTAACTTACTGAAAATCTGAATGTAGTCATTTGCCGTCGCTGAGATATTTGGTGGTCTATATATTGATGCTATGGATATTATACTGGAACCTATTGATATACTGATTGCGCAAGTTTCTAGGTTTTGATTACTGACACTGCTCATATCAATTTCGGTGTGTGGTATGCCCTTTCTAAGAAATATTGCCACACCACCCTTGCCATCTGCTCTATCTTTGCGTATAATATTATAATGTTTAAGAGAAATAGAATAATTCTTCCTATACCACGTTTCGGATATGAGAGCTACATCAAAATTACAATTATGAGCTAGACTTTTAAATAAGTTATGATTAGAGAATGCCGATCTGGCATTCCACTGTATAACCTTAAGTTGAGTGTTGAATGTAGTTTTAAAAAATATCAGACAAGAACGTTTCAATGAGATGTTCAAAATTAATGGTTTGAGACACGTTGCTGGAGGTTTGCGGGATTAATGTTTGGAAAACTTGTGTAAGATTACTGTTAAGGTCTCTTATTATTTTATTTTTTATATCTTCGAAAGTCTGATTCATTGAGGGGCTGCTAGGGTCAATGGTAGGCCTACCAGCAAAAGCCCATTGATATTCTCTTCTAATTGGTGGATGTTGGGGTTCAGTTTCTTGAATTTTCCTTTTTTTGCTGAAACTCTTCGTGCGCGTAGGTGGAGGATAAACTGAATTAGTGGTAGCATTCGACTTTGGATTCTGTGACTGCCTGTTTGGCAATGTAGGAAATTCTAACTCGGAATTAAGTAAGGGAGCGTATTTATTTTTTGACGTTAAGCTAGCATAACTTGGCTGGTCAACAATTTTTTCAGCTTCCTTGAATGATAAATGGAGATGCGCCATTGCTTCTTTTACACGTTTCTGTTTTAGAAAAGCAGGACAATTTTTATCGGTACTGGGGTTGCTTTGAGATTTACAATGGACACAAAATGGTCTACAGTTATTACATATTATAGTATCGTCTGATTCCACGCCGCAATTCATACACTTTTTTTTGCTTCTGCATTGAGTCGAGGTATGACCGTATCTCAAACAATTAAAGCACATGAAGACTGGTGAATAGTAACTATCTACTGAGAACCTCATTTTGTTAATGTAAATATATTGAGGTATTTTCAAACCCAAGAACGATAAAATTATCATCTGCCTAGGGACTTTCGATGATTCTTCTCCATTTTTCACTGTTTTAAACATTCGTTTAACAGATTGTACAGAAATATCGGATACAATTGTCCTTAATAGTTCATCCTCTGATATCTACGCCTTTGACAATAGCTTTCTTTTCTGTGAGATGTAAAGGTATGTAAGCAATCAAGCCATTGTTTTCAAAAACGGGATTGTTTATCAGTCTGTTTGCTGCCAATGGGGAGTCGACTTGTATTTTAATTCTATTTTGACCTACTACACTCAATTCGACAATATGTTTTTCATCCACGCCTATTTCCAACAATTTCTCACCCAGTCTCATAGGATGTAGACGTTTAGGTTTTTATGTTCCGCAAATATAAAAAATGGACCTTTGCTATTTGGTTGGTATTTGTTTTCACCGTTTATTTTCATCAATCTATTATCCGTAACCTCAGTTAGCGTATTTCTATACACGGATGGATTACAAATCTCATCAGTCATGTGAACTATTTCAATATTTTGAAAATTTGCTTGTAGTGAGCGTTGTTAGATATAGGGGGGGCCAGGGCCACCAGCCCCTGGTGAGTTGGTGCTCGACATTTAGACGAGCACCGTCTGGATACAATTACTTATAGCTATCTACTCACAGTACGATGTAAATAGACCAAATGGAATAAAACACAAAAATAACAATGTGGAAACAAAAACGCGCGCGGTGACAAAGTCGAATAAGAACCTCTCTCGGCCGATGTACACTGTATGAACGCCGGACGAAAACTGATGCTGGAATGTTGAAAACAGAATTTCAATGAAGCCACATTTTTGATAGATGGCACTAATGTTAGGGAAGCTATTTTGAAATATTCCAAAACATATTTTTTTTAGTTCCAAACCAATTTTGACTAGATATTTGGGTTTCGTGTTTTGTTTCTGACTACTTGTGTTGTGTTTTGTGCCTGGGAAACTGGAATTTTCCTCAGCGATTTTTCCCCCTTTTCCAGTGTTTTCCAAGCTTATTTGAGCAAAAAGAAATTTTGTCTTGTTTTCGCTATTTGTAAAATTACTTCCATGCTCTGTAAGAGGTATGCTCTAAATATTCAGTACAAATTACTGATGACCTAATATATGCGAACAGAACACAAATATATTGACAGGGCTGTGATGAACAACTCTAAAAAGTTGTAAATCGTAGATACTAAATCTTTGCTGAAAAAGAAGCATTTAAATCGAATACTTTTTTCCGAATAATTTGATTTAGAATTGTAAGTTATTATTCAAAACAATCCTTTTTGCAGATAAAAAGTTGAATAATTAACACACAGTTACACAAATAAGTCTTTTTCTTTCAGTGACGCGTTTCGATTTATATTTAAATCATCGTCGTACTGTCAAATCTTACACAACTTTTTATCTGCATGATGGAAGACTTTCACCAAGTAAGACCATCTACAATCTATATGATATAGTAAGACATGTTTAAATGCCAATTTTTTTATGGAACGTGACCCAAGATATTTTTAAAAACAATTTTGAAACTATATTATAACTTATAGAAATGTTAAAATGTTTCGTCCGTGGGAAAATACGTGCCCAGCTTCATGGAGACCTTGGCAAGACGATGATATTGAATGTGAAAATCGAGGTAAAAACATTGACATGGATCCTAACAGGGGTCCATACTCGGATTTGATATAATATATATAATAAATATATATTTTATCAAATTGAGTTTCTCACCATAGAGATGATTCAGGAAACACTCTCTAAAATGGGAAAACCATGCCCACGGTCGGCTTTGCCTCGAAGATTGAAAAAACTTGGATTTAAGTTTAAAGTAATCGACTAAAGGTCTGCTTTAATGGAAAGTCGGCGGATTTTCAGATTGCGTATTGAACATTTGGAGAAAATAAAAAACATCTACTATTTGGATGAGACATGTATGATACACCGGAAAGATCATCATTGTCGTTTGAAAGATAGTTCAATTGAAGATGGACTTAAGTTTTGTGGTTGCGTGCATGTAGTTGGATTAAAAACAATAATAATGCCTAATAATAGATGACACCTAGCATATAAAAAAGTCTGTTAAAGAAGTAATGGAGCTTAAAAAAGAAATGTGATGCGGAAAGAGTCCATGTTCGAATAATGGATGCTATTTCACAACAAGCAATGCATTCAACGCACTAAATATGGCTCAACCAGCCCATGCCTCATGAGTGATTTTCTTTATATTGGTGTTCCAAGTCAATTCGAATAAACTATACAAAATTTCAATCCTGTATATGAAACCTACTGAATAAAATCATTTTGAATCCGGGCCTACAGACCTGAAACGGCTTAATATTAGTCCCGAGGTTGAAGTACACGTAAAATATATCCATTTATTAAAATCTCTTGAAAATTTATATTTTTTTGAAAGAAAAACAAAAATTAGTTTCAGTCTTGGTTTTACAATTATTTTGGTCAGTGTTCCATAAAAATGTTGTTCTTCAAACATGTTTATTAGATGACATAAAAATATATTGGACCGGACTATGGGTAGCAAATATAACCTCTTTCTGTTTCTGCTATCCTATCAGATAACCTCCAAAAATATGGGTTTTGACAGTTGACAATTGATGTAAACTTCTGCAACCGTGTCGACACTGCCGTATGTCGTTGATTTTGCTGTTTATTAAAAAAATATATATAATTCGACCTACGTTTGCCGACATGCTACAATGTCATTAGTGTTGCAGGCTAAAATGTATTGAGTTTACGTTCTTTTACCTTACAGCTGTGCCTTACATACATATTCTGTGGTTGACAAGCTAATTACATAAGAAACATCATATGTCGCTTGCCGATCCTTACTTATCCTTATTATTTTCCTTTTTTGGTTATGCCCTATGTTGTGGTTATGTCTTAGGCGGTTTACGATGGATTTTATAGTTTTAAAATAAATTTTGCACTTTAACCATGATGAATCATAAATTTCCGTCTACAGGCTCGATTCCAAGTCAGTGCTTGCTATAAAAAAGAGTAATCATAACATTCAATTCATATCTTTTAGTTTCTCAAGAAAATGAATCCGATAATTCAGAAAGTGAACGGGAGGATGAAGAGATAAGCTACTTTGAGGAACCATCTGAAAGCGAGCCTGAATTGGAATGTGATATGTGGGACAATGATTGTAAAATTATACCAAAGAAACGGTCGTCACTTATTGGTCGTAAGTTTTTAAAAATAATTTCTTAATTGAATCTAATGTTTATTTGGATACATAGGTCACCTAATGCCAACGTGCGATAGAAATCCAGAGTTACATCCTAAGAAGAAAGTTCGAATAGCACCAGAAATTGATAAAAAACTTGCCTCTAAAGATCTTTTGGACTCTCTCAAACAGAATTGGACAAAAAACACAAATCTTAAAAATGAGAATGTAGAATTATTCATGGATCCCTTCAAAGTGTGTATTTTGAAAAACTTTATTGACAATGTTGATTTTTTGGATGAAGTACGCAGAGAATTTTATGAATTAGATTGGAACTGCAGGAATATGGATCTCTATGAATTTTTCCAGTCTAAAGATCTCAAATATTTGAATAGTGAATATCTAAAGGGTATGTTTGATTTCTTAAGGACTGATGTTTTAAAATGGGTAAGTTAAAGTACCATGAAATGGTAGTCTTCTATTTAATATTTACTAACCACAAGTGTAGTTTTGGTATTGGCATCTTCACATTATTACTGTTAAATGTTACAGAAAGTGTTGGTATCAGTTGATTCCAATTCCCTTCTATTAAAAGGAATGAAAATCTCATCAAGGAAATTATTTTCTTGATTTTATTTTATTTTTATAGTCATTACATCTCTTATATATCAGTATAATATAATGGTTAGTGCATCTTTTCTAGTGTGTCTTCCACACCACCGTCATATCAGTTTTATTGATTATCTTTATCAGGATGGTTCATTTGTAGCCTTCACTTTCCATTTCATGCCAAGAGATTCTATATTCTGAAGGCATTGCTCAATTACATAAGTTTAATACTTAAAACAATGAATTATTCACTGATAAAAGTAGATAAAAGTTAATCATCAGAAGGCATAAAGGAACATACATAACTAAGGAAAACAAGATATCCGACAAATATTATTCTACACATAATATTAAAGGAGGCTATAATTCCTCGAAGAGAATAACCCATCATACAAACTGTATTGCATTACCTGATATCATTGCACAATAGACCTATTTAGTGTGAGGTGTACAGTCCACAAAATGACTGAAAATACATCCATTCATTTTTTATTTTCTCCTTGACATGAAAGACATATTTAAGACCTCAAAGTGTACAGTTAAATTGTTAAGTGATACTCATGCATACGAACAAACAATATTGGAAACATATTATATTGAAAAGGCGATATTTTCAGGGCATATATATGAATTGTATGACATGCTCAGAATAATGTCTCATTTATATGGTTCAATAATGTTTTATTGTTAAATGACTCAAATAACAGAGAAATTTAATCAGAACTAATATTTTTTTATTTTAATAGGCGGAGTACATAAGTTTCAAAATATAATGAACAAAACATCAACAATTTTTTTATGACATGGTGCAGTGTTGACATATATGTTCCTTGTGATGTCACCACTAAATGAATCTAATCGAGTTTACACATAAGAAGCTGGTCATTAATTCTAAGCCTGTTCTGTAACGTCTTAATCATGTATCTAATGTCAGAGTAGTCAATGGATTCTGAGATAAAACAACACTAGTATCTAATATATTTCAGAAACTTATTTTGGACATGTTGAGCTCTTTGAATGTTTACCAAAGCAAGGTGACCACACAAAAGAGCATTTTTCCAATCAGTATTTAACCAAAGATACTTATACTGCCCTTAGTGTCTATTCTTAAAATCATAGTATTATGTTTACAAAGTCTAAAACTTTTGATCTCTTGTTACAGTGCTGGTCTATATGATCTGTGATTGTCAATTTTGATTATATAACAATCCAATATCAATCTAGTTATGTATGTATTGTTCCACATCAGAGAGTATAACACTTTTGAAATAGCTGACTCCTGATACACATACTCCATGAAGCTCAATGAATGAAATAAAGCCTCAGAGGTGATCATTTGAAGTATAAAAAAGCAAATTATAGCATTAAACTCTAATTTGCCTATAGTCATTTTTTGGGAAGACTACCATCTAATACAATTTAATATGTTGTTTGCTGTAGGTAGAGGAGCTTACAGGGTTTAACTTAACACATATATCTGCCACATGCAGCATTTATACAAATACAGATTATTTATTAGTGCATGATGATCAAAGAGAAGATAGAATGGTTGCCTTCATATTGTATTTAACTGGTGAAGAGGCATGGAGTGAAATAAAAGGTGGATCATTACAGTTGTTTGGAAAGGATGATTTTAGACAGCCAAAAGATGTAGCTAGACATATATACCCTGCAAATAATCAGCTGGTATTGTTTCCTGTTGCTAGTGATTCATACCACCAGGTAAAATTTAAGATTGTGTCTTACATGTAGTCTGGACAAAGTTTCTGCCATATTTGGTCAAAAAAATTACCATCAATACATTTGATCTTGCAATAATATAACTAAAACAAGGTTTGTTGCTACAAAAACAGCAATTTGATTTTGTATACTATCCTGCACATGCCATTTAGCTCTCACACTACAAATCAATTTTCCATATTCAGATAACCCTCATTAAACAAATTAATTATAAGATAATAATTCAGTAAACATCATTGAGAGTGAATCATGTAATTGTGGCACTGTTTCACTAATAAACAGAGATAAGTACATGTGCTTTTACTTTTATTTAAAAATGTCTGATTTTTTTATACCTACCGGGTTATTCACGTTATTCGACACGAAGCATTATGGCTTGTTGAAAGTTAGACATTGTGAATATGAGGCTGAGCCCTTCTGATGTTTGTTGTTATAACTTCACTTCTGAATTTTAATGATGGCAGTCTTGTGTTTTCGGAGAGTCTCCCTTACCCGTAGTACAAATTAATGCGGTCGCAAAAAATATATAATAAAAGGTTTGAAAGCATATAATCGAAAATTATATTTCGTATTCATGATAGAACTTAATGATGTGACTTGCTAGTTTACAGGTAGCTGTTAACAATAAAATTTATTAATCATGCTCTTAAAATTAATGCGAAACGCGTCACACAACGATTACGCAAGTTAATCTCTATCTGTCTATTAGAATCAGTGTCTTTTAACATATATATGCAGCAGCAACATGAATATATCGCAGGAAATAATTGATATAATCGTCTTTTGCATATTACAGGTATAAACATCACTCACGAATTCACAACACTAGTTCATATATTAAAAGAGACAAACTATCTGATTCACATGGACAACTAACTAATGATTTCGTCCTGTGGTTGTCTTCCTGGTTCATCTGAATTGCCTTACTAACGTTTCACCTGCCTGGGCGACCTGTATCAAAGTACAAGCCATGAAAAATTAAATTTCAGTGAGTCTTCTAGAAATAGACCGAATAAGTGTCAAATCAAAAAACATACCGATTATTCAACTAGGATACGTCAAAACCAGCACTCTGTGAACACATTTGAGAAAGGACAGGTTGAGTTTCTGATGTGACTATGCTTTGTTTTTTGTTTTGAATTTATCAACAATATAAATGCATAATCTGTATTATATCCTGTCATGATAGTGCATACTAAGGTCTTCTTCGAAAATCTTTATGTTATTATAAATCCATTTTTCATGAATTGTAAAAGCTGCAGAGGCAGTTGAAACGTTAACAAAACCATTTAGTCAATGGCATATGGTTTTAATTATCGCCCAGTCATAAGATAACCATTGAAGAATTGAAAGAAGAGAATTGAAATTACCTTCAGTATATTCAACAAGTTTTTAAAAAGCAGCAAGTTCAATATTACAATCATAAAACTTTTCACAGAAGAGTGTAATCATTTCCTATACATTTTAAATATGTTGAATTTTATTTTTGTAAATAATGAATAAGAGTAGCAGAGAATGAATATTTACAGCACTAAATACATATACCTGTCATTTTAAACAATGTCTAATAAAAAACAATAGATGTTTCCATTTATTGATTTTTTTTTAATACTGCTAATACATCACAATATGAAGATTTACTGAATGATTACTATCATCACTATTTCAATATAAAAATAAGAAATTTTTTCTTCAGGTGGCAGAAATAACTTCACTGAGTGACTGTAGAATGAGTATAAATGGCTGGTTTCACACAAAAATACCACCTACGTTTGAAATGCCGCTATTTACCCAACCAGAACGAGGACTTTATAGCAATAACACTCTGAAGTCTAAGAAGGTAGACATTGACTTAGAATCGTGGATTAATGAAGATTACCTAGGAGTCAAAAATATTAAATTGATACAGAGACACATTGAGGAAAACTCTGAGATATCTCTACGCCATTTTTTCAAACAAGAATCATTCCGGGAAATACAACAGACCCTGATAAGTAAAGGTATAGAATCTAGTTAATGATAATATGATTTGTGTTCCGCTTGTCGAGAGACTGCTGCAAGGTGTAGATAATGACATTGCTTTAACAAATCACTACATAAATACATCTTTTGAATCTATGATTCTATAAAATATCTTGTTTTCAGTGGAGCCTTATTTATTTCATTCATTATTTCTAGATACAAAATGGTTGAAAGTAGGCCCACCAAACCGATATTGTTACGAGGTTTTAGATGCCGGAAAGTTACCACATAGCCTTGATAGATTTTTGAGTTTATTTCAGTCAACAGAAATGTTTCAGCTGTTGAAAAAATATACAGAGCTTGAACTGACTTCGCCAACTGCTTCTATGAAGTATGAACTACAGAGGTGGTGCCCTGGCAGTTATTCTGTAAGTTGAATAAATTATACAATGTTTGTATTTTCAAATACTCGTAGACAGCGAAATTTCAGGATTAAAATCTTTAAAGTAGAAGGTAGCATTCAAAGACAAATTTATTTATTTAATGCCAATTATGCATCACTTTTATGCTGTTTGTTTCTGGAAAAGGCAGTTTTTTCCTAAATAATTTTTATATACGCTTTTAGTTATTAACAGATTACAACTGGCAAGAAAAAAATGAGCTGGACCTCATTGTTTATTTTGGATGCAGTAAAAGCACAGATATTATAGGAGCCAGAACACAGTATGTTACAATAGAAGATGAGATTCAGAATGCTCTGATAACTCTGGAACCAGAAGAGAATAATTTAAATATAGTTTATAGGGATTCAGCCAGATTCACTAAATATTTTAGTAAACAGAGTAAGTGCCAATTTTTTTATACCCTGATATGTTCGTATTCTGAATAAAATTCAATAGGGACTCAAGTAGTTTATTCATTTTCAACTGAACCTGATCAAATTTGAACCATCTAGAAAGATTTCAATTCAGATGTAATTTAATGAACGCCAGCTGAACTAGTCATGAGAAAATTGTAACATATGAATAAGTACAAGTACAACAGAAATCTTCAGCCTTTTGAAAACAAATATGATTATAACCCTAATTCTTCAAAGTCTGTGTGCTGCCCTCTCGACTTATCATTATTATAGTAAACAGTAGAGTAGAAAATCCTGGTGGGTTTGGTTATGACAGTTGTAGGGAATTGACTTGTGCACTTCTTGATTTTATACGATTTATTCGTATATACAAATTTAAGAGATATTAATGTACAATAACTGTGGCTGTATCTCTGCTGTCGTCGACGCATCAATGCTAGTGGTCGTGGCTGGCGGCGTGTCTCGCTCGGTGCTGCTCGCCGGTGGTGGGGAGAGGGGAGGTTGCCTAGCAACGGTCTAGTCGGTGCGGCTGCTCCAGTGGCGTAGCACAAGGATATTTATTATCCAACAGTTTTTCATCGGAATGCAGTGCAATCCCTAAGAATTAGGAAAATTAGACAATGCATCATTTATTGATTTTTTACTGCGCACCCATTGTTCCAAAAAGCCCTCTTGACCCCTTGGGAGTTATGTTAAAGCGCGACCTCCTCCAAATCCTGAAACCACCACCTGAATGAACCTAGAATTTATTACAGAGGTCTAAGTTCCAAAATTTAGTACATACTTCCCGTTCACTGGGTATTCAACAGGGAAGTCTGCGCATCCAAATGAATACACAAAAGTACGTTAAAAAGTGTCTTGAAATTAGAATGAAATTATTGTACTCAGCTAAGATTAAATCCACAACTTCTAGGAATTGTAGGTAGACATTTCAGCTATGGCGAGACCGCCAAGCAGACTGGCGAATACACTATTTTCAATAACAAAATATTTCATCATCTATTTGTAACCGTGGTTTGCAGACACGTAATGTGAAAAATAATCAACATTTAAAAAAACATATTACATATTAGGTACTACTTGTTATTTTTTTTTCTATATTTCATGTTGAGCTCCCAATAGCTCTACAACGAGGTGTTTCAGGCTTATTCATTCTTTACGGGATACTCTGTGTATATATATATATATATATATATATATATATATATATATATATATCCTCAAAAAAGGCATCTAGTAGGTTATCTCTGTGCATATCAGTTTACTGAATATTCTTATTGGACTTCAAAACTGTTGAAGTAAGTTTTGGAAAATTTTATTAAATTCCTAGATCATGAAAGATTTGAGGCATTTCAATAGTTCCAATATATTTTTGATTGCTGATGGTATCAATAAAATAGTAATTACCCAGACTTCAAAGTATTCCTCTTCATCATCAAACTGGTAATCCAAAGCAAGCTCATAAAATTGTTGAGGCACTTTTTGTTGTCTTCCAACTTGCAATACTGGCTCTAAATTAAATTTATAGGCAAGAGTTATGGCTTCAGATTTTATATAATATGCGTCTTGTTCTCTTAAAGCAGGAATGTAGGTTAATGTATATACTCATGATGCCTCCCTAAGATCGATATCAATTTTTTGTATAATTTTTGATACATGATTTACTTAACATAAAAAACCGTTATAAAAACAAACTCAAACTTTGCCATTTTCTGTTTTAAATATTTAGCTTCTATCATTTTTTCCTTTTCTTATCCGCATCATTGCGGCCCCTTGGAACCCAGGGCGGCGGATTGTACTGCCAGGTGATATGTTCACCGCCGCGTGTCGAACGTGGTTTGGTGACAAATGGCGATATTGACTGGCCACCAAGATCTCCCGTTGACTGCTCTGACTTCATTTTGTGGGTATTTTTGAAGAGTAAAGTGTATATCAACAAACAAGAGACCATGGAAGAGGTCTTCAGTCTGTCTTGACCAGTAACAAAAAGGGTGATGTTGAAAAACCTGAGATAAGATTCAACAACGGCTCATAGAAAACACCTATGCAATGTAGAAATGAAACTACAGGTTTAAGATTGATTCTTTAAAATATTATATTATAATTCTTTCAAAATACAAAAAAGTTTTCCATATTATTTTCCAAAAAGTTAGATTTATAGAAAACGCAATATTCGCTGACAGAATTGTAAAAATATTCTAATGGATTTGTTGTAACATTCACTTTGAATTTTTAACGTCTCATAACAACAAATATCTTTTTTGGATTTTCCATTGGATCCATTAAATGCACTTATTTTATCAGCGATCATTTTACAGAAAATCTTAAATATTAAAATTATCTTTTCAAATGTTGGTTTGCTTTTCAAGCTGGATTCTAATCTTTGTACATCTACATCAATCCTTCAAGAAATGTACGTTTACCTCGCACCATTTATAAAATGTGGTTATAAAAATAACATAATCCTTAAATTTAACATTAATTATATATTTATAGAATTAACATCATATATATAGTTCCTGTTGAACAGAAACTGATTTTTCAACATTAGGTACTTTCTGTTCTTGTCATGTATGATCTACAACAGTTTAAAATTTTGGGTATAGACAATATTGATCAGAATACCAGCATAAGGGAGAGGTCAATGACATATGTAGATGCTAATACTTCCGTAGAATTTTATAATATTGAGTTAGGTATTAAAATGGGGTTTGATGAAATGAGAGAAAAATACTCGAAGGAATGTATTCAGATATAAGTACCTAAATAATGTATAATTTCCCTAATTCATTATACCATTTCCTATATCATATATGTGTGAGCGGATTTTTTCTATCCTGTAATTGAAAAATAAATACTGCAATTTAATCAAAAACATTTGCAACTTATATTAGTGAATAATATTCGATATTGGAAAGCTCGTTTTTGCAAGAGAATGATCCAGTATCAAAACTCGTTAGCTTCAATTTCAGTTGTTCTTTAATGGATTAGTGAAACTACAAAGTGGAATTCCTTATCAATGTAAATGTCAGTGCCAACTTTCCTTTATATAGCCAAGATAATTAAAACAAAATTTACTAATTACATCCACTTTGGTATACAATTGTATCTAACTTGGTTTTTTATGTTATGTAATTGTCCGAAATATTCGAGATTCACCTCGGGATCAGCAATCAAAGAAGCTCCAGAAAATGCTGTATAAGCTTTTTAAAAGTTATGAACTACTGTCAGTCATATGACATAGCTATATTTATTTATCTTTAATCACTGATTGTGGAACCGCCCAATTTCTTCTGTAGTCATTAACCTGTAAAACCTTATTGGTATCGTGTATGAATCACTCTTGCATCTGAGTGAAAATTAAAAGGATGTTCGAATTACACACTGCAGTTATATAAAAAATATGAAAAACTCTGCACGTAACGTTCAAATTGTTTATTCAGAACATCATACAACAACGAAGTACCTTTAAATGATGACAGCGCATCATCATATCAGTAATCTTGAAAATACATATACATCACCTCTCAGAAGTATTATTCTACTAGTCATATCTGTGATAATGACCAAACACTATTCATTCACAACAAATAGAAAGTAACGGATTTCTTGTGATATCTACCACTTCTATCCCATAAGTGAACAGAATGATTTATTATCATTACTTATACCCATGCAAACAACTGGTTCGCTAGGAAATAGTAATCTTTACCTGAATCATTCTGATTACTTATACAACAGATCATTTAGGGCACTGTAGTTTCTAAATCATGTCTTTTAGTCCAAAAAAATTCAAATGATTGGTCTGACGAGTAATGCGCGATGCCCAGTAAATTTACAGCAATGACTACTTAGATTCTTTAAACGTCAAGAGTGCGACTCTATGTGATTGAACACCTATGGTTCACATTGCAAAGGTTAAATGAATAGCGTTAAAATGAGATGATTTTACAGATAAAAAATATTCAATGATCACTAAGTCATTAAGCATCAGGTACCATGAGTAGAGTAAATACTTTTGCGCGGTAGACATTTAACACATGTGCTCACAAGACTTACATCTAGAATGTTTATCAATATAAAACAAACAACTCCCATCTCATTTCTATAGCTTCATATAACCATTTTATATGTCAGTCTTAAGATTCACCTGACCTTCACAGCCTTTTAATACGATCCAAATAATCTAACACTAAACTGCGACGAAATTGATGCTTACATAAGATTGATAGTTAGTGATTGAAAAATTGTTAATACTTCCCATGACCTATCTATCAACCATTGCTAAAAGGTAAGTGAACATAGTGAACTTCACCATACATTGGTCATAAAATAAGTGTTTTTTTGGTCATCTATTATTGGCATACATATAAGGCATAGGGATCCAATAAACGCAGTGAGCTTACTACGTCAATTTGACCATTCGACACTGATGCTGTATTTGGCGTACAAGACAGACCGCATACATTACTTAGCATTGACATCATACAGATGTAACATTTTGAGTAACCCAGAGAGCAATTCATCGCGTTTATTGGAGATCAGAGCCTTATATTAAACAACTGCTAAATATGCTATTCTTATAGGACTGAGAACACCAATATAACATGCCGTAAATTCGTATATTTGTAATTTGTATCGCTTAACTGGCAAAAACGCCATTATAGAAATTCAAAGTGTATGTGATTGGAATCCCACAGATGACAAGATTTATATCGTATTATAGAATCGCAGTGTATTTGAGAGGAGACTGAGATTGCTAATCGAATAACTGTCTCGTACAGACGCATTCTATTGATTATACTCAATTTCGAGGTTCCACATAGCGTACGGTTGCAGAAACGTAATTTTGAAAGCGTCAGTGAATTTCTGTCAGTTCATTTCTTTGAGAGTCATAGTACTTCAACTGATGGCGACTTTCTTGGATAAGAGCTGCGAGAGCCAGCCAGACTATAATTTTGTGCTATGCTCAGACCGAAAGCCAACTCGCACGTCAGAGATCATATGATAATATACGTGAAAGTTTTAAGGTGATCTTCTCAGCGAGCTTGGACAGTAAATTGATTGATCTCGAGGGAATGAATATCGAACCCATCTTCTCCGGAATCATGATAGTCTCAACAGTATTTCACACTCCCAAGTACTAAGCTCTAATCATTGCAATGATCTGATTCCAGGACGAATTGGGTTACCTCGCAAACCTTTTGATTATATCGGCTCTTGGCAAATATGTGGCTTCTCTTGTTATCACTTATTGTAGCCGCAGCATCGGTCGAAAGCCATACTCCAAACATGGGTTTCGATCTTTAGCACACTGCCTGGGCTGTGAGGTTACTGTTTAGGAGTAGTATTTTAGGTATTGAAAATGAGAATACTGTTAAACTATAAGAGGTTTTAACCATTATTTCCCATATCTATGATAAAAACTGAGCATTTCCTATTTTTAACGAGGAAAAACAAGGATGTTTGTCAGAAATTATATCACAGTTCAGTGTTAACATTAATAAGTTCGTCCCAAGATATAATGAACATTTTTCAGAAATATACCTTTTGCAATTTCTAATTATTCGGATACTGAATGTCTCAAAATGAACGCACAATTGTATTTCTATTATAGCAACATTATTTATCTTGAACATAAAATTAATTTCTGCGTGAAATAGAACGAGTGATTCCCTGAAAAAAAACTGTGACATAATACAAATTTGATGAATACACAAATCAAAATTGTCGAAATTTGGGAGAATAATCTTAGAATATTCTAAGAAATCAAGAAAATCAGCACAGGTTCGTTTTCAGTTTTTTCACAAATAAGCCTGATATACTAATAGTGAAACCATTTTTTTTTAAATTTTAGTGTGCGTTCATCTGGAAACATGGATTTACTGCACCAAGCGATGTAGCATCGACAAATCACGCAGATACAAATTGCTCTTATATCTTGCTACGTACCCGAACTTCTCGAAATGATTCAATCCCTTTACACACATCTCTTCCTAATGCCAGTTATTCCCGAACTCACTCTTGTACTTCCCGTTTGGTACTCCATTTGTCACGCCGTTCGAAACTCCATTCGTGACACCATTCACCATTTCACTGGTGAAATTCGAAGGCAGGAAGTTGACATTTATCGTGACAGGATGTAGTACTACATTGTGCATTGTCGGCATGACCTATTGGAAATCATAAGCATTATTTACTATTAATATCTTGCATATGGCAGGCGCATCGAGGATTTCTTCAAGGAAAGGCAATGATGCAGTCAACTGTTTTTCAGCACATGCGTTTGCCGGTTGATGATATTTTTTGTTTTCGCAAACTCTGTCAAATGTTGGAGTTGTTCCGTATCTTTTAATTTATGACATTCAAAATAGAATAGTACAGTGCCCCAGTTTTCCGACAATATGAAGCTAGACTTTTTTTCACGATTGCTCACCCATTATCAATGATAGTACAAGTCTATTACTTTTCAGATTATACTGGGCACTGTGCCTAGAAATTATGGTCATCAAAAAAATCACTCGAATATTGCTGATAAGAGACATAACAATAGGATAGAAGTAATGCCACATCTGAGTAAAAATCACAAATATTGAATTTCGAAAGGTAGTATAGAGCTATGGCTGACCCTTGTCGTGGTGTTCATAATGTGTGAGAATTGGACAGAAGCGAACAATGATGTGTCGATCTGTCGGTGCCAATCTGCAGTAATGATATGTTACCAACAGCCACGTTCCGGATGAGACTCACCGCTTCTGATAGAAATGCATAAAACGGAATTCGGGGGTTTGTAAGACAGACAGAGATATCGTTGGTCCATTGTGTCTTTTTCGGTTGGAGCATATAGCAACTAGCAGTAGTACTACGTACATGTCCTCAAAACCGGAATTACTTTCAGATATATCCTGGATACAATGTATTTATAACTTCAAATTTCAATGTACCTTTTATTTTTGTGTTTTTATAAAAGTTGCAGAGGCAGCCGCAAGGTTGGATAACTTATTTCATCAAACCCACGTGGTATTTAATCTGCGACCAGTACAAGTAAAGATGAGTCAGAGAAACAACCACAGGATCAGTTTCAGAAAATACATAAATTTCAGAAATATCTACTACACCGGTTTACACTACAATACACCGATGTGTTTGAAAATGTTACCATCTCTTAGATAAATTGAATGGTAAAGCTTGCCTCGAGTATGTCGAAGTTCTGCAGGAATGGCAACAGTGTCTTGTAGTCGATGGTAAGCGGGACATAGTAGGAGCCTTTGGCGTGTAGCACAAAGATGGGCACGTTGAAGTTGTGCTTCAGGGAGGGGTTCTTGATATTCGGTGAGTACCGCTGGATGGGGTCGCTGCGGGTCGGCTCGATCTTCAGCTGATTGTTCGAGAGAGTGCTGTCAGAGGGCGATCGTCGATGCGTCGTCGTAGTGTTATCACTGTCCAATATGCGCGTGTACGGCTCACTGCTTGGTGGGGAACTGTGACTTGAGCTGTGACAAATCAAATGATGGAGGGCGATTAGTATTCAGGAAACCAAAAAAGTCATGATTCTGCACATTTTCATATTGGTTCATCATTTATATGGTAACCTAAATTAGGTTTTATTAAAGATATGACTCCCGACTGGTCGCGTCACATGAATATATTTACATCTGGATTAGCGTTTGTAAAAGTTATTGTTGAGATTTTTGCAAGCCTGCTACATCTTATGAATGTTTTGGGAATAACTGTTTCTCGTCGTGAATAACTTTACCATAATTCTACAGAAAATTATCCTGCCTACACCTGACTTCAAAGCAACTGATTCACTTGTGAATTTAATCTTTATTTTTTTGAATTTTATGTGAGACGGCTCGTACATATCTGGCATACATACTTTTTAAACTTTAAAACATATTTGTCATCGCTACCTTTGATTTTCAATGCTGTTGATAGAACTTCTCCTTTCGTCATTCAGCTTTTGTCGTTTGTTACCTCCTGGCTTTGATCCATTGATATCTTGAGTGAATCTTAGTTTGATATTCGTTTTATATTTATATGAATTTCCATTGGATTCAGGATGTTTTTCGTAGTCAGGATCCATCGACTGGTTGCTAGATCTAATAACGTACGTACCTCCTGCAAAAAAATAAACTTTAAAACCACAAGATTAGGTATTGAGTTTATTTGTTAAATACATTTTTAATCTCACTGTAACAAACTGCTTGAACAGGCAAATGAACAATATATTTATGTTGCTTAAAAGTCTCAAAGATGGAGCTCATAAAGTTCTACTGACGATGTGTTCATATATCCATCCAAACTTCATAATAAAAATAAAAACATCGATTGTAAATTATAGTTTTTACCAATTTAACTGATCTATCTTATGGTTTCCAACATAGCAATCGTGATATTCAATTTTGAATCACATCTGATTGATAGAATTATACAGTTCTATACAACTGAGATAAATATCAGCAACCCTGCAATAGAATAATTTTATTGATTGTCTAAAGATCCAGCTATATTTTATATAAATAATAATAGAGATGGATAGATCTGATCGGATCAAATTCAGATCATCAAGTCTACGCAAGGATCGGTTTGAGGCAAGTCTGGAATACCTGCCAAGGATTGAGGCAACCAAAGCGAAACAACCTACATACACTGTTTGATTTGATTTGCTATAACGCACCCACTGAATTTCCCTCCGCTGCACCTAGTAATCCTCCATGAGGTAACTGGGTTTCAATTGTTGCAGGTAAGATAATTAGGTTTTTGTTTGAAAGGGCCTAGGCATGACGATCCGTTCATGCGTATTTCGTATTCAAAAACGAACCGAAAACTGGGAGGCGGATAACTATATGTTTTAGAACCGAGCAGCGATCAAGGCAATTAGTACCTGCAAGATGAGGTTGGAACTCGTAGAGCTTTTGATGGGATTTCATTGAAATACCAAGTCTCATTAGTGTGGGTGATTGGACACGCTATGATACGCGTCAACGTCGTAATCATTGTGGGTCCTCTTAGGAGTCATATAAGGATATTAGTTTGACTTAGTGTCTGGCCACAACACCTTCTGACGTCTGCATTTAATGGTGGTGATGAATGACTCGACGTTCACACGCTATGGTAGAGAGAAAGAGACCTCGACGCACATTTGATGTCGCCTTTAAGGTATTATAGGCAGACTATACTGAATCTGTTGCTCTGGAACCAGAGGTTGTGAGATGGGTAGGACCGAGGGCTGTAGTAACTATCGCGGAAAAGGCTGGTATTTGAAGCTAACGTGGGCAGAAGTAGCGAGAGCCTGATGCCTTTTATTTAGGGGAAAAAATGCACTCTATTATATCGGACCCTAATGAAAAGAACTACTACTACTACTAATTTACCATTCAGTTAGGGTAAATTTTTGCCCTTTATTGTTTCAGTGACTGTTTTGGCTTTACACACAGATGTTTTTTTATTGTATAGAAGTCATAAGATGATAGTCACTTACCATTGTTATTGTTCTGCTCCGGTTCCTGTTTGTGCACCAGGTACTCTTTGACCTGCTGCCCCGCGTTCCGGCCTTGCGAGGGTGGCGGATCCGTAGCGTTGGGCGTAGGTACAACGTGCTCCGTTGGTATCGTTGGCTGTGTCCTTGTATTGAGGGAGGCGGGGAAGGGGGCTGCGCGGGAAATTGTTTCGCAGTGCTTCTGCAGATGGTTCAGTAAACGAACGCAAACTGCTTCCCTGGGAAAATGGCCCTCCACTTCTACCATGAAGCGCATAGCTTCAGACATGCATTCTTGATAGCCGAGGCTAGAATTTTTCAATCAATGACTATACTAGTTGAAACAATGACGCGCTTTTGAGGGAAGAAATTTTATTTTCGTATGCAACTTAATAATAGAAATATTCAGTTGGTTTATAGGTTGCATTTACTCCATATATAACCATACTGATATTTTATAGAAAATGTAGGATTGATTTTGGAGCAGGGAATTTAAAAAAAAATTACTTTTTTGTCATTTACAACGTTAATTTGTTGTAAAAAATATTATGTTTCTACTGCAAATTGTTTGAGAAATGAAGGATTTAAATAGGTTTTTATTTTTTTCACCAGTTTTTGTAAAATTAAATTCAAATTGAAAAAATTTATGCCATCTCATCATTTCGTGTGGAGTTTGAAAAATATAACTTCTGTAACTGATTACTATGGTTGTCTCGTGGATTAATCTCATAAATCAGAGTGTATGATGTTTATTTAGTTGTACTGAAAATGCCAGACATCATGAAACCACAAATCTTTGTGGGTGAAAGTTAAAGGTAAGACTGTTTTGTAATTTTCATAATACATACGTTATTAGTAAAATTTAATGGGGAATCGGCAAAATGTCTCATTTAGAGCATGACAATGATACTGTGCATATGATATGTTCAAAATATATATTCAGTTCGTCATGAGTATATTTTTTTAATTCACGAATAATATTTAGGATGAACTCCGTTGTGTTACACCAATTGTGTTTGGCCTTCCTATGGAACGTTAATATAATATTATTTTTGCATATGATAGTATGATATACAAACTTTATCCATAATATTTGAAGTATTGCAGGCTCGGATTTATATTGACTCCCAGAAACCAGAGTTGGGTTTCTCAAACTACATTTCCCTTCAAAAATTAGGTAATAACGCTTCAGAATCATCTATTATATATAATTATGTTGAGGAACATGATAAAGAACAGGGAAGAGCCGCGTATTTCTCAAAGGTGTCATTTTTGTTTGTTTGTATCTTTTTCTGAAGATTTCGGATAATTCTGGCCGCTTCGTTTAGTATCCATTTTGAAACGGTAAAAGCGGTATTATGGTAATGTGTCAGTTTCAATCCACATTTATTTATTTCAGAATGGAGTCGTCAAAGATCCTTTATTACAGAGCAACGTGAAGTAGGAGTAGGTACACTAATCGGTGAGAAACAAGGAGTCGTGGGAAATCGCCTAACTGGAATAAGATATTTTTTATATCGTAACGTGTCCATCTCGGATACCCATTCGTTTTTTGAACTTGCAACTTTTAGTAACTTAAAAATTCAGTCAATAACTTAAGCGGCCTATACATTTTTAGGAGTAGCAAAACATTTTTTCACTCCACACGCACAAGTAAGAGATATATTTTCCTCGCAAATCTGTCAGTGCCTTTGAGAGATCAAAAATGTTTACTTTTATGGCAAAGATTTTAACATTTGAGCGTATGGTAAAAAATTTAAATAGAGATAAACAGTTGTAGGAGACGTCATTTTTAGATATTGCTAAAGCATTGGGTTATTCCGTACGTAAAATTTTTTCTCATTGTTTCTAAATAAGCGGGGATATCAATACTTGGGAACCAATCCATTTCACTGATGTGGCATCTATGTTCCTAAATTCATTATATTTGACTTTATCTTTCATGAGCTTTCAACAACTAGATACGTCTTTCAGAAACTACATCGCTTCATGGCATTTAGATTGACAATAATTTACGTGACTCCATTTATATTCATTAATTATATATAATAACTTATTTTTTTCTCATGTAGATTGTAGATGCTCTTACTTGGTGAAACTACTCAATCATTAAATTAAAAAAATGTGTAATGTGAAACTTTGTGTTCTAATACACAATTTTTATTCATTTTTTTCTGTTAACTTTCATTACTTCGCACA
The DNA here is from genome assembly GCA_949316355.1 of Bruchidius siliquastri. Taxonomy (NCBI): domain Eukaryota; kingdom Metazoa; phylum Arthropoda; class Insecta; order Coleoptera; family Chrysomelidae; genus Bruchidius; species Bruchidius siliquastri. The sequence continues at coordinate 13,186,079 of OX438534.1, read as the reverse complement.
TGTTGAGGTTGTTGAGATGTATCTTAGTACATCAAACGGAACATGGCGTCAAGTAGGTAGACGCTTTTACTTCCTACGCAATGGTATCAGTTTTGAAATTAAGTTTTGATTTCATTTGTAATTGTTGTTTATTTTAATTGAATTTAAATAATACTATAGATATTGAAAAACTTGTAATCTGATTTGAAGTTTTCGATTGATTCAAAATCTTCATAATTCCAATACGTTTAAAACCTATTTCAAACGCATTATCAGCTCTACATCCGATAAAAATTCTCAAATATGCTGCATGGGAAATACAGTCAATATATACCATTAGGCTGAAGCACTTTCCTAATTATTTATTATACTCATTAAGGCAGAATGCAGTCAATTGTGGAAAATTCACTATATTGAAAACATTATTATGAAAGAACTTGAATGTGTGAACTATCATCTATGTCTAACAAGTACGTAGGATTACCTGGGTTAAGTTTATATACATTTATTTGTAAAATGATCAAGGAGCTTAGAAGAGTCCAGAACAAAGTTTGAGTGATCTGAACGTTTTTCATTTTAATGAACGATCTCTCCCGCCACTGCAAAAAAATATAAAGATTTCACAGTCACTGTCGTAGTAGTAACCTAATGTAAAGATTTTGGCAAAAGGTTCCGGAACAAACTGAAGATTTAAGGATTACCGTATAGACGAGACAGGCAGACAAACAGAACTACGGAAGTGAGTGACATGATTTTTCGTCGTTGTAATATATGCGTCTCGTGGACAGCGAGAAGACATAATATATTAAATTAATATTTATCTCCAAGTGTCGCATAAAGTGGCGCTGTCCATTAGCATCTTTGCTGGAGAGAATGGTTGGAGTATAAAGGTTTATTGAGTATAATATATTTTTTTAAATAACTAACTAGAGCTCTCACAAATTCCCATAAAAAAAGATTCTCTGTATGATACTATGTAAAACTATCACGAATATTTTTCTGCAATTAGGAAATTAAAATTATAAATGGAAGTATGTGTAAGTCGCATTACAGTGATCCACGTAGCAATTTTGGTCACTTATATATATATATATATATATATATATATATATATATATATATATATATCGAGTGACCAAAATTGCTACGTGGATCACTGTAATGCGAAATTCAAATACCAATCAAATGAAAATGAAAGTTGACGAAGTGACATCCAGTGGATGCAACAATAATCTAATTGGTTTCCTGTTACGAGTGGTCGTTTTGATGGCATTAATATAAGGATTATCGATAAAATTGACAGCATTTCATATTCTGGTACAAACATATCATTTTTTTTTTAATTCTTTGAAAACCAATATTAGGTTTTCTTATAAAATTTTAAGTATGGTGGATCTATGTACTTTATGATAGCTTTGATTGGAAATTACAATGAAACACAATCTTGTCCCTAATAGCTCACCATTGCTTCAAATATATAGGGTTTGGTTTGGAAACATCCACAGGCGCTGTTGTTCGAAATTTCATCAATTCCGGATGAAACTTTTGTCTGCCTTGTGCTTAACACCAGTTTCGCCCGGAATTACATTAAATCTTCAGGGTACTAAAAACGACGCAAAACACCTTTGTTATGGTTATTTAATCTTTTATACTTATTTGCAAAAGATACAAAAATGGTATTTAGCGAAATTCGATCAACTGTCATTAGTGGGTTGTGGACATAATTGACGTTAATTATCGCTAGTGATAAATAAACATTGATTTTCTGATACTGTGAAGGCACTGCGGTATATAAATATCTAATGGAGACTGCTCAGAGGAAGATATTATTCAGAACAGTTAGCGCATACAGAACTGCATCCACTAAGGCTATAAAGGTATTGGCAACAGAGGTACCAATACATCTCCTAGCCAAGCAAGGCGGCTAATGTATGATCTTCGGGGGGCAAATCTTCTACCATAAGAAAAGAAGTACGCTCGCAAATGATAAAGCAGCCCCTAGACGGTCAATATTATTGATCAATATGCATTGATCAATACGTATTGAAGGGCTGTATTGACCGTTTAGGAGAGCTTCAAACGTATTGATAGCACATTGAAGCATATTGATAGAAATTTATATTGAACTGTATTGATGGAAACAATATCGATGCGCATATTGATGTTTATGAGGTATATTGCATCAGTTGCATCAATTGATTGCAAACTTTCGGAGCACGAAGAGTCAAAAGTACTCATCGTTGTTGAGAGCTAGGTAGGTATATTGAATCTACATTGAAGCGTATTGATGAGACTTCAATATTATTGATCAATGCATATTGATCAATAATATTGACCGTCTAGGGGCTGCTTAAGGGTGGCAAAATGAATGGAACCTGAATGATCAGGTAGCGCAGTGGACAAAACGATTAATACCACACCTTAGTATGAGCTGGAGCTGTACACACCATGTCATGGATGACTACTTGACCCAACTGTTTACAGGACAGAATTGGCAGAAGGGAGTCTGACATCTGCGCCAAGTGGACGACGCGTAACATACCTTGATGACCAAAAATAATTCCAGAAATTATCATCAAATCAATGACCGAGCAAAAACGTGCAAGGAATACAGTGCGGTGGCTGGCTAAAAACATTTTAAGAACTAAATACAACGATGAGTGCAGCACCAACGACGTGACACAGCCCCAAGAAGACCGGAAAGAGGAAGATGCCACTACCCGAACTCATAATCCTACCGCGGGAGGAGACCAGGGTAGTCGCGGTGTCTGGGGAGCCACTTGCACCGGTAACGGTACTGTGGAAGAGTATGTGACATTATTGGTAACGAGTGGCTTCTAGTACCATCGTTTGATAAATACAAGATGCTCTGGAAATAACTTATCACAATTCATTTTCTTTATTGAAAAGGTTCACTAAATAAAAAATATAAATATCTATATAATAAAAATATACTTTCTAAATGTAACGCATTTCACACGTATGTTCACTTCTTTGATGATATATCCGTTATCAATTAGTTTTTCGTTAACTCACGAAATCCCAGTCCTTATCTGATTTTGATAACACCCCAAAATAAACATGAAATTATTACCACACAACATGTAACATTGTATCTGTTCTGGTATGAAAATATTTGCATGAGGATCTTCAACCACATATCATAAGTGATAATGATTTATTCATAGAATATGTTTACGTATGCTGGAGCAACAGGGTTTTCTCGTAGTCTACTTCAGTAGGCATATAACTTTGAAATTAGTTGGAATCCCTCAACCTCAATAAATAAAAAACGCAAATTGACATTTGAGCCGATACGAGTTTTCGAATGGAAATAATACAACAACCACAAACATGAAAAAACTTGGGAGAACCGGTAACATAATAAAATAATCGACAAACATAAGAAACGAAATGTGAAAAAGTTTTGATGTTTTGTTTTTTTGATAATTACTACATGGCGAACTCACAGATTTCATAGAATGGAGCAGCATTAACCAAGTGCCCACTTCATAATATCCTTCACCACATTCGTTTGGGATACTTGTAATCCAAACTAAACGCGTTGCAGTAAAATTAAAATCATCCACAATGTTAAACTACAAAGATCATCGGAAACACATGACGATTTTCGCGTTATGGGTCATACAAATATACACAAATCGAAAAGCAGGAATCGCGCATAACCTAACCGGTAGCAGGTGTTTAATTTTTCTAGCTTGACTTCCAATTGTTTTTTATAGAATGGATGAATCGATCAAAAAACTTTAAAAGGTATTCAAGGATGGTTTGTATAACCTTTAATAATAATGTTTATTTTTTGGTTAAGATAACACAAAAGCGTGTACATATAGACATCTATAAAAGCTGATGAGCGATGGTGAACAAAGATACAAAGGATAAATATACTCATCCATGATCTACAATACTCTTAGAAGATGATTATGAAAATAGGATTGTATGTAAAATCGAAAGGAAATAAATTTTTGATGTTAATAATGTTTTTAATTGAGCGACGTATGTTGAGAGAAGTCGACTAACCAAGGAAATTTTATTAGCAATTGTGTATGAAATTAATAATGATTGCTCGTGCAAACCAGTACTAATTGATAACTAGTTTCAAGATATAAACCTCTTCAAACAGACTGGAAATTCATGATATTCATAGCAAAAAATGCCTTTGCGAATTACAGCGCATATATCATCTAAGGGTTCTGATCCAGGTTTTCTCAGATGCAATTGTAAAAGATTTTGTGGTGATATTAACTGTTCCTATAAACAACAGAACAAAAAATTTAACTGATAGTGCCATTAATCACTAACATGCAAGAATACTTGAAAAATTTCAATTCGAAACACGTTTGTAGTTCATCTTTTCTTATTGAATTTAACTTTGTGACTATTTGCATAAACCAGAATGGGAATATCATCGTGTATTAGCTATGGTCGTTATAGTTCCGGAATGTTGATAATACAATTTTTCACAAAGCGTTCTGTATATCTAAAAAGTATCCAAAATGCGGTATGAGAAATAAACGAAATTCAGAACGAATTCTCGGTATGAATTTCCTATAACATACACATCATAAAACGTCAAAAGAATATGAATTTCAAACATGTTCGTGGTCACAATACCTTTTCGCTCATGCCGTAGGAAGTTAAAACAGTACAACTGGTGATCTGAATCTGTATTAACCTATTCAGACCAATTTTTTTAATAAATATGTTATTATTTAAATAATGATTGCTCACCGATAGTGTTCTGTAGGATTTCCGTGTTCTTGTTGTAGATACTTCATGTGTTTGATGGCCATTTCTATAATTTCTGTCTTCTCTATCCGTCCTCTGCCCTTCTTCAAGTATTCCGTGGGAATCAACCGTGAAAGATCGGCCAAACAGTTATTCATGCGATCTCGTCTCCGTTTTTCAATTATGCGGTGCGACATCGGGTCTTGCTGAATGAAAAAAAAAACAATGAATATAAATTTCGTCTAAATATTTAAACAGTTGTATGTATATTGTCTCAAGATGCAAGTGACATTTTTAAACTGAATAAAAGATACCTTAGTGAGGCAATGGTTTCAAATGGCGTTTAGGTTGGTTTAACCCAACGACGATAGTTGGTTCAACCACATGGTATTCTGCGGTTGGTTCGATTCCCGTCTAAACAGGCCTGTGCAATTTTTTATCATTCATCCTGATTTAGCGAATAATCAGGTAAATAAATTTGACAATCCAATTTTCTCATCTATGAACATTAAGAACATCAAAAATTTATCAAGAGAAATACGTGTCCACGCCTATGCATAAGGTTTTCGTTCTACACAGAAATGAAAATCACAAATAAAGATAAAAGTCATGTGTACAGATAAAGTGAGTCACGTGTTCTACAAATTAAGTGCCATGTTTACCAAGCATATTGGCAAAATCGTAACGTTATATCATACTATTGTTCGAAGGAATATTTTATTGTTCCTCTCTTTATATGCAGAGTATATCAAATGAGGTAGATGGGTTTTGAAGGACGATAATATCTGGAAAGTAAAATGTGTGCATTGAAAGAATAATATATTAAAACAAGCGTATTTTTCATCCCGCTGTGTCTGTACGTTTCGAGAAATAACTTAACTAATGTTTGGGATGCCTCTGCTCGTTTGATGAGTTCTTGTGAATTCTATTTTGTGTGAAGGCCAATAGTACACTTTATCATGGGGCCTAGTCACACAGGAATAGTTGGGAATGAGGGATGTGACAGGTGACGAACAAGGAGTTGCCTTATTTGGCCTGAAACAGCCATATAGATTTGAGGAGGTAACTTTCTCTCCGCAAACGAATGCGAATCAACACCAAAAGCGAGTGGAAAAGGAAACGGGAAATATTTAATCTAAGAGGATGCAGGAAAGACTATCATAATGTGATAGGGTTTTGGACTATCCATCTGAGGAAGTGCGGAGAGACAAAATATTCTACTAAGCCTGTTATCTTTGATTGTCCTTTGGGAGGAAAATCATGGAGGCAAAGTACAAAGGATTATGCTCACTCCCATCTTGGGATAGAAGTAAACATAATACCTGTTGGATGGTTGAACAGCAACTTTACTAAACTCCAACGCCATTTCTACTAATAACAATATAACATGACTAGAGCTGTTAGTCCGAATAACATGCTACGAGTACTGAAGCTTCATCTTACTCGCAAAAAATAAAGAAGTATTCCGGAAAACTATAGGAAATGTCCTGATGATTTTAATACAATACGATCATGCGCACATTTTCTCAACAAATGTGCGGTTCGGACAATATTGGATTAACAGAGGTGTCCCAGTTCTTTGGCCTCCAAGAACAACTGATTCATATTCTACGATTTTTTCATGTATTAATACTGTCTCTGTGTAACGGTATTTTCAGAATAGTTGGAAAAATATTTTGGGTCCTCACTACCTTACATTTGGCGCAAGATTCGGAATTTTTTGTTATTTGCCAGATAATTTGTTTATCTACGATATTTACGTTTAATAGCAGTTTACGGTTTGGATATGCGTTTAAAATATACAAATGGATCGTAATAATGCTGCATTGTTATTGTCAATAATGAGAGTTGCAACACAGCAATCAAATTGGACTGATATATAAATATCTGTTCAAAATGTTTACCATGTACGACTACCACTGTGAAAAAATTTGAGAATGATTAGGTATATGGATTCCATATTTTGATATGTAGGTGAACGACATGTTATGTGTTGACTATAAGAAGAAACTAAGAGCTGAACAACTGATGAAGCTGAACAGCGATAACACAAAATAATGTATTCATTATTATTCCTGTTTATTTTATATAAAGCATCTGTTAAAGATTTTTGGTAGGTAATAATATTGAATATACCTATTAGATTACTTGCTCTTTACTATATTCATATAAAATAAAAAATATATAAACAGAAATGGGAAAATCTTTGATCCGGGAGGTATAGCAATGGCACCACCGTACTGATAACATTACTGCCGATCCTATCCAATATGTGCATGGATGGAAAAAAGGTACCTGATGAGCATAAATCACATCAATTACATATAATCTACATCTTTTCAAAAGAGGAGTGTTTGAATATAGGTCCAGGCCCGTGTAGAGAAAATTCGGGGCTGGCTCGAAAAGAAATCTGGAATTCTGTCCCTCATGAAGAACTGGAGAGCAAAATACGCCCACTTAAGACCGGCAAAAATGGCTGTACATCAAAAACTGTTAGAAATAACATCTAATCCAATCTATAGCTTCGCATATGACAGCATCATTATTTCCTGCATGCAACCAGGTAAACCACTATCATTCCAAAAAAACCTTAGATTGACAGGAGCAACCGATTATTAAGACCAACGCCACGAGGACATCTACAGAATTGTCGAATGGCGAGCTACAAATGGAGTTCAGTTCAACGCACGGAAGACGCAGTCAAGTACCCTGACAAGAAAATCACATGCTCAATGTTCGAGTCATCTTCCATCAAAATCTGGGGATTAACAATAACAGTAACATGTTCTGGCACGATCCTGGCAGGTCGGCATCCCAGAAGCCAGGTATTTCTTCCGCTCCCGAAAATTATACTCATTGAAAAGATCAGACCACCTCTGGAATACTGCTTGCATTTGTGCGGATGTCTTCCGAAGCACTCGCTGAAGGTTTACGCTCCTGTCCTTACAAAGGACCTCCTGCTATTAGAGAGTTCTGTCCAAATATATTTAGTAAAATATAAGTTGTTATATATGAGAAATCGCTCTAATATACAATTCAAAAGTGGAGCATCCTGTTTTCGAACTTCAGAACTACCTCAAACTATCAAAACACAAAAATTGTGAATTGTTAGCGATTACGTGACTTTGTAATGACCAAAAAATAAAATATAGAGATGTCAAAGGTAATAAATTTCTGTATAATCCGGTGAGAAAATCAGGAACAGACAAAATAAAAAAATTATCGTCCAGATTGAAACTAATCACCTCATGTATTGATATAAGACAAAAATGCATCTGGGCACTAATTAAATCTACATCTGATTGAGGAAGTAACTTCAGTGCCTCGAAAGTTATCAATGCGCCAAAAATTAAATTTCGAAATTGACTGTATCCAGGAAAATAGCCGAGTTTCATATAAGAGCTTAGTATGAACTAATTATGATACGCAGAGTGACCTGACACTATATTGTACAGGACAATCTTGTCCTAAATAACAACCGCACTACCACAGCACACCGAGTAATAGCATAACTAAATCTGTGGGTTATTGGCACTAACGCAGCTCACGTGTATCACTCGTATGTTTGTAGGCATAAATATACAAACATTAATCACCGTAATGATTGTGAAACGGAGGAAACGCAAATTCTCCGAGCAGTTTCTGAGAAGGCCATTAACATTAATACACTTCTAAGGGTTCTATTGTAGTACAAATAGCACAGAATATAATTTTACTTGTATTTGAGTCAATTGCTCCACTGATTCAATTATTTGTTTTTTTGAACTTTGTGTAATGCACAATTCAATAGTAAAAACAGAAAAGTTCATCCAAATAATAGCGCTTGCTATCTATTTGATAGTTGTGACAGAAAATAATATTAATCGACTTTTATTTTCCATAATTCAAGTAGCTGACTCGTTACTTACCAGGCTATAATGATAGCGTTTTCCGTTTGGAAATATCATGCCCAACATAAGTAATTTTACCATGTCCACTCGTAGATTCTCAAAATAACGGTTGTTCTTTATTTTTTGCGAGTACATGGCCAAGTGTAGAGGAAAACAAAAATAATTATACTTTTGATTACCGTAATTTTTAACCACATCATTACATGAACATATTCCATGAATCATTCCATACGGGTTTGCGGCTTACATTTTCATTCTATAAGTCTAACAAATCCAAAATACTGCCAGGGTTAACAGTGAAAGTTAATATATAATTTGAATACATTATGTGAAATTTAAATTTTTGGCAAATCGTTATAGTTGAAAAAATATAATATACATCGTTGGAGACATTAAAGCGGATAACAAATATTAAACAACAAAATTGACAAAAATCATTTCATGGACAGAGAAAAATATATCTACCTGTATATTTGGTTTCTGCTAAATTTCGTCGGATGAAAATTTGTAAATAGCAACATATCCTACAGCTATACAGAAAATTAATATATTTATGGACCTCCATTCTCACATATTGTAAATATATAATGATGATTATACGAACAGCATTTTTCTGTAGTCTGAAAATAAACACTGCATAGAGAGATGCCCTACACAAGCAAATTATTTATATGGTTACAGAAAAGAAAATAGTACATACCCATTTTTTTGTTTTCATATAATCCAATCAATTTATTTTTAAAGATATGATGTTTTACTACAAATTATTCCTAGTATCTTAACATTATCTACGATCAGTGTCTACAATTTTATTTTCCTTATTCTTGTCAGGGTGAGTAAATTTTATAATTCGAAAATAATATTATCCAAGAGAGAAGTTAAACATGCAACGCAAAAGCTATACTAAAAAGGCGAATAGATAAGGGAAAGCTGAAATTCAACCGTGTTTAAGATAAACAAATCATCACCCGGCCGATATTTTCCAAACAGTCGGGAGAGCTTCACGATAATTTGGGGGTTGACTTTAGTATTTGAGGCTGTTCGTCACACTGGAAATAAAGGTCCGAAATTGCGTATAATGTCTGTTTATACCAGGTCGAACTTACGTCAGTTCCCAGTACATTTTTGTCTAAATATCACTGAATATAATCAAGTTGTACCACGTACAGTAAAGACGTGTTGTGATTTGTCTTGTGGTTGTGCTGAAGAGGAAAATCTGCAATAGCCTAGGTGAGTTTATCTCACAGAGTACCCAATTCTGCCAATTATATCGTTATTTATTGATATAATGATTTATTTTATCAATTTATTTGAGGATCTAGACTTCTAGACAATTGATAATTCAATTCTTGAATGTCTGCCATATAAACACAGATAACATATTATCGAAGTACGTCGCTAGTTGACCCTTCGTACTTAACTAGTTCAAAGGGGTGGATACTTTGCGAGTTGACCCCTAGTATCTCAGTGAAGGCCTCATAGTTATCATGATAATTCTCCGCCCCAGTTGATTTGATCTCTGGGTGAGGTATTTCGCGAGTTGACCCTTAATACCGATGACCCTAGAGATGAGTTATGTTATACGTTATTTTGAATAATTGTACAGTATATTATTTCATCTACCTATTTGGTGTTTGAAGATTTATTTGGTGTGTAATCTATTTATGTTTATTTGTTCAATTATTACAATTACTGGTTAGAGTCTTGTTATGTCAACTAGGCCAGTACAAAATAACGTCATGTTCTTTAATTAAACATATGGTACTCTATTCTTCCAAATTCTTCTTTGATGAACTGGTCACTCAGGTATCTTTTTATTTAATTTCCAGATGTGTCATCTCGAGCGCCTTCCTGATACATGCCCAACCTTTTTTATGTTGAATTAGTACTCTTAAGTCATTGTTTAAAAATTACAATGTATTCTTAATTATTTATTTTAGTCATATTGAATTACTACATTATTAAATGTTTTTATGACTATCGCCCAGAATGATCTTATTTTTGTATCCCCTACATTCTTAAAATTATTCCGAGTAAACCTCACGCCTGGATATACTCTTTTCCATTAACAATGTGTTATCATTAGCATAATAACAGCTCTGTTTGACGGCGGATAATAATGGAACAAACCATTAATGTAAAGTATGTCCCAAAACTAGGCATTCCGGCCACCATAACTTGTATGTCTGAAAAAGTGTCATATCTGGTAATTATAACAGGAGTTCGCTTCCACCACCTTTGGAAATAAAGCCTTCATTCAAAAAATTTTTTACCGCCTCCACTACCACCATAAATATTGATTCCTGATAACGCCTAAGTATTCTAGTATACAAACGACTACCACCTAATTTAATTACGAAAACAATAACAACATTTCAATACTCCTTTGTATATAACATCATATCAAAAATAAATCATTCCATCAAAAAACTTTGCCTATACAGTTCACGTCACTAGCAGTTTGGCGCGCACGTGTTTGCTATAAACAACTATGTGTATCAACCGAATTATATGACCCAACATCAAAATATTTATTCCCGGTCAGAATGTATGCCAATTTTTCATTGGTACTCCCTGTACTATGCCAGAAATTATTATTAAGTACTGTCGTCAGCGTTTGCCAATTGCAATATACAATATCATTCATCATTTAGAGCGAGCAATACCTGAACAAAATATTCAAAGAAAACGGTGACATGTCGCTTATAGTGTTACAATGTTTCACAGTGCGGCTAAATTTTTCATACGATTTCAAAGGATCTTATTGCTAACAAAATGTTTATTCTATCTAAAGCCGCTTTGGCGTTCATCTTCATTTTCATGATCGCGTCGGTCTGTATGCCTGTTGGGCTACCTGTTTGCATTTTAGTCATCGTGTAATCACAGTAACCACTGGCATTCCAGTTCTTATGTTTCCCGTTTCCTTGAGTTGGTTATTAGGCAAAATTTATATTAGTTCTATAGTTTTATTCATGCTCAGTAGGCATGGCTCTTTTTAAGTTCATCCGAACCAACAACACCACGTACTTTTTAAGTCTCGGAGGAGGAGTCGTTTGAAAGACATCCAAATTACGGCATATATTCACTGTGTGTTTAATAGGCGATTCTCCATACCTTCTTATACCTTGCTTATCTATCAATCAAATAACAAACATAAATAGTGCAAGGTTACTATATATGTTAGACCAGTCCCAGTTTGTCCGCTGGGCGCTTGGGCTGGCGCCCAGGGGCGAGAGGCCCGAAGGGGCCTACAAAGGCCCGCTCTTTATACATACACAAAGTAATCAAAAAATAATAAATAAAAGTTAAGTTTCTTTTTTATAATATATATTGATAGTGATATTGATAAAAAAGAGCAATGAAGGGGGCCCAAAATCTTCAGCGTCCAGAGCTTCGGGCTCGAAGTTAGGTAAAATCGGCACTGTGTTATACCAAACTAATTTTAAAGCAAGTATGCATTAATACGCAAATTCCGCGATTTTATATCTTCTTATAACAGCTATGCTGAACATTAAAATAGCTAACCAGTCCTCGAGACATGTAATACCAATAGTAATAAAAAGTTATCTCACTCAACCACAAACTTGCAAAACAGAACAAGAAAGCTTGCACGTTTGATCTGAGAATATACGAGGGTACCTCCTGAAACTCTAATAACCATGAGAAAAATATGTTCCCTTGGTCACCTGAAGACGATTTTAGATACCACATTAATTGGAACGTGATCTCAAAAATGGCAGCCAGACCATAGAATAACCAATAATACTCGAATTAGGACTTTGTGCAGCTGGCAGAGGCACGCATTTTATCCTAATACACGATATGGCCGCGAAGAACTGACGTAAATTATATTAATTCTGTAATTTCACAGTACAGTTATCGGAGCTCTTAACCTGAATTAATATAGAATATACTCTTACCCTGGCAACTTTGTTTTTCTTGTATGGTCCGTATTCGCAATCGTCCTCACTGCATGTAGCTGTAGAGAAGTTCAGGTTCCTGCAAACGAAGGGTGTCATTCATAAATTATTTTGAAATTGTTTCAAGGTCGAAACACGTAGAAGTACAGTTACAATACAAAAAATTAAGTTCGTTTATTAATTGGTATAATCACTCGAAAAATGTACATTGAAAATAGATTTACAATTCCATGTACATAACTCTATTATATAGGTATTTAATATTCTTCTTAGATCGAGTATTATATTTTAGATTTCTTTAAATGTCTCGGAGAGATACCTTAGCATACTCAAGAATTTTTGTATGATCTTTGTGGTATATTATGGAGTTGCATTAATTTCCATTTGAGGCATATTTCCACTACAGCGAATAATACATTGATATTTTTTTAACTATGCTCATACATTTCTGCATCAATGATTTTTTTACAGTTGGCTAGCTTTTGTACATAAAAAATAAATCTTTGTGAGAAAAGAACCTAAACATTGAAGTTTAATAGGTTATCAAATTTATTTCCACAAAACCATGAAGAGATTCCAAAGGATGTTGTGGAAATTATGAATATGATTATAATAGTGTCTCGGTAAAATGATGTATATAGTACCGAATCAAATAAATAATTAATTACAAAAAATAATAAGGTGATTGTGAAAGATACTATGCAATTATCGCAAAGGTTGTAGGGTATAAAAAATGGCAGTTATGAAGTGGTCTACATACAATTGAACTGAAATAAGAATTATATTGTCTATGAAAAAACTTAATAGTAAAAAGCCTCAAATCTGGACTAACTGCGTAGATACAAAAGACCTGGTAGTTCATCTCCAAAAATTAATTAAGCTCAAACGAGTGGCCATTTTGCTGGTTAACTTTTCTTTTTACTTCCCGCGCATGAACCGGGGAGCATTTCATAATTTCAAATAATAAGTTTTTGATCGTTTGATGATGATAACGAAAATACATATATCATTTCCGTCGGTTTGTCTGCCTATCGATCTGTCTGTAGTTTTAATTCCTGTGTAATATCAGTAGCCACTGCATCGAAATTGATGAAGGCGGAGGGCGATATACTGTGCAGCCCTAACATTAGCTGCAACGTTTTTAATGTTTTCCAAATCTATGATCAGTTTTGGGCGCAGTCAAAAATGTCTACTTGTTGTTATATATTTAACAAGTTCCTGATCATTTTATATGATAAAAAATGTGTGTAACTTCTTCTTATATGCCATTTACTTTCCTGAAACGGTCACACTAACCAATCCGGAGAACAGAGACCAATAATAATCGATATTCAAGCAAGCACGTATCTCCGCTGTAAGTTGTGGCGTAGTATCACCACATGGGTGATAGTAGGGAAGACAAGACAAGACTCAATATCCGTAACAGTGTAAAACTTGGAAATTGAGGTTTGAAGACACCAATTGGAGTGAGAAAAATCTAGAAATAGTATTTCCTGCAAATTTCCACGATGTGACACCATGCGACAACGAACAGTGGAAATAAGTAGTATATTCAATGACTCCAGAATGCTGAGCGGTACAGGTAAAAATTCATGGTAATAAATGGCGTAAATTAAGACTTAAGTATAGGAAACCGCCTGGTCATGGAGTCGCGTTGCGGTGGCTAAAAGGCTGTGAATCAGCACGGAAGGCTCCGCGTTCCGTCTATACCAAAAATTTAAAAACTGCAAAAATATAGTTAAGATAAAAGGAGTACCTAATTGTTTTTTTATCAAATCCGATAACTCATCTAATCCTAAGGAGAAACTTGTAAAGTATCTCATATTGTTAACCTGGAAGAAACCCATATCTTTTCACTAAAAATACAATACACTTTATCAAAATCGTCAGATCTGCTTACAGTTATCAGTATCATATTTTTGTATTTGAGTTTTCCCTATATCCAAACACAATACAGGGTGTTCTTAATCAAATACTAATATTTAAGGGTTTAATTCCTGAGTCAAAAAGTAATTGAAGGACGACTTTTTTAAACGAATGATACTTTCATCAGCAAAGAGATCGTAACAGAGACAAATTTATAATAACGTAAAACAGAAAAAAAGTGTTGTTGTGAGATTCAAACCATATAATTCCAGACCGTCACGTCACTTAATCCGATTTATGAACGCTATTAAAAATCCTTTCCATCAGACCATTTTGAAACCATTTGGAAAAAGCAGGGAGACCAGACATTCATTCTATTTGATTTTGAGATATTTTAACTCCAAACCGATTATAAAAAGAAGGCGCACTATAACAATAAGTAGCTTAAAGTGTGAATTGGTTTATACAGTAACACTTTTTTATATATAAGCAGCCATGAGGGCGAAGTCTGAATACCTATGTAAAGTGATTAGTATAGTGAAGATAGAGTGTGTTTGTTAGTGCTGTTGATAACTTTCAAACAAAGATCCTGCATATTTCTCTCGATAAATTAAAAGACCAATCAATATAATATACTTACGTATCAACACAGCAACTATACACAGGCCTTTCATCTTTCATTCTAGCACCCTCATCGTGACTGTTACAACTGAAAACAAAAAAAATTCGGTGTTGTCAATCCAGTGACATATAACAATAAAAGTTAGTATTAGTGATACATTACTACTATTAATGCGATACGGGTACACAGTTATTGCTTCATATATCGTAAAATCGGGAGACAGACTGCCGATGTTTCAAAGAGAGATCACAGTGAGGGGCAGGCCTAAAGGCCTAAAACCACTGCGATCCATGTAGATCATTGAGTGTCGCCTCGTCCCTATTACCGAATTAATAGAAAAGTTAAGATCTCCACTGTATACTCTATATATACTGTATCCACATATTTCTTGCCAATGGTGGATTTGTCTTTATGAACCATGAAGTTATCAAAAAGGTCGAAGAAATATAGGAAAAAGTACGTAACGGATAGGCACGTTACAACACAAACTAAAATAAGTTTTAAAATAGGCACTTGGCTAGATCACGTTGCCTGTAATTGGATTAAGCCAAATGAGCATTGAGCTATTTCGCTGATTCTTATTTTGTAACGATTTTTTACGATAATCCAGCGTTGACCTTTACGAAAATACCTCACGTTTTTACCACGGTCGCCCCGGTGTCAACACTGCCAACTGAAAATAGATTGCGGTTGTTTATCCGAGTTCTGGAAATGGAAAATTTGTTGTATAAATGGCGGGACATTCTGACAGATTTTTCATAATAGAGAGGAAATAATTCTGGAGCATACGTAATATGCTAACATTTTTATTATATTTTGACCTCACGAAGTATCATGAGTGTATATCAAATAGTATTAGCAACATACACTATTCACGATAGGTGAACTGTCTGCAAAAGAAAAAAATATATCACGAGCAGACCTAAGTGAAGATAGGTGTGCGATTTAATGCTTGTTATTATTTGCACGTCGCGTCGTGGATAGCGGCTGAACTGAACAACGTTTCGCTGTGTGAAACTAACGTAGACTCAAGAAGTAAACAGACATCAGTTCATTTAGTTTGCTTATATGATGTTCATTTAGCTTTGGTATTAAGGTGTTTTTAGTTGCAAATTGATTAATTTTTGTCTTCTTCAAATTAATGAAAACATAATGACGTGGTATTCGACAAGGGGATTTCCTGAGCCCTCTTCTCTTCAACATCATTATGGATGAAATAATAAAAAGTGTGTGCTCCCTCAAAGGATACCGAATGGGCAACCAAGAAATAACTATTCTAGACTACGCAGATGATGCTGTACTGGTGGCAGAAAATGAAGACGATCTACAATGACTTTTACATCGATTTAACTGCATTTCCAATCATTTAATATGACGATATTGGCCAAGAAATCTAAATGCATGAAAACATCAAAAACACCATTAAGATGCAAACTGGCAGTTGAAGGCAAAGTTATCCAGCAGGAGATGAAAATTAAGTATTTAGGCATAGAAATATCAGGTTATGGTGATGTTCTGTCGGAGGTAAGAGAACAGACAACGAAGGCAACAAGAATAGACGGATGTTTGAATGACACAATATGGCGTAATAAAAATATTAATACAATAAAGTAGATACCAAGTCAAAAATCTACAAAGCAGTGGTCAGACCAACTATGGCATACACTTCAGAAACTCGACCTAACACAGCGAAAACTAACCAACTACTAGAGACAACCGAAATGAGAGTACTTCGCAGAATAACTGGAAAAACGCTATTGGACAGAGAGAAAAGTGAGAATATAAAAACATGCATGGTAGAAAATGTTAATGAGTGTATACTAGGTAGAAAGAACGAATGGAACGGACACATCAATAGAATCGACGACAGAAGAGTAGTCAGAATTGCACGCGACAAATCACAGTTAGGTCGCAGGAGTCCAGGGCGCCCTCGAAAACGATGGAGTGACAACTTGGCGATATAATAGGCAGAATGACGACGAAAAAAAACAGGCGATTCGCCTATACTAAAAGAAAGAAGAAGAAGAAGATAAAATAATGATGGATTCTACTACTACAAATCATTGTGCAAGTACTATCGCGTTGGGAATGTTCGCGTGGAGGGTGTACACGAAGTAGCAACATCGATGTTGAATTAGCCTTTACCAACATCTGCTGTTCAATATCAGGTTCAATGCTGTTCATCACCACCTGCAATCCATCTAATCTGCCATACAGGAAATCAGATCCCTTACTCAGCCTTGTCAGATCATTTTAATATTCCCGTACTATGAGATTCGCTCATGTTTGAAGCAAAAATAGGATTTATGTATGATTGTAAAAATAGGTATTTGGTGAAACTATTCAATCATCAAATTGCGAAATTTAAACAGTTTTTCACAAATTAGAGTGTTAATTTTATCTTGATGGAAGGGTCAGCCTCACCTCCACTACACTCTAGAATGATGTCGAATCGAAATTTTCAAGTTTCGAGTAAATTATAGATAATCTCGAACTCTTCTATTGTCCACCTACTAAAAATAACTACACAGATCTTCTGGATTACTTGAGGAACATAGACTTCTTGAACGGTCACTTAACTATGTCTTTTCAGAGATGTCTACAATGGAACTTGATTGGGCTCAGTGGCGTATTAAATCCAGATTACCACTCGAAGCCCTTTGAAATGTTGTGCCACATTACTTTTTCTTAATTTGTTCGTTGCAGATTTTTTTTTAAATCATATTTCCCACATTCTATCTTCAGAACGTTCGCTCTCCAATACATTAGGCTTGTGCGATAATATGCCCCTGATTAGGCTTCATCAAAACCCGTGCAGCGGGTCAAGCTGTTGAGGCGTTTGCCATGAGGACTGATGATACAACTGGTGACTAGCAGGTTTGCGTTTCTTTCCTCGTGCCTCTCCACATAACTCCTGTCTACTGGATCTCCTTCCCTATAGCAGCGTTATTTAGTCTTCTTTATGCAAGTAGGAACATGGTATCGTAAAAGGCCAGCACTCGTCCGAGACAGCGTAAACACGTACAGGGACCCTGTTCTCGAAATGTCATATGTAAATTGTCAACCCATTTCTCACGAATTGTCACATGAGACGAAAAACGGCTATTCTTGAATCTCAGGAGTATCTCACCGGTAAGATTTTCATACGACAATTTTACGGATGGTCTAAAACAGGCGAGGCGTCACATACGACTTCAGATTTGCGATGATTCGAACGCAATGTATTATCTTGAACCTTAGATTAAAGCTAACAGCTGTTTAGTTTGATTCCTTTTGTCCCTTATACTTTGGTTACAGGTAATATATGTTATTGTGAATTTATCAAACCCTAATGTTGAAAACTATATTAGGTGAACTTATCTCCAATGCTTGGGGTAATTGTAGTTTTCTCTTATTTTTCATTGGCTGCAACCATTTCGGATTAAATAAATCAGGCAGCAGCTCATGAAAGAAGTTTACCAAAGTCTGTTAACTCGTTCCATGAACTCAGTGATGTTTATCAAAAAATTTAGATTAAGAAAAACTTTAACGCGTGACCCTATTGAACTTGTTAGGCCATATATTACCACAAACTTTACCAAAGCTTCCAATCGAATCACATCATTTACTTCTGTGTGAAACCTAGTAAATTATTTAATCACTGTAGATTTGGTACCGGTTTTGTGGTTGATTAGCATCGTATCTAGCCAGGGGTAGCTGTATTTTCTCAAGTTTTGGAAATATCGAATATTTAGGAAAATCCAAAATGTTTGATGTGAGTTCTTCAATACCTTCATTATTTTTAAATTTAATTCCAAATGCTCATCGGTACCGATGTCTCATCCGAATCTTATTGGCCTAAACTGATACATTTGCATTGTAAGTACATCGTCGTCGTATACTTAAGGCCATTTTTCCACCATAATTAATGACGGTGCACTTACCTTTTTACGACCGCTATCAGTTTATATCCTAAACAACTTAACCAATTTTGAGAAATCTTCCATCCTTCCTTAGGGTATGACAGATATGTACATACAAATAAAATCTCGTACATTTATTTAGAACCCTTAAATAACATATATGAATAATATTCAACTGTAAAGCTGGGCGTCTTTTTTTATTGCGGGATTGTATAGGATTTGTATGGTTTAAACAAATAATGAATACATGAAAACGAACTTTGAACATTTTTCGGTTGGATATTTTGATCGCACATCGTTTCCAAGAAATGATCTTTGATTTAAATCGCTCTCAAAATACGGTACCTTTTTACAAATATTGAGTTTTTTGGCAAAACCAAGTGTAAAAATGAAAGGATTCCAAACATTTATTCTATGGAAAAATATATGTTATTCTTCCTTTTCAAAAAATGTTTATGGTTTTTAATTAGAACGGTGGGCAGTCACATTCAAGTCAGATCAACGAAATTGATGGATGAACTAGTAAATTCCACGTATTAAATAACCCTCAATACCGACAAACCTACAAACCACGCTAACAAACGTTTTGCGCGGCTGGTGAGCAATGTACATCTATATATATATATATATATATATATATATATATATATATATATATATATATATATATTTTATATATATATTTATTAAGTACCCCATTCTAATAAATAGGAGGTTATCAAATTGATCCATATATATATATATATGGATCAATCAATTTGATAACCTCCTATTTATTAGAATGGGGTACTTAATAAAATTGTTTAAATTTTGAAACTATATGAGAACGCTAGCCCAGCCCCCAGCATCGCACCGCCTAGTCCGGGTCAACGTGACATGCTGACACACGCCTTCCAACGTAGACATTTTAAATGCAAAGCTAATAATGTTGTTGAATACGTAATTAATTGGAAGACCCCCATTTCCTATGCACGGTGATGAGCTAAATCGGAGAAGGTCAATAAAAATATAATTATTAAAACATGTTTCCACGTGCCGTTATAAGAATCAAATTATTAGTTATTTACCGTGACAATAGTGTTTCTAATCTTAAATACATAGGATACAACTTTATTAATTATTTTGATAATGTGTAAAAAAATTAAATCTGATTAAGTATTACAGGTATACTATATCCAAGTTCTGTGATAGATCATGTGATATGAAAATTTTCTCTTATAAGCATCTTTCCATTTTATTTACTACGGCAGAACAAAAATGTGATGATTTTTTTTAAATTATATATCGTACATTTTTTTTATGTTTAATGGTTTATAAATCAAGTAAATGTGTCGCAGATTTTTTGGTATGCCTATCGGTCTGCCTGTCCATTTGTCTATAGGTATGTCTGTTTGACGGCGGAATAATTATATGTTTGTATGATTGTTGCATGATATAATATTTAAAAGTAATTTGAAAGTTTAAATATCAACTTACATTAAAATTATTCATCATGTTATTTGACAGCTCAAAAAAATAAAAAGGTAAAATAATTAATATCTTGAAACACCAAAAAAAGTCTCTATTTCTTAACAATTCAAAAATGTCATCATGTTTGATATTGGATATTTTTGATTAAAAATTGCCTTTTATTACAAATTAAATTATTTATGGTAATATACTTATTACCAAACTTTATCAAATTTTTGGAGCTTATTTTCTTGGCTAGCAGTTCTCAGAAGAATTCATTGCATCAATCATTATCATATAGGTACCCCTTATCAAACAATCTGGATAATAAGTCTTTTGCTTCATAAATATAATAAATTACACACTAACTTCTTCGATCACCCGGCGTAATACAAAACAGATAAAACTTAAATACAACTAACTACAACAACAGTTACAACATCAAACTATTATTTCGTACCTCCAGCAAAACAAACAACAGGTTCATGCAAGTTTCTGTTTGCCTGAACTGTAAATTAACATGAAAATTGAATTGAACCTGAAATTCACCTTCATTTTGGTATATTTCATTTTCAGCCAGGTCAACAGCTAATGTAACTTACATGAAATCCATATCAAAACTTTGAACAAAATTACTTGTGTAACAATAACCCCCAAAAGTGTACCCTCACCGGATTCAATGGAACAGTGTGCGAATTTGTATTGTTTACGTGTGAGTATCCGTTTGTGTGGCCTGTGAAGCACTGTCTTCCGACGAAGCACGAAGCGAAGCTGGCAGCAGAATAGTCGCTGTCGTAGCACGATCACACCAGTGTTTGTCTATCGAGTTGGCTGTGGCCTGTGGCATTGGTCCCTCAAGCGTCGAGCAAAAAACGTGCCGCGACACGTTTTCTGTAATGTGGCGCATGGCATGGTTATCTGCATTTCACTGTGTCTGACGATAGTAAATAATAGTACAGGAAACTAAGGCGGTTTCACTATCCAATCTAATTAACAACAATGGACCTGCGTCATTTTGAGAGGATTTTTGTCAACAACGCACGTTATTACATGATGGCATATCATTTCAAGTAAGGGTAAGGTTGCTTCCTTAGAAGTTAAAATGAGCTGTACCATATAATTCAAACTATGATAGGGAACAGACTATTTTCTTATGCAACTTGGTTGTCGTATTGATTTCAAAACATTTCTCCTTATTAAAAAGGCCAAAGAGACCGAACGTACATCCTATCCTTATAATACTGTAAAATTGTATTATTAACTTTGGTTTTCGAAACTGATTATTGTTGTTGTATTTCTGGACCAAAATGTAAGTAAAAAGAAATTCTATAATATTTTTGGCAACTTACGAAGTCAAAGGTCCTAACACTTGGACTGCCTTGAAGCGGCGACAGTTGGCCCTTACATCAGTCCAAAAAGGGTGAACTGATGCATAGTGGAGAGCATACACTTAATCTCAGCTGTCAGCTTCTGATGTGAATGATTCGAGATATCGGTACAACATAAATAGTGTTTACGAAGAGCAAGGGTGTCGCTGTAAATCAGTTCACCGTTGTCAATCCAAGTGTTATGACCTTTGACTTCGTAAGTTGCCAATGAGCAGCGCCCTAGTAGGCGATGCTTGGAGATAAGTGTTGATGTTGCTATCACACCCATAGCTGGGTTACGTATGTACCACCCAATTACTCTCTACAGTTAGGCCGCTAGGCTATACTGACCAGTCTAGGCTAAAAACAAAACATGCAAGTCTATAGCAGTTATCTGATGCATAGTGGAGAGCATACACTTAAAAGTAAATTTTATATGAATTTATGTATTTCTGTTATAAACAATTTAAATACATTAAGTTTTTTAAAGTGCAGACTGATAGGACATAGTGACATTTTTTATAAACGATAATGCGCTTCTCTTTTAGTAGTTACTACTACCACATCATACCGCGGTATTCTCTGCTACTACTACTATTTAATAGTAAACGTAGTTGACGGCATTTTTATGCATAAATTCACTTAGTGTCTTTTTGTTGCCATGTTATAATTATATAAAATAATAGTTCTGAATAGATTTTTGGGATTTGGAATTACAAGTACATCTAGTTTTTAATTGTGGATCTTTTGAATTTATAATAAATGGTTATTAAATGTTTTATCTCATTTCTCAAAAATATTGGTGCGCAACGCTTGGAGATCAGTGTTGAAAATTTACTATGTTCATAAGTCCTGAAATTATAATTTCACAAATATTGGAAATCAACCATCCATCTCTCGCTTATGTGTCTAAAGTGAAAAAGGAAATCTTTTTTTCAATAAATCGATTGTTATACCATTAATACTATTCGCTAAAAATGTCAGAGTGATTTCTGGTATCCTGAGCGTTATAATGTAATCGTGAATGACAAAAAAGGTATTTAAATGTATGTTATTAGTTATCAGTTCCTCATATAAAGCAAGCCCACACGATTCGCACGATCAGACCTAAATAAATTATAATTTAATTAACGTTAACATTTAAAACAAGTGGTTTGAAGTATGAATCTGTATTCTAATTAACGTATATCTTTTACTATCAAGTCTACGAATTTTTTGACAGTGAAATATCTTTCCTGAAAATTATATTCATTTCCCTAACAACACCGTCGAAAGATGGTAAATTCAATCTGTCCTGGCACTGATTAGAATGTAAGAATGGTTTCACAATCACTTGAAATGCTCTGTTGCTACCATGAAATTCGAATCACGTGTTTTATATTTCATTCATGCGGTGCATTACTGTTATCTAGTCCTACTCTGTGGTTAGAGTCCAGCAAGCTTTAAACAAAATTCGATGTGTCTCGATGGCTGAAAGTAAATGATATGTTCACTGTATCTGATTGTGAATTATCCTAGATGTATGATTTATGATATAATATCTTCCTTTCATATGGTAAATATAAACAGAAATACAAAAAAGTAATACCATTTTTGATTTTAATGTTTATTTTCCTCCTACGAATAACCAAGAGAGTATCAATGAAAGTATTATATAGTAAGAGTATCATAGGTAATTGAAAGAAGTGCCTGTTTGCAAAAGGCAGTCACATATTGGACTGATCCAAAAACTGCCACTAGAGGTTCTAATAGGCTTGCAGTTTGAAAAACGAATATAAGATGGCTTGGTAGGGATGTTCCTTACATCAGCGTTGAAGTGTTGATACGGAAAACCGTAAATGTGTGGAACAAATAGCGGCAATCCCAAATTTAATCATAGTTTCCAACTGGTCTAAATAGTTCTAATAGAAAGATTAAGATCTCATACCCATACCAGCATTATTTATACATAAAAAAGCAAAAAGCCAATCGCGCTCAGAAGCGATCTGAGACGATACATGTCTATTCACATCGACCTTAACACGCTGTAAATCATAAAAATCGGGAAATAAAACTCCCTGACAGCTGTTTCCACAACGCGATGTTCTCCATAAGAATGGCATTTGGATGAGGCTTGTTAGAGGTATTGAAAGTTAGCGGGGAAAAACCCTTTGGTTATTTCCGAGATTGTATGGTTTGCCTAGTTCCACGCATAATATAA
The DNA here is from genome assembly GCA_949316355.1 of Bruchidius siliquastri. NCBI lineage: Eukaryota > Metazoa > Arthropoda > Insecta > Coleoptera > Chrysomelidae > Bruchidius > Bruchidius siliquastri. The sequence goes on along the minus strand of OX438534.1, from coordinate 13,162,135 downwards.
GGATGCTGCTATTTGCGCAGCTGTAGCATTACATCTCATTTCCAAGATTTTGTTAATGTACATCAAGAAGAGCATTGAATAAAGAACAGATCCCCCAGAAAAGTCGGCGTTGATACATCGTGAGCAAATATCCATCCACCACTACGATCATTGTGGGTTGCTCCCAGAGACTATCCAACCATTGGAATAGACTTAGTGTGAGCCCATTGGCAGCAAGCTCGACTAAAAGTCGATAATGTTACACCAACTTTGGATATAACAATTGCGACGACTCTAGACTATCCGTCAAGTTTGGTATTACTCTGCTTCACATTGGGTGACGTAGGTGGATGCTTGTAGAAGCCGTAGCGGTGATCATTGATGACGTTTTTTCCAGGCACTAAACCTTGAACATCATACAAAGAATAATCACAGGTCTGTAGTTTAGTTGTTTTTTTTTGGGATGGGTTGCACGCGAATGATCAGTGGCAATGCCAGTTTTTTGCTATAGAAGTGGCCAAGAAGGAGCAGACATTTCTAGAAGGGTGTAAATAGGAAACACGCCTAGCTAGTGTGAGAAGAAATTTACACAGGACTAGTAAAGGCTCTTCGGCGCAACGTTTGAGCATAAAGGATTGTATAGAAATATTTTATATATTTGAAAACCTAACTCTTTCATCATTTCAAAAATTCTGCAAAATTTATAGTTTTCCGACATTTCCATGATTTACGGTTCATCCAAAACTTATTTCAATTGGATCAATCGTTTTGAAAGTCAATCAAAATCGTTAATAAATTAATCCTGCACCTGAAAAATATATCTAGATCAAACCAAGAGTCAATCTATTTGAGGCCATTTCTTCAAACTCCTAATTGAATTTTTGTAATTATTCATTAATACCATACAACTTGTGAATTAATTAAATGGGTTAAATTTGTTTGAAATAATTGCATCGAAAATTAGTATGCGAATATATAATAAAATTCTACAACTGTTGAAAATAGAACCCATTTGTGTTTTTAGCGCAAATGTGGGGATTATCATCAATGTCTAACAGGTACAAAGAATTACTCCTCATCCCCAATTTTTTACTGAACAATTTTGAAACATGATCGTCGCCTTCAAAACATACAGAAACAAGGCTTGAAATCATTTTTTATGCTTTGCTTCAACTGTAGGATTTTCAAATACTACTACTAAGCTTTTTTGATATTGCCTACTGTCAAAATTTAATCAAAATGCGAATAGTGCTTAATGAGTTATATCTTGGTGTACAAAGCAAAAAAATAAAAACATGAATAGAATTTGAATATCAATAGTAACCAGCTAAAAGTGTTTCAGACTGCAAAAATAATACTTGTAACTGTAACTATTTGACGGCTGAAATCATTCATAGTCTCAAATGTAGTAGATTCGCGGAACTATGTCCACAGAAGCCTTAGGCCCCTTTTATGCACCGCGTCGTGCGCTCGATGCGTGAGAAAAGTGTCTCGGGTTGCTCAAGCGCCTCGACCAATGTCAAATGACGTCCGTCGGACGAGCGCCTGGTGGACGTTGGCCACTGAAACACCTACAGTAGGCGCTGGTCGCTTTTGGAAGTTCTAATCGTCTAGTGCTCATGCTCGGTACATCAAGATGGATCGATGTATTATTTAGGCGGTAATGATAATAAATCATCAAAAAAAGAGATGATCAGTAAATTCACCCAATGCTGTGTGAAATTTGAGGGGCGCTTTCTACATATTCTATGAAGAATTACGAGACCATGAGGAAAACTTTTTGAAATATGTATTTTCGATGAGTATATCGTCGTTTGATGAGCTACACAACACAATCAAACCGAATACGCAATATATCTGCGCCTGACGGGATGCATGAAAGGGCCCTTAAATTCCGAGGAACAATTTGGAAAACACCGTATCAATAGTTAGTACATATTTCTTTCTAGTGTTGAACTTGTTTTATTATTTGACAATGGTATGCATTAACAATTGAAGCTAACCACCTACGAATATTAAACAAACCATACTATTTTATGAGGGTATTAAAAATTTAAATTCCACGTGTTTATCAAAAACACGACAATTTGCCCAAAAACTACGTGTCGCATAGGCACATAGACCATATATTCAGATAAGTTTTAAAAATGTAAATGGTCACGAACAATGCGCTAGTTTGCTCATTCTTATTCTGTAACGATTTTTAGGATAATTCAGTTTTGACCTTTACGAAAATAGCTCACGTTTTTTGCCACGGTCGCTCTGGTGTCAACTTGAAATAGATTGCGGTTGATCTGTGTTCTGAATTAGGAAAATTTGTTATATAAATGTCGAGATATTCTGACAAATTTTCATACAAACAAAAATAGTAATTCACTCTATCAGGTAATACCATATAGAACAGGCAGACAGCGTAAAAGACCGACGGAAATTTAGTATATCATGCATCGGTACAACATAAATTGTAGATATCATGAACATGAAAAAACATCAAATTTTTGCTTTTCCTTTTCTAAAGGGCCCCACAGACGTCGTTCTTTTTCATCAGGTTTGCACGACGTGCCAACCGATCACAGTCATTTCGGTCCGTGTGTGCCGAAAAACCGTCATGTTGACTGTCGTTCCAAAAAATCTGCCCGAGCTTGATTTTTCCCGTCGGTTTCGGACGCCATCGTGCCAGTCGGTGCATGTGTGGCCGTTCATCGTGCAATGACGACGGGATTTTGCAGTGTCGTTCTGGTTGCCTTTGAGTAAGCTTATCTAGGGTTAGCGTCACCTATCAAAAATGTGCGATACACGGCAAAATAACAAACAATGTATGATGGAATTTATACACATGTATAGGAGTTTTCCGTGTCTATGGAAAGTCAAATCCGCTGAGTATGCAGACAGAGACAGAGTTATAGATCCCTCTGCAAATTTAGATTCAGTGAAAAGGAAGATTGACTCCATTCGCGGATCGTTCAGGATCCAAGAAATCAGGCGCAAGTGCTGATGATATATATCATCCTTAGATAATTATACCAATCCCCTGGTTCCACACGCAATTTTTCTAATAGATTTATATGGGAGAATTGGCCTCTTTTTAAAAGCCACTGTTTCACCCATTTAGGACCTTTTCTCTTGCTGTATTTCACTTTAATAGCTAAAGCCGCCGCCAATGCTAAAGTATTATCCATGTTAAAGGACCAAAAATTTGCGAGAAACTGAAAGAAAACCGAACAATGTGTGGAGATATCGTTCCATCGGTTTAACTGACCATCGGTTGGCACGTCGTTCAAACCTGATGAAAAAGAACGACGTCTGTGGGGCCCTTAACTCCCATAAAATCACCACGTGTGGGACTTATAGGATCAATTGCCTCTTTGTGATTACGAAAAAAGTTAAGTAAATTAAGTTGAAGAATGAACCAGGAAAATAGAATACAGGTACGGTAGTAGGATTACAATAGTATGGAAACCTCGAAGTATTTCGGTCGTTTCAAACTAATTTATATCACTAATTTGGATATAAGATTTACAAAAAATTAATTAGTGATCGAAAAATAGACCGCTTAAAAATAACATTTTCTAAAATGTATCAGAAACATATAAAACATCTAAATTTCAATTGATGTATTTTGACACTACCTCCCTGTCATGAAAATGGTCGTATTGGGAATCTACGAATGGCGTTCAATTCAACGCACGGAAGACTTACACACGTTGCTGCCAGATACAGGATTTACATTTCCGGGACACGGACGGGGGGGGGGGGGCTGACCTGGAAGGAGTAACCTAAATTCTGAACATTCAGAGACATGAAAAGTAAAAAAATTCTTCTACTTTGTCACAACAACAAATTTCCGATAATTTGAGACGTGCAATTCCTGGACAAAAGGTTAAATTCAAAAACAATTCCGGATTTTCGGGCCATCTGGCAAAACTGGATATATCACTGTACTATAGTTTCTATCATTGTAAATATTCAACCGCGCTGTCTCGCATAATAATAGCAACAGCCATCATCATAAATAGACATGTATCTTCTCGCAACGCTTCTGTCTTTGTGAAAGGTCATCTATATGAAAAAATATTATGTCAGTAAATGATTTGGAAGTCAGGAAAATACACAGCAGCTTCACCTACTACATGCCTAGCTCATATCTCTCATCAAATATTAACGGAATCAGTCTAATGGTTACTGAGATTACCTTATACAAAAAAACAGAGTCAAGTACTGTACTTCCCATGCAATGAGAAAGGATATGGTTAGCATTTTGGAATAGTATCTAGATTTTGATCTTTAAAAACTGAATTTAAAAATCATATAAGTAAATTGAAAAACATTTATTTTTTTTATATTCCAAATATACCCACACTTTCTTTTGGTTTCTGAAAAATCCGTTACTTCCAATTTTCATTCACCTTTAAGATACGATGAAAATCTCCTATAAACTGAAACAGGTAGAACAGAGTCACCCTGCTTGACATCTTTTTTTAGAGGCCCAGTTTGCGTAACTATTTATCATCTTCATTCAATGAAAATGCAGTAATGTGCAGTAGTAGTTGCTAAAAAAATGCGGTACCAATTATCCCCCTCTAAATAGTTAACTACGCCATAGAATGCCGTGAAACTTTACATTTAAATTTTGGCTCGTCCAGAAGAATTTTTGAAAATACTCATGGGCCTCAGAAACGTCAATAATATGTTTTCAATTTTTTTACAATAAATATGCCCAGACTGCATACTCAAAATCTGGACGGGTATTTTTTAGTATAGAGGGGCCAAATTGTTATGCTTTTTCTTCCTGTCGTAGTAAACTAGCGACAAAAGTCCAACAAATTCCGAATGGCACCTTCCTAGTTACAGAAAGGCCAAAAATTACCTGAAAGACGAACAACAAAACATACACGGGGAGAGAACCACACTGCCTCATATTTTGTAGACTTATTCCCGTTAGAACTTCCTGCCTCTGTAATTCCTGGAAATTTTCCAATACTTATTTAATATTTTATTTATCATTGTATAATCTGGATATCACCAAAAAATCACATTTTGAGTTTGTTTCAAATAAATTGTGGAATAAATGTATATTTTTGTAGATTATAGTAGGAAAAATGAAAATTATGCATCATGTGGATTGTAGACGCTTTTATTTGGTGAAACTTTTGCATCATGCAGTACACGATCTTTTAATCCTAATTATGCATCAGTTTAGTAAACATATTTATTCTAATCCATAGAATATAAAAACTATCAAACTAATTTCCAAAGCATCTTTCAAGGTGTATCTGAACAGACTTCTTCCTAATTATACACAAGATTTTATAATTTTCAGAAATATGTATATCCCGTAAAACTTTATTTTTACCAACCAACAGATAGGTCTGTGACGGTATATGTCTGTCGGTCTGCCTGTTGGTCTCTCTCTCGGTCTATCTGTCGGTTTGTATGTCTGTCTGTTGGTCTGTCGGTCCTCCTTTCTGTATGTCTATTTCTGTCTGTCCGTTGGTCGGTCTATCTGTATGCCTTCCTGTCGGTGTATCTGTTAGTCTGTCAACCGATCTTCACTTGATTATTCGCAAACCATCTCAAATTGTTTCATGAGCATGTATAGTGTAATACAATGTATTTGTTTTAGGCGCCTTTCTCGACGGCATTTACTATTTCAGAGATTTCTGCATGAGTTTCCTGAGCATTTTATTTCTAATGTAGATTGTAGACGCTGATACTTTCGGTCATTGTAAGATTTTACTTAATTGCCGAACATAGTAGTACCTGAAATTTACACTGTGATGGTCTTCTACGGCATCCGAAATTTTGATAGTCATAGGCAGTTTAATTTAACTGTCAGGACGAGTAAAGATGGATCAGAAAGTTTTACTAATATTACTTTGGGTGCTCTTTAGAAAAAACACGTTTTCTCATAGGGTCAATTGAAACATTGTGACATTGAAGATTATACAGACAATGAAAGCTCTAAGTGAAACTCCGGAAACGTCAATATTTTTTACAAATTTTGAACAAAATAAAATTTCTCGTTATAAAACTTAATCACATTATTTTTATACTGAAATCATAAAATGCATATGTTTGTTACCCGGCAGTATAATCGTCTGAATGATTTTAATAGCTATGTTTGTCTAAAATAGTCTCGTGTAAATAAATGACGTCTATGAACGAAAAATGTCGCAATTTCCAAGCTATTGTACTCTAGAGAGTTCTTTTATATCTACCATTTACCCTGTTCAATGCGGTCATATTTCTGAATGCCTGATGATTAATTATAGCACACGAAGTACTTGTCTAGCACACTGATGTAAATCGACTTTTCACTTTTCACGCTACGTGAAAGAAGGTATAGTGTTTGTGAAGATTTGATTACACTCATTCCTGCCGATGTGTATGTCAGTGAATTGACCATTTTGGAATCTAAGTAACCGCAGCACATATTTTGATGCAATTTGGGAATATAGATTGTAGGAAATATTGGACATGCATCAGGTATTAACGAAAGACAAAGAAGAGAGCATTCGAAAAACATGCTAGTGCAAAAGAGACAACTTGTGGAGATTTGGCAACCTAGAGGCATTTTTGTTTTAGTTAAAAGTCCTGTCATTTTAGGCTTGCCAAAAATCTATTGCCTAGGTGGAAGCAAGCAATGACGCATTTCAATATAATAAAAAATTAGTAGATTTCAAAATTAAAATTTATTACATTTATTTTAATAAATCTGATATTTCAGTATTCTACATTTTCGCAGAAAAGAACTTCGTTACAAGATAGCTGACAGGGTTATTATTGAGGATTTTTCAATTGTGCACCTTGATACACTGAAATTGTGCAGTTTTGTGTACAACTGTACAATAGTCAATTTACAACTCCCATTAATGCAAAGTGTCAGCAACTGACAGCTAGGCAACATTTATCACAGAACAAGCCGTGATCCTAAAACTTTTTGGCGCTGATAAAAAACATGTTGACACTTGACAGTACTATCACATCACATACATCTGTTCCACAAAACAGGCAAAAACTAACAGAATAATGTTTGCGTGTAGTGGGAGCAACGAAACCATATTACGCACCTTTCTTTATAGGGGTGTACTTGAGTGAGTGTGAGTTATTAATTGTGCACAATACTGCACAATGGTACAATCTGTAACATCACCGCAGATGATACCTTTTTTGCAAATATGTTTATTTATAATAGCTATTTCTGACAGAAGAAAATTTAAAGTCGGTACAAAGCATGGCATTGTAGATACCTGGTTAGAAAGAAATTATCTGCAGTCAACAAAATTCAAGAAATTGAAATTAAACGACGTGCCTAATTATGAAACAAATATTCGAACGCTTGTTCGTAAAGGTTCAGTTGGTTCTGGACAAGGATATAAACGCTGTAATTGTTCAAGAATGTGCAATTCAAAAAGGTGCAAATGTGTAAAACCTAATTATTTATGCAATTCAGCTTGCCATGCTGGAAGAAGCTGTAATAATCATGATTTTTTTTATATAAAAGTTTAATGCCTATATGTATAGGAAATATACATATTTTTTATATATTAAATGAAATTCTGAAAACTAGGCTTTTATCTTTTATTAAATAGTTTTTCTACGACTCGATCTTCTGTGAGAAACAAGAAATTCTCAACAGCAGAACGTTTGTAAATCGGTATACCGGTTTTAACCGGTTGCTAAGGCTAAAAGCTAAGCTTCTACTAAAACTTCTGCTTATTATTTGAAATAGGCAAAATAAAATTACAGAATTGCTCATTACATGAAATGTGCAAGACTGCTGCCTATTTCACGAATTCGGCAAAAAATTGCTGAATACATGAAATCGGCAATTACGCACATTCGGCGTAACATATATATTATCTTGATTGGTTTTTAATATTACAAGCTCTCACTACATTATGACCTTCTGCGAATTTTCTGCTCGCGTTACACAGTTTTTCGTCTGGCACCCGGTCTGGCATCTTTTGTCATTTTTTGACTTCACTTACATGCACTTGAAATCACTTTCTTGTAGATAAAAAGTTGTGTAGTTTTCACACAGTTCTTTCTTTTAGGACGCGTTTCGATTTTTATTAAAATCATCGTCGGCCTTTAGCTTAATTCTACAGCAGATGAGAATTTTATGCCCGCCGATACGCCGAATTTGAAAATCCATGCATTGGCGGCAACAAAAAATAAAGTGATATTGAAACATCACCAAATTTATCTCAAGATCCTTATTATTTTAAGACGTAGTCAAAAAATATACTCTAGCTCAAACATATTAAAAATGAAGTTTACTTCAACTTCCTGTTTTGTCAACTACTTGCAGCGAGTAAATTCCACTGTATAGTTGCACATAAACATTACAGAGGATAGTTAGTATCTTAACTTCGCAAATTTTCACGTTTCCAAAAATCGATAATTTGCGTGTAGTTGTCAGTACATCGCTAGCTAGCGAGATCGCTAGTATTGGTATAGGAAACACTACATGTGTATTACGAACGTTGCCGGTATTTGCTAATGTCAGTGGCCTCAAAACGAGACGGTTCATTCATGATTCCAGTAATGGGTAAGCAAAAAATCCAATTTGTCATGAGTGGTAACTATAAAAATGACTTCGCGAATATTGACTTTGTACCTATCGTGCAGTAGCATCAGTTCAAAAAAAACATAAGCTGCAATACGCTTATATGGACAGTGACAAGCTATTAATTATTAGAATAAAATCAAGTTAGGATAGGAGTGTTGGCTATTGAAATAAGAAACTGAATCACCAATAATCATTATCATTAATAACTAAGAAAGTACGATTTTGCTTCTGAAAAAGATGACATCAATTACGTTGCTCACTAATTCTGTGTTTCACGTGGGGTGGTATACATTTTTCCGAATTTTGTCGAATAAAAATGTTGGACATTTTAATGTTTTCGAATAGGATCAATCTCTTTCAAACTTAATTCCAGAACATCCACAGTTTCAAAAATCGATCCAAAGCTTCACTCCAAATCTAGTAACAGCGTCGACCTACTTGACGCCTTCTTTTTGGCAAGTATGGAATGTATTTCAGTATCAGTAATTCAACATATTGAAACCATCGTTACCTTATAGAGTCTTTGAACTACTTAGAACTTTTACAAGGGATTCAATACAATAACTTCAATAACGAGACCTAAACCTTTGTTTTCGAAAATATGATTTAGCAGGTAAAAATAATCCCAAAATTCAGTGTAAGAGGAGAGTTCCTCCCTTTTTGCAAATTTTCAATTAATGGAAACTAAACGTTTATTTTCACGTTCACGTGTGGGATTATCGAAAAATGATTATGAAGTACATTCATTAATTTAGATGCAATGGTAATATTCAAGTATGATATAATTTAAAAGTAATTTTTTTCAAAGAATTAAATAAACTTTTCATTAAAAACTTTTACTATCAATCTTTAACATTATTATGCAATTTATATGATATAAAAGCGCATTCAAATAAAAGCTTGTTTTTTACTTTTTAGTTATCGCTGGACAGGTCTGAAAAAACCCCAGTACACCAAAATTTCAGACGCTTTGGAGCAACGGAGTTTATGATCACAATCATATTATTTTTATTTTACTGTCATTTGTATTCGCAGCAAGTTGTTACATTTGATTGTCATATTGTAGGAAAGCATGAAAAATTTAGTCCGCCATCTTGATAAGTCCGCCATATTGGATTTATAGTGAAGTCACTTCATTTTTCGAGATATTCTTAGCAAGCCCTTCAATTTGATATCCATATTGTAGGAGTGCATTGAAAATGACTAGTCCGCCATCTTGGCTATTCTGCCATGCTGGATTTAAAATAGCGTCACAAAGCTAACCATTCATTATCACCCAAACTAAACATGTATACAATATTTCAACTCAACCGGTTGAAGATACTGCTTCAAAAATGAGTTTCAAGATTCCACCGAACAAACAGTTACATAGATACATACATTGCAAGTTAAATAAATGCTTATAATAAATTATTATTTAGGATCGACATGTATTTAATTATATGATGAGAAACAGAAATCGATTAAGTATGCGCAAGGTGAGCACCAAAAAAATGCGACACAGAATAATAGGAAACCTGACACTAATCATCGTAAGTCGTATTACTGGTAGCTTTCAAAGAGCTGTTTAACCACAGTTATATCTTGTTCCGTTCATACGATTCTGCCAAATAAGCGCAAATCAAATCATCACATAAAATGTCGTTTCTTTTCGGCTCAGTCACTCAGTGTGTCTTGGTATCTGCAGGAAGCAATGTCATTCAAGCGTCTTCGCGAGTCCATTTGTTTTTTTATTTTCAATTTAATTTACTGCTAATTTCTGTTATTTTTTGGTGTTGTGACAGAAAACATGTTGATGGGCTTGTCGACTCCTCATACTCCAATAGCTCGAGTTTTATTATCTAGTTTGGCAGGATTGGAGATATAGCATGACACAAACCATTCCAAAGTTGATCGCTAATCCTCATCGATGCTATATACTATTCGGCATTGCCTTGTCAGAAGGTCATCATCTCATCAGTTGTAGGATATACACACATAGGCAGATAAAAATCAAGAAAATGTGATGACTCAATGATCAATTTTTAGTTTAATTGACCTTCATTAGTTGGTTCTAGAACTTGATTGGATCTTAGCCTGCAAATCATATATTCCTATAATAAAACAAAAATATTTCTGAAATATGCTTCATCCCTTATATAGCAGTGTTAGATTTCTCATAACGTATCGCCTACGGGCGGAGCGGTCGGCAACAGCAGGGGTGGCGAATTTCATGGTATTCAATTTCCAATTTGCCTCCTCATACATTACTCACATACAAGGGTTCAAATTGGTATATAACGGACAAGCACATCTGTATTATTGGCCTAGTTCTGAGATAATGGTTGAAAGGGCTTTTTTAGTTTTTCTGATAATTGTTGATATGCGGTATCAATGTAATTCTGACAAACCGATGTAAAGTTATCAGGCACTAGGTACGTACTAGCCTTGTTAGTGATTGAGTTATATTTTTCGCTGCTTGAAAGAGGAGAGAGCATAACTTAATTCTATAAATTTCATCAGGGCAGCACTCTAAAGCAACAATCATTTTTATTATCAGAAGAGTGTAAAAGGATGAAATTTATATAGAATATTTTTTTATACGATGGCGAAATTTTGTTCGTCATCGTAAAAGCTGTAGTTTTCACCTTTGGAACGCCTAAGGGTAGTTATTCGCTTTCTGACCTATCAGAAAAATGGTTATCAAAATTGGTAGGTATTACTTCAATTATAAGTAGTTCTTATCACATAAAGCCTTATCTTTTTCGGTCGCATGGGAGGGATCGCTTTCATCCTTTCATAATAATATAAATAATTACAAAATAGATTTTTCCAATAATGAAGCTAACCTCATGAAATTCATAAAATGAAGCTATGCTCTCTGCTCTTTCACTTTTTATAGACATGAAAAAATATACAATCGGTCAGAAGGCTTAGTTGATAAACAAAATGTTTGCTAACTTCACACGAAAAACCGGAAGGGATGGTGAATATTGGCTGCTGAATTGACGCCGGTTTTTGGCAAGACAGCAGGACCTTTAAGGTCTCCAACAATCGATTATCTGTGGTATTAGCGTAATTCTTGATGAATGATTAGAGGACCTGATTCTTGCTCTTCAAAAATCGTTGGAGATAGTGACGGGCGGCACAAAGTGAAGTTGCCAATGCTTTAGAAAATTATAAATACGGCACTATTATATCTGTTATGATAGATTGTTTGGTGTGGACAGATTTTTAAGTTGTTTAGGATTTAACGAATATTGGAAAAGGGGAGCTATGACCTTTAACTTTATTCGTCCGGAATATTACCGCGATCTTACGGGTCGTTAGACTATCTGGATTTTCCGATTTGTTTATACATAATATATCTATATATGAATATATATAGGTATATATGCAATAAATTTCTCGATGGTGATGCCGGGGTTTAAAAATAGAGATAAAAAAAATAGGCTAAATTTGATAACTGTGTATTACATACTTGCGTCAAAAGACTCATAAACCGAGATGCAGAGGTACAAATGGTTATTTCCCAAATCGTCCACTCACCTCTCATATTTTACTCGCTGAATGTTTTCCTCCCAGTAGGTGGGTGTCATATCCATTTTCCACAGGTATTGCGATAGAATCTCTGAACAAAAATCACTAGAATAAAGTCCTACGACGGTATTAACACCATATCATTAATCTAGTCGGCCTACCTATCACTTTTGTTTACAAGGTTTGACAGGTGTCACGGCGGCACAAAGTAATTCACTTGTCAATAATAACTCGATTCTTTCTCAAGTTGGCTGACTACTGATAGGACTCCGCAGAACACGCTAGAATACACGTGAGTGGACGATCGATGCAGCACGTTCCCTTATTCGCCATCTTCCTCGAACACACGGTGTCATACAACCTCATATACGTGACCGACAGCACAGCCATGTATTCAATGGAAAATTCGGTGTTGTTAGTCAAGTGGACCAGCGACAGACGCCTGTTCGGCGCACGGGCTAGACAGAGCGACAAGGCTAGAGCGGACGTATGTCTTTGCGTTCTCCGTAGGCTGGCACATGATCTAAAGTCGAGATCACGTTTAAAGTAACGTGGATAACCACGTGATCAGCCGGGGTTGCCATTCCACATTACCCATCAGCGATTATATGACCGGTTGTGAGGTTGTAAACAAGCTTTTTACTTTTGCCAGATTTAATTCCGACTTTAAGTCGCTGGTATACAGTAAAAAGATTTACTCTTAAAATTCCATCACACCACACGATGGCGTTTATTCTATATTTTTAAAAGGTGACGTTTTTAGAAATGTTCAATGGTGAATTTTTGGTAGGCAAATACGGTTGCCTAATTTTGAAAATGAAAAAGCAAGAAGTCTAAAAATTAAGTTTTTCTCATTTTTATTATAGTGAATTTGCATTGAACATTTTATAAATAACTTTTAATAAGGTTTCTTCAGTCAAATTAAAAATGATAAACCAGCACGAATTAGCGAGAGTTTTTACAAATTAATCTTAGTGCGGGCGGCATAGTATAACCAAAGGTTGAACATACAAAATATACATAACATTTCATTCTACATGGCTAATATGTAAGTCCCATGCGCTGAAAATGTAGCAGTAATCAGGTACATATAAATACTGCACCTTTTTCCTTAAAACTCTCGAATTGTGAGCCACCAAAATTATGAAACACCCAGTACACTGTTTGAAAGTGGCATTGGGTTATATAAGGAAAGCATCTAAAAAAAATGTACTCTGCCCATTGGAATATATTATTAATGCCTGTTTTACAAGTAAGTTACGTAAAAGCTCTTTGTAATTTATAATAAATGTTCGGCTGTAACACATTCGTTATACAAGAAATGAATGCGATATCATATTTTTTATAACCGATATATGGGCACGTTTATTTTTTGCTGTCTTTTCTCTATATTTATTCACAAATGCATAATTGATTTTTAATTTCGTTACACAAGTCGATACGTAGCTTTTTATCGGTGTTTACAGCTTATGTGGCTGCTGTGATGGTGCAGTTTAATTTTATTATCTGATGTTTATTTCGTCCTAATATTATCAAATTATCTCATTAATACTGCTAAACAAATTAGCAACTCATGTATTTGTTTTAAATCTGATCTGAAATGAGTAAGGAGGCTAGCCATAACAATGAGTTCTAAAAAATACGCAGAAATGAAATGATAAATAATATCTCAATGGAACTGAAAAAACCTCAATATTATTGACCGTATGGAAGAGTATAAGAACAGACTAAATTGCTGAAATCATATTGCCCGTGTAATTTGAAGCGTCAATGTCAGTGTAACTTTTAATATAGCCCATAGACAGCAGAACATTGAGTAACAAAATATTGACTCGATACACATTGCTTCAATATTACTGGTAAATAATTTAAAGGATACCTTTTGACTAAAATACTAAAAAAGGCCGTCATTTTACTCGTCAATTGTTTTCCAAATGTTTGTGTCATCTAAGTGAATAGAAATAACCTGGCTAAATAAGTATTACTGAAACTGTCTTATTAATTATTTACATTTGAAAACCATGACCTTCAAACATTATTCATGTTCCTCAGTTCCTGTTCATGTGTGTGCTATTTGTGCTACATGAATAGACGGCTATTGTGCTTATCGTCGGTACACAAGAAAAGTCGAATGCCATTTTTTATATATGGAAGAATTTGTAGCTTAATATATCTTGATTAGACAATCATAAAAATTGTTAAAAACGGCATGTAGATAACACAAGTGTAATTTTTCTGATTTTTGTACTCAGCTTTACATCTTCACCTGAAAGGCGTCCCAATCTCAGCTGTATATAGCTTATTGCGTTGTGTGGTAGTGTGTTGCCAACAGAGGCCAGGTCAGTAATGCCCTAGATGATTGGGCATATAACAAACGGGCGAAAGCATGGTTTGAGAGAAATTACTGCGGGCAGTTCAAGAGGTTCATAGCAGGCCCCAACAAACGACGGGAGATGTAGCTGCTGAACAGAAATATGAATTCATTCCACCTGCTGCTAGAGATCCTCACAGGCCACTGCAGATTGAATAGTTACTTGTCACTCATAATCTACAATCTACATCGTGCTACTACTCTCAAAAAAGACCAGGAACACGAGCGATATCCAACAATGAAATTGAGGAATTTAAAAATGTTTGATTCTTCGTGAAGTTGTTTGGATATACTCCAAAATGGGAAAAAAGAGTCGGGAAAGAGGCTAGATCAGCGACAAGAAAATGGAGTCAAAATATAGTTTTCTGCTTGGAAAGACCATTCTCTAGTAGAATAAAAGCTGAATTTTACGAAATTATCTCCTAGGTTCTAAGATAACACACACACTATTTTTACACTGTTTTGCATGACAGTGGTCGAATACCTTTTTTGGGGATGGATCAGTACTCGTAATGTTGACCTGGGTATAAATTTAGTTAGATATAATTGCGAACATTCCAAAATCCCTAAAAATAAGACAGAGATAAAATAAAAGACTCGATGAACGTCTATAAAAATGTCAGCAAATAAATTCCATTTTTAAACGCTGTACGAAGCCAACCAAATTTTTATGCATTTGTATTAATTTAAAGCCTAAGATGTATATGCAAATTAATTGTGGTTATATGAATGGATAAGCTTTAACATTATTGCGATTTTTACCTCCTTTCCTATCTACACTCTCTACCGACTGTAGTCGCTGAGTAAAAAAGTTAGATGTCAACTCAGTGCTGCTATTACGAAGTTCCATGCAGTGGTCAACATGCCCAAAGCAACGCGCCATTGTTACCCACATATTTTATCTTCGGAAGTAATAGGTGGAACAACAAAACGAGTTAGTTGTAGAATGAAACAAAAAATGTAGTAAAAAATTCAATATTCAGCATGATATACAATGTAAACATAAGTAGCTATAAAACTTGCGATTAGCAATGAAAATACATCATTTCTCTCAGTCACGTGGCAGAATTATATATTCAATTATTGGGTCTTTTCGATTTTTCTATGAACATTCGACAAACCATCATAAAGTCACGTATCGTAGATTACCTTGCAACTAGGTAATTAGAATGCTGTTGTGATTTTTTTTGTGAATGGTGCACATTCTTATCTCAAAAAATTAAATTTTATAATGCTTGATGATTTCAGTATGCTTTTTCAAATTTCAATATTAGAATAATAGTTTGTTAGTCAAAATGAAGATTAGAATAAAATGCAATTTTATCAAACCAGCTGATGAGTAGATATTATGATGCGCTTTTTCCGATGAAAGCAAAAAAAATACCGAAACCTTGCAAAAAGTGATTTTTCTGCTAATTGCGTTCAAGAACTGGAGCGATAGGTAATCTTACTTGTCCTGGCCGTTAATGAATAATTTAATTACTAATTTACTGAATTTAATTCTTTATACTGAAAAATGTAATGTTGGATGTACTGAGGCATCCAAAACACCAATAAGTTCAACAGTCATATGTGGTTTTGAGAATTTAAGGGCCAGATTAAATAAGATGAAACAAACATTTAATTATATAAAAAAGCTGAATGCACTAGTCATAAATTAAAAAAAATTTATAGGAAATTCATATCATGGAAATCTCTTAGGAATCATGCTGCAAGACAAAATAAAGAGTTATTTTTTAATTTTTCCATTCCTAAATTTAAATCAATTAATTTTGTCCTGTTCTTTAAATTCAAAACAATTTATGCATTATATCCTTTTCGGATTTTTCAACCATGCTATTTGCATGGTCTATTCTAGCCTTCCATAATATGTAGTTCATACTGAGAAAAATAAAACTGTTACCCTGGAAACAGTCATAAATATTAATGACATATTTTTAAAATCAATTTGTTCCACTCTGTTTTGTATTTTGATAGAAGGCTACTGAGGCAGCTAAAGCGCCAGTGAAAATTGATTCATACGCATGTGGTTTCAATTAGCGGCCAGCGGAAAATATAATGAATAAATGAATACATCAAAGGATGAAAATGAATGAGATTTTGTTGAAAAATCAATAATTGAAAAATGATGTTTTCAAATCGTCGAACTCTTTTATGAAAATTATTTCAAAATTTGTTAATTGGATTTCAAAATAAACTTCATTCGAAAAAATTATACAAAAATGTGTATCTAAAAAAACCTGTTTATATTAGTCACATATGGTATGAGCATAGGGATTCAGGTCGGATTTTGTAACCTTTGACCTTTTGGAATTAAATTTAAAAAAAAATCATATATTATTTAAAAACTCCTAATATATCAGAGACCAAATATTCAGAAATACTAATTTTCCATCATAATTTCAAATGCCTGGCCACAATAGCGGAAGTACAACAGTGCGTCGAGGAAGATAATTATAATACATTATATTATAAACATATGCTCCTATACATGAGCGCAGACTTACAAAATTTTGTGTAGGTCTCGCCAAATTTTCCGTCGGAGGCTTTGCGCCACAGGTAGAGTTATCAGATACGGACTTCATGGAACAAGGGGGAAGAGAGAAATAAAATTCTTAAAGCAAATTACTAGTGTATATCTTGAGAGAATATATTCCGGCCTGGAAGGGATCTTTCAAGAACCCGAAAAGCAAATAAACGTGTTGTGCTGCCGCTCATCGATGAAAAAGTAGCTTGACGTTGCACATTAGAGAAGTATCACAAGTAAGTCGAACTCCGCTTCTCTGAAACGTATCTCATATGGACAAGGTAATTGGGACAGCAGCTGCCCAAATGTGGAAGCAGTATTTTAGACCTGGTCTTACCTGGGTTCTATCCGTATACAATGTTTACGGGCTGATGTATGTCCTTGCTTTGAACATATATTTTTTCCACGAACCATCGTTGCTGCAATTGACGAGTATTTGTGCTCAAGAATGTATTCAATAATAATTCTGAAACCCGCAAGCCTGACAGTATATCGTCTTGATAGAGCTCGGATATTCATCAAAACTGGATACTTGTTCAAGGTGTCTATTCTTTGACAGAATACAGTACAATACCCCACAGACATCCAACTCAAACGTCGTTGTCGTGTGGGGCGGGCAACCGATGACTACTCAATAGGTTCATTTAATGACAGGATTAGCAATCTGGCTAATCGGTGGTGACTTGTGTCACGTGTGAGCATGGCTTACAGCCTGGACATGCGCAACATAAATCCTATACACGCGATCCAGACTAAGATTTGATCTATGCGTATATGTCAAATCAGGACTCTCTTATCAAAGAGAGGAAGGTCTCGAACCTGGAGGATTTGATATTATCTATCTCAAAGTATCCTTCAATAACCTTTCCAAATTCATTTGCTGCATTTACAGACCACCGAGTAGCAAAAATTACAAAGAGCTCATCGAGAATCGATCAGCCACTGTAGATACCTTACAAACAGGTCACCCCAAAGCAGAAATAATATTTTTGTGTGATTTAAACGTTCACAATACGTACTGGCTAAAAGATTCCAACAAAACAGACGAGGAGGGAAGTTAAGCTTCACCATCAGCTGTGTCTTGAAGCAGATAATAATCAGCCAACCAACAAGAGTTAACATCAGGTATGTACGTTGATAAACGACCCTCCAAGAACAAAGCTTGGTTTAAAAGGAGCTGCAGAGATTCAGTTTCGGCAAAATATGAACGGTACAGGAAATAGAGGACAAATCCTACTACTAAGTTTCATCCATGCCAGAAGCCTGTGTGTTCCTCAAAGATCTCACCTTTCTCCAATGCTCCTCTGGCTGTACATCAACAATTTGTTGGAAATAGCATCTAATCCTATCTATAGCTACAGCACCCTTATTTCCTGCATGGAATCGGACAAACCTCTACCATGAAGAGATACCGTATTCCGGCGTGGGCAGCATGCCGTTCAGATCAATGAGGACATTGAGAGAATTGTAGAATGGGTATATACAAACGGAGTTCATTCTGTTTAACACACCGCAGACTCAGACAACAACCCTGACAAAGAAGTCGCGTGCTGGTCTGTCAGTAGTGGAAATAGAGAGATACTTGAATCATCCTTCATCAAGGTTCTAGGAATTAACATCAACAATATCATGTCATGGCACGATCATGTTGCTGGCCTCGCTAGGTCGGCGTCCCAGAAGCTGGGCGTTCTCTTCTGCTCCTGGAAATTATATTCTCCGGAACAGTGACTGCTACCATAGAACGCCCAGATCAGACCATCACTGGAGTACTGTTCGCATGTGTGGGGTTGCGCCCCAAAGCACTCCCTGAAGCTTCTGGACACAACACAAAACCGGTGTTGTGGATGCGCCTGACCTCACAAATGATCTATACAGTCTGGAACATCGAAGAAGAGTGGCTGATCTGATTCTATAGATATTATCATGGCAGATGTTCGACTCAGCTGTCTCGCATAATATCTCCATGTGTCCATAGTACAGCAAATACTAGAGGAGCTCATCGCGCCGAATAAGCCTGTTCTGAGAGTCGGTCTTTTGGAGAACCTCGGCGTTGTGGAATGAGCTACCGGGGACTTTGTTGCCCGATGGTTACAATCTACAGCATTTCAAGGTCAATGTGAATAGAAATTTATCCTCACGCAGTGTTTATGAAGCGCGATAGGCTATCTGCGCTTGCGTGAGGTTATCTGTATAAAAAATTTGTCTTGTAACTACATCACATTATTATTCGACAGATAATTCTGAAGATATAATTATAGTACTTTGAATTCCTGAGTGCAAAGTGCTCTGATTCGCGATACTGGCGATTGAATTCATCTTACTGGAATGGCGGACATTAATGTGGAGGAAAAAAAATGAATGCAATGAATAATACGTGAGATAAGCTTTTTGGAGGTCTGAACATTTTGTCAGTAATTACCCCATCCCCGTAGATCAAGATTCTGGAAGCACCATCGGTTTATTGGTTACTTAAAAAAAATACAATTCCAAAGTACAACTAAATAATAACACTTTAAACGGTCCACTGAAAGAAAGGTCATACATGCACATAACGAAAACTTAGGTAGCCAATGGTAGTCGTGTGTGTCTGTTCTTTTTTATACTCTCAAATGCAAAGGTCAGTGTATCATGTTTCCTGGTCAATTACGCATCATCGGCGCCGTGTTGTTTATTCACTTGCTTATTATGAGTACTCTGGTACTTTTTTATTTAATTATAGAGGGCAACGATAATATTATGACGTGATTAAAGTTTTGTGTTTTTGAGTAATTTACTACCACAATGATCCAAATTTGAAAACAAATCATGATGTCAACTGATTGACTCGATAACGATACTTTCTCTCTTTGAAATATCATTTTCTGGTATAATGAAATGGGTATTTTACGAGGTGATCTCGTAGACTTAACTCATTTGGTGGTTTTGCGAGTCTGTGGTAAAATGAAATACATGTAAAAATACAGAGACAATAATTATGATTTACGTAATGTAAACCTTTGTTATTATCATGACGATTGTAGATGCTCTTACTTTTTGAATCTCTTGCAGATAAAAAGTTGTGTAATTTGACAAACAATTTCACAAATAAAACTCTTTTTCCTTCAGCGTACTAAATGAACAGACTGATCTTTTAAATGCAATTTTTATCGATATTCTACTATAAGTTCCCATCTATTTGTATTCTAGGTTAACTTACGCCTGAAATATCTTAAGTTATAGAATGTATTTAGAAGAATGAAATAGCTTAAGGAATAAAATATCTTAAAACGTGAAATATCTTGAGAAATAAAATAGTTTATAACATGAATATCTAAGGACATTTTGACGGCGATGGTTAAGGTTACACTAGTGTAAACGCAGTCGCCAAAAAAAATATTTCCCCTAACACAGACACAAAAAAGGAAAAAATTATTTAATAAAAAAATAGCAAGACAGGATAGATAGTATGCTAGATTTGAGAGCTCTAGTTTTGTATCCATGATAGGACTAGTTAGTTAGTTGGCAAGTAAACTGGGTAGCCTTGTTAGCAGTCAAATCTGACAGTTCGACAATGATTTGAACATAAATCGAAACGCGTCACTGAAAGAAAAAGAGTTTTATTTGTGAAACCGTGTGTTAATAACACAATTTTTTATCAGCTAAATTATTATATATAACAATTTTCGTACGGGTTCGAGACTTGTGGTTGAATCATTTTTTTGATGGCTGTGATATCTGAGAGACTGTTTCCATTTAGGCTGTTATGTGACAAGATATAAATAATAATAATAAGAATAATTGTTTATTTCGTCCCTCCTCAAATGTCGTCTAATTAAATTGCTGCGATTACCCTTGATGTGTATACCATAAAACGTCAAAAGAACGTATCTCCAATTCGAAATTCTCTGCGACCACAATACTTCCTATGTCTATGGTGTAGTCACTCAACCTACTTGACACCATTTTTAGGGAACTAGGTACGATTTAAGTAATTATTTGTTGTCCTTATTCGCCTGAAGTGCAGGAATTTGTATTAGTTGTTGCTAAAATTGGCTATCTTTAGAATAATAGTCAACTGGTTTATCATTCTACAAGCATCGAAAATTTACATGTTCTAAAAGTCGTATGTATCGTAAGATTTTATGTGTTTTGAACAGAAATGTGTGAACAATCATCTATGTCTAAAAAGTACGTAGGATTTCAGGCGCTGAAAGTTTATAGATGGTGGAATATATTTTAGCAACGTAAAAAAAATAATATTTCCTCCTCCACCCGCCTATCCGAAAATTTCTGAAAATGCTCAGGGCCTTATTGGCATGTTAATTAGAAGATTTTATTTCGATTAGAAATTTAATTCGATGTCATAAATATTAAAAAATGCAAAACCGCTACTTCGAAATAATTAAAGATTAATAGTATCAAATGACGAAATTAACCTTGAATTTTTTGATCTATGGTGATATGATAACAATGGAATCATAAGCTAGGATATGTCTGTGACAAGACAGATTAAATCTCCGTAAGAGGCTTTGTCGCGATGAATGATAACGATTTGGGAAGTGAAAGTATTCAGTACTATTATTACACCATATATGTGCAAATTAGGCAAAAGAAACGGATTGCGAAAAGACTTGTGCACCTGACCATTTGGTCCACTTATTTTTGTACACAAATATGTGGAGGTGAAGTGTTCACATTCAATTTCAACTAAATTAGCATGATTAATCATATTATGCATGTTTATAAATTATTTATTATTGACATCATAATTAATTGATCAATTGACTCACCTGGACGAAAATTGATCCATATCATATGAGTATTGCCGTTCGAAGAATTACAATTACTTGTAGTAGCAATGCTTTCCCGCTCGGTATTCACGAATTTTGAAGCAATGTTCTTGAATACGGTCCCTTACTTCCATCTATCCCATTTCGAGTACAACCATCCTTCGTCACCACTAGACTTCACTGCAACTTTTTCATGAGCTCAGTGTGGACGCGTTAGACTATTCAGGAGTAATTTTTTTATGTAAAATGGGAATAGTTTCTGAGCGAGTGTCCTCTACGTCGGGGAGGAGGCTCAAGAAATTATTCCAATTCTTAACCAGCTCAAGTAAATGGAGAGAAGTCTACATATGTAATACGCCTAAATTAGGCATTGCCGTGCACCGGACAACACATGTTATTCTGTGACCTAAGAAGTGTAAAAAGATAGAAATCTCAGGCACTAGTGTTTACGTATGAAATACGCTCAAACTAATCATTTCGCAGCACCAAATGACACATATTATTATTCTGTGGCCTAAGAAAAGTAAGAAGATATATATTCCGGACACAAGTGTTTACATATGTAATACTCTTAAGCTAATCATTTCGCAGCACCAAATCCGGTCATTCTAGAAAGGGGCCTTCGGTAATATCGCACTCTCCTCAAACAAGGAAGGGTGGTGTATGATAACAATAATAATGCACCATATTAATAATGAATTAGATTATAGGAGCATACGCACCTAAGAACTAAATATACGAGGAATCAGCAGAGCTTAAGGTCCCTTTAGCAAATGCTATAGGATCGTTTGACAGGGGTCGATTGTGAAATCTCGCAAACACGTTTGGTTTTTGTGTCCAGCCTGCCATACCTCTAACCACCTAAATGAAAATTCCTGCTCCAAAGAATACCGGAGTAGCTGCAGGTCGAGTACTGTAAGCTGAAAAAAGGGTGGTATCGATGCTGCTAGCTGCAAGAGTAACATTAATGCAATCAGTGTCAGAGGGACGAAAATCTTCAGTAAAATCTTCATAATGATCAATAACAGAGGCCAAACAAAGAGGAGGATTTTCCTTAAACTATGGTATCACCAATGAGGGTAGGAAATGTTTGACAGATGAAGTTTTAATTCCATCGGAAATTCCAATTTCTAATCGTCTGGAAATTGAACAATATTGTGTAGACGAATACTAGTCGGAGGTTGGCGTCTATGACCGGTAATTAATGCTAATAAAGTGACCAGCTTCATCGTTGATGTCGGTAGGGGTATAACCTGGTCATATATAGCAGAAGCGGATGTGGATCCCAGTTAGTTTGGTACTTTGGCCTAGATGGTTTTTGGCTGAAGATGTCCTTAAAAATCGTTTTAAAATAATTTTGTCTGAATTTATTACTGAAAAAATTAGAACTATGGCCGCATGCGAATTAATGGTTGAATATGAAGCACCATCTTGAAATTGGGTGTTTAAAAAATTGAGGGAGTGCTGAAAAGGGCTATGTTGCTTAGTGGCACAAAAATCGCACCATTTTTTTCAAATATGTACTGTATTGTTTTGAAGTAGTTGGACTGAGTGAAGATTTGATAGATTGATTGAAGGTCTATTGGTGGAAATCCCCTTCTGTGAAAAGCCTCACGGATGAAATTCCAATCTCCAGGACTAGGCATTGCCATGGCGGATGATAGTTGCTGAAAGGTGAAGAGAGTAGAATTTGATTTGGTATTAGTTTAAGTCGAATGGGATTCGCAATCTGCAGGAATATTGTCTTCAGTATTAATATATGTGACAACTAGAAACATATTCCTATTTTCGCACTAGAGCCAAATTTGCTTGTGATATTATCAAGACTCTTAAACCTGACACTACCCATACGATTGAAACACGCAATGGCTGTTATATTATCTAAGTGCGCTGAATGCTGTTAGCAATTCCAAATAATCGTGCTCAAGGCGTGGTATCACCAAAGCAACTCAGATTACTTCAAGTCTGAAAGCAATAGAGTTGACTGATAATCCTGGTGACTAGAGCATAGTTAAATACTTTATACGTTCTAATATTTTCAGCAACCATATTTAATAGTGGGGCAAGTAGCTACAAACTTCCCTATAAGTTGAGTCAGGGCAACAATTGAGCATCAGACCAACAGGTAAACAATTAAACACATAGTATGAAACTTTAAGGGAAAGGAACAAATATTTTCTAATTTTTTTGTCTAATTTTTGGGTCTGTTTTGACACTGCCAATATTTTTAATAAATTTTCAATAGCATCTTCTACTTCATAAACGTCATTCGAGCTAAAAGATGGTTGTGGAAAATAAGTTTGTAATGGTATTTTGCTAAAGGGAATCTTATATTCGTAATTTGACGTCGTCGAGCATATGCATCCTTGGGACGAGGTCTCTCCTTCTCCTTTGTCATGAGATGCCGGTACTGAGAGTGTTCAAAGTTTGAAAAGTTCGATATTCTCGAAGGCCCAGCTCTAGGAGGACTAGTTTTCCTGGTAATCGGGGTTTTTAGAGAAAGAAAATTGTGTCACCTTATCCTTTTTCTTAATGGTAGATCCCAGACAATTTTTTCAACTGATACAGGATAGATTTTCCAAACAGAAAGTCATTTATAGGGCAAGAATATAATATCTTCTTAACCCCACTACCTAAAAAAAGGAAGAATACAGTGACGACGATGCAGGGAGAGGGCGCGAAAGACATCCCTTCCTGGTTTCCGTTATCGCGCTAATACCAGCGGCCAACTGACGTAATTTTTGTAGAGAGTTATCCTATTTCAAGCCATTTGTATCCAGGCAAGCCTGAATTTCCATATTAATTCCAATGGTTGGAACTCCGGGTAGTTGTCAATACATGGATAAGAATCTATAGTGGCATTCTGAGATCCTTTTGCAGCTCCATTGAGGAGACCAGAGAGAAGAGCAACTGCATCCAAGTGGATGTTAGGGCCCTTAATAATCAAGGATTGGTCGCTTAAAATATTTTGTGCCCCATCATCGAGTTGAACTGCACCAAATTAATTGAAGGAGCGTCTGAATCCGAGTCCGTTCCTGTCCATTTCAACTAAATTAGCATGATTAATCATACCCTCACTTGAAGAAATGTCTGACGAACCTACAAGAAAGCAGATAGGGGTAGATAATATAACAAACCGTAAGCGCCAAGCATAAATATTTACACAACCAGTTCGTTGCCGATTGTAATGTGTTCGATGTATCGCACTTCATATTTTTATAAACCCCGATCATCCTTCATGAGAAGGCGATCAAAACACACAATAGGGATTTTCAAAACCGTATGCATGTGAATACTATAATGAAAAATTTAAATGAATTCTATGTATCGCATTTCATTTGAAGGTGCTAAATAGATATTAATTTGGAATTACAGGATTTCATATGAATCCTGTGCGAAATGCTTAGTTTAAGCGTATTACATAATTATGTAAACGCTTGTGTCTGGAAAATATATCTTCTTACTCACACTACATAGGCCACAGATAAACATGTGTTATTCGATGCTGCGAAACGCCTAGTTGAAGCGCATTACATATGAAATGCATCTGTCTGGTATATATATCTTCCTACTCTTCCTAGACCACAGAATAACACGTGTTATTCGGTGCTGCGGAATGATTAGTTTAAGCGTATTACATATGTAAACAATTGTGTCTGGAATATCTATCTTCTTACACTTCTTAGGCCAAATAATAACATGTGTTATTCGGTGCTGCAAAATGCCTAGTTTAAGCGTATCAGATATGTAAACACTTAGGTCTGGAATATATATATATATATATATATATATATATATATATATATATATATATATATATATATATATATCATTAAATAGGAACAAATGCATTCTCAGTGACAACCAAATAGCAGCATTTCACACAGATTTATGTTAATTCTCTGCCTCCAACTGGGTATTATAATATTTCATCTTATTTCATCTAGCACATTGACCAAAAGTTATAACTGAAAATTCACCACTTTGGCGTTTTGATTGTCCTCACAACTTTTGCCTCATCAGCCTCTATGAAATACAATTGACATTATTGAAATATATTAATTGTCTCCAGGATAATGTTTTATTCTCAAACTAGCACTCAGTATGAACCTATACGGGATATCCGAGATACACATAGTGATACATGTGAACTGCGGATAAATCCAAAATTGGAGACATAATCCATGGTCACTCCAGAATAAAGCAAACGCCACTAGATGCTTCTTCTGATCCCTTTCAGGCGACCACTGCTCGCTAAATGAATGAATGAATGAATCGAAGAGGCATTCCGATGTGGACCATCTGTGCATAGGCCACCGCCGGGCCCTTTTACGCCTCTATCTGCTCTAGTTCCCAAGGCCAGCCCTTTTTGCAAAGTAAGGTATGGCCTTGGGTCCTGCCCATCTTATATCCCCTGGTTCCAGAATCATGGACCCCAGTATGGCCTGCCTGTGGTGCCCGAGGGCTTCACAGCGGCATAGTATGTGTGCCGAGGACTCCTCCTCATCGCCACAGCGTGCACACGTTAGGTCACTAACTATCCCCATTAGGTGCAGGTGCCGCCTAAAGGTATGACCAGAGAGCAGACCCACCAGCAACCTAAGATGACTCCTATCAAGAGAGAGGCAAAATCGCCCCTCTTTGGCTACAGGCCCTGTAATGAATTCCCGTGCCTGACGGAGATGTCCTGAGATCCTATTCCACCTCAAAGAGTGTTGAATTTGAATCCACTCGTCCGTGGCTTTTATAATTCTACCTGTGGCTAACCCTACAGCCGGTTCCGGACCCAAAAGATTTCCTTTTGATCCTGCCTTCGCCAAAGCGTCCGCCATAATGTTGCCTCGAACCTCAGAATGTCCAGGAACCCACATTAGTGAGTCCCTGTGTCTCTCTGCGATCTCGTCAAGAGCTTTCCTACACTCTTAAGACCAGCCCTGATACTATCCTGCCGGCACTTACTGCCTTGATTGCTGCCTGACTATCGGAGCAAATTGTGATTCGTCTCATAGGCCCCTGCTTTTCCTGAATGCGAATTGCACACGCTAAAATTGCAAAGATATCAGCCTGGAAGACAGTGGTGTATCCCCCAAGGGGGAATGAGAGTCTTGTGTTGGGTCCGAAGACCCCGGAGCCAGAGCCCTCCTCGGTCAGTGAGCCATCCGTGTACCAGAATTGCCCACCTCTCTGGAAGAGCTGTCGGCCTCCTGTGACCCATTCCTCTCTTGTTGGATACTCCACCATGAATTTAGAATCAAAAAGGTACTTGGGTGTAATTATGTCACTCCTTGTTTGCAATATGGGTGTCTCCATTTGTAACTCTAAAAGGATCGCACAGTGCCCTTTACCCGGTTTGATAAAAGACCAACTGCCTTGGCTCCATAGCCGGAATGCAGTTACCCTGGCCCCTCCCCTGATCACAAGATCTAGTGGAGGGAGATTCAGCAGTGCTTCGAGGGCACCCAATGGGGTCGTCCGCACTGCGCTCGTGCTCGCTAAATTCTCCATCCCAAATGAAATCCCCCCGTCTCGCCGAGCTTGGCAGGGTAGTAACAGTTCTAGAAGTCTGATTCCAATGAAAATAACGCTTTCCAAATTATAGAGGGGTCAAGAAATAACTTTACGGAGGGATCTTCAATGGAGTTTTGTATGAATTAATACTGTTTGGGAGGAGGAGGATGGCGGGAAAATGTTTAGGGAACTCAAACATTTAGAAATATATCAATATTGTTTAATAATTTCCAATATACTCTGTTAGACCAAATTTTGCGATAAAGTTCACGTCACATACGAGTTGTGATGACTAAACCCAAAATATTAGTCCTATTAAACAATAAAACCGGTACTTCCTGTGTACTATTTACATGTATATCACGAGAATTGATATTTCCAGAAACATGAATGAAACTAATTAGCATCAGCTACTATCATGTCATTACCATATCGTGTCCCTAAATTACATCAAAATCAGTAAAGTAGTTAACAGTTGACAGAAAGGCCTAGAAGTACATGGATTTTCGTGATGTAATTTACTATACTATACACTGTTATACACCTTATTAACATATTTATTGATTTATTCAATCAGTTTTTTATGTGATTTATTCCGATGCCAATGCATTGATTTCAAAAAGTATTGAAGCGTTATGATACGTGCCTATATCATATCTCTCCCCAAATTTGATACAAATCTGTTCAACTATCACTGAGATTAGGTTCACCGCGGTAATAACGGTCAACGTATCGACAGTCGTACTGACTGACTACACAGTGGTGGATCCAGAATTGAATCTGGAGACGGGGACTGATTCAACATGAGTTTGGCAGATATTCCTGCTGGCGGATAGTTCAACGAGGAAAAAGAATTCAATACAATAATAACGTCGATTCACATTTCTTCGATCATGATATACAATAGCCTATTGTAATCCCTTGTCAGCAAGCTAGGTAAAAAAACTCTCACTGCATAATGACGGATTTTTATAATAATGCCTTCAATCATTCAAAAAACATGGACCCTACGTAATCGTCTGATATGAAAATAATTATATGTTCATATCAATTATCCGCGAGAATTTATCTTCTAATATTTGTCGAGCTCATAAAGATGTGGAATAAGTGTGTGCATGATCAAATTTCATATGAAACGTGTTCTATGCGAATGCAGTTTATGTATGATATATCAAATGGCATGTACGAGTATATTCGATTTCGTCGAATAGATATAATTCTTTGGCACGTGTGCTCGCTAGGATTGTAATTGTTTTCTGCTATATTTAAATTGGAGCAAAAGTGTGGTGTCTAGCAGATTTTGAATTTATTTTTCGAATATACAAATAATGGCGACAAGTACATTAAACCTGTACTTCCCACGCAACCAGTCAGTTCAGAACCTAATATTTAAATCGTATGAATCAAATCTAAAAAAAATATTACAAACCAATTAACGCAATTTATTTAATTATAACTTAAAGTTTTTATGCACGACTCACAGGCAGCAATCTACCAAACCTAGCGCCAGCGACTGCTGGTCAAGAAGAAGCAACACCGTAAACACAAGGGGGACACAAGTTTCTCTTTCCTTCTGTCTCAAGTCAGATAATAACCGAGTCGAGTCAGATAACATCACGTGGTTTGGCAGCGAGCAGCACGTGCCAAATTTTTGGTTCCATATCCGATCGTACAATTAAATGGCAACCTAACAGTTCTTTCACGACCTATAAATAGAAACCAGCAGCAACTATTGGATTATTTGTTGTGAGGTTAATTTTATACAAATGATTTTTCTGGCAAATCTATCTATAGAACCATTTATACCTTTATACCTATTCCATGTGGCTTTAATTTTTAATACGAATCTACGTAGTTTGGTGCGCTACTTCAGTTCTGCTGTTTTCATAATAATTTTCTCTGTTTCAAAGATAATCCATGAGGATCCAAAATTTTGAGCAAACTGTGGATAGTATCTTGTGTAACCCTAAATCCAACTTGAAGGCATTGAAGATACATCCATCTGTATCTATATGGTACACTTTTCTAGGAAATGGAATGTCCTTCTCCCTGCACTCCTATGAGACAGGATCTTTTTCTACTCCTATGAGTGACAATTATCAGTTCAAAATGCAGTGATCTGTGACTGTGAGAATCCATACCAACAGGTGGAGCGATTTACTTTTTCTGTTCAGCAGCCACAGCTCCAGACGTTTATCGGAACCAGCTATTAACCTCTTGGCCTGCCTGCTGTGTTTGACTGTATTTGACTCGAGTCAGTTGTTATCCGACTCGAGTCAGAAAGCAGCTCACGATTTTGCGATTCATGCTGCCCTATCTACACCCTGTCTCCTGTACTATTCCAGCTCCCCATGAATTAGACTTGGACTTGAGAGGCATGTATAAGACTTAAAAGTGCTGAATCTGCATAATTCAAATGCTAAGTAATACTCACAGACAAAAAATATTGGAAACGTATCATATTAAAAAAAAGATATTGTATAATGCATGCACAGAATGAAAAAACTTCAAATTATTACTTTTGAAACTGCGGGCCCTCTCCGATGGGAAATCCTGGGTACAGGCATGGCAGGGCCGGCCCTAGACATTTTGGCGCTCCGGGCAAAACTTGAATTTGGCGCCCCCCCTCTCCGTTTATCAAAGTAAATCTCATGCTCCCATAACAAAGAGTCAAGAAAACGTTGAAAAAAATTAAATTAAAAAAAAAAACATTTTATTGAAAACTCGATCATCAGGTAACAGGTATGTAACAGATAAGCAATTTAGCACTAAGGTAAAATAAAATAACAAAAATTAAAATGAACTAATTAATGCTTACTAATATCCTATAATATAAATGAATGCTAACTAACCAAAGTATTTAGAATGCCTTTTTTCTAACTTTTCTTTCGGCAAACTCACGAACCAGTGATTTTAAGTCTAATTTGTCACTAATTTGGTGTTCTATAGCTATCATTGCCAATCCATTGAGACGATTTTGCGTCTGCATCGTTCTGAGATAATATTTTATTATTTTTAGTTTTGAAAAGCTTGTTTCCCCTGAAGCCACAGTGACTGGCAATGTAAGTAGGATTCTTAATGCTATACTGAGGTTTGGTACAAGTTTAAGTGCAGCGATAAACTTGAGGACTTCAACGGG
This sequence comes from Bruchidius siliquastri, assembly GCA_949316355.1. Lineage (NCBI taxonomy): Eukaryota > Metazoa > Arthropoda > Insecta > Coleoptera > Chrysomelidae > Bruchidius > Bruchidius siliquastri. The sequence goes on along the minus strand of OX438534.1, from coordinate 13,131,748 downwards.
GGTTTCCTTTTTTGTTAATAATGACGAAACAATGCTTATTTCATCGGCCAGTTCCAGGGCGTTAAGATCGCTTGAATTTCCATCAGTTAAAACTACTTCCAAATCTTTGCAATAAGCCAGTAGCTCATTTCTGCGCATGTCTTTTAAACCAAAAATACTATACAAAAAGCTGAAATAATTACTGTGAGTATTTAGCAAATTATATCTGGTTTCCAAGGCATTTATTGCTTGATCTACAGTGTGAAAGAAAAGTTCTATTTTATATTTGAGTGGTTTTGTCATGAATTGAACTCAACTAGATTTTGTCTTAATGCTTAAATCCATATATTAAATTTATAATGTGCTTAGAAATAAAAATGATCATTGATAAAAATAATAACAATTATTTTTTACGTTTTAGTACATTTTAAAAAAGCTTGTAACTTATTTCTTTTATCAATTTATTTTGTATTTCCCATGATGATTTTGGCGCCCCTAGAGCTTAGCGCTCCGGGCGGCCGCCCGGATCGCCCTGCCCTGGGGCCGGCCCTGGGCATGGGCACACATAGATCTTTTTAAAATACTCGTCGCCCCCTACAAGCCTTTATAATTTTTTATTCTCAGTCCGACATCATGTTAAATTTCAGGATTCTTTGATATTTCAATAATTATTTAATGCACTTATGCGCAGACCAAATCGTTTGTGTAATTCTTATTCAAATCCGCGATAACGTAGGGCCGAATGTCATTGGCTCTCATACTATTAGGTAGGAAAAAACATAATCATCATAATTTTGAGTACAGTGACTGTGCTCAAAATACAACATATTTTGGGCCAGACAATTTTTTAATGAGGGCACCCTGATATTATTACAAATTATAAATAATAAGCTAATAATACCAACATAGAATTTAACACTTTTAAAAATATTCGATTTGCCAAATCGCTCACAAAATTCAAAAAATACAAAAATGTGGTTGGTTTTTTTAATATAAACGCAACCAAATCAAGTAAAATACATGCTGAATAAATATAGACACTTGCATCTGAGCGGTATTCAGGGTTTTGAGCCAATGATAATTTCTCATAAAGGATATAAAACTGTCAGTCAGTATAGCAAGTTTTGAGAAAAATTCATCGAAAGACCGATTTCCGTATAAACCGCGCGATGTCCATCGGGAAGCAATTTGATGAGCCGTAATAGGTGAGGCTAGTGGGGAGCTATCGGCAAAATAAATATCGAATCATCTTCAAACTTCGTTTTTTTCCGATTCGCTGATGGTTTTTAGAAAACAAAGCTGTATGGGAATTTTTTAGATTATTGGAGAATCCAATCTCCAAAATCCAATTCAAAATTTTATTACAATACTAATACTATTTGAGATCATTTTGCGCGATTACAATACTTTACCCGCAAACTGAAGTGGGCAATAAAACCCTTTTCAGTTTTTCAAAATGGTCCAGCAAGGACACAAAAGCTTTAATTTTTGAAAATCGATCCAGTGGCGGCAAAATAATACTATAGCTAATTCTAATCCTGACGCCTCATTTACACTCGTCTAGTTCTCGGCTTGGATCTCATGAAGGAGTTTTACTATCGGGATGTGTTCAATTGACCTCGAATCAGTGATTGTGAATGACGCTCACGTGTCTCGCGAGGTTGTTTGACTCGTACCCTAAGAATTGCTCTTCCCATTGTTTGTATAATTGAAGTAGATACGTTTTGAACAAATTGGAAATTGTAGAAATTTTTGAAAACCAAACAATTTCTGAAAATTTTGAAATTATAAAACATAATTTTCCAATATTTCCTAAATATTTTAATTTAGTTCCAAAATTCAACCCATATCTTTTATTTTTAACCTGATAGCACTGATTTGAAAAACTTTAAAGCTCTCAAACCTCACCCTGCTACTATTTGAATAGAGAAAACGTCCGCTCTCAAACCATCATCATCATTCATCATTCAACAGAACAAAATTGCAACAACAAAAATGTGACGGTGCTAACAGATAACGTGGTGTAGTCTGTAGTCACGTGTATGCAACATACTCCATGAAGGTGGTTGCACAATAGCAATGTTTAATATAAAAGCGTTGAAGTACGTTGCTCAAGATTAGCTTATATGCCTGCTTTCCATTAAAATATAATCAATAGAATAAGTGCAAATTGCTTGATTGTATTCTGGGAAGCTATTATGGTATTGTTTGTCTAAGCGTCTGCGGGCTACTCCTCACGTTAACAACTGAAAAACGACGTCAAGTATATTAACTCTGAAGTTTTGGCGCGGTAGTATTAGTATTCAATTAATTAAGATTATGATCGGATGAAAAACATGTTGATGATTGATATTTTTGAAGTTATAAAAAAGTTCCCAAAGTTTCCACATTCTCGAATATTTCAAAAATTTACTAAATAGTTTTCGATGGAGCCGCGGAACAGAAGTTTTACCGAATAAATAATGAAGTCAAAGCACTTTCAACATTTTTTCGTGAATAAATATGTCTGTTATTTAACCTCAATTTAGTGACACACAATACTCTGTCACCAGCGCACCCCCAATGTACTAATTACTTCGACTGACACCCCACCCCACTTTGGCAGGACCCTGCAAGGCAGGAGGATATCTACTGCCAAAAATAAAACCACGGGCGCACGTCCATATCATCAGACTTCAATTAAACAAAAATAAAGGTACCGCCGCTCTGGCAGGATTTGCTCCGACTCTGCCGCTTCATAGTCGCACATATTGATGAGATAAATTGAGCAGTCTCTATATATACCTCGATGGGGGTAGTGAAAATGTGCCGGACTTCCGGACTCAGCTATAGGGTATATATACCTTTTGTCAAGTGTATAAATATACAAAGTTTATGCTGTTTACGGATTACCGTTGAGCTACACTAACCAGCGTCCAGGTGTAGATCGAAACATTGATATATGTTAGCAGACCATTTGTATAATGGAGATTTTCTAATGTATTAATTCATATAGACCATAGAGTTGCAGAAAAGCTATATTGACTTATACTAGTAACTTCATATCAAGAATTCTACAGAAAGCTCTTTCCCAGTCATATTTTCGTGGGAACCTTCCAATCACGCTTCCAATGTTTGCGATCTGTAGCCACCGCCGACTATAAACACATATTTATAGTCGGCGGTAGCAACTCGCCTGATTCGAATTTCCATTCAAAGGTTTAAAAATAGAGCCGTATCGCGCCATCGTCAATCCGTGATAGAACGCACTGCAAATTTACGGTTTATACACATATTATAACACCACACGCGTTACAAAAAAATATCCGCGCATTCCTATTGTTGTACAACGTTATGTACGAAAAATACCTGTTGACAGACGATGAATTGGAATACAAAAAGGAAGTGACGCAGAGAATTGAACATGCCGCCACGTGTTTGGTCAATATTTATTCGAAAATCAAGAGTTAGGTTGCGATATAGTATGTTGCGTATTTAGTATTGGAGGAAAAGTGAACAGCACTTAAGCTCCATTGGTGATCTTTATGCTCTACCCCTATCCTTTTTTTAAACTAGTAAAAAAGTAAGGATACAACCCAACCAAGTTAGGCTGGCCATAAAAGACTAACTGCATAATTATCAATAAATTTTTTAAGCGCTGCTTTATTAGCTTTATGTTTTTGAATGAAGGGCTTAAATTTTGAAAGTATAATTATCAAAAGTTTGATTTCGGACTTCCATTGTCTATAAAATTTTGAGTATCACGACGTTTCGATTGATGTGCTATCTTCAATCGTCTTGAGGTGAACTGGCGAACACGTTCCTTTCATTCCTATTTATACCCCGTCCGGTGACGTGTCGTTGTGCGCGGTCTGTTCTGATTGGTTCCCGATGCGCGGTATTCCGGTCTGCTGACGTGGCTGTTTGTCGGTCATTGTTTGTTGTCTGGTCCAGTCGTAGTCTATTAATCTTCTTTATGAGTGGCTGCCAGATTGGTTTAATGTCTACGCTGGGTTTGCTGTACACTTTCCTGTTGTTGGTGATTAATGCCGCCTTCTTGAATTTCCTTCGATACCAATACCAATATTCCTTGGCAATAACCTTAGCGTCGTCCCAGTATCACATATATGATACAACTTTTAAAAATGATCACAATGGAACGAGATATATTTTAGTGAGAATTGCTCATCAGCAAATAGAGGATTTGGACCTGACTAGCAAAACACTTATATGTGACCATTGCAGCCAAATAGAACATTTATTAATATTGCGAAACTTTTTTGGGTCAACATGATTTTAAATATAGAATCTACACATGCGTAATACCGATACCTACCAATACAGCGTGATAAAATAATAGGAAATCTATTAAATTTAGCAAGCTCTTTCGTTTATAGAACAAGTGAGTATAACTCAACATTGTTCTTCGAACAGACGTAAATAATTCTGCATTTGTTTTTGCCAAAACGTTAAAAAAACTAATGGCAAGCAAGCAAACTGCTTACACTACAGGTCATTCTCTCGAATATTTCTCACACATGGCATAGACATGGACCAATAAATATTTCTATTTTTATCATTGGTTTATAATACATTACTGAATTTTTCTTTTTAACGCCAATGGGCAAGGAAGTCTCTTAATCGCAGAAAAATACAAATCGATATATCATGTTTCACGACACGACATGTGCATCAAAAAAAAACATGTCTGATTTTAGTTGGTCTGCCTGTCTAGTAATAATTGGCTTCTTTATAACTCGAAAAGTACTTATCGGATTTTGAGGAAATTCTCACACTCAAGTAACAAGCGAAAAGCTATTTAGTTTTGGAAAATTGGTTCTGTGGCGGGGAATTTTTCAAAAACGAAAAGATACAAAATTTACAAACTTTGGATTTGGACATTTCTGAGGTCTCTGGCCAATTTCCAATTTTTTTTTCAAATTACGTTCTTGTCATATATAAACTTTTAACCCCGGAATCATCCGTACTTGTTAAACATAGATGTTTATTCAGACGTTTGGTTTCAAATAAGATACATGATAGAATATGTTTATCCGACTTATGAACTGTAGATGTAGATTTTTTCGTGTATTTCTGTTTTTGGCGATTTTTACATCATATTACTACACTTATCCGAAAAGAGATCATAAATGATTAGGAGTGTTATTAGGCCTCTTGAAAATACAAATTCTGGAAAACCTGAATATTTTTCAAATGTTTTGAAATTAAAGTTTTTCAATATTTTAATCTAGTTAAAAAATCCGATCCACCCATATTTTTGAACTGATACCATTGCATGGCATTATAAATCTTGAAGTATTATTTCCATCCTATTCAGCACGATAAACGACTAATCGGAAAATTCGGGCAAATAAAAAAATATTAAATGTGAGAGTTGTAGATGATACAAAATTCTATTATCGATTGAGATTTGTCGAAAGGTAATTGACAATCTGTAAAAGTAATTAGAATTTATTATTTACCTTGTTTTCGATTTCTTATTCTTAATATATCTGTCAAACGTATCGTATATAAAATTGATGATGTTCTCTACAAATATATTACAAATCAAGCCTGTAGAACAGACTCAAAACTTTTGGAAGCGTTACTGTTTTTTTTTAAATACAACTTATTTAATATATATATATATATATATATATATATATATATATATATATATATATATATATATATATATATTCTGATTGAGATAACAAATTGTATATCAGAACACAAAGTTTCACATGAAAAACTCTGCCTTTCAGTTGACTGTTTACAAAGGCTCCCGAGGTTGCTTATTAACTGGCTAACTAGATCCTATTATAAATACAAAACTTGTATTCTCAAATTTAGCATTCTGTTTATCCTATCTACCTTTTGTTCTATAAAATTATTTTTTCTTTAACTTGTCTTAGGATGATTCAAATAAATATCGAAACGCATCCCCTGAAAGAAAGAGGGTTTTATGTATGAAGCTTTGGATCCTAATTGACGACTTTTCATATGAATGATGCAAGAGTTTCACCAAATAATGGTCCTGGGGTAAAAGAAGGCTTATATGTTCTCGTTAAGTTGTTGTTGCAGGGACATTTTTATAAATGTTAGGTATAGATTAAACATGAGCTTTCCTTCAGATTTACTTATGGTTTGCTCCTGCATCCTAAATAAGATGTATGCTAGGGCGTGATCTTGAGATTATCCTATTCGAAGTTGCATTGTTCTCTCGTAGACAAGAAACCTTGTATTATTCGGATGGCGATAAATGACTTCTCTCATATTCAGTATGTCAACATCTTATTCTGTAGACAGATATGCAATTTGTATCACTGTCAATGTAATCTCGAAGTTCAATTTGTTTGGAAACGGCTGGAATGGCAGCCCAAACGTTTGAAACATTTACCTTCAAATAATATACATATATGGTAGTTTACGGTATGAAAAATGAAATTATTAGTGAAGTTTTGCATTCACTCACTGTACTAGAATAAAAACAGTATATTTAAAAATCTTATATTACCAAATAGAAATATTTTATACATAAGTTCCTAATATGTACAATCTATCAGTTCTATTATAATACATTGTTCTAAATTACAGATAATATAAATAATGAGGCTTGAACATGTATAAAAAATTGGAAAACAATATTTAAGGCTAAATAATTATAAAGTTAATCCACTTTATACATAATGATTGCTTAAGATGGGACAACATTAGTCATGAACCTTTCCTAGAAAGACAAAAATGAACAATTCAGAATATAATTATCATGGACAATTATCCCAGGTAACAAAATGCTGGCAGCTGCTTATATACAAGATGTTGAACATTCAAATCATTGTATGGGAGGGCTTGGAAACCTTGAAGTTGGTAGAGCTAAGGCAAGGCAGCAAAATAAAAAAAAATCAATCTACAAGACGATAAGGAAGATTCCGGACAAAGCAATGTAATGTTCCGGATGCAGGAGATTTGTTTTAGATTAGGAGGACAGCTCAGAGACTTTTTATGGTAAACGCAATACTCGTGAAAGAACAAAACGGACAATAGTTAGCAAAAAGCAAGGATTGTCTACAAACCGACGCTACCGAGCTAATCTGGGTCTGATGGGCCATCAGCTGATCTAAAATATATTGCCGTCACTGTCTCCTGATCAGAAACAAACCTCACTGACACAATGTTTCCAAAAAAAAAACGCTGAAATAGTTTGCGGGTGATGAACTACATTTGGTCAAAATTTGAGTGCCTTTGGGTATTTGATGAATGATCACTTAACAAAATCAAAATATCCGGGTCACGGTGTTAGAGATGTGACAAACATTTTTTCGGAAAAAAACACAGCTTAAAAGACTAAATATATAATGTAATAGATTTACAAAATATAATTTGTCAATAAGTCGGAAAAAATTACATAAAAACTGAAATATATTTTTTTGGAATATATTGGATTGTCATACTTTTGAAAATAATACTAAATTTTACAGCTTTTATCAGTCAAACATTTTTACATAACCTACAGATTCCCAAAATCTGTTTTGTAACACCTGTATAAAAAACATAATGATATACCCACATCAAAAGCTGATTAAATCCGATTAACCATGAATAATCGCTTCAATACTACTGACCAATGTTCACACATCAAAAACAGTAAACTAGCCTTGCTTCCTGTAAGTCAGAAGATGTTTCCCATAATGGCCCCAATCAAATAAGAGTATAAGTTTCTATGCTGTCAAAAATATTGTTAGGCCATCCCTCCTCTAATCGTTTTTATCTATTGCGAGGCGATAAATTAGATGAAATAAGGTACGAAAAAAATAGGAAAAATTCGCACGAAAAGTAAACAATTCGTATGTATTGCATAATGAATTGACTGATTTCAAAAATAATTCAGCTACAATATTTAGGTATACATTAGGCTAACATTGAATTATTTTAAAATCCACTTGCTCATTGCTGCCAATCTATCCAAATAAACAAGCACAGAAAATGTTTACAAAAAATGATCAATTTTTCTGTATACAAATTCTGGTTGTAATTTCATAAACGAGCGTGCCCATGACAGACAATATTCAAATTCACAGTCATAACCTCAAAAGATGTATTATTTGTGACCAATTATAAAAGCGCTAAACTGTTTACTATATTCCATAGCAAAACAACACTTAGCTTCATGGCATAAAGCAACATCCTAAACAAACGTGATGTAAGCATGTACAAATAAATCATTATCAAATAGTTTTTTATACATATAAAATACTTTTTATTTTGGTGTGAACGGAATACGATTAAATCTCCAATTTATAGGTTTGTGTCTGTCCTGGATTGAGCTGTTACACAAATGTTTCGTTTTGAGGACAATACAATAGACCGGACGATGAACGAAATTCTTTATATGGCTCATTTCAGTAACCAGAATATTAGCCTCGTAAGAATGGAATCGTGAACAGCGATTCATTATATTAATGCATTAGTACACACCATCTCCTCATCAAAAGTTCGGTAGGCATGTAATTTCTCTTACATTTGCATACTTTCTCAGTTCTCTCTTGGTCACTTTGTTTTACTAATTGTATGTATGTCCATTTGTTTAATGCACTACCTGTTTTTCGGTTAGGTGAATAGTTCCAAGCAGATTTAATGACGAAATTGTGGTGTATACCAACTTTATCTATGCCTAACGATTCTAATAACGTTAAAATCCTACATTTTCCTGCCTGTGTCATTTAAATGACTGAATCTGATGTTGACTAAAGTTAACTAATAGACATACTATTCCAAAGTTGACTGAAAGACACTCATTTAGTTGAAATAATCGGGAGAAATGACTTGGGTTGGCGGAATTCGAACCTACAACTTTGAGTGGGAGGATTCATCCATGAGGTAAGTAGTAGATAGGCTGTCTTCCGAATTTCAAACATTAAACACAAAACATCCGAACATCAGAGAAATCTCATTGGACCAGTCAGGTCACTTCTCTGCCCACATCATACTTTTCCGATTCATATAACTATAAACCTGCATTTTTCCCCCATGTTCATATTGTCTCCAAGCAACGTTGCGAACGTCGAACCATTTTAATGCTCATATGAAACTTTTAAACTGCAACCGCTGACGTAATACATGGACAGGAGTGACTGCATGATGAAAATTATGATAGTTCAATGATATAAAACACAAAATCGAAAAATATTATCATGTAGCTGTGCAAATTACACAGCATATCTCCCCCAATGTCCTAGATTGACTGACTACATTGTTGATCCAAATTTATAGATGGATAGACTTTCCACCAAAGTAGATCTATGGTTTGATCATTCCATATTGTCACAGAAGTAAACATAATCCACGTCCATATATTGAACGACAACGACGCTTCATCCTCAAAACAAAAATTGAAAGAAAAAAAATTAATATTAATAATATTCATCCAACTTCAATCCATTAAGCATTTGCACTCCAATTTTGAGATCGACTTCCATACCCTTTGGATTTACTACAATATCACAAATGTTCAAACTGACTGTTGTTTGAAACTTATAGACAAGGTGGATTTATCAAAAGTTTGATTTCGGACTTTCATTGTCTATAAAATTTCGAGTATCACGACGTTTCGATTGATGTGCTATCTTCAATCGTCTTCAGGTGAACGTCGTGATACTCAAAATTTTATAGACACTGGAAGTCCGAAATCAAACTTTTGTTCAAACTGAATTAAAATCACCTCTTTCTGTTGACCACTCTAGAAAAACAGCTTAAGACATTCCTTTATAATTTTTTCGTTTTGCAATATTAACATACATTTTCATTCAAGTGATAAAGCGATCTACTCCGTCCAAATTTTTGATAGATTATTTTGATACAGATGTTTCACAAAATTCTGTTTACTTGGAGCTGAAAGCTGAATCAACCTCGGATAGAAATTCAAGAGACATTAAGTTTGCTCTCAAAAATGACTGTAAACGTTTAGTTGAACCTATGGATAGATGTAGGGCAGTTTCAAAAATAGAGGTCGTGCAACATAGTAGTATAAGACAATATTACTCATTGATACATTTTATAAGTATAGTTCGAGCGGAAAGCAATTTTGTTGAACATCACCATTTTCAATCAAGTATAAGAGCTCAGTGATTCGTCAAGTCTATATTATCAATGTTTAGTTTCCTTAGAAGTCTATGAATATGTTATTCAATTATTTATGCAATGTGCTAGCCATTTTCCCATTAAATAGATATTTAAAATGTTATATGTCTTCCTTTTTAATTCAATTAGGTTACTGGCTCTAGTTTTTTGATGGCCACTATTTACTGTTGCAAATGAACAACATTGGATGTATAATAGATGACAGGAAACTGGTCCAATCAATTAGCATACCTAAATGTAATGTGTTTTGTATTAGTTTTCAAATAAATTAGGTTGCTGCCTCAGATGTTTTACCGGCCACTATAGAAGGCATCATAGTAATTACTGTTACCAATGCACAACGTATACATTCGTTTCACCCTAGGTTCTCAAGACACCCATCCACCATTCCGACACACCCCTCTGCTCCCCTAGTCTAATAATCTGTCAACTTACTTTCGGCCGCCCGCTCCTCGGCTCTGGCCTTCATACGCGTGATAAACGCGGCTCCCTTGTTCTTGCGAAAATTCTCGTAGGGGTCGTTCAGGTTACATCCAACACCCTTGAACTGGTCCTGCTTGTCACGAACGTCACCCCCAGAAATGGGCGCGTCAATGCCCTGTTCGTTGGCGCCCAGTCCGGTGCCCGCCCAACCCATTTTGCGCAGCATCTGATGGCCCTTATTAGTGGGGTCCAGTTCTTGGACGGGTGGCGCAGAAGAGGCGTTTGACACGGGCAGCGGGCTCACAAATGGCACGCCGCTTAAATAACATAATTACAATAATAATAATGATAATAATAAAATAATAATAATAATAATCTTGTTATTTAACATATGAGAGGAAAAGTATCAAAAACACAAAAAGTTCCAGGTCACTTAAATAATTGTGTGATATCTTTTAACAAGTGATTTAAATTCATAGTATTAACAGAATACAATAGGACCACTTGAAATATTGTCAACCACAAAAACTGTTCTCCACACCTCTGGCGAAAACAGTATTATTTATTATTTCGTAGACTACATTGTTTATTCTTCACAAAGCCCCTCCTACTACCGCCCTCAAAGGTTTTTTAGGGGTTGTTGCTTGATAAATGACTATTTTATCCAATAGGGTACCGATGAAATTCGATACCATCATATAAACCATTCAATAATAACTGTTATGGAACTTTTGGCATTCCTGACACTCAGCAACATCTCCGGGGGCGAAAAAAAGGGGCAAAAGGAAACAAGGATCTAATGAGGATTAATTCTAGAGGGGACAATAATCAGGATTATCGTTTACAACATAGTGATAAAAACCTGTTTAACAGAGAGCTTTTTGGAAGCATTTTGTTTAAATCGTTTAAAGCCGTCAAACCAATATTTTAAATCATTGTCTTTTCATTAGTAGAAGTACTTATAGGTTTCCTAAGTACTTTATACGAGTTCTTCTCAATGGAAAATGAGGGAATCAAGTAGGACCTTACAAACATCAACTACACAAAAGTGATTACTAATTTAAAATTTTGAATATTATAATATTCTCATTTCCAAGTTATCAATAATGAAGAAAATTCGAAAAATATTTAGTTTCCAAACACTCATTTCCGAGAATTTTGATGAATTAAAGAAATAAAGAAATATAAAAAGCATAATAATTTTTCCAGGTTAAAACTGTATAACTAATAATAGTTAAAAAGATAAATTTCTTTATGTATATCAGACATCGTGTTTCTTAGTTGGTCGTGGAATAATAAAAGGGGGACTGTAATTTGACGTTTCACATACATTGTAATTCTTACGATGTAATAAAAATTAAATAGGGTTAGTCGCATTGGAGAATCTCGCTGCTAGAGTTTTAAGTACCGCTACTCTAGACTTGTCAGATGTTAAAAACTCAAAGATACTATACTAGTCTCTTTTGAATTTATTTTCATCAACTTACCCGAAGCCGGGCTGAGATGGCGATATGCTTCTTCTACCAGCCGGCGATCTGCTCCTACTCCTACTCCGACTCCGTCTCCTGCGCTCTCTTTCTCGATCCCGCTCTCTATCTCGCTCACGGTCCCTATCTCGATCTCTCCTGCTGTGCCTCCTTCTCGGACTTCTACTCCTGCTACGGCTTCTGCTCCTGCTGCGACTTCTGCTCTTGGGCGACGAGCGCCGCCTCTTCCCACTCCCAACGCTCGGTTGCGGCACCGCAATTGGCGGAGGGGTGGGGCTCTTGCTCCTGTACCGCCTCTTGGGCGGGGCCGGCTCTTTCTCAATCGGCAGCACCACCGGACTGGGCGAGCGGGACTTCTGGCGCAGCCCCGCCTCTATCATCTCGTCTTTCTCTTTCTTGGCGATGTTTTTAGCTTTGTAGTATTCATATAAACCTAGCTTTTCCCACCCTTCGCTGATTTTTGTGAACATTGCCGACACAAGAATCAATGAGAATTGATCGAATACCAAATTAGAAATTGTATAAAGGCAGTTTTACTGATAACAGTAGGTTTCAATGTGTAAATATATGATGACTGTGAATTATGTGACGTTTGTCGAATTAAAAAAAAGCTAAAGTAATTTATAAGTGCGCTTGCTTTCGATTTCATAGTTAGATTTCTAAAAGACTGGAGTTTGCTCTTGTCCAACCGTTTACTAAAAAAGTTTTTAAAAAACTAAACCCATCAGCTAGAGACCTATTTCACGACTATCTGTAATCAGCAATATGATGGAGGGATCCATCAGCTAAGAAATAATAAAATATCTTTAACATGACTCCCCAAGTTATATTACCTAGGTTTTCGATCATGTATGCTATACAATTCTTCCAAACAAAATGTATCCTACAGATCTCTCTAAACGATTGTATCATCAGTTATCAAAACAATTATTGGACAATTCATACCTCATGATTGATGGAATACAACTTCTGAGTAGGTAAATGAATGAAAATTAGTTGAAACATGTACTGGAAGACAAGAAATACAGTTTTTCCATTCCATGTTCATATGCATTCTACATAAAATGCTAATTAATGGTTGGATAAATTAAGTGGACCATCCACAGGAAAATCTATGTTTCACTAGATTAACAGTAAAAAACAAAAAAAAAATCATCAGTGAACAGTCATACAAAAATTAATACGATCTCTAAGAAAACATAAGATTATTCCGTAAAACGGTCGTAATCCTCTGTTTATAATTTTGAGCTCAGACCCGGTAACAAGGAAGAAGTTAAGCAATAACGATATATCAAATGATAACCAAACAATTCCATAACAACAAATTGACTGTTGTGATTGATTCACTGTTTGTCGGAGTACCAATAGTACTATTGGTACTCCGACAGTGAATCACTAGTTGGTTTGTAATTCACTCTCCAGCAACTTCGAAATTACTGCACATTTTAATCATACTGAAAACTCCAACTCTAATTTGTACTACACTGCAATTGAGGCCATTATGTTTCAACCGAGTGTATTTCACAGAATAGCCCCAGTGCCAATCACACGAATGAAAACTTACGTTGCAATAATTTACAAAAAAATGTCGCGATTTGTAACAAAATGAAAATAATGCCATTGATCAGATATATGTAAAATAAATCCGTACCTGCCCTACCCGTCCCAAATGCTTGCCACAGCAGATTTTTGCAGTCGTTAGCTGACGAATCCAGAGTTTTATTAATCCAATTTTTTAGTTTAATCTCCCATTTCTATGTTTACACACTTAAGGATTCTAACTCATCCCATCGTTTCGAATGTTTTGAGATCACGCGACAACGGACAGCGAAGATACATATGCTCATTTCAATGACGAAAGGATTATTGGTCTGAGCGGTGTGTTATCTAGATCGGTACGAAAGTTGAAGTGGGTTCGCCTGGACGTTGTGGTTCGGTGGCACAGCCGCTAGGTTTCACCCCATGCAGGAGACACGGTTACAAAACTCGTCGCCTCCATAAAATTTTTTGGCTTTTTCTCACTCCAATTCCTGTCTCTAATCTTCCATTCCAGTGTTTACACAGTGACGTATGCTGACTCATCTTACTAGTCTTTCGAAACATAATTTTATAAAAAAAGATTTCATTCTATTTACGAATATCCAAACATGCAGCAATTTAGAAGGTGGCAGTTGGTGGACAAAGTACGACATTTAGGACAGAATGTGGAAAAATTTACTGGCCCGCTAGGTGCTCGCCGCCGTTATCATTATAAAAAAAGAAGTTTCAAAAAAATATGTTACGTTTAAATATTCGTAAATGAAATAATATGCTATTTCTATAAATTTCGAATGAAGCGCGATAGGCTATCTGCCTTTGCGTGAGGTTATCTATATAAAAAAAAGTTCAACCAATATATAAGGATCTGATTCTAAGCAAGGTGTCTGACGATAAAGGAAAGAAGAAAAAGTTTCAACTTGGATCCGTACTTCAAGAATGATATGTACGAGAGGTGTTAGATAAAAATACAAATACTGTTAGCATGAGTTTTAAAATCATGCTACCCACCATGAAAAAATGTAGCTCGCATTACCATGGAGGGATACTGCCAAGAACTGGAGAATTTAAGCTAGAACTCTGAATTTTCTGAAAGTACCCTATCTCGGAGAAGAACGGCTGTTAAAACAATTATTAACAGGTTCAGGGTTGTGAAAGCTTCCTCTTTGGAAAAAACTCGAAATTTAACAATTTATAAATCATTTTTGCACCATTCACACCATTCACAGATAAGTATACTTGCATCATCATCGTTGGTACTATCTGAGCTTTTTTAGGATAAAATCTAGCTTCATGTAAATTATTTCACAGAAATAGTCGCGATCTCCTGGTTAAATTATGTTATTGTTGTTTCATCTATGTCACAGTATAGTAATAATTCACAGTCGATTCATATGAATACACTATAATATTCGAGGAAATTAGAAAGAAATATCCTTGTTACCTGTCTCTGGGCCGTTCGTGGCTGGGCAACGAGTAGAAAGCTTCAACGGCCGCCAACAGACGTTCATTAGGTGGTGCTGGCGGCGGCAACCTAATATCTTTAGGATCTAACGGTTTATATGTTGTTTCTTCCAACTAGAATAAGCGTGTCAATAAACCATTATGAATTCAATGAGAAATGTAGTATATATTCAAAAAAGTTTCATTGAACATGTACGCTTTTGAATAGTAGAATGCTGAATATCTCGCTACATGCGCTAGATTAGAATGTATTCAGTTGATCTTTTATTCCAGTATGTCAAGAATCTGTTTTTTACCTTATCGAAATGTTTGTAAATTTTCATTTTCCTTGGCTGCAACGGTAGAAATTTGAACACAAAAAATAACACAAAAACTGCAATGACAATGATAATCCGTAGCTCTTAATCAATATGGTCGGTTCAATATTCAAGAAATAAAAAAACTGGATCAAAACCTATTTCAAGCACAAGGTGCAAATTCTATTATCTTGACATAGTAATCTCAATTAACCAAAGCAATATTTAACAAAAAACTAAGCATTTCACATATTTTCATGGACTTTTGCGACGACTGGTGCATGTGAAGTATAAGTTACACATAAATACAGAATGTGACTCTCAAAATTCATACAGTGAAGGGTTAACAAGCAATTTAATTCAAATATTTTGGAAAACGTTCTAAAATAATAATTTAGAAATTCAAGTTTCCATGACGTGCTCCATTGAAGTGAATAAGGACCAGGCTGCAAGTTTTTATGTAATAAAGTACATACCAATTTGAAGCAACCAAGTTGTTGAAATGATAACTGGTCAATAAGTACTAGATTTTTCTGAACAAAATGTGACAACATTGAAATAGTTAATAATTGCATCCAGTGTTCATATTGCTATTGGCATTGTTAACAGACGCCATTTTGATGCACAGTTAAGCATTTCTATTATTTGGCAATATTGAATATCAGATGAATGGACTGAATATATATAAGTAACTATTTTTTGCAAAATCCGTGCCGTATCAATTTTCTGAGACATATAACAGCTAAGAGGACAAACAATGACTGATAAGATGTGAACCGATCACAGTTCTGAAGGAAAAAGCTAAGTAATAAAGTTTCAAATTTGCTTTATTGAAAAAGTCGAAAATAAACATTTCAATATAATTCTATAGTATAGTCAGCTGAATAGGAAACTTCTTGCTGTGGCAGTCATATTTTCTTTCTACAGTTTGTCGATACGTATACACTCGATGAGTAGGAGCTAAATAGCAACGTATCCTTACTTATTCCATACAATTCAGGGTAAATTTCTGAAACATATCCTACACCCCATACAACTAAACCGATTGATGATCTCCATGCTTGGTTGGTCATCGTCAAAGAAGCTTTGAAGAATGAAATGTAAACCTGTCACTCCAACAACTGCTTTTATTACCTTTCAAATAAACACCTTATGTATCACCCAGCTTGTTGCTGACAGATCAATAAGTGTCATGGCGTTGACGTTAATCGCGTCTGGACACTCATTAGATTTTCTAACTATTCACAAATTATCAGCACCAGAAAAAATAACTTAATCATCAATTCCACTGACTCAATTATAATAGGATCATGTAAAAATTGGTCTAACAATAACTCAACGCCCTTCATTCAATAAATTTAAATAGGAGAGCTTTTATCCCTGACACAAAAATTAAAGGACAGTGGTCTAAATGATACTTAATAATTTTTAATGCATTTTTTTAAACTTGTCCTGTGGTTTTCCACGGGCGACTAATTAGCGGTAAGAACCACATATGTAGATACTAATTGATACTGATACTAATGTTTCAGCGGTCTCGGCAGCCTTTTCTAATATATATTTTATTTCTCATATTTTCATATATACATAAATATTCAAGGCATAGTCAAAGTACAAAAAAACGTTTCAGGGGTCGGTTTTAACGAAATGAATTAAAACTATTATATTCATCCTAATTTGATACATTAGGGCTTCTTACGACCAAACTTACTGCATTCCTCAAAGTTAGCATACACTAATACCACTAATGCACCTTTACTCCATTTATCGTGATGCTCTAGTGCTTGTTCAGTTGTTAGGCTAAAGACTAACCGGTTGCAAACATACTGAACTAAATTTAAATAAAAAAAGCATGTATACGCAAATTGAAGTGTATTATCAGCCAAGATGAACGTTAAAAAGGACTGACCAGATGGTACGATATATGTACTACAAAATAATTTTGCTCGAATAGACTCGCAAAGAAATACAAAAAAGAATTATATATAGTACGAGCATCTACGAGAGATCTTGCAAAATACTGATATCATATCGGATAATGACAATTCCAAGCAAAAAACGGTATCACTACAGCGTACGACATCCCATCTTCTTGACTCCCATTTTTCACATAACCTCGCCGAATGGTTCCTGTTTCTTGGTATGAAAGCTTTCCATCCAATTTGCATAGTAACAACCTATAGTCAAATGACAGGCCCTTCTGTCAGACCCAGTGCAGTTAATCTGTAGCAGCATCGCCATACGGAATGTTCAGAATTTACAACCATATCTAGTGGGTACCAGGTGAATACATATTTTGGGTTGAAATGGGTATTTGCAAATAACTGCTTCTATAACCAGCTTGGGAATCAAATCTCAGAGAAAAATGATATTTAGCAAAATGTAATAAACTAGCTATAAAGATGACATTGAATTCGACGTTAACGATGACCTGCGAGCTCATTTCTATGTATACTGAATGTTTCGAGTGTAATCCCAATTACTGATTATTTTATACTTTGGAAATAGAAAGTCTGAAATTTTACGTTTGCATTCAACCATGAGCACTTCTTTTATGTCTAAAGATGAAATAAACGAACAATGAATTCAGAGATTCGCAAGAAAAATGTCACTTTTTGGACTATCTGACGATGAACTGGGATGTAAGGTATATCGTACTATTCAACATCAACTCAGCCTTAATCCAAATACACCGTCATATCGATAGATAAACATCCTAAAATATTGGTATTTGACATTTTACTCTAATACTTTCCTTATTTCACCTTCAAGTTAATTTCAAAAGTTGAATTTAGAAGTTTTTTTTTGCTTTTTTGAGATTGCGTCAAAAAATGATGATGGAGGGTCCAATTTTGACCTCAGGTTCAAATTCAGTGGCACAATATACATACTTGAGCTTCGTTAATAATACCCGCTTTTTTTGTGGGTGTGTAATGGAAAAAAATGTTACAAACATCACCACTTAGTAAATACTCATTTCATATCCACCTACATGATGGATACTTACTCGCCACCCGACACTTTCCACATCATACCCAAAATCTCCACACACACACACCCATTACATACATACATACCTTAACAAGTGGCACCATGAGCCCGGCGGGCAAGTCGTAATAGGGTGCCGTGGGCAGCAGTTCTTCCAGCACAGGCTCCGGTTTGGCTGGGAAGCCTGGGGGCGGCTTGCTGAAGTCAGGGAACATTCCGGGGGGCGGGAAGTAGCCAGGTGGCGGTTGCGTGAATGGGATTCCTTCGAGTCCACCATTGGAGGTGTTAGGCCGCGGAGGCGGTTGCGGTATGGACGGCGGCGCTTGTGTAACGTCTAGGGGTGCGGCGGGAAACAAAGGAGGGATGGGCGACTGCTGCTGGCCACCTGTCAAAGAGGACTCTGCCTGGCTCACGGGTGCTGGTGTTGATGGAGGCGGTGGCTAAGAAACATTATTGTAAAAGATTTTTGTACAACAATATGAGATTGATATTTTGCAAGATTTCCGACCCTCAAACCGAATCCAGCGTCAAAATTGCTCTTAAAATGGCATGTCTGCATCAAACATAATACAATTATACAGGCAAAATCCATACAGACATGCATGTTTCGTTTTTAGCCTAGACTAGTCAGTACAGACCGGTTGTCTGACAGCAGAGAGAAATTAAGTTGTATAAACCTAACAATGTTGCTAATGGAACGGGTTTCGCGGGAGTCTTTCATCACATCGGCGTTCAGGTAGATCGAACATTGCATTGTAGTTAAACTGACATGATAATGGGCCGACAAATAAGATTCGTGGCTTGATTCTGCTGATCCCGAGATTCTTTCTGTGAATTTCCACACATGCCTCTCTCAATGTTTGATAATAGATTTGTTCTAGCACGATGTGCAATGTGAATACATGTCAAGTGAAGCTTCAAAAATATATTAAAACTTAATAGTAGTTCCTACCTGTGAATTTAAAACAGGAGGTGGTACAGAGATATTCATATAACTATCATTCTGTACGCTAAACGTGTGCTGTTGTTGCTGTGAAGTTGGGGTCTGTGTAGTTGTCGCAGCAGACTGAGAAAGACTCTGTATAGTCTGCTGAAGGGTAGCCTGGATGGTTTTTAGTGGAAGAACAGTGTTGGTGGTTGCCTGAGGCTGAGAGGCGGCTTGCTGTTGTACAGATGTCGGTTGTGTCTGAGAGCCCTTTACATGAAAAAAAGAGATGTATTGTCAATATGATTTGTATGACAAAACATATACGCATATTCTGAAAATTACATAGGTCAATCAATTAAGGTTTTTTATTGAACTGAGAGGTGAACTGTATAATTACTGAAATGAAGTTCCATCAGATGAAAGTTATGTGTTTTTAACCATCAATTATTAATTATAATGATTTTATATGAGAACATTTGAAAGCAGCAACAAAAACAAGAAAGTTGAATCAGAATGAAATATCTTTAAAATATCAATAACAAGAAAGTTTGTGTCTTGAATCCATTACATTATTAACCAAGCAATACTCTAGCAGCGAATATCAGATTACCACAATATTTTGAGATCTGTAATTTGTGTTTGTAATTTCAACCTGTTTAAGTGTATTCCATATTAAAGTGTACATCTAAATATCCAATTTCTGAATCCGTTCAGAAAAGTAATATTGCTTGATTTTGCCCAAAGTAATGTAACATTGAAAAATTTCCAGTAATAATTTTAATCACAATCAAAAGGAAACTACAGGAAGAAATTACAGGATATAGTAAATTATCCATAATAAACTAAAGGTCAGAAAATCTCATTTCTTTGAGTATTACTTAATCTACTCAATTAGGAAGGCCACTGATTGATAAAAGACAAAATATTCTTGTTTCCGTCTTCACTAGTTAGTAAATCGACAGAATTTCTGTCCTGTTGATGTTTAATGTAGACCGTGCAATTTATTCTCAGGTTATATACAAAATGCGTCACCTGTTCCAAATTTTGCTTCTGTTGCTGAAGATCCATGATCTGCTGCATGGCATGACAAACAAATGCCTGGTGTTGAGCCTGGTAACTGTCAAATGTCAATTTGGTTTGCTGCGTCAATGCAGTAATTTCACTGGCATATTTAGCCATCTGATCAGCCTGATATTGCTGATAACTCTGTAATGGTGTATGCATTTTTTCTAAAGTCTTTGGATCTAGGTAATTCATCTTCGACTCCCACAGCTTCAAAAGCTTATCTAGCTTCAGTCTCTGTTCATCTGTTGCAGCTATGCTGGCATTACAAAACATAGGAACCACCACCCTTTCTAAGGCTTGTTTCAAGTCGTTTGCATGTTTTCTTGCACTAAAAGAGTAGTCTTGATAATTATACAGCGTGTCTATGTTTGTAATGGAAAAGATTCAATGGCTCACAGTAATGGTAAAAACATAGATGTTAGTATAAACATTTACGAGTATATGACTTTGAAATTATAATGACATTTACCTGTCTTACTGCTTCCAGAGAAACAGTTTTGTTTTCAAACAAGACCTTATTATGACCTATTATGAAAACCTAGAATACAGAGCATGCATCTGCATTGTTGATGAATTCAAAACAAGAAACATAATGCACTGCCACACCAGAAGCATGAGATAAAAAGAAACAACAGTGTGATTGCAAGGAAGTAATACAATATCTAACTACTCGTAAGAAAACACAGAAATTATATTACTTAAACGGAAAAAAATCTGCACTTAGTAAATACATTTGAAAATCGAGATACATTTGTAATATGGGAAATTTCTATACTACACAAAAATACTGATTACTGATTGATGATGATTGATTATCAATTCCTTGGTAGCCTGTGTCCTACTTTGGTTGAATATGCTTCAAGGAAGATCTTTTTAATGCTCTCCAAACCTACAGATGAATATTGCATTGCTGCCTTAGGAGCACACTTCTCTGTGTTTCTTTTTATATCACAAGACAGGCAGAGTTGTGCTTCTGGATTTAGCGACAATGCGAATGTGGTATCTGTATTCTAGGATTTTATAATAATCTGTTCTCAGAATTAGTCGGTACAGCTAATTTTATCATTTTTAGCAGAATGTACCTCGGATAAACCCCTTCCGATTTATTTAAATGTGAAGTGTCTGAAAATTCTTTCTTGTGTCAATCAAAAACGATATGAAACAAACTATGTGCACCTGTTACAACAGTTATACCAGAATATTCATTGTAATCACATGTAGAGGTTTTGGTCTATATCTCGGGGGACGTATTTGGAAATTTTTTATTTTCTAGTTTAGAAATAAAGGTACAGAAAATTTTCAGAAACCTGCATTATTAAAAATTACAATTTCAGTTTGAATAAATTTTTGATTTTTTGCATCAGTAAAATGTTTTACTCAATGACAGATAAAGATCTTAGGCCAGATGATATAGAGCTAAGTCACTCAGAAGAAGGTCCTGAAATTATCCCGTCAGAAATAAGATACACTATAGATACAACAAAAACATAAAATGTCCAGATAACATCCCTGTTGAACTTCTCAAATTACAGGAAAACATTCAAATCATAGTTGAACTTTTCAAAAAATCTATAAAACAGCAATGATACCTATTGATTGGCTAATATCTGCATTTGTACTGCTGGTAAAGAAACAGTCCCCCGACACGGTGGCGATTAATCGAGAAAAATTTGCCAGAATGTTTGCCTACATCAGGGAGACCAGACAAGGTAGATAAATAAGAATAATTGCACAAAGTATAATTGTATCAAGCCACGAAATAAATAGCTCACAGTTATGTGTTTGAAAATGAAGGTAAAGAATATTAACCAATAGTTATTTATTTGGAGTATGCCAATTTCGTAATTGCAAAAAATCTTAAGTCCTTCTCAAATAAATGTCCACAAAGTTTGTTAAAAACTATTCAAACAAACCATTAGGAAACATTAGGAATATAACCTAGAGAAAAAAATTATTGTCCATCTGTAGGTTAGGAAAACATTGACTAGATTTTTCCATGAACCATACTGAACCAAGCTGGGTCATAGTTTACCGAGGAATTAGAAATAAATTCATCTTACATCTTCATAAAGGCATCATTCCACTCGAAATTATCATCCTCTTTGTGTAGTTAGGAAACTTTTTTCCATTTTACTCTATTCTCCGTTTACCAAACAACGGAGTGGTTATTCGAACGTTTCTTCTTTAGTTATATAATTTTATATTCGATTCGACACTTTATAGCATTAGGACATTTCTTAAACTAGGCTTAAGATGTGGTATATTCCTGGGGGTCCGCTAGTATAGGACTAGGGCATTTCAGAAAAGCTATATAATAAAAGTACGCTGCAGTCCTACATCAAATGAAAGAGCTCTTAGAGATTTGTAATTTTGAGAAATGCAGACTTTATGAAAACCCTACAACTTTTTTTCAAACAAAGAAATAAAACACTTCCTAATTTGTCCAAAAAAATCGACCAAAACTCAAATGCGATTACAATGAAAATTCTTAAATTAATTTTGTATTTCTACAATGTATTTTTTCCAAAAGTGTATGATAGGATAATGTATTCGGAAATATTCTCCTATAATTAACAATAAAATTAGCTGTATCAACTTATTCCGTCAGTATGTGGTTTTTTTCATACTAAGGTCTTGTTTAAAAATGATATATATGGGATTTTATACTGCTTCCATGGGGGAAGCAGTATAAAAATGTCAATACCATTATAATTTCGAAAAGTCGATTTGCTTTGACCTTCCTTGCGCAACAAACGCTGAACTAGTCAATACATTTATAATATCGACATAAAGTCAGTAAAATATATAGGCAAACAGACTTGCACGGCAGGTCCGTACTAGGAATTTATGAGTGCCACACCTAAAGCTAATAAGAGAAATAAGCCTGAACACTGTTCTCCCTCAGAAGAAGAGCTGAAACAATTCGAAAGAAGCAAGCTGACTATAAGAACACCCACAAAAGCCGCAAACAGAACCTCGGGAAAATCAGAAATGGACTCAATTGCAGAAATGTTGCGAAATATGAAGAGAGAACTGAAATCGGAAATTTCGGCAAAGAAAACGGATATCAGAGAAGACTTAAACGACATGAGGAATGAAATGAAGGAAATGAAAGCCGAAATAATACTAAATAGGGAGGAAATGACAGTACTTAGAGCAGAAACTCAAGCGGTGAAAAAAGACTCGGAAACACAAAAAGACGATCTAACAAACAAAATAAAAGTGCTCGAGCTAAAATTGAGAGAGAAAATCAGGAATAACTTAGTTATATCTGGTGTATATATGGAAACAGAAAATAATGAAGTATTGAAAGATAAGATCATACACACAATAGAGCGTGAGAGAGGGGTGAAAGCATCAATCAGTAACGTTCGCAGAATCACTGAGAAATAATACTCAATAGAGCTGCCTACATACGACAAAAAAATGGAAATTCTTAAGGCAAAAAACAAGCTGAAGGGTAAAGACATTTTCATAGACAACGAACTTACAAAACAAGAGCGACGAAGGAGACAGTAGGCTAACGACTAGGCTATCGAACAGGACAAATCATAAGGATCAAGGAGAAAATTTCAACATGGATGGAACAGAATTAAGGGAAAACTCTCGGGTGCAGGAGACTGATGACCTCCTCACCTCAAACCAACTCATCAAAGAAACCTCTACGAGCGAAAATAATACGAGACGGACCAATGTTATAAATACCCTCAAAAAGAACCTCAAATTCGGATGTTGGAACGTTCGCACAATGATGGAAGCCTCACGTCTGGCACAGGTAGCAAATGAAATGAACAATTACGGACTAGATTTCATTGGTATCAGCGAGACAAGATGGAAAAGCGTCGGTGAGCTAATAACCAGTAGGTAACGAAGAACTGTTCTTATATTCGGGAAAGTCACTAGATGAGCCGCACGAAAGCGGCGTAGGTATATGAATAAATGAAAATACAAGGAAATGTCTGCTAGAATGGTCTGCAGTATCAAATAGGATAATAACGGCAAGATTTAATAGCAAACATTGAAAATTCACCGTAATACAGTGCTATGCGCCTACAAACCAAGCATCAACAGAACAGAAAGAAGACTTCTACAACAAACTCACAACAACATTGAGCAAGATAAGAAAGGCAGACGTGGTGGTCCTAATGGGGGATGTTAATGCCAAGGTAGGGAGAAACAACATGAATATAGAACATATTATGGGCAAGCATGGACTTGGCGAAATGAACACCAATGGCGAGATGTTCACGGAATTATGCTCCAGCTTTGACCTGGTAATTGGAGGGACACTATTTTTCCATAAGGACATCCATAAGGCAACATGGTACTCTATCGACAGCATCACTAGAAACAAGATTGATCATATAGCTGTTAAGAGAACGTGGAAAAGAGCACCAGCTGCTTGTCGGAAGCATCAGAATGAGACTCTTTAAATGTATGCAAAGGTTTACAAATAGACCCAAATACAACTTAGAACGACTGAAAGACTCAACCACCCAAAACACAATCAAGCAAAAAATGACAACTAGAGCAGCAGACCTTGAAAAACGGATCTGGCGGAAGGGAAGAAATACCAAGAAACTATCCTGGAAGTCGCAGAAGTAATAGGACTAAAATAATACACGAGAAAACAATGGATCACCAACGACACCTGGAAATTAATTACAGAAAGAAGGAAGAAAAAACAGGAGATAATGAACAACCCACAGCTGGGAGATAAAACAC
The DNA here is from genome assembly GCA_949316355.1 of Bruchidius siliquastri. NCBI lineage: Eukaryota > Metazoa > Arthropoda > Insecta > Coleoptera > Chrysomelidae > Bruchidius > Bruchidius siliquastri. The sequence continues at coordinate 13,106,738 of OX438534.1, read as the reverse complement.
TAGACAGCGATTATAAGAAGCTGAACGATGCCGTCAAACGGAGTGCCAGGAAGGACAAACGTCAGTGGATAGACAAACTAGCTCAAGTAGCAGAAGATTATAAACATTGTGGAAGAGCTATACAAGGATGCCACAAGTCAGATTCTTCACAAGCGACAGAAAGGTGAAAGAATTAGTATCAAGCGTGGTGTGAAGCATGGATGTGTACTTTCGCCCTTGCTATTCAACATAGTGCTAGACTGCTTAATGAGAAACGTATGTGATGGCCGAGGAGGCATTAGATCGGAACTGATGGGTAGCCTTCAAGATCTGGATTACGCTGATGATATCTGCCTAATATCACACAATATCTAAGACATGCAAAGGAAGATTGAAGTCCTTAAAATGGAAGCAGCAAAAATGGGTCTAAGAGTAAACGTGAAGAAGACAAAAGAAATGCGGATTAATATAGCCAACCAAGAACCTCTTCTCCTTAACAACGAAGTGATAGAAAATGTTGACTACTTTGAATATCTAGGCAGTATAGTTAATAACACAGGAGGGACAGATTAAGATATTCAACAGCGACTACTAAAAGCAAAAAGAGCATTTGGATCCCTTAACAAAGTTTGGCAATCTACCACATACTAAATTAGAACCAAATTGCGCATTTTCAATAGTAACGTGAAATCAGTGTTATTGTATAGATGCGAAACATGGAAAAGCTCAAAAGTCAATGAGCAAAAACTCCAGTTTTCATTAATATATGTCTACGGAGGGTCTTACAGATTCTTTGTCCAAGGACAATATCGAATGATGAACTGTGGAAAATATCAGGGTTGAAGAAAGTAGTAAATGAAGTGGACTATTTATAGCTGTACTATGTCTAAGAAAAGAAGACAAATTATGATTATCATGATTACTAAATCAGTGTATTCAATGGTATACATGGAATTAAAATTTTGAGGGATCTATGAAATACAAATTTTATTAATATTATTATATATCTACTAAGAGCTAAAAGATCAATATTATTGCTATTTACTCACCTGTGGTGTAAGAGGTCATTTACTAAATAAATCACATGCAACTTTGAGGGAAAATTGCTTGACTGTAAAACTCTGGAAAATAAACAGTTTTTCAGGATTCAGAAATTTTCAATTATCATTAGATCAAAATAGTCTTTCTCTTGCAGAAAAAAACAGAACCTATTACATTAAAATGATTAGAAAATGTGTCAATATCTGCATCTTTACATGTTATTTTAACTTTTGTAGGTGGATAATCTGTCACAATTTTGTTGCAAATTTGTTTTTGCACAATTTGATGTAATGCTAACTTGACAATATATATAAAACTACCACTCCTTGCTGAAGGTCTTCCTCAACTACTGCATAACTTAGTCACTTGATATATAATTTGAAACTATTTGCCTCAAATATGTTGAATTATTTTAATAAAATTTACACACACATGGCTAGTGGTTGAGGAAGATGTTCAGCTAGAAGTGGTAATGCTGGGTTAACCATCAAGTAAACATTACTGCGGGTTATGTTTAAAAAGGCTCAACAAATAATTGTTGGAATAGAATTGAAGATTTTTGCTATCACTTAAGTGGCCAGTGATGCAAGCTGTTTTTATATAATCATTATTGTGATGACTTACTTGTATAACAAACTTTCAACAATACAATCAGATTTTGTTTTATCAGAAGCATGCTGTAGAAACCATGATTTTCCATTACTAATGCTATCTTTAGTGCAACTATCTATTATAGGTTGCAAAATACTATAAACTTCTGTTAAGGGAATGCCACAGTTGTCTGATAACTTCTGTAAATCTGCCATTTCACACTTTGCCACAATCTGTTCAACTTGGGCTTGCTGCTGTTGCAGCAGAACAGTGTGTTGGGCAGTGAGATTCTGTTCACTCTGTTTAATCTGTTCTCGTAAGACATCTTGCTGTTTTACAATCCGATCTATTTCTGGTTGATTAACCTGCATCTGTACAGGTGATGTGCTCCAGTTACTGTTTTGATCACTTCCGTTAGTTTGCTGCTGATGCTTATAAACTACAAAATGAAAGGTATTGAGATACACATAAATAATTGAGCAAGCACATAGACTCACTAGCTTGCTCTGCTGCAACCTTGTATTGGTAATAATTGTAGTATTCCCCACCGAATAAAAACTGGAACTTCGGGTTGCCCTTTTGTTTATTCTTGGTCATTTGTTCAAACTCCGGGCCATTGCGAGCGACGAATTGAGCCAACTTATCGATGATATTTCGAAGTTCGGTATCTTCAGGAACATAACCTCTATTAGTAAATGGTATGATACAAAGAGTAGAATTACCTTGTGGTGCTTCAGGTAGGTCCATATCTAGCTAGGATAATAGTACTATATGCATTGTAATATTTGTAATTCTAATGAAAAAAATTATAAAATATAATATACCGATGGACGCAATCTTCCATCAGAGTATCAGAGACGAAAATCACGAAACGAGAAAACATAAACATATACCAGACAAACCATGGATAATCGAAAATGGATATACGATATACATTATACACCACAACCACAAAACATATAAACCAATACACAGCACAGCACAGAATATATAAGGCACAGTCAGTATGTTTTATTGTTTTGTGCATACGATGACGATAAAGTTTGCAGCACAAAACACATACACTGAGTTGGCGGCATGGGGGTGCAACTCAGTGTATATTCACCAACGATATTAACTTTATATCGATATTCAGTGTTCTATCGTCAGTGGTATATTCCGTGGTGTATTATGTTTTGTGGGTACAACTAGAATTACAGAATGGGAAACAAATGTAAATTCCCAACTTGTACCATTACATATAATCAACGAATTCATATCCAGGGACTAGCCGTGAAGAATAAAATTAACAGATTTCCCAAGGATTCGAAGAAGTCTTGTGAAAAAATCTTTGTGGGTTGTCTTCAGATACTAATTGCCTGAATTTTCGCATTTGTAAAAATTACTATAATGATCACAAATACACAAGTTTCTCCACAAAGACTAATTTTGTCGTTGATTATTTTATTGTTACTATTGTTTTTTTTACTTTTTACTTGGCGAACCGCCTAGGTCGTAGAGTATTCAGATGTCATAGCATAGCTTAAAAATATGGAAATAGTAAAATATTTTACTCGACACGTATTGTATAAGTTTACTCTATTTTTTCCAGGTATCAATGAGGATCGAAGGCCGAAACATAGACTTACTTGTATATTTAAATGTATAAATTGTTCTTAATTTTGTTTTCGTTTCTGTTATCGCTAGGAGCGCCACACATTAAATGCAAATTGATTGACTTGTCACTCAAAGTGGCCACAAATAAAGCATTTTACAAAGTTGAACAGTACATCACAATGTACAATCATTTTATAAAAATAGCAACCTTTCTGGAATATGCTTTAAGGAAGCGTAATTATGTCAAAAACTCCAAATTTTTTTTAGAAGACCAAGAAAATACCCACAGAATATATAAGGTAAAATCCCTATAACTTATATTAGGTTGGTATGTAATTCCCTTAAGAGTAGAGATGTCCATGCCAACAACGGTTGTGGTGTAATTTAGCAGACATCTTTTCGCAACACTACAACAGTGATTTTAGCTAACGTATTGACATTTTAAAATACTAAGGATGGCCTTTGAACTCCTTTACTTTCCATTGTTAAGCGAGGGGCAAGGGACCAGTATTATAGGTTATAGGATCGGGTTTCCATTTGCGTTGAAGACAAAACATTCCTGTATTTATCTATTTGAAAAATAGGATAATTATGCGTTACCGCGTCGCTGTCGGTTTATCAGTGCACATCAAACTTCTCACTGAAAAGTCCTAACAGGTATTTAAATTAGAATATCCCGCACAAGTTCATGATGTTTGCCAAAGTACTTTCTGAAAAGCAAACATTTGATTATTTGGATATTTGGTTGGTCGATTTTCGATTAGTTCAATCGCACGCACAATGATGCTAACTCAGTGTACTGAACATGACAATGTTTTTGTTTATGATGAAAAGTGCGTGAATCGACGGTGCAGGTCCGAGTCACGCATAGCTAAAAGAATAATGTAACGGTCTGAGAACATTATTTTATGTCTACTTATAACACAACTTCTACGCTAATTTGTATTCACTTGAATGTTCGACGTCTGAAGACTGACTGACTGCCGTTACCGCCCTTCTTCATAATATATAAACAAATCACCCGTTTTGAGAGCCCCATAGCCAAAAGCATGCCAATTTGTTGGAAAAATCTTGACGTTCTAGATGCCTCTTTTGACAACTGCACACATGCAGTATATATAGGATCTTTCCCTAGCTGCCACCGCTGATCTCATTGTACTGCCCCGATTTACTCTTAGGACCAAATCTGCTCACCATGGCTGTAGCAGCACCTAGCTCCATTCTGGCAATGATACACCTCGTTAAAATAACAAGCGACCATCGAGTTGAAGCTGCACATCAACATCTCTATTTTAGCATCTTTCAAGATTACCTCCAACACGTTTGAAACCATTCTCTCACTGCTCACTGAAATCTAACGTAGGCATGGCGATACATCTCCGCTCATCAAGACGCTGTGTGCCAATGGAAGGCTGAACAACACAAAACATTCTGTTTACACTGCCACCGTAAATTCCCATGAATTCGTAGGTTGAAACCTCGCTGCCCATAGCTCCTGCTTATTAGATCTACTGGCCCTCATTGTCGTGGTCTCCTTAATAGGGTGCCAGTCTGTCGAAATGGACAACCTTCGTCCATCCGTAAGGTGATTGTAGCTTGGAGCGAGAATCCTCGTTTTCTCTGCAGATCGTATATCTACACGAAATCACTTCCAACTTCGCTGACGTTGATGTATCATTCCTTCATTTTATCGCTGGCTAGCGGGAGATGGGAATGTGCCAATTCGTGAATGTCGTCCAGCTTACTTACTTAAGTCTGGACTCATTCACTGCCGATCGGTATGCTATTGAAAATAATGAAGATGGTGGTGGTTAGAAGTAGCCTTCAACAGATACTTGTCAATTGTTTCTGTTCATGCGCTGCACCATTCCATCTAACTGCAGACATAAAGCTGTTGTCCTTGTCTTTCAGATCGCCAACTTCTCGTACACTTGCCGGAAGGCCGGAACAACCTGCTTTCGAAATTTCACCTTTGATCAGGGTGAAGCTCGAACGGTACTCCTTGGTGGAAAAGGTCCTACTACATCTATAACGATCCTTTAGTTAGAAGTAGTTTCGCTGTCTCCAAACATTCTCACGTACCTGCGGTAGTATGTGCACAGTTCTAGGAAGCTTCTTAGTTTATGCTAGCCTCACTGCTGAAATGCTCGAATCTTCTCAGAATCAACAACAATGCCTTCTCTGCTGACTACATGTACCAAGTAGTTGACTTTTCTCAAAAACAGGTGATTTTTTTTTTATTTAAGTTAGATTTTCCTGTTGATGCCCACCAAAAACATGTTTCAAGTTCTTGAGGCGCTCATCAAAGGTGCTACTAACTACAATTATGTCATCCAGAAACACTTAGCAGGTCTTCCAGGACAATCCCCTCAGCGAGGTAAAATGTAGCAGGAGCGTTACATGAACCAAAGGCATCACTGTAAAGTACAGCTCCAGCTAAGTGTCATCAATACGGAGAAGAGGAAAGCTGTATTTTTAAGGCTATTAAATTGCCGATCGTCCACACTTCTGTGTAGACTATCCGTCTTATTTTTTCACCAGCACCACTGGTGATGTCCATGGCCTACCTGACGGCTCTATTGCTTCATACTGTTCCAACTTTTGGACTTTTCTTCCAGTCGACAGTAATTTCCTCGGCGAGTGTCAGACACTTGTTCTTCAAGTCTTCCCATCTTTGGATATGAATATGGAGCCCTATCGTTGGATAAACTCTTTAGCCTTTTTCGTCTGTAACATAGTAAGGGATTAGCATGGCGAAGAGAGCAGCTGCTCCAGCTCACGATTTGATCGATTTTTAGACACCTGAGAAACCATAGACATACAAAGAGCATTTTACTACCAGTGTACCCTTGATGATAGTGACAGTGTATTTATTTCAGTTGAAGAGATATTCATCTCTCATTCTGTTGAGGTATCTCTTGTTTAGAAGACACTAGCCTCTTGCCCACCAGTATTCCAGAGGCGCCATGTTCCTCATGATTCCAGTTCAACAGTCACAGAAACCCGTTTCCGATATCACCTTGCATCTAACTCTTTAGCATGACTTCTCTTCTTGCCAAAATTTTGGGCTGTAGGATGGTTCTCGGTAGTATTTAAATATCTACAATATTTTCATACTGTTTTCTCCAGAACTGATATGAGGCAACTCCATCAATATTGTGTATCTAGTTAGGCATACAAAAGTTTCATCTTCTTGCAATAGAACTTATTGTCTTTTGAAACTTATCTCGTCATTATTTTCACATTCTGAAAAATAGTATAAACCTCATATTTTTGGATTTCAGATAAAATTTTCAGCTGAAAAAAACCTCTTGAACCATATGCAATGTAAAAGGCAGTAGAGAAACTCAGAATATCAGAAAAAACTATAAGCATATATGATTTCAATTATTGAACCAGTGCTGCATGATTATTTGTTCAAAATACATAGTGAAAATATCAATAAGGACAAACTTTATTTTTATTTAAAATATCAATAAGGACAAATCTATAAATTACAATTATGTGGCCATCTAGGAAATGGTATAACATCTTTTATATTATTCAAGCCTAAAATGAATAATAAAAATCTTTCAAATCCTAATCCATATCCACCTGTAGGACAGCTACCAAATTTCCTTAGTTCCAAATACCAATTCAGCTGTGGATTACCATTAGGTATTTTCACTTTCAACATTTCATAATTATCTTCACGAAGACTACCCCCTATAAATTCACCCACATTAGGAGCTAGTAGATCAAATGCTGCAACCTGAAAAATAATTGTTATTTTTTCATCAAATGGTGTTAATTATGGATGAATACCTTGTTTTCATCTTCGATACATGTTTTCATATAGAAAGGTTTCATTTCTTTTGGCCAATTGATAATAAAAGTAGGAACATTATCAAAATATCTTACAATGAATATTTCATGTTCCTTGGATAAGCCTTCTCCTGGATTAAACTTCTCTTTAAGCTTATCATTATGCTCATTCAGAATTGTCACAGCTGAATCATAATCTATAGTGATGAATTTCTTATCAATCCATGACATGTTACTCTCAGCATCTCCTGAACATATTTTGATATCTGCTTCAGCTTTATCCAATATCATTTTTGTAAGATCTTTCACAGTATTTTCTACAGTTTTTGTTAAATGTTCTAGTTTTTGCAAAAATGCAATTTCCGCCTCCAACATGTAAAATTCTGATAAATGGAATCTTGTTCTAGAATTTTCAGCTCTGAAAGTTGGTCCTAAACAAAATACCTTACTGAGGCCATGAACAGCAGCTTCTAAGTGAAGCTGTCCAGATACAGTCAAAAAAGCTTTTCTATCAAAAAAAGCATCATTTAAACTAACATCCTCTTTAACCATGGTTTTCAAAAGATTGGTATTTTCTGGCACAGCTGTGAATACTTCCCCAGCTCCCTCACAGTCATTGCTTGTTAAAATTGGAGTATGAATATTTGTATAGCCTTTGGAGTCAAAATATTTGTATACAGCTGTTGTTGCAGCACTCCTCACTCTAAGCAATGATGCAAATTTGTTAGTCCTTGGTCTAAAATGTAAATACTGCCTGATGTATTCAGGGGGATACTGTTTTTTTGGGGAAAAAGGATAACCATCTGTTAGAATACATTCACCATAGACAGTCAGATCTTCAGCATGCACTTCTAACTCTCCCCTAGGTGACTGGCTCAAAATTCCAGATACAGATATAGCAGCACCAGGACTTATTCCTTCTTTCCACAAATCTTTTGTTAACACAACCTGCAACTTGGTATCTGTGGTGCCATCGTTTATATCAATAAATATATTCTGTTTCTGTTTTCTCAAAGACTTTATCCATCCCTGCAAAAATTACAGATTGAGGCAATAAATAACGTGGAGGCTCATATCTGGTGTACATTTTAACCTTTAAATTGATTTTGTTTCCTACAGCATGGTTTTTCAATAAATTTAAAACGTTTTGTGTATATGAGCTGCAATTTCTATTGCAGGAAGTTAATGAAAATCGACGTAGCCCTATCCTTCTCAACATTGTCCGTAGACATAAGAACTTGTTGTTTTTATAAACAAATAACCTCCAAAAAGTACGCGTTTTGGCTGTTGACCACAGAATATATAAGCTGTTGACCACACTGTTGACCACAGATACAACCAATAGTCTGTGGATACAACTTAGGCAACCGCGGCCTACGTTTCCAACAATTGCAACTCGCTAATGTGATTACTGTAGGTAACTACAGAGTGCCGACGAGTGGCGTTGAGAGGGATGGGCAAAATTATATATTCGAAAAAGCAAATGAAGCAGCTCAAGCTCTTTCAGAATAACAGCTTCTTAATAGCAGTTTTAGTGTACGCATTTTTTTACATATATTGTGTACTTATCCATATCTACAAATTTTTCGCGAATAAAAATACATATTATAAATCACATTATAATTTTGAGTATAAATATAAAAAGCCAAACAAATATTACGCAGCATAAACCTCGGAAATTCCATACACTTGATGAGCTTAATGTGATAAACTTACTTTCTTTCACTAATATTTTACATCCAAAATACCCAATAAATTACTTATTTTAAGTGTCGCTTTATTTATCTGCATTAGGATACATAAATAGGCAGTACTACAGAGCACATTCAATAAAATTATTAGTTTTAGCAGCAGCCTAAACGTGAAAAGATTTATTTTCAGGCGCCTCGCTCCATTCAAAACCACCCTATCGTAAATACACGTACATGAACAGCATAAAATTAAATACAATACCTCTGACAAAATACAAGAGTGTAAAAGCAGATTAGATAAGCTGCTAGTGCTATATAGACATGACAAACATTTTAAATTTGAGTATAATAAGACTAAGAAAGAATATGATGGTCTGATAATTGAACAAAGGAAGGACATGGAAAGCAAAATTTGCAATTCAGACAACAAATCAAAAACCATGTGGTCCTTATGTAATGAGATAAGAGGACAAGTTGGAAATGATGATGAATGTAAAATTCCTGGAGACCTATATGAGGTGGCTAACATGGTGAACCATCATCTCACTGATTTAGTTCCAAACATGATGCAAGATTTGGAAAACATTCCATATAATTGTGACCTATCTTACAATGAGGAAACGTTAAGCCTTAAGCCTATTAAGCCTGATTATTTGGTAAAACTTTCCAACAAATAAAAAATTAAATACAGTTCAGGCGCAGACGAAATACCAACAACAATTATTATAAAATCGTTTTTAAAGGAAATCAAAGATATTTTAAGCTACATAATCAATAATTCATTGAAATTTGGAATCTTTCAGACCAACTTATATTGCCTGAAATAAAACTATTGCCGAAGAAGGGTGATTCAGCTATTATTGATAACCATAGGCCTATCAGTATCTTAAACAGCTTTTCAAAACTATTTGAACATGTGACGATCTTCAATCTCAGCACTTCATGAGTTTACTCAGGACATTCTGAGCAATATTGAAAATAAAAATTTAGCAATGGGATTATTTTTGGACCTTTCTAAAGCATACGATTGCTTAAATCACACCATTCTGTATAGCAAGTTGGATAGATATGGAATGAGAGAGCTAATACACTTAATTGGGTAAAATCCTATCTTACAAATGGGTGTGATTACGAAAAGAGATGGCTACATCGTTAAGTCAGACATAATTTACACCAATGTAGGAATACCGCAAGGAAGTGTATTAGGCCCCATATTGTTTGTCATTTACATTAATGATTTAAGTAATAGTATAAAACAAAAACAAATGAATTTTACAATAATAAACTATGCTGATGATACAAGTATCTTGATAAGTGATAAAAGTACAGCAGATTTGGAACACAATGGTCAAAAGGCTTTTGAATCAGTGAGGCGGTGGTTTACTATGAATAAACTGGCCCTGAATGAGGACAAAACCGATTTAGTTATATTCCGAACTAAACGCTCACAAGTTGATATTCCAAGTACACTTGCTCTCTCAGATATTAATATTGAAGTTAATCAACGAACAAAAGTTCTAGGAATACATCTGGATGAATTTATGAGCTGGACTCCACATATAAATAATACTGCCTTAAAACTAAGTAGCATCAGTTATGGAATAAAAGTGTTATCAAAGTATATTAAATTAGAATGTTTGAAAATCTTATATTGTGCTAATTTTGAATCAGTTTTACGTTATGGTGTAATACTGTATGGATGTAGTTCAGATATGCAAAAAATATTTGTTATCCAAAAACGAACTTTAAGAACAATGAAGCATATGAAATTTAATCAGACGTGTAGAGGTGTATTTAAATCGGTTGGATTAATGACAGTATATGGGCTATATATATTTGAATGTATCATGTTTACTGTAAAAAATAGAGAAAAGTTTCGTACTCATAATGATCACTCATACAGCACTAGAGCCATAAATGTATTGATACCTCCTCATAGATTGACACTAACTGAAAGGAACTCATTTTATGTGTGCAATATTTTACAATAAGCTACCAACTCATATAAAGGCTCTGAATGACACAAACAACTTTAAAATACACCTGAAACAAATTCTTATCCAATTAGAACCTTAAAATATATCTGAATTTTTTGATGCAGTATTTCAAGAATTAGATACTTTATATACTTGTATGTATGCTAAAAGACTTGAAATAAAGATTATTATTATTATTATTATTATCATTATCATTATCATAATCATAATCATAATCATAATCATAATCATAATCATAATCATAATCATAATCATAATCATAATCATAATCATAATCATAATCATAATCATAATCATAATCATTATCATTATCATTATCATTATCATTATCATTATCATTATCATTATCATTATCATTATCATTATCATTATTATTATTATTATTATCTATCTGCTGAGCCTACTTGATATATGTTACGATGAAATATATCAAATATGATCAATTGCTAACGAAAACAACCTAACCCAAACCAAATAAGTATCCATTAAACTGCTTTTTTATTTTCACGGAGCACCGCATTCACGGCAATTTCTGCTTTAAAAAAAGCAGCGAACCAGCTGCGGCGCCGCACATCCCAGAATGTTATTGTTCAGTAGGCGTCATCAGTGGGGAGTGGGCACCCACCAGTCAACAGCAACAGTTACACTGACGCGCAGTCGGGTAATCTATGCGCGCAGTCGCAACGTCGCAGAATATAGGAACGGTTCGGTCCTTTAAAATACACTGCTTTCGTAAGACATTTAAGAAGAATCTTCAAGCTGCTTCATCGAAAAAGCAGTTACGTATTAGCAGCTTACGAAATATCAGCCCATCCCTAGACGTTAATGGAATTGGTGACATTAAAATATTAATGAGAGTGTTGACCGCGAAGTAGTTTACTCGATGCATACTGGCGCTCGCTGCGTGTTGAGGGTTTCAGGCTTCAGTTTACCACACATGGGTCCCATGACTGATATGAAGTGTCACATTATCAAAACGACAGTTTGTCATTTGAATATTATAAAACTAACGTTTACGACATGGCGCACCTCATACTGAATAAAGTTACCTTTAGCTATCAGATCTGCTTATTTCATTATTATCGGTCATGGCCAAAATTACATTACATCCACCCGATACAGAGACTTCCACATCTCTTGGTGGGCCATAGGCGCAATTCAGGATGTCAGATATGTCAGTTCATCAAAACTGGAATTTATTAGGGATGTGCCCTTTTATCGATATTCGATAGGGTAGGCTGAAAGGTCGGCTTAGATTGAATTTACATTTCCAAGTATTCGATAAAGTGAGATTCAAATATTAGGAGGATAAATAAATCAGCTATTTTTAATATCAAATTTTACTAAAAAATGAATAAGTACTCGTGAACTCATGTAGATTGTAGATTCTCTTACTTGGTGAAACTCTTCCATCATGTGATTGATGATTACTCTCAGTTAAATAATAAATGAGGCTGTAGTAAAAGCAGCTCAGCAGACCAAAGGAAATAATCCCACAGAACATACCTATCTAGGGTTAGGTAAACCTGTCAGGTTACCTTATATATTCTGTGATGCCCCTGTCAGGTTCATAATGCAACCTAAGTTTTGTGTCGGTCGCTGGCAGTGTCGCCAGCCCAATATTAGTGAAAACTATACATACCTGAAACAGCTGTAGAAACCTGTAAATGCGGCAGTTACCGAATGAACAACCTATCATGGATTTTTTGCCGTTGCCAGGTCGCCAATAGTATTTTCAATTAACTGTTGCTGTCAACAAGCTCCGAATTAAGTATCCGTGTAAATCGTGCAGTTGTTTGGTAGGATGATTTTTCACTTGAAAATGCTAAAAAGGCACTTTTACCTTAATTTGTCGTTTTTTATTAATTGAATTCATTTTACTTTGTTTTAAAATAGCTAGATAAACATATTTATTTAGTTCTTTAAAATACCTTTTTTTTAGACATTTCGGTAAAACTTCTGGATAGCGGTTCCATCGAAAATCTAATCGTTGTGTTTTTTAGGGAGAAAGTGGCCCACTCGAAACAAATAATCAATGGCGTCTGTACACTTAGGAAAATGTCGAAATCTCGCAATGTTCAAACTACCGAAAACATACTGCCTGTACCTGACAACTGACAACACTGCGTACTGAGAACTGACGTAGTTGGAAAAACAAATGAGTCTAGATAAGAAAATTGATACGTCGCCATTTTGTAACGTAACGTTGTGCGGGTTTGTGTTGGTCATACTCCGAATAAAAGTGTGTACATCTACGATGATCAAAAACAATGCAGCAATTTTTACGTTTGTGATGTATTTGTAAACTTTTAGGTGAGTTCCATTGAATTTTTTCCACCGAAATATTTGCACGTTGCACCAAACTGACTGATCAAAAGTCATCGCGTTTATCTATGCTTCGTTGATCTAATTTCTTCTCAATTTTATAGGCCACTAAGGTTCGACTGTGATATTAGCTTAGAGAAACTTAGAGATGTCGACATCAAGTCCAACGCCAGAGGAAATAAAGGCGGAGTACGCGTCCAGCCTGGCAGATCTCACTTTCAACAGCAGGCCCTTGATAAATGTGCTAACGATGTTGGCAGAAGAAAATTCATCAAATGCAAAAGTGATCGTTGAAGCGATTGAAACGCACCTGCAAAAGGTTAATTTTCTTTGTCATTATTAGTATGGTCATGAGGGCTTGAAGTGTACATGCATTCTGAGCCATGCATTGTAAGCAATAGATGCCAAAGATTTTTGTGATATATATCAATAAATATTTCAAAGCAAATAACTTATTATTGCACACATGGATACAATTAATTTTTTGCAATAACATCAGACAATATACCCATGGCAATATTTTCCATATGTTCAAAAACAGGATAAAAATTAATTTTATCTAGTTATTACAAAACAATCAAAATGGCTTTAGAATGACATTTGAGCTTTCCTTGAAATGCCTTAAAAAATCAATGCATTTATGATGTGGTGATTTTGGTAATTTTTATCTTACCACAGTTTCATATTTAGATATTCCCAATCATAAAGAAATGGTATCAGCTTCAAACACAACTGTGGTTAGTTGTTTTATTACAGTAACACCTTATGTTCCCTGGTTATAAGCTTGTGGAATTATAGTGCTCAATATCTGCATTCATTTCTTTAAAGCTAACAGAGGTGCCAGCTATGTGGGTGTTTGGAGGAATTCTCCATTAGCCTTTCATTTTCCTAGCGAAATTTAGCATAGTCATTGATAAATTTTTGTCTATAGTACAAAGCTTCTGGCAGACCACTTTGTGGGTATCCACATGAAATTTAGTAAGTCAGCACCCATGCCTTATAATCATTTAATGATGATTATATCAACTCTCACATTCTCAGTAGCAATGAATTGATCAGTGATTTGCTCAGGTATTTTAAATCAGGGATGTGAACCCTATTGAGATGAATAGCTACAAATCTATTCAAAATCAATATGCTCTGATTTCAATTACATTTCATTTTGCTTATTACTTAGTTTTATTTGAGGATTAAATACACTCTGCATAGCTTTGAGTTTTTGTAGAGCCAGCATAAACTTTCCAAAGTGTGTGCTATAGGTACAGTCCCAGCAGGGCAATAAGAAAGGGAAAATTGAGTTTGTTGCCTAAGGTTAAGGTACATCCATAGAATCTTGGATATGCTTAGAACCCCATAAAAGGGCGTGCTCTTATAGAAATATGAAATTCTATTATGAAACAAAAATTTTCATAAAATAATAAGAAAGTAGGTACTTTGATTCCAAAACCCAAAAATCCACTCTGTATTTGCTGAAGGAGTATGGTAAGGGGTAATATTCTTGTTGCCTTCTCACCTAGAAATGCATTTTGCATCAAAAAAATTTGACCATGGTAAACTCATTTTAAGGTATTCTATGTATCAGTTACTCTCTGATGATATGTATATATTTCCATGTACTACATAAAGCAACCTATGTTTTGTGTCAGTTGACAGCCCCATACTAGCATAAAACTATACATGCCTGGAAAGGCTGTAGAAACCTGTAAATAATAAATCAACAAATGTGGCAGTTTACCAAATGAATAACCTATCATTGGGATTTGTTATTGTCTGGTTGCCAATAGTATTTTTGATAGTAAATTAATTTAAAATACTGACTTGTCAACTATTGCTGTCAAAAAGCTCCAAAGTATCCATTAAAATCTTATAGTTGTTTGGTAGGAGGATTATATTTTCATGTACTAGGAGGAGCCTTTTGTTTATTTTTCCAAAAATATTTAGAGTGTTGTATTTGATTTCTATATTTAGTCTTTTGCTCAGAACATATTGAATCTAGGGTATTAGAATTTTGATGACTGAACCATCATCATATTATTTTTTTTGCATTTCTTAATAAATGGGCTTGCAGTTGTGGATACTCGATTGATCTAAAAATTTTGTTTCTTGTTGGAACATTAAGGGAAATTTCAATCCATATTCAGTGGAATAAGGATTGAAAATTTTCTTTAGACATACATCCACAAGTTCAGCCCACTAAGCACGAGACAACCACTCCTTGCCAGTGGTATGTGAGCAATACAGCATTGTTTTCAAAATGGTAATGGTGCTTTCATGGAATAAAACTCGGTTGATGTGATTAAATTCGTCTTCAAAATTTAGTTTTATCACCATAATACTAATCCACTCACAGTATACTGACAGAAATTACAATTTCTGTTTATTAACATCTTTGCATGGAACTTTTTCAAAAAAATAAAGATAAAGTGCAATCCCACTAAACCCACATATATGCATATATATGATTTCTGATTTTCCAAAAATCGTAAGACAAAGATCGGCAGAAATGATTTTGCTCTATATAATTTCGAAGGATTAGACTTTATTGCTTGTCTCAGTATTAACATTAAACATTAAGTGATCATTTCTGCTGAATGTTACTCATATTTACATAGTGAATTAAATACTATTTTGCTCACTTGAAAGTTAATTGAATTCCGTAATTTGTTTTGATTCCATTCTGGGGTGAAATAACAATCGAAGATTTTATTTTGTTTATGCCATGGAAAGAAACCAAGTTCCACTCTTGAAGTGGAATTGAAATAGATTGCATGAAATGTAATTCTATCCATAAAGTATTTTAACATTTTGATTTGATTCTCATCCTTGATTTAAATTATAATTTTGCCTGGCTGAACACCAACTGTCAGTTGATTATTAAAATTGAAAGTTTTATTGATAATACAAAAATATGCTATGACATAATCTGTTATTAGAAAATTTGGCAGATATGTTGAGGAATTATTAACTACTTGATCAAATAAAGGTGTAGTGAATTTTATCAATTTTTAAGTTTATTGGAATTTTTTGTGTTTAATGCAATTTCTAAAGCTAATCCTGTCATTCTTGCTCTGATCCATCTAATAATAGGACTGGTGACTATTTTTCCTATTTTTTCATCAATCATATCTGAATGCTTTTTGAGTTGATTTTATAATCTTTAGCTACAACTTTTCCATCCCAATTTATAATCTTGTGCATTAATAAAATAAAATGTGACATATCTGTATCTATATAGAGCTTGTAATTTACTATTTATGTATAACATCCAAATACTCTCATACATAAAATGTATATTTTTCTAATGGCAGATATCAGCATAGTATGGTGAACAACCAAATATTAAAATTATTTTTCATATTTATAATTGGCTTGACTAAAAAAATTATAAATGGAGAACATTATCAATTGTTTTCTATATTGAATGAACCTTGGATCAATCATACAATTCTATCTGAAAAAGGGTAATGTTGCAAGCAGATAAAATATTATCTGTGTACATATTTTTATTTGCATTTTTCAGTGTAATAAACTGGAAAATTATTGCAGTCTAGACCTGTGTATATGGAGAGCAATATTAAAAAACAATTGCTATTTATCACTAAAATTGCACCGATTTTTCTAAAAAGATTAGCTGCCCTGCTTCTGTCTAGTCCAGATATCAAAAACAATCCTATCATCAAAAAATTAACATTGATGGGCTGAAATGGCTCATTTGTCTGAGCAAATTAATCTACTACTTTTCTGCTCAAATCTTGAGCTTCATAAATAAAAATATTTTAGAAAAACTCAATGAAAATTTGGCATAGAGAATTTATTTCATTTATTTGATATATAGGGTATTACAAATTTGAATTATTAAGTATCTTGTTTTATTCTGATATATATATATATATATATATATATATATATATGATTTGTGGGACAATTTCATATCAATACGTGAACAATTTGAATGATATATCATTTCTTAATTATTTTATAAATATCTGTGTATATCAGAGCTGGGTAGAGTACCAAATCAAAGTACTCATGGGTACTTTACAATGAGTAACAATAAATTATGAGTATGCTTGTTAACTTAAAAAAACGAGAGTATCGCCGAACAATTATCACTTACCATAACTATTTATGCCCAATTTTCGCATTATAATTTAAAAGTAAAGTAATAAAAAATAAAGGTATGTCTTTAGTAGAGTTAAAAGTGGAAATAGAAGATAACCAAAAGAACAGCTATACCTATATTTTATAAATCTAAATATACAATCAATAAATTTCTAGTAAAACAAAAACATATAGTCTCATATATAATAGGTAAAAAATATAACTAAAAATAATTCTTAAAAGAGTATTAGGTTTAGGAATTAGTGTCTTTTACTGCATTACGTTTTGGAGAATTTATTGTAGTCACATATGATACGATAGGTTTACATGCCTTTCATTAACTTTAATTTATTTACTGCTCAGCTCTGGTGCATATTTTATTAGATAGATCCAGTTTGACATTTAAGTATCAGATAGGTCGAATATAAGAGATGAAATCTGGAGACTGCACTGTAATAACTTTTTCATGTTCATTCAGGATATATGTCCTATTAGTGCGTTTCTACTAAATTGAGATGAAATCCAGAAGAAAAATTATTTCCTATTTTAACTCTACCTGGTGAAAAAAGTTTTTGATTTATTTTACTCTTCAATTTTCACTATTGTTACTAGTAAGTAATGTGCCAAATAATTTTTTTCTGAGAAGGATATTATATTGATTTGAAATAACAAGGATAGGCTTCAAATATCAATATGTATGTATATTGATATTTTGCTATAAGTGCTCCTAAAGTTATAGATTTGAAAATAATAAACATTCTAGTTCACTTCACGCCTCAATAATCAAAACAACTAAAAGTAAATTACATTAAAGGAAAACATTTCTTCATCTAGCTTGAGGAATATGTCCCATATTTTAAAGCAGCTCCAAATTTCCGTTATTGAGGAACATTTGGAACCAATTTTTCGTATCCTACATTTTTTGGACAACCACTGACATTGACTCACACTAGTAATACTCTATGCAGGGTTACTGGTAACGTGAAATTTCTTGCAGGGTGATGAGCACAAGCATAGCAGATTTGACCCGTCATCAGGATGTTCAAACAAAATGTATTGATTTTTTAAAGATTCATTTATATTTTTATTAGCTTACACCCAGTGGGACTATGTACATATTTCAATATCACACGAAAAAAATGGATTAGTTTCTGATTTCACTGGACTGTTGTTATTCAGATTTACTTGAATACATTGAGGTACTTTGAGATAATTATACACAGGTCTGGCAGTGGATATAAACTGTTACATTTTTATAACTAGATTATTTATTTTTATGAAATTCCGTAGATTTTACAAGTCTTTTAGCTACCAAGAATCAGGAGACACAAAAAATACTGGGGTTGAAATATAACTTTATAGTCCTAATGTAAATATACATGAAATCATTTCAATATTGTTTACAATATACACTAATAGAAATAAATATTTTACAAACATTTGTGTGTCTGACATTTCATCCATCACAGCTTTTTAGTTCAAAATTGTTAGATACAGATTCAGCAAAGCAGGGATTTACACCACAAATTGTAAATAATTTCATACTGTTGAAAATGAAGCACATTGGTGACTCCGGAAAAAAAACTATTTGATGATCAGAAGTAGCAAATAAAAAAATATATATTCATAATCAGAATAAATAGTGATACTTCCATAAGCATATGTTTTTTGTTTCCTGATGCAACATTTCACAAAGTGTTTCTATACAACAGCCCTATCCTCTAGGTAATTTGATCACGATTGTGATGAATAGTTTGGGATGAATTGATATCTTTGTGCAACTTTGTGATAGAGTTTTCAAAAACTTTACTACTTTAATGAGTAGTTCTTAACCAAGGAATGGATGGCAGATAGGAGAAGTGTTAAAAATGAGAAATTAATAATGAGGAATCTTTGAAATTGTAAAAACGTATCTCTAGACCATACTTTGGACTTATTTATTTTACAGTTAATCCTTGCACATGTTCTACCAGTAAGCTTTCAGAAATTAATGGTTGCATTTGATTTATCATTTTTTGTACATTTGAAATAGGATTAATATGAGCAGTCCTGGCCCCCTTCTGAAACTTCAAAAAATTAGTTATTTGTATCTTTCCACAAGACTGTTAAAACTTTTTTATTATTCTTCAAACAAACATTTTGATCAACTAAGTTCATTGTGCAGTATCATTGGTATCGAGGTAGCCGAAACTTTAGTTATGACATTTCACACATAATCAATGAATTACATACACAAGTTAACAGTAGGTGCAAATTTATATGTTGTAGGTTGAAGTGAAACATCTGCTTTGGTCTACTAAACAAACAAAAAATTATAGAAAAATAAAAAACAAGAATCATTATTTGTCACTAGGACTTTTCTACCTATCAGAGATGGACTTTTGTGTCACATGCCAAAATAAACTTTGCTCTGAACACAGTTGACAGAATGGGAAACAATGTGCGGGTCGCTCAAATGTCTATGAAACGGCTGTAAATACAAAACATGTTCAATCTGTCTCATGTCTTTGAGATATTGAATTATTTCAATTTAAAAATTGGAGCAATCTGAAAGATCAATTTTATGAGTCTTACTGGGCAATTAGAAACTGGATATTCCATGTCAATTAATTTTTTTTTTCAATTGACTATGCAACCTCATACCAATAAACTCGTACACTGTGGCTTTGGAAAGCCAAATGCTCTTCAATACTTTTTTTGTGAGTTGCTATTTCATTATCCTCATATATAAACACCATTGTTATATAATTAGTGCAAGACGATTTTTTTTTGAAGATATTTTTATTCATTTTGTTCGAATATTTCTAATGATGCTGCCTTAGGTCTGCTGTTTCCATTTAATCAATTATTTAAATATTCATCCTTCAATTTTTTTTCTGGATATAGTTAATTATAATATTCTGTAAAAAATGAAATTCTGAAATATTCATAAATATTTGATTTTGTGCGTTTCTAGTGAGTGGATCTTTTCTCGACTTTCCAATCTAGTCTATTGTGGCTAAGCTGTTGGTCTTCCATAACTCAAAATGCCGTTCAATAAACATATATTACTATGATTTCTTCAAAACTTGTTATTTTATTTAATGGCGTATGACCGTAAAAGGGATAACTTTTACTCTTTGTATTTATTGACCATATGAGGCTTGATTGAGTGAGCCAGGTGGGCAATATGAATAATTATAACTTCTTTCATATGGTTAATTTGTCTTGCACTGCTCAATACATTTCTAATATTGAGAAAAAAATTAATGTATCGCAAGTTCTTTAGAATAGCTAACTCACAAAAATTAGGTATATAAAAGTGTCATCAATCCAGTCAGTGACAAGTTGTTCAGGAAGAGTGTGTGCAGTGTCTTCTTGGTGATTCAACTAATCCCTTGTACCCGGACTTCAATTGTCCCATAGAGATAGGTAAACACCCGTTCTCTACTAGATATTAAGACGGTGACCTGCAGTGAATATCCTTTTTCTTAACAGACAGCATTATATTTGTGTATAGGTATCTACAGATGTGAAACTGCCTATTTTGTATCTCATCGATTGTATCGTGAAGAATGTAGGAGGAACTTACACCCAACTCTTCAGTCAGAATATTGTGTCGACGTTTTGTAATGTTTTTAAAGCGGTAAGTATCAGTCTCTGTAGTTCAGTGCTCTGACCTTCGTTATGTGCTAAAGTGATGTTTTCAATGAAGTTCCTTGGAGGTGGATATCTACTAGTGTTTCAGTAGCCTTTGTGTTAATCCTAATAAATGCCTCTTTAAAAATGTATATCCTATGCGAATGTGTACCTGCACTTACAGAAATTTCATATTTGTGTACTTTAATTCAAATACAGTCTCCAAAACCGTGTAAACCATATATAAGAGCAAAAAGTTTTCTTCGCTGTACAGTAGATTAAATTGCTTAAAACGTATTCTTAGCATTGCCCAAATTTTAAACAACCCCTTATGTTTTTTGGGGTGGAATATGTTCTGAAAACAATGATTCATTGTGTTCCTTATGGATATTATCATAAATCATTTGATGTTTCTTGATATATCGAAACTTATGTTTGTAAGAGTTTTTATCCAGTTGTGTGCATTACTCGCCCAGTTAATTGTTGGTTATCTGTAAGCATCTCTCAATTCGTGTTGTTCAATTTTAATGAATTTCTTTGAAAAATATTCAAATGCCAATAGAAGTATTAAATAAAATGTTTGAGGTAAAATATTGGTAAATAAACATGTTTCAGCCTTGTGTCCTGGGTTGTTTACCTTGTTTACAACTGATAACTGTCTCTTGTACATATTTTTTTTTGAAGGAATATCTTATGCAAGTGTACACAACACTGGACCTATTTTAAATGCAATTGATGAAATGGCTGAAGTATGATACGTGTTTGAAAAAAGTTTGTGTTTAATTAACTATCCCAAAATATTTTCAAATAGTTGCTCGTTTTATAATCATAGATTTTTCTTCTATCTCTGTATAAAAACATATAAGCATTATTTTTTGATATAGTACATTTTTATTCGTTGACTACAATTTGCTTCTCAATAAGTACATTCAACTAAAATCGTCTACAGGAAATTTTGTGAATAAAATTGAATCCTTCTAAATATGTATTTGGAAAAATGTTTATACTGTTATAATCTTTTCGACTCCATAATTCCCGCAAGTTTATCATTGTTGCGATTACCCTCATTCGCGCTGTGAGCATGAACATTAACCCTGCGTATTCTGGGGCATAATACATTATATCACCGAAACAAATAATTCTCCCGAAAAATCCTATATATTTAATAGCTCGCTGAAAATAATTCTTAGTTACCGCCAGTACTTATAAGAACGGAGGCAGAGGACACGAAAGGATCCCCATGTGGGAGTAAGTACAAGTTTTTGCCTCTCATTACCCGTTTTTCGAGAATTCAAGTTCAGACGAGAAATATTTTGCCCAGGATGTATGTTTACCATCAGCTTAATATTTTGATTCACTATGAAGACTGTTCTGTTCGACCGCTGATGTGAACCTAGAGTGACAAGAATTTGTAACAATTTACTAATAGACATTTTCGACTCTGCGAACTTTAAAAAATTCAAAATTCGCATCAATTAACTTTTAACCTGTTTAAAGCAGTCTTGGCAAATATATTGTAGCTATTCGATGGCTGCCAATAACCAAAAAAAGTCTACGTCCTAAGAGAAAAGGTTATTCAAATCCAAGCTCCTTCCAGGGCATCCATAGGAACAACACTTCAATATTCGCCTCCTAAAGTTTGTTCTTTGATCCACGTGTAAGGTCAGGGTGCTTAACAAAAACGAAAACAACAATCTCTCTTTGATGCCCCTGATTTCCACAAACCAGCCACTAACTTCCAGGTGGACGAGAAGACCAGAGCGGAGATGTTCAAGCTACGACAGACGTGGAACGACGTCTTTCCGCAGATGAAACTGTATGCCATCGATGTCCAAATCAGCCTGTTGGATCCCGCTTGGCCTGTCACCGCTAAAGCGCCGTCAAATAGTATTCATTTCAATCCGAAATTCCTAAAATCGGTAAGTATCCATTTCAAGCATATATTCCAATATTGCCAGATGAATACAGGTGGAAATAAACGTAAAATTTCATAATATTTGTCAATACAACGACTGATTACGTTAGTTGTACTTATTTGATTCATTTATATTCAATTTTATTTGCGAGAAAGACCATGTTAGTTAACGCGACTATATCAACCGTTGCTGACATAGTAATGTGGATTGTCGCTAATGACAAATATTTGCAGGTAGTGTGGAGGTAGATTCCACAATCGCCTTTAAAGATGTTTGTATTTTTTCATAATGTCTATAACCTTTCTTTGAGAAGTGTATAGCACTCTAGTGATTAAAGTAGTATCAGTCTTCTTAGTACTCTGAGGATTTCCAGTGAAATCCAAGTATTTCACTCTTTACTTTTTTTTTACTCTTACTTTACTATTTAGGATACTTTCTGATTTGTACTTTGCGGTAGATGTCATTTTTTAAAAAACTTTTATAGTTTCATCAATGGCGTGCATGTAAGAAAGAGCGGATCAAGGAAAATATTTCTTACAAAGAGGTACGACACATTTTTTCAGATTACAGATCTGTTCCTAGTCTACTAATTTTTGAAAAAACGCCTCTAGTTTTCAGGTGAATCCTTTCATGCACCACACGATTAATTATAAAATAAACTGACAAGTCATGTACGCGTAGGGGAAATATAAATACTTTTTCACTTGTTTTTACTTCGCAATCATGTAGTGGTGAGTGTTGACATATCTATAACCTGAGAAAGCACTAACGTGAAGCCACTCTATTTTTGTTAAAATTCACTATGCACCTCCCTCATAGGTTAAAGCAGCTTCGTTTCATGTTGGACTCCCATTGCCCTTCACAGTCGATCAGTCCAGTAATTGAACTACATATGACTAACTTTTCGGCTGCGTTAGTAAGGTTTTTTTTTGCGAGCGTCTGTGACAGTCACTGCATAAGTTTAATAACCAACGTTAATCCCATTTTCTGTACATTTCCGAGTATCCTAACATTTACAAGTTTGATAATAATTGAATAAATCAAGTTTTTGGGTGTATTCGGGCAATGCTATTTTTATTTGCAATACACCGTTTCGGCTTGATACGTACACCTTTAGGTAATGGAATTTACTAAAAAATTATCAAAAAGTCACTTGTGTGGTCATAGTTCGACTGTGTTTTTCACATCGGCATGGTTTGAAGTATGAGATGTTTTTGACCTTTTTTTCTAGAATCCTTCTCAACCAAAAATAAAAGATGAAACTCCTCCCATTCTATCGGCTAACCCACCAAGTGCAATAGACAAGGAAACTCTCCTGATGCAGGAAAAACTTATACAGAAACAGAAGGAGTTGTTGGAGTTGCAACAAAAAAAGTTGGAGTTAGAGGTGCTTCAGACCAAAGTGAAGTTGCAGGAACAAATCAAAAGCGGAGTATTGCCTGTAAGGCCACAGGTAATCGTTTGATATTATCAATTAATGATCTGGCACTGACAAACACAACTGCAATTTGAAAAATATTATGCACTATACACATAATTAATATAGATGATGAAGTATTATGTTTTAGCTACTTTGTTACTTTGTATGCTGTCAGCTCAAGTTAACAGAATTCATCACTTCTATTTTTTAAGACTTACAACTCTAATAATGAAAACTAAGATATAACGGTGTTTTAAACAGATATATGTAATGTCGGAACAAGTTGATTTTCTTAAAAACGTAAATGATATTTTTTTTAAGGAAATACTTCTGTTCATGGATAGTTTCTTCTGAACATCAGCGCGGTAAACTGACGCTATCCTAAATGGATCTTATATTGCAGACAAAATAATTTATGGAAATATTATAGGTCAGAAAAAAGATTCTTTTGATTAATATTTTTACTAACGTTCCGCCCGCCCCGTAAGCCTTTATCAAAGTACAAAATGGGAGAAATTTGATTTTGAAATTCCAGTAATTGAATTAATTGATTAACTGATATATGTGTTAACCAGGCAGTACGAGAAAAAATAAATCAGTATAACAGATATTGCATTGAAAAAAGTTTCTGATAAATTGGGATTATACAGGTATTTTTCCTTGTTCTAGAATATTTTACTGAAACCTGAAGTAGCAAAGCAACTTGTCCCGGCTCTAGGTAAACATAAGCCTGCTGGAATCGTGAGTAATATTATATAATGATAATAAATAAGTTTTTTCATTTTATTCCTATGAGTTTCTAGATGTTTTTGATTAATGATGACATTGAAAATGGATTGTAATGGAAAACATATTTTTTGATGCAAAATAAAGGTATCAAGAAATCTCTGCCCCAATTAGCCTTTGCATTATTGATAAGTGTTGCTGATTCATCAAATATCGGAAATCAATATTCCATGCTGCTAGATATGAAAGAGGTTAATCTACTGAAGTTTTATTATGAATAATTAACTTGGTATATCTGTTTATCTCATTAATTCTATGAAACGTTTAAAGCTAAGCTCTAGGTGTATTTAATCATACATTAGCAAAATATATTGTAACAAAAGTTTTATTTTCTTTAAGCGCAAATATTCCTATCTCTACTTTTCGATACTACAGTAATTAAAATATTCGTTCCAGCGTTGCCAAGTTGTACTGTAGACTACAAAGTATTATTTTGTACTGCACTAGAGGCGATATTTTGGCATAGAGATCCTGTATAAACGCCTCGCTTGTTACTAAATGCATTGTGGCATAGCCTCCGTGTCGTGACTACTACTACTCATTCCTGGGTTGGGTATCATCTTGCTATCAATCACACCGTGGGAAATATAAACATACTGAATCTACTAATAACTGCCATCCACATAATTTCATAAAACCTGTACGAAATTTTTGAAACCAGCAATTCAGAGTCGCTTTTTTTGTTTGGAAAGTAATAACCATTCTGTTGGAATGCAACAGCTCAAGCCTGTAATAATACATTTTACAGACATTACAAACACTGGTGCTAAAGCGTGAGTCTTTGTCTAAATTCTTCCAATCGACACCATCTTATGTTTTTAGACTCGATGTTAGACGATTTACTTTTTTTTGCTTACTAGAAATCACGATATTTTACTATTTTCTCTAATCACAATTTCATGCAATGTTATATTTTTAGGAGTTCTCATATCTTTTTACGAGTGAGGTATATGTTGATTAAAAAATATATTGCTGTTCTTTATCCTCTACTTCGACTAGTTACCTCTACTAAATAAGAACATTTATTTTATCACTTAAGGTTAAAATTAAAATGCTATAATTTGAAATATATAAAATAGTATGTGCTAATTGATAACAGGTGACTGATAATCTCGTTTTTTATTCTGTTACTAATAACTATACTTACTATAACTTCTTCATATCATGAAGTCTAATTTTAACTAGCTGAAATATTTTTACTCGTTAATCATTTTTCCCTTGCATTTTATAAAATGTTTGAAAGTACCCATTAACTTCGAGTACTTTTTTCTACGGTACTCTGTCCAGCTCTGACCCACTAGCAACAGTAGCAACATACTCGATAATATTGATTTTACTTTCGGCGGCGGGTTATAATTATGGTTCTTTGATTATTAAACCGGATTTCACTAATATAAATTTCTAATCTTTGGTACGTCGTTTTAATTTTTGAAGCATTGTCTCACTTCAATTGAATTGCTTGTTTACAATGGCTACCCAGGTTACTTGTTAGTAAATTAGCTTACTTTATTTAGCTTACTATCATGAGTATGAAACTAAAGTTCTCAGATCTAGCATGCTATTTATACACTGTGTAGCTATTGTTCTATTTATTTTTTTCTTTTTAGTGGGGAAATATAATTTTGGCACTAGAATTAAATAACTTGAGGATATGTTGATATTGATGGTGGAGGTTTTCTGGGGATTTCAATCAACCCTAGTACAAATGACTTCGCGGAAAAACTATATTTCGTTAATACCATACGCAGAAAATATAAATTTAAAGATTACAGTAGAACAAGACAGCATGAATATAAAGCTAAATTAGAGAACATTAGTTTTTCATTCATTATAGGTGTTATTTAGTTATCAAACATCGCCATTGTCAACAGTCAATGACGCTTTAAAGTTAAAGTGAAACGAGTCACAAATTTGATACGTATTCGTGATTTCTGGTGTAATAATCGCACTTCATCTCAGTTAGCATATTGAAGAAGTAATAGTGTATTTTTTCAGCAAAATGTAAAAATCGTTCCCGGTACACAAATTTACAGGGTGCTGCGACGATGCTGCAACACCAGCGACCACCGGCTGCAATGCCAAACAGTAACGGTTCCAGGATCCACCCGGCGAGCAGCGCCCTCATTGCAGCTGCGGCGGCTAGACCGATCAGGGACCCGAGACTCCTTAGACAGCAACAACAGCAGCAGCAAATACAGCAACAGATGCCTGTTCAAGTCCAGGCCGAGCAAACACCGCCGCAAAAAACGGCCGGTGTCGGAGGTTGTAACAGGGGGTCCAATGAGAAACATAGAAGTCGCAAGTCGAGGAGGGATCCCAGAATCACTACGAAGGAGGATAAGGTGAAGGTACGTTGTACGTGGATGATCCTAGACACTTCTTCCAATGAGATCATCGAGGCTGGTGAAACTTATAAAAAGTTGGAAGAAATGCCTTGGGGCTCTTAACGGATTCCTTACGAAACATGATGAATTTTCGGCGGCCATGAAACCACAAACCCAAATATCATTTCTCAAAGCTACCATAGTGGCTACTTGGTGAAAAACAAAGCACAGGCGTTAGTGATCAGATGTGAATAACTAAATCAAGGTACTAGCTCGTGAAGATGGCATCCGATGTGAGATTGGCAACCTTGTGTAAGCTGTCCGTTAACATCAATCGACGTTAAAAAATACCAATCAAAATCTAGAGTAGAAAATAGTAGTTGTAAAGCATTTCTATAGCCTATTACACGTGTGCCATTTGGTTCAAAGTGACACTAAAACAGTTCTCTAGGGGATGCAGTTTAGAAACATATCCACCCCCTCTAAAGCATTAGCCACCTTATCTTGGTGAAAAATATAAAACTATGTCGGCCGCGGCTGTCTCCTGTTTTTAGGTAAAATCTGTAATGAACGAAATTACCTCTCTACTTCAATGAATTCATATAAACTCATTTTCAAAACACGCATCGAAAAATTGAGCCAACACAGCATAATCAGATGCTCATCGTGTTTTTTATATCCTAGATTATTATGAGAAACCGTAATAATGACATTTGATACTCTTATAATATTGCGTTAATATCATAACACTTGATTATTTTGAATAGACATTCAAATGTTTGACCTTACAACTTGTTCCAATAAAGGAGGACAAAGTGATCACCAAGGAGCAGAAATCCCCAACCAAGCTGCCGTCAATTCCGAAAACGTCTTTACCCAAGAGCGATTCTCCGGTGCCCAGAAGCTCGGAGAGCCTCACGTCAGGCTCCAGCTCCAGCTTGGAATCACCCACAAAGTCGAAAAGGGAAGAGAAGAAGGCGCCTCAGACTTCCTTGCCTGGTAAACAGAAGAAGAATCGATCTCCCAAGGAGAGGTCTTCGAAGGTATCGATAGCACCACCGGAACCGCCTAATATAAGCGGCGAGACAGTTGAGGCAGAGAAGCCTGCGACGACGTTCGAGATCACCAAAGGATCGAATAAGAATAGAAACTATATGAAAAAGTAAGTGTTGGTCTAGATTTTGTTTTTTTTAAATTTGTGTTGAGCGGTAAATATGAAATAACCTGTCCAAAATCAACTATCTCGATTTTCCTAACCAAATCGATCATCATCTTGCTTTTGTTGAATTTGTTCACTTGTCAGTAACACACTTTGATCCTAAATTCTGTCCATAGTTAAAAATATCCCTTATTTCATTGTTCAATAAATTACTATCTCGATTTTCCTAACCAAATCGATCATCATCTTGCTTTTGTTGAATTTGTTCACTTGTCAGTAACACACTTTGATCCTAAATTCTGTCCATAGTTAAAAATATCCCTTATTTCATTGTTCAATAAATTGTGGTTTTTCGTTAGTTAGTTTTGATATTAATTCCTAATATAGATCTTATGTTAATTTAAATATTCCAGTTTTTTCTTAAACAGTGGCAAAATCAATGTAAAAGTCAATTCTTGAATCTTCCAATATACTTCCCTCATTATGTTAACCTGGTGTCTGTATAGTTTAATGCCCTTGCAAAAGTTCGCATTGGTGAAACAGGTAGAATGATGCCACCCTGACTAAAGGATCACATATGGTATAATAGACTGAAAATAAAACAGTGTCCTGTAATTTTACAGAAGTCACGTCGCTCTGATACAGGTCATCTAATTAATTACCAAGATACCAACATGAATTAGGTATTTAAAAACCACAAATTTGGTTCAGCTCAGGAACTGAGTAGATGTCACGACGATTGCTAACTTTTTTCGGTAGATCCCAATATTTCAGTCCAATCATACTGGATTTCATCCAGCCGTTCCAGCCACTTCTAGGATATTGGAGATTTCTTCACTGAAGCGGCATAAGGCCCTTGTTCAGATATTTTTGTAATTTTGCCAGGAAACACCTCTTTCATACGTACTGACCACATATAGCCCAACTGTCTTCATGAGTGGCTTGAAATTGCTACTTTGAGCCACTCAATTCATATCAGCTTGAGTATTTTCTGAATCTCCAAGAAAAGTGTCAACTGAAAAGATGTGAACTGACATTTCGAGATTTTCCGTGTCAGTGTTTTCGTTACTGGCTCTATAGCACCGTGATGTTTTTGAAATTGAAGGCTGTGCCCGATGTTCATTTTCTTGTTTATTCAATAGTGTGCTCAATTGCTCAGTCACACTATTACCAGGAGTAATATCTAGTTTTGTACGATGAAGTTTTGTATCCCCACCTTCCGCCTACTCTGGCATTTAGCCTCAAGATTCCGAAAAAATGCGTCTTGCAAAGCAGTTGTGTCGATAGTTTTAGGAAAACTGTTTGATAGTGGGTTGACTTCAAGCGGAAAAATCAACATTTTCGGAAACCCGAACGGAGATTTGCATCCCATGTTCCAAAATTTCAACCAACCTGTAGAGCAACACTGGAAAACTGCTTTTTTAACCATCGTTTCTCGACTGCCCTCTTTACTTGCTTTCCACTCGGTAAGGACTTTCCTCCACGCTACCTTCATTGGGTGAAAAAAAACATCTAAAAGTTGTATTGAATGGTTGTTGCAAGGTGGCAGGGTAACAAATCTTATATTGTTCTGGTCACAGGCTTTTAGGTCATCTACTGAATGTGAAATGACTAATTGTCTTAGTTGCATATGCCTAAAAAACCAATCGTTAAATACATTAATGTCAAACCAACCTAAAGGACTGTTATTAATCAGGCATTTTTGGTACATGTACTCCATAATTGCTTGGATCTATATACTACGTATGGGGGTAGTAATTCCCTAACTGCATTTCCTACAGACGTGATAGAAGTTTAGGTTTTAGAGGAGTTACTTATAAGCTCCAATACATCATAGTTCCAAGTGTTTTCTGCCGAAATATCTTTTACCATATCTTTCAAGTTTTGTATATAGGCTGCGATAGTGTCCTTATGAATTGCTGCTCTGTTGCCTTTAATATAGGTGGTAAATCTCTGTGATAAACATGAATTCCTTTTGAAGAAACTTGACAACTCAGTACCAGAAAATTGTCTTCAAATTTTGAAACTTGTGTGGCAATTTTATCCAAATATGTTCGAATCACAACACGAAGATTGAGCACTGAAGGGAGAACCATACTCTCGCTTAGTCTTAGGATGCAAACCACAAACAATGCTTCTTCTTCACTTAAAGTGTTGTAGGATCTCCTGGTGGTCGAGATAGCAGGAGATCCCAGGAATGGCTGGTGCCTATTTTCCACTAGCCTTTCTTTGAGTTAATTCTTTGGTTTCTATAGAGGCCAAACATTCTTTCAGATATTCTTGGGTATAATTCTTTTAATTTCTGAAGCCTAAACGTCTTCTGTAATTTCTTGGAATCTTTTCTGAGAGATGAAAGATATTCAGAACAAATATGTTTAGTAATCTATTCATCACATACATTTGGATTTGTTTTGCTCCAGGCACAAAGTTACCCCAATAGGCACAGGACAATAGGAGCGCACAAAAAATATAGTTTGAATCCTGACCAATGTAGTGAATCACTGAAATATTTAAATTTTTGTTTTCCTGATTATATACAGAACTACAGAAAATGTAGTTACGCTATGCGATTTTTAAGATGGAATTGACTTTTCCGAAAACAAAAATAAAGTAAGGTTTCAAGGCTTGCACAAACGTAGCAGTGATGTAAGAAATATAATTTCGGATGACAAACTTGTCGATTCAGTTCAGTATTCAAATATCTGGGATGCGTTCACTATTTTCAAGAAATCAAGATCTAGACGGTATATTTTATACACTTGGGGCCCAATTTTCCATGTAGGATCATTTTACAATAATGAAGTTCCTGTGTTTTTTCACTTGTTTATTTGTGTGGTCTGGATTCGCTCATTAGATGGTCGCTATGCGATTTGGCTTGACTAAAACGTTGTTGTGGTAGTTGTTTAACGTACATAATTAAGTTCTACATAACATTGGGTAGCTGAAACGTAATTTCGAATTTAGTTTTCAATGCTTTAGTGTGCCAGGCCAACCTATTGTCAATAATGTTTACCAAGTACGTGGCAGAGTTTTCCCATGGTATCTGAGCTTCGTTAACTGAGACCTCAGACGGAGCGCTGCGACGTGTTCTAGTGCAATAGACAGCCTTCGTTTTCAAATGGTTAATTTTGATTAGCCACCGATCCGCGTTCCTCACATCCTGCAACCCGTCGTGGGCCAGGTCACCGGTCCACGGTTGGGCCACAAGTGTAGTGTCGTCAGCACAGACTTCACAGTTGCTGGGACAAGGAACATCGCGTACAAAAAGTTGAGTAAAAGTTGGTCAAAGGATCGAATCATGACGGCACCGGACCTCACGGTTAAGAACAAGACATGATCCGAATTTTTTTCCTTTTTTTCCTTTTAAGTGAGGATTTCAATAGCCGAACCGCAGGGAAGAACACACATACATAGTATAAAATTTCTGTTTATGAGAAGACAGATAATAAAAAGATATATATGTTAGCTTGAATGTGACAGAGACGAAACCCTGAGAGTCACGTGTAATATTGCTGGATTCCGCCAAAATTGGTGAAAGCTCAATACTAGACATCATAGAAATTCTGAAACAGTAAACAACCTTGTGGCGTCTACCTTCACAGATCCTAGGATCATTGTTTAAGATAATCCACTCGACTATATCCGCAAACCAATGATAGTTGACCAAACTAATCAGAATCAGAATTTAATTACCATTGAGCGCATCAAGCATACGACGTGATTATCGCTATTGCTAAATAGTGGTGACCGCTGACTTCATCCCTTAGAAGATAATTTTACATACGAGTGATTTAGATGTAAAACACTGTATTTGACATACTACTTAATATCTTCAATATTACATTTCTAGGATAGTTACTTATTATTTAGTTTTAGGAAAGCAACATCTGTTGAATTTGTTCGTTCTAAGTTATGAGAAAAGACATCGAATATTGCGTATTAAAAAGTATAATTGAAGATAAAACATGTTATTACCCTTTGAATAAATTCCTTCAGCAGTATTCATTGTATAAACTTCAATCCAAAGTATAATTGACACCAAATAATTGTTTTCTTGTGATTATTTCTACTCTTCTAAACTTCAAGGCTTCAAAATACAAACTGAGGCATCAATAAGTTAATCAGGCTATGTTATTTCTCAGATTTTGCCAAATATATGCTTTTGCTCCGAAAATTGACAGCGCTACTAACCATGTAGGGTAGAGCGCAAGTAGTACCCACAGTTCGATCTGCTGAATGCGTCTAATATATTACCTCCGTCATAGATATCTATTAATAGATTGAATGAGTGCAGCAAAGATGGTGCCTGTCGTATAAGTGCGGATCTCCCCTGCATTGTTATATGGAAGGTATCTGTTTAACGCAAAGCATTCGTAGGGTTTATCGGGATTTATTAATTTCCATAATTCACCAAGTGGTTTACTGATCCAACATATTTCAACCTTGTTGACAGTTATCTACGCATGCGGGGGCATTTGGAGAGCCCGGAACGACAACGAGTACAATCTCCTGCTACAAGAGTGCCACCCCAAGATGAGGATCTTAGATTCGCCCCTCCAGAGAAACAACCAAGACTGCAATCATCTCCCTTGTCTTTACAGCCACCTGTAAAACCATCACTGCAACCGCCTATACAAACTTCTTCGCAACCCACTCCACTACAGCCATTGTCACAGCTGAAGGAGGATGAGAAACGTAAGTGATATTGCATATTAGTTACCTTTGAACATTTGTATGCATTTTTTGCATATATAGGTTTCTTTTTTACGTGACACATCAATGTCACAAACAGACAAAAACATATTTTCTGATGTTGAGATGAGTTACTTCAAATCAAAAAAGAGTTTATTGGGAGGAAATGTATTTTTCAGTTAACGTTGTTTTTATAAATTCTTTTCAATAAAAGCAAGAATGTTTGGATTTTAATATATGACAAATATTCAGTGTCACAACACAATCCTGATACTTTCTCGTGAACGAATGATCGAATTCCGACGGTTTCTCCACTAAATCTTTGCCAGCCATTCCATAAGTGTCATCTTTTATTTTATATAACCATAGCGATAGACTATCAAAAAATATTTTTTACCATTGAAGCAAAAGTTCTGTAGGTTTGAATATAGCTGTAGTTACCAGAAATATGTACTATCTACTAATAGTTCTATAGGTGTTCGCTCCTTTCTTCTTGACACCAACATTCCATATTATTTTTGAACTAGTTAGTGTGAGAATTTGATTTAAGATTAATCGAAAAATTAATAGCGGTGGCTAGCTGCTACTAAACTTATTCACGATAATCCAACAAAAATTGTATTTGAAATGTAACACATACAAATTAGTTCTAATTGAAAAAACTGATTGTATTCATGATTATGTGCTCATTGAATATAGCATCATGATCGAGTTGTAATACTGAACCATCAACAACATTTTGTTTCTGGAACCACAGGAACTTTCGTTAACGTCGCACTAACTGAAAATCATACAAGAACAATAAGTTTGTTACTGAGTGATCTATGTTGGGTGTTTAGACAGAAATTAGAAGTATCTTGAATGGAACATATGGCGAAAAGTATAAATTCGCTTATTGCTTGGATTTTTTTATGTGCTATGGTTATAATAAATGACTAAACTACCAACATTAAAAACATGGAAAACATACTGACAGATCGGTAATTATACTTTTTTAAATAGTATACAATCACATGAATAGCTATGGGTAAGCCCCAATAATAGGACTAATGTATTACATCTCTCAGCTTTTTCATACCTCATTGCTTATTACCCTGGAGGTTATCTGATGAATAGTAATAACGTTAAATATTGCATTTACCCTCACATATTTATTGTCATTTGTACAGAGAGCCCTGTTGTACCACCGCAAGCTGTTCCACCAACAACGCCAAAAGGGGGAATGGATGTGGACCTAAGGCAATTGCCAGCTGTCATCACCAAAAAGCGACCGTCCGTCGAGAACTTAGAACAACCTACAACCAAAAGAAGCAAATCGGAAACTTTGGATAAGTAAGTAAATCTCCTTCGACTACAAAATTGAAAGCTGAGTTCAAATATAACAAAAGAACTTCTGTTAGCATTGAAACATCACTATTACAATAAAAATAAAAAGATGAATCTCTCATTACGACTGAATTTTTGTAGTTTGAAAAATATATTTACTAACAAATAATGATGTGTTTGTCTATTCATTGTAATTGTTTGATATTATAAATATTGCACTCGGTGAACAAGTTTGGTCAGCATTTTAAACGTCGAACAAGCGTCTGTTGAAACTCATTCTTTTGCAGAACCTCAGCATTTTGGAATGGAATGCTGGGGAGTTTATTCCCTGATTGTTAGATAATAATGTACGACACACTGCATATTCAGCCAATTTAACTGTATCTCAATGTTTGTATTGTGCGGTGTCTTCTACAAACACAACCATGTACACAATCGTGATCATTTGTCCTTACGCAACTTTTCATAATGTTCTAGGTTATTTGGCGACGAAGATACAGATTTGCGACAGTTGCCAGTTGTCGATAGACCACCAACTCCTCCTCCCCCAATTATATCAAATAACACTTCTGATAGTCCGGATGAAAAATCTGAGTCGCCTAGTAAGAGCAACTTAGATGCTATCAGGGCTAAATTAGCGAATGCTACAAATAGGGATAAAGTCTTGTCCAAATCATGTAAGTATATATCATACTTTGTGAGAATACACACATTTCGTTTTGTTTTTGGATTTTTCTTAGATTTTCGGTTCACAGACCCAAAATGAAAGTAGCAGATCCAAATATAGTAGTTGTGTAACCCAAAGTCAAAAGTTATTACAAGTTTCATAAATATACATGTTTGATCTCATTTATTTGGAATTTATTCTGATTTCTCTTCTATCTATGTTACCTATCGGTTTCAGTGATATCAAACAGTTTTCTGGCGAATCACTGCAAATTCTGATTAATGTCAAACAAATATAAACATTTACAAACTATCCAGTAAGTATGTTAACTTTAGTGATTACTGTGCTGTGTTGGTAAGTGTCTTGTAACCGTGTAGAGGAACCAATGTTTCTAGCAAATGAACTGAAATATGCATAGTCATTACACAATTGAAATTATAGTGATTTTAACCGAAATTACACTTAAATCCCAATAGATAATTGAAATTTTACCACCTGGAGCTCGTTAGCTTCTTGGAACCGTAACATTCATTTAAAAATTATATATTTGAGTTCAATCGTTTTCAATCATAAAAATTCAAAAAGCAAGTTTAGGCAGTCCTTTCATCCCACGCAACAGTACTAGTTTAGGAAGAAAGATTAGATAGGATTCTGTAACTATTCATCGTTTTTTTTAAATAGAATTTTAAATTTTTCCAAGACTATAGATTTTTAATAAGTTCCAATATTCTCAAAACTTCATGTGCATGAACAATTCAAAGATGCGATCAAGATCGTAACTAATCCTGATACTGTAAAATACAGAATCAACCTACAGGACGACATTTTTTAATATGCTCGTTAGCACTTTCATGTGATTTTTGTTAAGTTAGGATTCAGTAATTTATAGTAGTAGTTGCTGAAGCAAGTGGAACAAATTAGTCCCTTTTAGAAAAAGCATACTATGCTCCAAATTACCATACAACTTTATTACTGGAAAGCACTGTTCAAGTTAATGCGTTGGTGCTGATGGGTCGGATGTGGAATGGTGGTAGTGGCGGTCAATACACCTATTTACGAAAGCGTCTTTGCCATAGTAGTAACCGAATGTCTAAATTTCATCACAGTAGTTTCCGAGTAATAGAAGGGCCAAATATTACTGGAGAGACGACTGGTAGAGTAACGGAAATGAGTGACATGGTTTGTACTTTCCACGCAAATAGTCAGCAGAAGGATTATGATCTTGAAAAATTTCTGCATAGTAGTAGTTTCATAACATTACGCTGTGTAGGTATAATTTTTAGTGTGATAGGTTGCCTGAAACAGGTATTCCAACATTTGATTGATGACTGCTGAACAAATTATGACATGCATATATTATGAAACATGAGGAAAACAATATCTCGAATTGAAAATGTTTCGCGATCGATACACCCCCACGCCAATAGGCGTAAAATGTATATTTTGAAATTTTAGATATTATAACTGTTGCTAGAATATTTTTAATTTTTATGGAAGGCAGTTTGATAATCTTTTAAAAATATATGAACCTTCCTACACAACGCGTATCCAAATTTCAGATACGAATGTCGTATACTCGTGTTGCGAACAACTTTCACGGTCCGTAAGCATGGTTGTGATGCGAGACGCGGGTTAGCATATTCAGTCACATAATTGTTGCGGACTCGCACGGGTTATTACAAAATATCTGACACAAGTGAACTGTGAGTATTTTTACTTGATATCTATGCCAAAGGAGAAATCGTAACATAAAATACTGATGTAGTAAGTAACAGAAAATACTTCGTGCTTCCAATAATAGTCTTTTGGTTTGTTTTTATACGAACAAATATATTTCTCCACTTTAGAACTAAATCAAGTATATACTATTAATTGCTCTGCTACCTTCAAAATGTTAACGACGTGTCAGGTATCTGTGTTCAAAGCCCCTTGA
This sequence comes from Bruchidius siliquastri, assembly GCA_949316355.1. NCBI lineage: Eukaryota > Metazoa > Arthropoda > Insecta > Coleoptera > Chrysomelidae > Bruchidius > Bruchidius siliquastri. The sequence goes on along the minus strand of OX438534.1, from coordinate 13,069,772 downwards.
ATTTGTAGAAATACTAAATCCTTCCGTTATCGGAGACTTGCGTAGCGTAGTTTATATAAAGGCTAATTATCATCATAAACCTAATAAGTAATGGCACTGACGCAAAGACCATTGAAGATTATTCTATTTTTTTTGGCACATTAAACCCAACAAAGGTTATTTTGTAATTTAATGATCCACTTGAGCGAATCTTGATATTCAAGACTCATTGGTGTTTTTATTATATATTGTATAATACCATCAACAAGCGTCGTTATCAAATTCAATTTCTAAATAAAACACTGTTGTGGAAATAGTTAATCACCGTGACTTAAAAAAAAAATTTCTGTCTTGTACTTTGATTCAGGTTGTAAAGGTAGTCTTTCAAAATTTTATTGTCAATATAAATCGGCATGAATCAAAGAGACGAATACATGATAAGTTCCAGATGTTACATAAAAACTGTGTTTACAATTATTATAAAAAAGAAAAAACTGGAAGAAAGCATTTAATTTAATCAAATATCCATATTTTTCATCATCATGACTGTTCAATTTCAGACAACAAAAAGAAAACCAACCTGGAAGACATGGACCTCAGAATACCGAAAGACATTCCTCCCAAGATCATCATCACTCCCGAGGATGAGCACTGCATCAAATCTGGTAACATGACCAAAGAGCAGGAGGCACAACTTCTCACCAAGATCATCGTCCAGATGGAGAAGAACAAGCTGAAAGAGGCCAGAAAAAAAGATCACGAGGAGTCGTTCAACATTTCCTTGCAGCCAATCAGCGATGATGAGTTGATGGATAGCGATGAAGAGGGTCGATCAAGGCACACTACCGTTAAACCGCCACCACCGCAGATCAAGGAAGATCTGCCGTCCGAAGCAGGCTTGATGCCGTTCAATGATAAGGACGAAAGGATTGGAATGGGGCATTTCGTGCCAATGCATAATGAATTCCAGACTCAGTTCTTTTCTAGGGACGCGACTGGCGGTTTTCCGAGGAGGTTAGTAGATTTGAACAGTATTTCGGAATTAGAATGTATTTTTGAGTTATTATTGATTGTATTTTCAATATTTGAACGTAAAATAATCAAATGATTTGGGTGACTTGCAGTGATAATTTAGTAGTATGTTTAATAGAATGAAAACACATTCAAATGACGTATAAGTAATAATAATAATTAGGGTTTATTCGAATGATTTAATTTTTTTCGAGCGAAATGCTAATAGTGAGGTTTTTGCTACTAAAGTGGATGTATAACAAAATGCTGGTTACACGGACACATTAGCATGTTTGGCTTATAATTATGTTATTTTTTATCCTACACGGAAAATATATAGGACTCTTGTTTCATTTTTTGAATATTCATCAAACAAGACCCCATTCAAAAACAAATTCATTACTATGGATTCAGAGAATTAGTATCACACATTTTTTATTCAGTTAATGAGATTGAACTAAAATTGGAAGTATAATACCAAGCATTCAAAATGATTCGGCAGGTAAGCCACATGGGAGTAAATTGGATCTGTTATTATTCAGGTTATATATTAATGATGTTTCTAACATAACAAGTACTACAAAATTATGTGTTAGGACTATTTTATTTTCTTGCAACTACAGCTAAATTACAATTTTACAAAATCAAGCTAGAAGTATCATGTTCAATGAAAATAAATTCTGTACTCGAACTCTGTTTTTGAATGAAAGAAATCGTATTTAGTTCATTTTTCCATATTTAATTTAATAACTAATTTTATACCAAAGCATTCACACAACTTCATAAACTTGCACGGTCATTACCATAATTATTCGATTAGGATTAGGGGAAGTATAGATTTCCATTTTAAACATTGTAGTAGTAATATAAGTAGCAAGTTGATATATCAAAAGGGGGTGTATTAATTTAATGAGTGATGATAATAACTCGGGGTCTAGTTGAAAAGTGTTCAAAGGGAAATGGATAAACATTTAATGAATATAACAAATTCATGGTATTGCAAGATATATGTATACCTACAAATAAGTAACCTATTTCTGATATGTGAATAAATCTAACACGATATGAAAAGAATACGATTGCTCAAATAATGGGATTTCTTATGTCGAACTATGATTATCGCGAATGTTCGGACTGTAATGTACAATTACTAACTATTCCTAAAATCTTGTTGAATTACGGCAAATTGCTCCCTACTAGTCTTAATTTTACCAACGTTGTTGGTCGTATGAAAAAACCCAAATTTTGCAAATAATCCCACAGACAATAGCTATGAATATACATCTCTGCTCATCACACGATATTGCAATATCAGCAGTTAATTTTTTTTTCGGGTATTCCATCTTGCATAAAAATCATGTTTTCAATGTCTTTGTAGTCGTTTTGCATCCGTGAAATAGCATAATCTCTATCATCAATATCAAAACCAAAAAATATTGGGTATCCTAGAGATCGAACCGGTGACCATCCCAGTCTAACTGGTATACTAAAACAGTGCGCCAAAATCTTCGTTCTTTTCACGTATGTCAGCTGGACTGTTTTTGTAAAACGTGTACCTGTTTCCTGTTAAAGGGCCCAACTTTCAAGCTAACAAATACGCATATGTTCTTAAGTATATATATCAGCAGTTAAATTTTTGTTCGGATATTCCATCTTTCATAGAAATCATGTTTTCAATCTCTTTGTAGTCGCTTTGTATCCCAATAATCGCCTAACATCATTTGTCATTTGATGATTGATATAGCATCTGCTTCGGTAATGATTCGTTACATACTAATTTTCATGTCTTGTCAGTGCGGTCCGTGGGACTTTTGGCCCTTGACTCAAGACTCGTATGCATGTCATACAATATAAAGCGCTCGTTGTTGCAGAATGCTGCCCATAACATACAGTGGCATTTATACATAACTTGGGACATGTCTTCTGCGAGCGAGCTCATATCTCACCCGACAGTCCATCGTCAGATATATTAGTATAGATGCCGCGTCACATGTTAGGATACGTTTTGTGCAACATGTGCGCTAGTGAACACAGGAGAAAACTGGTATATAAGGTATTGCACCGTATTTCCATTTTCGCAGCAAACTAGTCTTCGTAACAGGCCTAAATTGTTAAATCAAAAAAATATCACACATTGATTATTTTCTTTACACTCAAAATATAATGTCGGTATTGATTTCTGACCTATACTCGTTTATAACGCGACACATTCGAGTTCCTTATATAGTAATTTGACTCATATGTCGAAATATACACCTCTCTTTGTTTAGTTGAGTGATTTTTTGAAATCTGGTATCAATCTTTTATGGCACAGGTTCCCAGGCCCGTGGCGAGGCAGAGGCAGGGGCCGCCACTGGGACAACCAACCGCCCCAGATGGCTTCTAGAGTTGGTCCGAGACCATGGAATGCATGGAGAAACCTGCCGCCGCAATCCCAGCCACGGGACTTCATGCCGCTCTCCCAAACTCTACCGTTGGATGAGGAGGTACCTGGCAGTCCGGAAATCCCCTCTGGGGATCAGCTGACCAATGGTGCCGTCAACCAAGATGAGATCAAGACGTTGAATATTGATGGTGTGCCGAAAGATATCCGGTTTTATGACGAGACTGCGGTGGTCTTCATTAACTGGGATGACCCCCGGGAGATCACGTTCCAGGAGGAAGGGGTCAGACATGTTACGTTCAACGACAAGGAGACTTACGCGTTGGGATTTGATCGCCCATATGTTGAGGTGCAGGTGAGTGAATTTTAATTTACCTTTCGAATGCTATATGTGTTTGACAGGGCACATAATGTATATATAATTTACTTTTGCTCTTGATAAATGTTATTCACAAAGTGGGTGATAAAAATATCTTTATGTGAATATTCACTGGTAAATATACTGTTGTATTTTCAATCAGATTGTTTCCTTTTAGGAAGCATATCAAAATGAATGGTTTTAGTTTTTCCTTGTTTTTATGATAAATATTGGCTTATGGCGACCTTAATACAAATGTGTAGAACACCTCTGCAAAAGTAGTATTGAATATACTTGAAAGTAAATGAGTATTTCTACGAAAATGCAGTCACCAAAATACAAATATTCCAGTAACGCATAAAAAATATACAACCAAAGAAGATTTTGAACACATATAGTGGGAGATCCTGATGCAAATTAACTTACCCAATAAGGTAGTGAAGTAATTCAAAAAATCCGAATCATGTTCCAAGTATGCCTTCCTAAAATTAATGAGCTGAAACAAGTTGGTAGGTGATAGGTTTTTCATGACTAATAACCCAGTACGGTTGAAAATCGCAGCCTGACCGCAAAAACGTTTCAACTTCGCTTTTGGGGGGTTGGGGTTGTTGCAAATTGTTTATCAGAAGATATGACGTAACCTGCCGAATGAGGGGTTAAATCCGAAATATATGTTTGAAATGTGTCAACATGCCGTAGAGTGATTTCAATCGTTATTTTATTTATTGAAAAACGAACCACATCCTGCTCAAGAACTATATCTGCATTAATTGTTTCTCTATTTTCATTATTTATATTTTTCAGTACATATCAATCTACTCCTCCTTCCTGATACAGCACGGCATTGTGTTGGCAATCATCTATAGCTGATTTTGCTGATTCAATTAATTTGGAACATATATATTTAATCTAAGTGGACTTAAGGCTATCTCTTCTGACACATTTGATATTATTTTGCTTCTTTAAAGTTATTTTAATATTTGAAGGAACTGCCGTCCGTTGAGAGATCAAGTTCAGTTATTGTATAAGATTTTCCTAGAAATGTCGATCCTTTACAAAATTAAATAGTATATAAATAGTTTGTGATTAACTGTGTCAAAATATGTTCATAAGTATGCAAGTATTACGAATCTTCTTATCAAGATTATGTTTTTCTTTAATTGCAAAAAAATTGTATCATATTATTTTTTTACTAGCCGCTGATAAAAACCAGATGCTTTTGACTAAATTGAATTAATATTGTCTAGGCTGTCTCTCGGCAACCTTTATCAAAGTACAAAACATATACAATTGAATTTTGGAATTATAATCATATTGACGTTGTTAAATATTAATTGCCTTTATTGACTGTATTAGGTTTCAGCTACCGTGTTACTGTGTTTATCGATGGTATTGGTATTCTTACTCTTCTGAGTTTTGGGTTCGTCTCAACTATCATGGGAAACAAATGGAAATGCAATAGCACTAAACTTCTGGTTATTTCTAGACAAGCTACAGTATTCGGCCAGACTATATTAAATAGTGACAAAGACAGTTCTGGATATATAGGCTTTTGCGGCACTTTTTTGCTCTTTGGTTCTGTTCGGAGAAAAAGGTTCTTGAGAGAAGTCTCTTAACATTGATATAACGGACAGAGTCGAATATTCATTTGTTTGAGGACTAATAATAGTCTACAACTCTTCCAACCAACATATAATAATTTGTTCTTGGATTCCAAATAAAGGGTTATTGTATTGTGAAATTTTATTTCTCATATTTTGTATTTTAGTAAATGATGATACCGATCGGTAGTTACTAATACAGGGTAGTAGGACAGATTCTATCTTCATATTCATACTGAGATTTTTTTCGATTATTTAATAATGTGTTATATAACTTAATCGTATTCACCTGTCCTGGAAGATGTGAATTGAGTAATCTTTCCTCAAGTAATTGACTTTCATATATGTATTAGTTTGTGAGCAGTCTGTTGAATTTTCAATATATATGAGTAACATGTACGAGGGTCGCGCTGAAAGTCTTTAGATATTCCTAATCTATACAAGTTTAAACAAGTTTGAGCACGCAGCTATTTTGTCTGGAGTTGTAAGTGCTTACGCGCAAAGGCAGCGTTTGAATCGTTCAGTGGTTGCCTTGCCACGGTCTCGAATGCATCTAAGTGTTGGCCGAATTTTAATGTGAAAATGGAACCGGGTAGCCGCGATTTTCGAGCCATGATTTTGTATGACTATAAAAAGGGACTAAAACAAGCGGGATGTCACGTTAGTGAGTTGCTTTGGACACTCTGCCCCTTCTAGGGCTACAGTTTTTAATTGGTTTGCTGAGTTTAAAACGGGCCGGGTCTCACTCGATGATGAACCTCACACAGGTCGACCGCCCTCTGCTGTTACTCCGGAAACTGTAGAAGCTGTGCAAAATATGGTAAAAATAGATCGACATATAACCTACAGCGAGATTGTGAGCAGCCTCCAACAAAAATTCATCGTTCCAAGAGTGTTGGAAAGAAAATGGTCGTATCTTTTTTTCTAAAAGTGAATACATCACAACGGTAGCCTTAGAAAATCAAAGGACAGTTACTTATGAGTGGTATATAACCGAATGTGTTCCTGTAGTCTTCCAATAATTATGCAAGAGCCGTCCAAAGACTGGTCTGCGTGGTATTCAATAGCACTGACAACGCACCCGCCCACAGCGCCGCTAGAACACTAGATTTTCTTGCTGAACAGAGTGTCAAACTGTTGCCTCACCCACCTTATTCTGTGGATCTAGCTCCGTGCAACTTCTTATTCCCTAAGATCAAAAAAAAGTTACGAGGTCGCCATTTTTCCACCGATGAAGAGGCAATCGCTGCATTTGAGGAGGAAATTAGCAACCTTCAAAAAGAACCTTAGTCACAAGCATTTGACAAGTCGTTTTACCGAATGTGTAAATGTATTGAGAAGGAGGGAGAATATGTTGAAAAAACAGAATAAAGTTTTTTAAGAATACCTTGTAAATTTTCTGTATCTAGAAATTTTCAGCGTGAGCCTCGTATTCGTGATATATTTGCTCACTGGCTTCGTTAGTGTAGTGCTTTATACCGATAATAAATGAATTGTAATTTTAATTCCTGCAATTTTAGGTTATATGACGTCAAAATGCATACCTATTACATCATTTAATTACATACAATATCCTATTTAGAATCACTTGAGGCTTAATAAATTCAAATAATCGTTATGTGACTAGCCAACAATTTCAACCCATCGATTTCGGAAAGACATGCTTAGGGACATTTTCCGGAATTTTGTCATTCCATTACCTTAGTAGCACAGTACACTTGCAACGGAATCTACTACTGTTACTATATTGAAACTAATATATTAGCCAGATAAGCGCACTACAGCGTTATATTCAAGAACTTATATGCAGTTTAATTTTCATACTTAGTTGCTTAGTTCACATGTAACCTGGGCATCCTTGGTGAACGATAATTAAGATGTCAGTCTGATGATTAGACTGAATATAACAATGTGTGTTAGATTCATGCATTTTCAGTTTTGAAACTTAGTGTCACATTACGACAGTTCAATTGTCTTCTTTGTCAGGTGCGGTTTCAGGATTATTATTTTGGGTAGACTAACTTTGGGGTATGGAATACCCGTGTAGTAGGAAAAGTAATGAGGCTACCTTGAAATAAATTATACATATTATTTTTATAAGGCCACGGCCTACTTGCAGGAATCGCCGATGTATCTAATCTAATATTCATAATATCTGCAGGTGAACGGCAAGACACACTTGGTACGTATCGGCGCCCCGTCCCGGGAGCTGTTCATCGACCACGTGCCATATGAGTGCTACTTCGGCAGTGCCGGCATCCGTATAGATCTGGACGGCGTTCCTACAACAGTGAAGCTGGAGGGGCCTCCCCCCCAAGTGAAGATCGGTGAGCGACGGCGTACCGATCTCGTCGCCGGCAAGATCAGCATGTTTGTGGACGCTGTCATTATGGTGCCTGTCTTCCTCGATGCCAAGCCTCAGCGTTTCAGCATACATGGCGAAACGAGCACTTTGAGATTTGTAAATGCTTTAGAAACAGTATTAATAAACGATACCCCATTTAATGTCGAATACGGTGGTCTCCCTAAACCTATCATGATACACGGTAAAAAGCGCTTCATAAGGTTTTCAGTGTTGCCGAGGGGTGTACGAGCGGGTCGGGTGCGCCTAAAGGATATGGAAGGGTGCGATAGCGCCAGTCCGCAGCGATTGGAGGAAGAAGAGCAGGAAGAGCAGAACACGGTAGGAGGCATCCCTATGGCATATGACCCCGCCCAGCCGAGCGTCACTGCAGTCGGCAGGGACTCACCCGAGAGAAATTCTAGTTCGCCGGGGCTATTCCACAATTTCCTACAGCAGCAGAGTCTTAGTAAGTATAGTTTTTCTTATTGTTTTAAAATATGAGGAATTTTCAATATCAGTCTTAAGTTATATATCATCTCGAATGCTGGTAATATGTCTTTTATTTTTTGACGTAATTCTCTAACACATTCAGTATTATTTGAGACAAAATACACCCATCTGAAAAACAAATGCGCGGGGGGAGTATTATAATCGTAATAGGTATGAAAAAGTTGCAGAAAACTCGTTTGCTGCTGTAGACATACAGTTGTGGTCAAAATAATAGCAGTGGTTTGATAAAAATGGCATAAAGTATTTAAATGAGAGTGTAAAATTTCATTAATGTAGACAATATCTTATCCTGTAAAAACCCATCAACTGTCCCGAGAATTCAACAAAAAATTATCTATATAAAAATATCAGTAAGCAAAATATTATCGTTTTTTGTAGCAGGAGATAAATTCCGTTTGGACAAAATAATAGCAGTGTTGTTTAGTATTGCTTTGTTTTTGCAGCCTAAATAGTTTTCGCTGCTTATATTCGGGTAAATTGTCAATTCAGAGTAGCCTTTTGTTAAATTCACGAAAAATTTTGGGTTTTAATAGAACTATGGACAGAAAGAAGCACTGTTCTCAAGAAAAACGCGAATTAATAATGTTCTGCTTAAATGGTTGCAAACGCTTTAAGATGGCAACGTACACCTGAAACTCGTGGTCGAAAACGCAAAACTACATCCAGACAGGACACACTTATAGTACGAGCTTCAAAAGCAAACCCATTTGCTTCGTCAACACAACTTCAGGAGATTGTGGGAGTGGATGTAGCTCCTAGGACAATACGACGACGACTTAAAGAAGCAAACTTACCAACAAGAAGCCAGCGATAGGTACCCTTGTTAAATAAAAGACAAAGAAAGAGACGATTAGAGTTCGCAAAACAGCATATTGGATGGCCTCCATCTAAATGGCGTAACATACTGTGGTCCGATGAGAGCAATATAGTGTTATTTGGCAATGTGGGTCGTAGAACATATATTAGACGCCCTTTAAGAACCGCATATCAGTCTCAGTACACTGTTAAGACAGTTAAACATGGAGGTTTAAAAATAATGGTGTGGGTATGTTTTTCCTACTACGGAGTAGGGCCTATATTTTGGATCAGAAACATAATGAATGCCAATGTTCATGTTGAAATTTTACAGGAGGTTATGCTGCCCTATGCTGAATATGAGATGCCACTTAAATGGGTTTTTATGCATCACAACGACCCAAAACAGACCAGTCGATTATGTAAAAATATTTTAGAAAAGAAAAAAATTAATGTGTTAGATTGGCCAGCTCAAAGCCCAGACATTAATCCGATCGAAAATCTGTGGGGCGACATTAGGGATGCTGTAGCACGAGAAAAACCCAAAAATCAAGATGAGCTCTGGTCTGTAATCAGTGATTCTTGGAAAAGCATTCCAGTGTCTAGATGTCAAGATCTAATTAATGCTATGCCGCGACGCTGTAAAGCTGTCCTAGCAAATAAAGGGTACACAATTAAGTACTAAGTTTGTGTTGTGCTTCTGAAATAAGAATTTTGTTAATTAGACATAGATTTTTTGTTTAAGAGTGACATTAGTAAAACACTGCTATTATTTTGTCCAACAGAATTTCAGACATTTTTCGTTTTTCTTGATGTTTTGAGAATTAAATTAACTTACTATTATGCTGCATTTTAGGTGGGCTTTAGAGTTGACATACATATGTTATAGTTGTTCTATAAAAAAAATAATGATAATGTTTTTGGTAAACACTGCTATTATTTTGACCACAACTGTATATCGACAGCTGAATTTATGGAATCTGACTGAAAATTTAGAATTATTGCAGATCCTAACGCGAAGCGGTTGATCGTATTTGACAGTCAAAATACATAAAGCATGTTACCCTTTATAAACGAAGGTTCAAAGTACTTTTTTTGTTGAAAAAAGTCAATTTCGAAAATATCAGATTTTCTTTTTTTAACCTAAACCTGACATTGAATCCGATGAATAAAGTGTTCGGAAGATATTCATTAAGCAATAAATACAGCGCTCAATGAAAAGACAAAAACGCTCTCGGGCGTCACAAACGTTTTGACCTTGAATACTATGATCACGGTTAGATCCAAGGTTCAAGTAATAATTAGAAAAAAATCGGCAGTGCGGATTGAATCCACAACCTCCTGCATTCTAGGCCGACGGTTTTGACCATTCAACAATGACGAATCGGGACGACAAATACTCTATTGAAGGTGAATCCTCACCGCGCAGTTCTTCCCAATTTTCTAACCTGTATCTAACTTGAAGATATTACGCTTGGATCTGCATATAGTCTTGAAGTTATGAACACCAGTTCTGGTCGCATATGTGACGCTGCAAAGCGTGCGGATTGTGACATAGCTGCTCATATGGAAGTAGTAGGTTACAATCGGTTTTTCTACTTTTAGATTTACCGACCCTGTCGCCAGGCTCTTTTTGTCATCATTTTTCATTTGGTTTTCACTTTTTGTTATCGTTTTTTGTAATTATTTGTTTTTTTTTCGACAGGAATACAATAATTAATTTTTGTTATGATACCAGAATAGTGCCTATACGATTCAATTGCAAATGGTTGTGATACATGGCCTCCACGCCAAATTTGCGATTGTGTTTTGAGTTTATCGATCTATCTCATTTGTTTTACTTGAAATCCACGTATCTTATTATATTCAGCTCATTTATGGAATCGAATATTATTGACTATGATTGCAGGCAATTTGGACGCATTAACGAATGCAATAGCTCCAACTTTCGGCCCATCGCCATCCAGTGAGGGTTATCAGGTGGAAAACCAACAAGATGCCCCAGTTGGTGGTGTCCAACCGGCCCAGTCGCCTGCCAAATCAAGCAACGCGCCTCTAGTCAATATCAACGAACTTTTCCAGAAATTGGTAAGTTATCTTGATATACAAAAAGTATTGACTTATTAGGAAAGGTTTATTAAATGAAAACGTGTAACCGCATAACAGGGTAAGTAAAATCCTGATTGAAATATAATAAGTGCGAAATGCTGTATTTTTCAGTTTGAACTACTAAACCGGACAAGGACAACTTTTTTGCGAATATTTTTCATGTAGCTATTCCTGGTGGTTCGAAGTCTTTTTTGGCGACTAAAATCATTTTTTCGCATATTAAGTTTTATTATCGGTATTCGCCGTTTTGAATTTAGGAATAACATAACGCCTAATTTCTTGCACCAAAAAAGCTTAATGTATACAACTAACAGTCGAAATTTTGGTTTAATTTTCATCTTTGTGTCTTTGTCCTAGGTGGCGTCAGGTTTCGTGACGAGCAGTGTAGCAGCAGCTGCGGCAACGGCGGCGGCAACACCGCAACCGATTATCACACCCTCTATTACGATTTGCAAAGAACCTTTGCCCACCAGTATAGACAGTCCCGTGGTTCCGATATCTGCTGCGAGTGGTGCTATGCCCCAGCTACCAGAACAGCAAAATAGGCATCAGAACAACCAGCAACCGACGTCTTCAAGGAAGAAAACCATTTGCGAAACGTTGAGGCCAATCACACTAAACAGGCCAGAAACGTTAAAGGTCCGTAATTCTGCATATGTATATGTGGGAGAGTTAACAGTGAGATTATTTATTTATTTAGCATCCATACACTCCGTTGTCGAAATAATACTTTTCATAAAGGCAGTTTTCTATACTGCGAATATTTATCGTACAATTTTCACTGGTAGTATGGTGAGACCATAATTGTATTAAAATCGCAGCCTGACCCTATTACTCCAATTAAATTAGAATAACAATGAAATGAACTTTTGATGAACACATTTTTTCAATATGTGTTCGGGTACATCTTACTGGAAAAAAACTAAGTTTGTGGGGTGGTAGGAGGAATAAATAGCCGCCGTCTCTCCGAAGGGGGCGAGTTTTTTCATTTCAAATGACTCATTTGCATGCAATGATAGCTGAAAATGAGTTCTTGAAATGAAATTATCTACAGAATAGGTGTTCAACGAGCTCGAAGTGGGGGTTGAAAACTTGCTGGGGGTTTTTTTTAGACAATGCCTATAAACAAGGAATGTTAGTAATATATTTAAAAATGAGTGCCTGATCGTCATTATCGCTTTACTATTTGAGATCAATCCAACGCTGAAATAACACTGCATGGGAGTGAAATTACTGATAACGCGTTTTTTGAAAATATTTCGTTATCAGTTGCTCATATGAAAGAGTAGTGAAGGGTGTAAGTACAGACAATAAAAATATCTTTAAAATGAGGCAATGACGTTTCATCGAATAAATAAATATTGAACTTCTTGCAATGCTGATACAAAAATTCATGAGGCTTCGACACAGAACATACAATGTCGCAACTTGGCACATGCTGTCAGTCCTTAGCAGCGGTGGTGGATGTCGGAAACGACCAAAAATGAATTTTGGCGTTTTTGTTTTCATTTTTTGACTATAACTATGCCACCACTGAACCGCTTTTCCCGAAAAGTACTTTTTGGGTTGTAGAGAAGCTAAGGATTAGCGGACGAAGTACAGACTAATTAAATTAGACATATTTACATATTGCGTCTGAATGAATAACTTTCATGGTATTCTGTCATGTTGAAATACTGAAGTAGAATGTTTCTTAGGACTTGTGTGGTACTCTCGCAAGTCTTGCAATAGTACCAGCCAACTTGCAGCAAGTGGTGAAAGGGCGTGATCGACGTTTAATTCTTTGCTGACGGACGCACAACCGCGAAGAATCTCTTCTCGCATCAGTGCGGGTGTTTCACAGGATCTTAGCTATAACCTTATTTCTACTCTACAATAAATCCGATCAACAGTTTCGTGTATAATAGAACTCGTAGGAATTCAGAGTAGTAGACCGAACTTTGCAGATCAATTGGAGAAACTGTCTTTCTGTTATAATATCTGGAGATCGTTATTATCTCAGAATTATTATTATTATTGAAAAAAGGGTGTGCGGCCCAAGCTCCGATACACTGGGCCGCTTTTTCGTTTCCCAGCGCCTATTTCTCACACCGTAGGTAAGCTGTCAGTGGCGCAAATTGTGCGCCCTAAGCAGACGAGGCGAACCAACAATGACTTTCTGCATCCTTTCGGCAAAGGTGTTTGTCGGTATAGAATTTAGATATTCTTCTCAAAGTTATCATTATATATTATAGGCATAGATTTGTGCCTTATTCTGGAAATTTTCTAGATCCGGCAAGCAGCGTTATATTCTATCCTATACTCGGGTATGCAGTGCAGCAGTTGTGGAATGAGGTTTTCTCCTGAAGCGAGTATGCTTTACAGTCAGCATTTGGACTGGCATTTCAGACAGAACCGGAGAGGCAAAAAAAATGCAAGGGTAGCGTCCAGCAGAAAATGGTATTATTCGTTAGCTGATTGGAAAAACTATGAAGAACTGGAGGATTTGGAAGAACGGGGTTAGTATATTTTCATTCTATGAATATTTATATGTTTGTCCACTTAGTTACGTTTGATATTTAAAAAAATATCCCCTATTAACGCTCGCAAATATTATTTATAAACACAGCATAGATACGCTATTTCCCAACAACGATTTTTAAAAAGAACACACCCATTAAAAGTCGATCATTCTTTGCATCTGTTGTTAGTTCACATCCGCCGTAAGGTTTTAATATTTATTATAAGGTTATTTAAGGACTAGTTTCTATAACTTTATTTGGGGATGTTATGTGACGTCATGAAAATAGCTGAATTTTTGCATTGGTATATACTAGTTGATAAGGCAAAAAAAAAGGCGCAAAAATTAAGTTTGATAAATATTATTTTTGAGGGCCATCTAAATTGCTTTGAACACGCCCTAAATGATCAAGAGTATGGTATGGTGTGAAATTGCTCATTGTGACACGGCTCGCGGACTGATTGAAAAAAAACACTAACCTTTCATGCTGCAAGGTCTATACTTTGTACGCCATGTTCTGCGCAAAAGAGGGTAGGGTAGACAGAAAGCAAGCTTATCAAAATTTGTGCTTGAATTCATGAACATTTAATGAAATATGAAAATTTTGATTTTATTTCCAGAAAAGAACTATTTTGACCAACAACAGTTGGCAGAAGGTGCTGCTGAAGAAACGGAGGAAGAACTAGAAGTACCTAGTGTACCCGCCGATCCTGATTCAACAGACGAATGCTGCGAGGTGTGCAGAGATAAATTCGATCAATTCTTCAATGAGGAAAAGGAAGAATGGCATCTCAGGAACGCCATTAGGGTTGAGGAGAAGACATATCATCCTGTTTGCTATGATGATTATGTGGTAAAATTATTCCTTAATTACATGTTCAATAAGTAGTATTCTAAGATTGGTACCATTTTTTGAGTTTGAAGTATATGGTATATCAAAGTGATCGACAAATCTCATTTTTCCCAGAGGTTTGCTTCATGAATTTGAATTCCACTTCGCTTCACCTACTTAGACATACATCGTAACCCTTTACAAAATTCATAAAACCATGCATCGGTTAAAGAGCTTACGCAGCTACAAAATATTTAACACCCACCGTTTTCTGCTCAATTATGATTAATAATGCATGAAGAATTGCTCTTTAAAGTATTTGGCGCAGCAGAATTGTTATCCCCTCTGGAAAAGAAACTGTACCTGATACGTTTTACTTTATATATATATATAAATATTTATCAAAATGTGACATTAGAGTTTATTGAAACTCATGCGTCTTATTTCAGCAATCTTTGAACCAGCAAACTTTAGAAGATAGCACCAAGACTGAACCGCCTCCACAAGAGGAGGACAAAGATAACATTCCTGGTTTGGAGATTGTGGATTTGGACGACGAAGATGACGAGGAGGAGGAAGCGTCCAATAAGCCTGAAGTGGTGTCGGTAGAAAGCGACGAGTCAAAAAATGCCACCGCCGAAGCCGAAGAGAGACAGTCCTCGCCTGAACCAGAGGACGACGGAGATGACGATGACGTCATTCTAAACGAGGTAAGGACATGGGACAAAACAAAGTTTCTGTTATAAGTTGACAATGACGTTCCTTTAAGTTCATAGGGCATATCTACTTTAATAAAATAGAAAAATTCCTGGAAAGAGAAAGAAATATAATTTGAGACGCTCAAATTTTACACTATGAAGTAATCAAGTGAAGAAAATACTTGGAAAGCAACAACGGACTAAGACGTAGGAAAATAAAGTTTGTACCGTGTTGCTAGATTGATCTCGTACGCATGGAATAAATTAGTAACATTGCTTCGGACTTCTGTTGCTTTGAGATTTTTGCGTTTCACGTTTCGATCAATGATTTCTTCAACCGTCTTTGGATGAAAAGACCAGACTGTTCTTTCCGATGCTGTTTTTATCGCTCGTCACATGTATAATTATGTTAATTATAAGCAATCGATGTATTTGCTAGCATTTGTTCAACACCTTCATAATAAGTTGTACATGAGTTATAACCTTCGAATTGCTATATATTTGCGAAATTTCACTAACTAAGATGGAACTTTACCTAGAATAAAAGGCGTTTTGCATGGTTTTACAATATTTAGTTTCCAGCGCTTATTTTTCAAGATAATGGAACGACTTTTTTGGATTATAGAGGAAGGTTGGTTCAATTTTTGATAGAAATGTTTAGATATTGTGGTGAGGGCGCTCGTAGTATCGCGGTAAAAATAAAAGCAGTCTCCGGTTGGAGCTATATTTGCATCGAGGAAAAAATACAGCAATAATTTTTTTTTACACCATATTTACTTGAAGGCTTATTAAAGCTTATTTTTGGGAGGCACCATCATAAGATACAAGGGTATGTGACAACTCCAGGCACTCAGTCGCGCAGGGTCTGAAGGTGCGTAGTCATGCGGTGAGAAGCTACGCATACACATGCAGATGTGGACGGCGCTTTCGTAGCTTCTCGCCGCATGCGTTGTCTCTCGCGAATGACTTGAGCAACGCATGTCGTGAGCCAGAGTGGTGTCGGTTTTTTGGCGCACATCAATGAAACATGCGTATGCGTCCGCCCACGATATAGACGGGTTTTCGGTTTTGTGCCGTTCGCGAGACTAGTGCGGACTTGGTAATTTTTTTTTATGTGTATTTGTGGCTGGTAACTGGAAAATGGAGTATGGCCTTTATTAATACTGTGTCTTATTTTATTATTTCGAGGCCGACTTCACTTAAAAGGTGTTCAAAGTCATCTACTGATATACGTGCATAAGTTTTGAAATTGTCCAGTATTGGGTTCCCAAGCCAAATCCACAAATAAATCGGGCCTCATTTGTCGAGTTCTTCTTTTAAATGAATGGGTCATCCATCATCGCCTATTTTTCTTTTTTACTAAACTGCTAGTCACTACATACGCGGCACTAACTACCATAAGCTACTCCTCCGACATTTTTTACGAATGGATGGAGCGACTTGAGCACGTATGCATCTGCCGCGAATTTTAGTTTCAACGAATGCTCTGAGCGCGAATGACTCGAGTAAGCACGCATATGCATAGCTTCTCACCGCATGCGTGTGCAAGTCTGTACGCACCTTAATGTTCACATGACAGCAGATCTGCGTGGCGATCATCATACATGTATTAACAGTGGGTGTGGAGACAAGTTGCTTGCAGATTTTATCCTAGAAAATACGAATGTTCTAAGAAGCAGGTAATCATGATACCAGTATCATCGCATTTTATTCTAAAAGGAATAGTATCTTCAAGCCTGTTTGTCAATGTATATCCCACCTGAAATAAGCCTGATTTTTTTTGGATGATTGCATTGTAAACGACTCAAAAAAAATCTATGCGTGTCTCCGTCTCAAACCGCAACCATAATCTTAACGCGGCTTGAACCGAGCGGTCATGTAGAGGATTACAGTGTTCAGCTTGAAGTATCATACC
Source organism: Bruchidius siliquastri (assembly GCA_949316355.1). NCBI lineage: Eukaryota > Metazoa > Arthropoda > Insecta > Coleoptera > Chrysomelidae > Bruchidius > Bruchidius siliquastri. The sequence continues at coordinate 13,052,737 of OX438534.1, read as the reverse complement.
GACGCAAGAGTCGTTCACGCGGCACAGTACGTTCATGTGAACTTGTTTAGAATGACCTATTTTGTCAGCAAATTATCTGAGCAACAATTTATTACTTATTATTATTGCACAAGAAGTCCACATTGAAATTAAAAAAAAAAACGTTTTTCTAGAAAAATCACGATCGTTTGAAGCGCAATATCTTAAACGATGCGTCTTAGGAGAATAACTTATTAAGTAATTTGTCGCATATTACCTTAGTAATCCATTACCCCCTGATGTGTAAACGTTTTTTTGTAGTGGGCTCTCTGACCATATGATTGACAATTTTTCCTCACATTTCATTCAAGGTGGCACCAATCAAGATCGTAGTCGATGATGACGACGAAGATGATTACGTTCCGGCTGGTAACGATAGCAATGACGGTGCAATCAAGATAAAAGAGGAGAGGCTTGATGATGGATTCGTAGAGGTGTCCGGATTGGTTAGTTTGCAAAATGGTGGTCAAATTAAAATCAAGGCGGAGCCGATTGATTTAGGTAAGGTTTGAAAGAATCGACATTGGATCTGTCTAAAACAGGCTAGCATGAGCACAACAAAAAATTTTCATCTCCACATCTCATTGGAGGAATATTGTCTCTCCGATTCAAATGTTTGGACTTAGTTTTGGGTCGGAAAGGGAGAAGTCGCGTTTGCGGCACATACAAAGTGATTTTGTTTTGAAGAAATGCTTTGTTGAAGGGGGATTTATAATAAAAAGATACTAACAAAACTCTTATTCCATTTTTATCATATTTCCACTATTTCCTATTCTGTAAAAACTTCTTTGCGTTCAGTTTCTCTTATCTACCCAATTCTTTGTCTCACTGTATATGTTTTTCGTCACTGATTGGTTTGCCATGTACGTTCAGCATAGGATTTCCAGGTTAGTTATAACTATTACACTGGAATCCGTAAGTGGACAACTAATGATATTTAGAAAAATTAGAAAGAAAAAATTTTGCCCCACTGGCGACAAAAATTTTTTTTCATTCTAATTTTCCTAAATATCATTAGTTATAACCATTATTTAAAACTAGAACAAAATTTCTGTAATATAGAGTAGACCTCCGAGGGTTTTTAATACAAAATTTCATTCCCCACAGACGACATACAAGAAGTCCCGGCAGATACATCTGGTCCCTCGGAAACCGTAGAACTGGAAGAATCCAGCAACCCCGTCCCAGCTCACCCAGAACTCATACCGTCGATCGACGGTAACGTGGAGATCGTGTCGCTGTCCTCGAGCACCGGCTCAAATCTCGGCGGAAAGATAAAGATCAATATCAGCAAGCCACTGCCTCAACCCCAAGACAAGGACCACGTGGTGACAGAAAGCGATTTCCCATCAGAGACATATGTGGACCCTTTCGAGCCCTTCCCTCCTGGGGAAGAGCCTGAACCCGTGTCGGTGAAACCAGCGCTGAAAGGGCTCAAGCTGCACAAGTTGGCGCCCGTACGTAGGGGTGAGGAGCTTACAGGACTATGTTCGATAATGTGATCTTTTTTTATTCAATTTCTTTTTGTACATACTTTTGTAAATATTTATATGCGGTACTGAATATAATTATTGTTTTTATGTTATTTATCGTGATCTGTTTGCAAAGCGCGGATCCTAAGATCATTACGCAAACGGTGCCTGTTATTGTTTGTTGGAAATAAATTGGATTATTCCTATCATGTGTATAATTTGTGGCAGATCTTTTATTAGTTATTTTTGGATTTTAAATGATTGATTAAATAAACAGATTAAGTTAGATATTGTCGTTTTTGTGTATAAAATAGTACTAAATAAAGGTTAGTTTAGTGAAAGCATACTATGGTTGTTTTAGTACGTATCCCAGTTACCCACGTTGAAAATGGAAGTGGAACAAAAATATATTTGTTGAAATATCACTAACACGACAACCAATCTCGCTGCGGTTACAACTGGAACATTTCGTACTAGCAAAAACTGATTTGTTCTTCTATATATACTCTAAAAAAACATTTAAAACAATCTTTTACAGTTAATTCAATTTACAAAGCAAAGTTTATACATATGTTTCAAAATCCAGTTTTTATAGAGGGTTCTAATTCCTAACATTGCAAAATATTACCAAGGGCACATGAGAACATCATAGAAACTTTGAACACATTTTTACAAGGCATATTAATATCTCGGGCTTACAACATACTTTTGTAGTTCATTGGTAATAGTAGACATCAAATAAAATGAAAAAATACCAATAAATACCTCTGCTGATTAATTTCACTTCTACAGTTTAAAATTCAGCTGAGTAGGTTTCAAAATAGATGTTAGAATTCTGAAGTGGCATGATACTATTTGCGTTTCATTGAACAAAAAAAAAATAGATAAAAATTTGTGTAATTTACACACAGTTTCAGAAATAAAACTTTTTTTAATTCAGTGACGCGCTTCGATTTATATTTAAATCATCACATTAACACAACTTTTCATCTACTTGATGGAAGAGTTTCACCTAGTCAGAGCATCTACAATCTACGTGAAGAAGAATGAAGAAGATAACTTCCCTCTATGCGATTTTTCAGTAAAATTTAGTGGATTTCCTTAACATATATACATATTCTTGAAAAGTATATGATGCTGAATAAATTGTAAAAACTCCTTTGATAGATACTGTAGCAAAATTTCACATGAGTTCAAGTAGCAATAAAATCAGCAGTACATATATGTAATGTATCTGCAAAATATATCTGATAGAAACCCCCCTCTAATTTGGAATTGCACATCATATTAATGTAAATATTCTTTTTAATCTAAATATATTTGTATACAGGTTTTCACAAATGGAATATAGACTATTTGAATTTCATGTACAGCTTTATATGATATATGTAAAAAAAAATTTAACACTGTATAATTAAAAAGTATAAAACTGCCTCATTCTCAATTCAGTCACAGCAGCTTCAGCTGCACTCCGCACATCTTCAATTGAATCATACATCAAAGCTTCTAATGTTTCTTTTAATGTTTCATCCCATAAGTTAATCATTGTATTTTCTGAAGCATGTATTCCAAGATTCAACAAAAAATAGCTTGACCTTTCTCTCAACAGAGCATCTGAGCTTCTAAGTAGCTCAATGAAATTTAGATCTTTATCACAAATAGGTGACGTCACTACTTTTTCTATAATATCAGCATTTTCTGGAGCTTTCCTTGATATCTGTGTTAAAATAGCAAGTACATAACATACAATTTGATACTTTTGTTGATTGTTGAAAAGCAAGAGTAGTTTCAACAACCTGTAAACTGCTAATACTACAATAGCATCACAAAACTGGATCAAGAACTGATCATCAAGGTGTACTAGGTGACAAATCATCATATATATGTTCTCCAGAGCCTCAAAGTCTTCTAAGGTCAGGTCAATTGCATCTTTGTAATTTTCCAATGAGGCAGGTAATGGAGAGTTTGCTGGGGATGTAGATCCTGATGAACTAGAACCTTTAAAATTTCTCATTAATAACTTTGAGGCGTACACTAGATTTGGCACCAACTTGATATCTTTATATACATCTTTTACTTGAGAAACAGATTCATCTGAAACATCTTTGACAACAAAAGGTAGTGTGAGTAACTTGCAAACATATCCTAAAACTTTTGGACTAGCATTTGGATTTCTTAAAGGTGATACAAGTACATTTGCCTGAGTTGATTCACATAAAGAGGTTAGTTCTCCATTAATAACCTCTTGCATTGTTTTTTGGAGAAAAACAATCCATTCTTCAGACTCTATTGGTTGATTATCTTCTATAAAATTGAAAGTCTTTGATATACTCGCTGATGCTTCATTAGTATAACTTAATGGTTCAGTTTCTGAAGTTTTATAATAGTTCTCACCAACTTTTGGTATATGAGAAGTACTTGAAGCAACAGGATCATTTTTCAAATCAGTCATTTTGTCCTTTACTTTTTCATCCAGTTGTTCACTTTTTTCATTGCTCTTAGAGGCAGATGACTTTGATTGCCTATTTTTTGCACTTTCTTTTCTTTGTGCTTCTTTTATTTGCATACTATTTGGAGTCATTTGGCGTGTAAGAGGCACAGAGCTAGTATTTTCTGACAACACCAAGTGCCCTTTAACAAAAGGATGCTCTAGAATGTCTTCCCAGGTCATTCTTTTCAATGGGTTTTTCTGAAGCAGACCTTTCAAAAAAGATATGCAATTTTCAGATAAGAAAGTTGGCCACTGTATCTGCTCATGCCTAATCAATCTTATCAAATGAAGAATAGAGGCAGTACAAAATGGTGGGGTGCCCATAAGGAGTTCATATATGATACAACCTAATGACCATAAGTCTGCATTGTAATCATAAGGTTGTTCATCTATCAACTCTGGTGCCATGTATAATGGAGTGCCTTTTATTGATGTTAATACATGAGTTCCGGTACTCATATTCCTCGCAAACCCAAAATCACATAATTTTGCACGGTTTTTATTGTCAATCAATATATTTTGGGGTTTTAAGTCCCTATGTAACACTCTATTTGAATGCAAGTAAAATAAGGCTGACACCAGGTCCCAAACAATTGTTTGTACTTTATCTTCTGGTAAGTAACCAGATTTAGCTAATAGAGCAGTTAGCTCTTTATTGGCAAACTCTGTAATGACAACAATTTCATTGTCTGTCTCAAAGGAATCCAACATTTGAATGATATTTGGGTGATGCAAGTTTTTCTGTATTTCACATTCTCGGCGGAAGCCTTTGAGTTCTTTGTTGGAACGACCACGTTTACTTATAACTTTCAGCGCCACAAAAGATCCATTGCAGATTTGTTTTGCTTTGTACACTCTTCCAAAAGATCCTTCACCTAATGTTCCTATCACCTCGTATTTCTCCATTTTATTGTGGCTTGATGTATCAAAGCTTCTGTTATCTATGAATAAAAGCTTTAGTTGTATTATTATAATGGTGATCTGAATACTACATTTACCTTTTTCCTTAGAAATATCCTTAAATTTGGAAGAATTTTAAATTCAAAAACTACATTGCACAATCACATTAGCATTACCGCCAAATCAACCCCAAAACAGCTTGTGAACTATCAATCTAGGAATCTGGATCTAGCCGTGAATCACTAATCTGCTACATCGTGCTGTGAATCTAGTATGAGAAACAGTAGACACACAAAGACGAGTTAACAATACAAATAGGGATCCTCAAACTGTATGCTGGAAGTTCCAGCAAAAAATAATGATCACATTCAAATCTCTGGAAATACTTTCATACCTGCGAAACTAAAATGTGCTTCAATAAAATAATGGAAATGCACCCCACAGTGCGAGTACTGTGTGCACAAAAACATGCAGTGCTAGGACTACGAATGTACGAATGGAAGCAATTCAAACAATGCACTGTGAATATTGTGAATAGCACAGACCAGAGAAACAAAAAAAATATTCTATATTCTAGAAAACCACGAATAAGAATGAGATGATGAATTGATGATGAAAGGAAAAACAAGAATGACAGTAGAGACAAGAGAGCAAGGCTGCAGACAATCCTGCTAACCCAGCGAAAATGAAACTCAGTAAAAACTATGTTTCTAGTTTCTACTTGGCAGCTAGGGATGGCAGCATCGAACCAAGAGCACGATGTATCGCTACATCGATACATTGGAAGGATAATATCGATGTTTATTCTAGTTTCATTAAAAACTTTCATACCTGCAAATGTGTGACCACTGACGAGTACATAAACTATAAAAAGAATGCATAGCTAAAAGTATAAACAAAAATAAACGTTACAATAATCAAATAAAACATAATATTTCCAATAATCAAACAAGACATTTTTATGATTATAATTCATATGTATACCAGTACAAACAATTGGAAAAAATAAATATGAGCATTGCTAAAAGCATTTTGAAATGAAAAAAGATGTTTATGAGCTGGAAATGCAGTAATGGAGGATTTAAAAAGAGAATGCGACGAAATTATTAAACAATCGATGGATCTTTCAAAAAGTGCAATCACTTTTTCAGGGGACTTACAAGTCACGGCTCACAGCCTGTGAGAAACTGCATTCCGAATTCGCAGTTTGCTCCAAAGCAACGCTTTGTATTGAACAGCGATTGAAACATCGATGTTTCTTTTCCGATGTATCGTTTTTTTAAACATCGATACATCATTGCCATCTCTAATTTCAAGCATTTTCAATAACACCATCTATGTTTTGTGTTCTGTCGTTCTGTGATTTGCAACATTTAAGGTAAGACCGTACTAGGCGGAACTGCACTGCAGCGGAGCGACGCGACACGACGCGGACAAATATTATTTAATTGAATTTGTATGGCATATCCCGCACTATGCTACGCGACACCCCACCGTACTACAAAGTAGACTTTTCCACCAACTTTGTCGCGCCGTGGCGTGCCGTGTAGTTCCACTGCCGCTGGTGCGGTATAGCAAGGGCGCGGTGCGACGCGACACTGCTCGTCATTCGTGTTTGGACACGCTTATTAAAAACCTTGTTTGTCAAGATGAATAATTGAATTTATTTTGAGACATCCTAAAGTAGGTATGGAATCTCTTCGGAGCCCTTTTGAGTCTTGGCAGAAGCGTATGATACTCTCCTTCTTCATATTGTGAATCAGGAATATTATGCAGCCATATTTTTTGCTTTTTTGTTGTTTGTTCCAATCTTTCTTCTTCATCGCATAGCAAAGACACTATTATTATGTCCTCGTCAATTCCAACCATCTTGCTTTAATGAAGGCGTAATAACTATTGAACAAAAATATGTCGCATAGTGTCGTACCACAGCAGTTGTAATGTGACACCCTATTGAATATTTTGTAGGGTCGGGTCGCGTCGCGTCGCGTAGTGTAGCACAAGTGCGGTCTCACCTTTACAATTCAATTCTTTGATTCTTTGGTTTCGTTGAAGTTAAAGAGCAATGACTTAATTAGAAAATTGGAATACATTGTTATTATTATGCATATCCAATAATGTACAAGGTATGAAAACATTGAAAACAATGAATTTGTGGGGGTATTATTTTTTGGAAATCCATCGTGATTCATCTTCCTGAGTGAAGAAGTGGTTCATGGTTCACCCGTGTTCATCATCTGTTGACTAACAAATAAACAAATCACCTGTATGACGTAATTTTTATTTTAGTGGTTGCAGTGCTTTCTAAAATAAATAACAGTGATATTCGTTTTAGTAGAAAAATTATGTACTATGTTAGAAATCAAATCAGTTCATGAATTTCCTGAAATGTTTCTCTGAAGAAAAAGCCAGGACCACAGAAATATGGATGACTACAAATTTTTATTCAAAGTGGTTTTAGTAGGGAATGCAGGTGTTGGTAAGACCTGTCTGGTACGAAGATTCACACAGGGTTTATTTCCACCTGGTCAGGGTGCAACTATAGGTGTTGATTTCATGATAAAAACGGTTGAAATTGGAAATGAAAAAGTAAAGGTAAGATATAGAACTTATTTCCAAAATTCCTTATATCTAGTTCCCAAAACAAATGGTACTTACTGAGCCGTATTAGTTGTATACCAGGCCCTAGGCTAAAAATTACTTAGGGCCCTATAATTTGGAGTTTATGTACAAAAAGTACCAGATAAGATTGACCTTATGCTATTATTTTCTCGGTCAAAGGCCCCTAGGCTATAGCCTTCTCAGCCTATTGAATAATCCGGCCCTGGGTACTAATAGCAAACTGATTGTGAAGTTTAAATAATATTCTGAAATATGTTCCAAAACACCTGAATCCAGCAGTGAACCAATGTATACTTATAAGGTTTGACTCAAAATCTAATAAAGCCATAGGTCAGTGATATTGCACTATTAGTATGATTTGTTTGAAAATTGTATTTAGGTGATATAGGAACTGGATACTCTAGCGTTCAATATTTTTCAGCTGCAAATATGGGACACAGCAGGACAAGAACGCTTTAGGTCCATTACACAGAGTTACTATAGATCAGCTCATGCTTTAATACTAGTCTATGATATATCTTGCCAGCCTACATTTGATTGCCTACCTGATTGGTTGAGAGAAATTGAAGAATATGCCAGCAGTAAAGTATTGAGGGTATTAGTTGGTAAGTAATCTAAATTATCTATAAGAATAGTTTTACAGGGTATATGTTTTGCAGTTACAAGTTAGAACACATATATGCTTTTTAGGTAATTATTTATTTACCTCCTTTATAGCCAACAAGTTCACAGGCTGTAAAAAAGCATTGTCTAAAAGTGTGCATCGAAGATGCTTATAGTAGACCAATCAGCATTAAAATGCAGAAAAGCTGACATTATATTGAAAATTATATAGTCAAAACTACCTACACTTATTCCAAATTAAAATGACACAAAATTATTTAGTATAAAATTAAAATAATAAAATTTTTGATCTGCTGTGAATTTAGATACTTCTTTTAAATTGATCTCTCCTCAATGGAGCAAATAGCCTCAGAAACTAATTGCTAGGCCTTCATAGCCATATAATATGGACTTATTTGATAAAAAGATTAGTGGTGGGGTATACGAAGATCAAACCTACCTCTGATCATGTAAGACATGCATTAAGATGGCACAGTTTTATACCTTTTGGAACAATATAAATGTCGATAATTTAGAATATTACTTGGAATTATATCATTCGGAGAGATAATAGAAGAACTTAATACTAAATACACACCATTCATATAGGCATTACATGAAAAAGAAATTAAATCATCAAATGGTATTATAATATCATCCAAATAAAAAACTATCACTCTGCAGTACATTATTAGCCAACTCGAAATATAAATGTCCATACATATCCATTTATATGTTATTTAGATGTAGGGCACTTTAGGTTTTTTAATAGTTTGTGGCTGCACCAGCAGACAACCTTGGCAATCTGATTTATAAAATTCATAGGTAGGCAGGCTGGCGCAAATCGGTTACAGTCTAAGCACTGGCACATTATTCCCAGAAGTTTGTCTGTCTGTGCATTTATGTCCAGAGGTTGTTAGGCATGTTTTCCAAAAAACTGCCAGACTCTTCAACTTCCCAAAACAATCCATTTCTACAAGCTTTTATTTAACTTGCAATGTGTATCTATGTAACTATGTTTGTTCGTTGGAATCTTGCAACTCACTTTTGAAGCAGATATCTTCAACCAATAGAGTTGAAATTAGTGTGACGTCACTCTAAATCCAATATGGTGGACTAAATTTTATATGCTTTCCTACAATATGGGTATCAAATGAGAAAAAAGATCATAAACTCTGTTGCTCCAATCTGTCCCAAATTTTGGTGTACTGGGGTTTTCAAACCTGTCTAGTGATAACTAAAAAGTGAAAATTTTTATTCTTTATAACACATTCAAATAAAAGCTTGTTTTAAAAAAAGTTTTTTCCTCTTAATATATGTAATTTTATGTGTAAGAAAATTTATGTATCTTAGGTAGGTAGTATTTTTTCTGTAAACCAAATTTATAATTTGCTCAATACACTTCAGTTTTCAAAAACTGCAATACTGCACGGAGACCTCTGTCCAAACATTTTTCTTTCATTTCATCTAGCTCAGAGATAAAAGAAGCATCAGCAATAATTCCAGCTTTTTTTATCGTTTCAAAGAAGACTTCATACACAAATGTATCTTTTTTTCGAAAACATGAAACAAATGGGAAAGCCTTCCCCAAACTCCTATATTACCATTAATGTTTTCTGCTCACAAGCCATGTGTTAGAACAATTAATATGGTATTATTTCAAAATTTTCCCTACATAGTCTCTTGAAACATATTAACCAGAAATCATTCACTTCAAAATCATATACACCCTCAACCGGTTGTTATTACAATAGAGTTGGATTTCCACAGCCTTGCAACTATGCTCTTTCACTTATAGACAGCAACAGAAGTAACAGCATTCTCATTGCGCTTATAATTTTCCTAATATTACTTTCATCCTTAGATGTAAGTGAATCATGTCTCTTCTTGTGGTTTGTCAGGGATCTGTCCTTTCTTCTGCGCGCTTTTTGCTCTACATAAACTAACTGTTGGAAATAACATCTAGTCATATCTACAGTTCCGCAGATGACAGCACCCTTATTTCCTTCATGGAATTGCAAACTTTTACCATCCTGAGAGACCAGGAAGATGTTGTTCAGATTAATAAGGAAATTGAGAGAATTGTCGAATGGGGATGTAAAAGTGGAGTTCAGTTTATCGCGCAGAAGATTAACATCAACAATAACATGACATGGCACGATCATGTTGCCAGCCTTGCTAGGTTGGTGTCCCAGTAGCTGGGGGTTCTCTTCCGCTCCAGGAAATTATATTCATTCTCCAAAACAGCTATTGCTACTCTACAAGGCCCATAAGAGACCATCGCTGAAGTACTGCTCACCTTTGTACGGGATGCGCTCCGAAGCACTCCCTAAAGCCTCTGAAGACCATCCAGAAACCTGCAATACGTCTAGTGGATGCGCCTCACCTTACAAAGGAGGACCACAGTCTATAACATGAAAGAAGGGTGGTTGATCTATTTCTATTCTATAGATATTATGGCAGGTGTTCGACCTAGCTGTCACGTATAATAACACCAAGTACAGCAAACGCCAACGAGCCTCTTCCAAAAGTTCTTTTGGAGAATCTCGGCGTTGTGGCATAAGCTACCGGGGAGTTTGTTCTCCAATAGTTGCGATCTACAGCGTTTTAAGGTCAATATGAATAGACATTTATCCTCTTGCAGTGCTATAGGCTCTTTGCATTTGATTGAGAATGACTTCTTACATTTTTTTTAGGAACTTGGTACAAAATCCAAAAAATAGCTATAGGTTAAAATCATTTATATCAATAATAAACCACATATGTTTTTATGGGTACTACATTAATTAATTTCATTGCCAATATAGTTACATAATCTTATATGCTGCAGAGCTGTTGCATGCCCATAGTAAGTCTTCTGCCAACAAACAATCACTTGGTTAATAGAATCTTCATTTACCACTTTTATCCAGCTTGTAAATCCAGAATTCAATTTACAAGAAAACTTGCTTTTTAGTTGTGTTGTCCTGTGCATACATGTTACTTTACTATGTTTAATCAAAATTATTCACCAGAGGAATTTGAACATGACCTGTTCTTATCGGTTACGATACGTATATCATATGTCACTTTGCCTGTATCGCTATGTCTTGCGGATGAAAATACATAATTGCATTTGAGCCTCCAGTGGATTTCTAGCTTTCAAAATCTGAAAGGGTTTTATGTTGTTAAAATATTAACACTATTAGTTTGGATAAACTTCTTCTTTCAGTGCCTATCATCTATTGATATTGGCGATCACAGAAGCCCATCGTACTGCCGTTCTGAATAGTTCTGCTGATGTTAAGCCTGTCCATTTAATGAGATTTGCCAGCCAGGAAATGCGTCTGCGTCCGGGTCCTCTTGCTGTTGATTTTGCCTTGTTAGATCAGTTGCAGCAATCAGTACTTATAATTGCGCATATGTGCAAAGTATGCCACTTTTCTGCTTTTAATCGTCTTGAGGAAGGACTTCCCTGCCTTTCCTCAGTCTTTCTAGTATAGCGTCTATGGTGATGTGGTGCACGTATGACAATCGCACCATTCACCGGTAGCAACACATTTCGAATGCTTCCATTCGCTTTCAGGCATTTTCAGTAAGGCTCCAACTTTCTGCACCATATAAACACAGAGATCACATGGCATTGAAGAACTCTAGATTCGCACATCGATGTTTAACGAAACTATTAAACACATTCTACTATCATCATCTCGCCAGATATGTTTGTGAAACTGTCTTATATTTCGATCGAAACTCGATTATGAATTTTTTTCAGATGCTTTATTCAATTTTTAATTTGTTGATAAGAGGTGTTACAATTTTCTTCCAGACATTTATAGGCCTTGTGGTTATATTATGCACTTCACAAAAGTATATGTTCAGAGCACACTGCTGAAACCTTGTGTTACAAATTGTGGATATAGCAGCCATTACAATGTACAAATTAACAGAGTATTGTAAAAGGTGTTTTACTGGAATTAAAAATAAACTCCACAAGACAAACACGCAACTAACATTAAAGATAAAAAAATTAATAATCTATGATAGACATACACAAACTAAACGTCAGCTGTCATAATATGGTAAAAATTACAGTGGTGGGAGGTAGTACTCTTGGACTCTAGACGTTCGTTACAAAAATAGTTTTAGTCACCCCTACAAAACTTCCATTGAATAATGCTGAATTATAGTCTAGAATATCCAACGACAATTTTGATTTATTTTGAGACTTTTTAGTTGCATTTGTCCGCCACAATTTCATTACTCATCAAACCACTATTTAATCCCGATTCGGATTCGGTTTTGTTTAATATATAGATAATAAGGTATATTCATTATGACTGTTTTTTATAGGCAATAAAATTGATAGAGAAGACAGAGAGATTCCAACACATGTTGGTGAAGCATTTGCAGAGAGGCATAACATGTACTTTCTAGAGACATCTGCTAAGGAATCTGATAATGTAGAAAGACTTTTTATGCAAATAGCTGAAGACTTGATGAAGGTAAGCATTCAAAATCACAATGTTTTATCTCGATAAAATTGATAGGTGAACAAAATATGGCATTCTACTATTTGCAGCTCAAATTTCTTTATATCTATGCTGCTTAGTTTTTAGGTCCCATTGTTACCTCTCTAATTGGAATTTTTATGGAAAAAAATTATCAGTTTTATGTTCATGTCATGGAATAAAGCCTGTTTTTTAATTTTCATGTTGTCATGTTGTTATCACTACAAACTGTTTTTGAAAAATAATATTGTTTCCGTGCTTCAAGGAAACTTTATACTTTAGTTTTGCAGACTTATGAGCATTCCTAACCCTGTTATACGAAATACCTAAAAGCAATAGGAACTAATTTAGCTCGTATAGCAGGCACGTCTATAAAAGAACAAGTTTCCATTGCTATCTTACTTATTTGAAAAGGAAACATCTTATCAAATAAAGGTAATATTGTATGAATAAAGGTATTCCATTGCATATTGGACACATGAGAACGTCCAGCTTTCAATTCTGATCTCTGAACACTCTCGATTTTGGCTCAATGATATTTCCTGTCATATGTGATTTGAGATATGAGCCTATTTCGCATCACCAGAATAATCAAGATTAGTGAATCAAGTGTGATGATATAATTAGACTGCTGGCTTATGGCTTGTGTAAGAGTTGAGGCTTGGCTATATCATTGTCGGCGTGGTTTGGGTATACACATATAATTAGTCCGAATAGCTGCAGCTTATAAATCCCATTAACCATAAATGAGCATATGTACATGAAAACACATGAAAAGTGTTCAGATTGAATTGTGTAGTCACTGTTTTTCAAGTAAATGTTATAAATATGTGATGCTAGTCCTAGAATGAATTTAAAGCAAACATTAACAAGCATCAGCATTGTTTTTAACCTGCATAGCTAACATTTTATTATGTATTGTCGCATTTTATACTTTTTCTGTGTTCAGAGCATGTATTTTTCTAAAACTGAATTTGCACTAGGATTCAAGGAAACCTTCAAGAAATTCATGGTCAATGTCAAAATATCCCCAAGATCATCAATTATCCAAAATATTCTATTAAGCTATTTCAAGATTTAATCAACATATAAAGGTATAATTAACAAGTCTATGGAAAGTTACAGTAGCGGATCGATAGATGTTGATTTATTTATTTTTTACGCTGGCCGCTAAAGGCAACCACATATGTATGGATGAATATCTCAACTGACGTTTCAAGATGATTTTTTTTTCATTCTGTTTTGTATTTTGAAATGTTGCCTAGGCACGCGAAACGTCAGTAACGATATTAATTCATACTTATGGGGGTCCAATTAGCAGCAAGCGAAAAATATAATGATTCAGAAAGATAACCGCAGACTAAGTTTTAGGAGTTATATTAATGAAAATTATGATTTAAAAATCATTTACTACAGGATTCCTTAGATATTTACCGATCTCTAATATCTCTATGAAATTATAATCATGTTTATTGCAATTGGTATATATTATATACTTCTGAAAATGTATTTTTAATTTATTGATTTATTCACGTAATATTAATATTTTGATTGTGCTAGTTCGGGATTTCATAGGCATATCCCTCAACGATTATACAAATACACTTACCAGAAAGCTATACGAGGGTTTCGCTGAAAGTCTTTAGATATTCATGATCTATACGAGTTTGAGCACGCAGCTATTTTGTCTAAAATTGTAAGTGCTTACACGCAAAGGCAGCGTTTGAATCTTTCATTAGTTGCCTTGCCACGGTTTAGAATGTGTTGACCGAATTTCAACGTGAAAGTGGAACCGGGTAGTCGCGATTTTCGATCCATGATAAAAAGGGACTAAAACAAACGGAATTTCACGAAAGTTTAGTAAGTTGATTTGGGGACTCTGGCTCTTCTAGGGCGCTACAGTTTTTAAATGGTTTGCTGAATCTAAAAGGAGCCTGCTCTCATTCGATGATGAACCTGAAAAAGATCGACACCTAGATTGAGGGTTCTCTAAGGATTTGATCGACATTTGGAACGATCATTTATGATCACTTTTGTCTAAGGAAGCGGTGTACCAGATGAGTGCCACATTTGTTGACCTGTGAGCAAAAAGCAACAAGAGTTGAAGGGCTAAGTTTATCCTTGAAATAATTGATAATGGGCACAGTAAAGACACTTAATATCGTAACCGGAGACGAAACATGGTTATATCATTATGATCCCGCAACTAAACAGCAGTCATTAGTTTGGTGCTTTGAAAGTGAGCAGCCTCCAACGAAAATTCGTCGTTCCAACAGTGTTGGAAAGAAAATGGTCGCATTTTTTTTTCTTTTAAAAGTGGATCCATCACAAGGGTAGCCTTGGAAAATCAAAGGACAGTTACTTCTGAATGGTATATAACCAAATGTGTTCCTGTAGTCTTCCAAGAACTATGCAAGAGCCGTCTAAAGACTGGTCTGCCGGGTATTCAATGGCACCATGACCAACGCACCTGCCGACAGCCCCGCTAGAACACTCGATTTTTTTTGCTGAACAGGGTGTCGAACTGTTGTCTCACCCACCTTATTCTCTGGACCTTGCTCCGTGCGACTTCTTCTCATTCCCTATGATCAAAGAGAAGTTACGAGGTCGCCATTTTTCCAACGATGAAGAGGCAATCGCTGAATTTGAGGAAGTGGTAATTTGACAAGTGGTTTTACCGAATGCGTAAATGTATTGAGGTAGGGGTAGAATATGTTGAAAAAACAGAATAAAGTTTTAAAAAACCTTGTAGTTTTTCTGTATCTAAAAACTTTCAGCGTGACCCTCGTATTCCCCTGATGCATAACATTTTAATTTCACATTTATACTAGGACTTCGGATAGTTTATGAGTGATATTCGGTAGCCATTGTTAAATATATTGACAACTTATTTGTGAAATATTAGGAATTTAAATAGTTCAGTCGTAATGATAGAGGCATTTGAACAAGTAAAAATATGTACAATTTAAGATATTTGAAAAACACCTTTTCTTTCTTCCACAGCAAGCTAGAACCAGGGATCTTCCACGATATGATTCTAATGTACAGAGTATAAATGGAAGAACATCTTCGATAGGAGATTCCACTTGTTGTAGCAAGCTTCATTAATTTTAATGGTAACTTTAGGTGTATATAACAAGTCATCAAAATTAAACCACATTCATCTGAATTCTTGCGAGGAATACCGATTGTTGCCAATTAAAGGAAACGTTCTTAAATAATTATAAATTTTCTATATGCACTATTTACTGTGATAAGCTTATTGGCTACTAGGTTTCAAATTTGAGGATTTGAAATTTAATTTTTTTGATTGTTTCCAAAAAAGCATATTAAACCGAGTTAAAATCAAAACAATGTCGGTAAAACCATATCTTCACATAGACCTCCAACAAATTGAATTTCAGTTTAAACCTATTTGTTTGCTAATCAGAAACAACAAATACCAAGTTAAAATCATTTTCTCGTACACATGCATTCTCACAAGTACCACAGAGTAACACTATTTTTTTCATCTAATTACTATATTACACCACCGCTGGTGGCTGCACTAAGCGGTGTAAACAGGCTGGCGTTGCGAATTGATCTGCCTTAGGCAACGCGTTGCGCAATGCGTCCGTTCAGCAGCCACGCCTTCATGTCACCACTGACAAGCGAGAGGATGTGGTCCTATTTGCTTTTGATTGATGTTGAGTTTTGTTTGTCCTATCAATGTAATATGATTCAGGAAACGTAATGCATATGTTGGAGACCAAAGCCTTAACTGGCAAAGTCTTAGCGCAAACCTAGCTTACTTATGCTAGAGTAGCTTTATGTAGCGACAAACGAACACCAAATAGAATTCCAGCAACGTTGTACTCTTCATTATAGATAACCTCACGAAAAGGTACAAGGCCTATCGCGCTTCATAAGCGCCGCAAGAGGATAAATGTCTACTCACATTGACCTTAAAACGCTGTAGATTGTAACTATTGGTGAACAAACTCCCCGGTAGCTCATTCCTCCATAACGCGGAGGTTCTCCAAGAGAACGTGTTTGCTGTCCTGGAGACTCTTTGTGTCATTATGCGAAACAGCTCGGTCGAACATCTGCCATCATAATATTTGTGGAATAGAGACAGATCAACCAGCTCTTCGATGTTATAGACTGTGGAGGTCTTTTGTGAGGTCAGACGCATCCACTAGTCGTATTGCTCGTTTCTGGATTGTGGTCAGAAGCTTTAGGAAGTGTTCCGGAGCGCATCCCCACACATGCGAGCGGGAGAGGAACTCCAGCTTCTGGGACGCCAACCTAGCAAAGCCGGCAGCTCGGTCGTGACACGACATTTAATTGGTAACGTTAACCCCCTATAAATTGAGCTTCAAGTATTGATCGACTCTCTATCTCCACCGGTGGCATTGAACTGCAGTCTATTTGTAGATTTAGTAGAGATAGTATGTTGTTCCGACAGATGTAGTTTGTTACAGGATTCTCATGCGACAGTAAAGATATAATTTCCAATAGTTCGTTGATAGCCTACAATAAGACCATATGGCTGTTTCAATCATCTTTCCATTGATTTAACTTCAAAACATCGCACCACGATTCTCTCTCCATAAGCGCAGCATGGTGTGAACGTACTTCAAAAGGCAATGTTCTTAGCGCAGCGCCAGCGGCCGCGATTGAAATATAACATTCTTTAGTTCGAACAAAACATTTTTGGCTTACGTTTCTATGAACTTCATACTTTGTAGCACGTTTTCGTTTCATCTACAAAGTCTATTGAAAGTTCAATTTTAATGATGATTTTTAATAGGGTACGAATTTATATTATTATTCTAGAAGCTTATCTGAAATATTATCAACAGGATCTATGATATCATGAAAAAGGTGCATAATAAGTAATTGTGTTTGTTATTCTAAAGTTGTTTTATATAATGATAAATGTTGTTTTTATGGGCGTGCTGTTGTTGAGATTAAATTAAGATTTGTTCACCATTACATGGTTATATTATTAGTAAATAAGTGAGGTTTGATTTGTTATACTAAAATTTATTTTATAACAAACGAATACACTATTTTCGCAGATACTTCTGACCTTTTTTACATTGGCATCTGATTAGTCTGTATTATTTTTGACTTAATTCTATTTAAGCCCACATTTTTGTGTACAACAAAAAAGATTTCATTTGGAATGCCGTTGTTGTTGATTTGTTGCTAATCAGCTATTGCTGTCTGAAAGGTTCGAAGTATCCGCAAAAATAGTCTTTGAAAGTGCATTGACATTTTTGTATATGCATATACAATGTGTCCCAACAAAAGTGAGAAAGTATGTTGGTAAGGAAACTATAAACGACATGAGAAAACGTTTTCTACGGCAAGATTGCACAACTTCGTGGTATATCAAACATCTTTTTTATCTTCTGATAT
Organism: Bruchidius siliquastri; assembly: GCA_949316355.1. Classification (NCBI taxonomy): domain Eukaryota; kingdom Metazoa; phylum Arthropoda; class Insecta; order Coleoptera; family Chrysomelidae; genus Bruchidius; species Bruchidius siliquastri. The sequence continues at coordinate 13,034,735 of OX438534.1, read as the reverse complement.
TTTATTGCGTATCCAGAAAGATCCTTTCAAAACAAAAAGGTTTTAATCATCGTTTCCAGTTATCCTGCCTGATACAATACTCAACTTTGATTACTCTGCGACATTGAAAAATCACATGCAGAATCTTTAATCACAAAAACAATTTTTCTAGCTATTAGAACGTCTATTAATCCTTTTTTCAAAAAATTCAAACAAAACTCCTTGTATAAATATACATCATCCTTTTTCCATGACAGATCATTTTTGAGGGAAATACTCGTTCATTTATCAAAGTACTTTGATAAAGGCCGCGAAAACTTATTCGTGCATTTGTTTTATCCGTCTTATGTGGTTTTGATTAATTGCTAAACAAGTAGAGATGAATCAACAAGATAACTACAGAAGAAGTTTCAGAAGTTGCATTAACCACTTTATCTATAAAGAATTACAATGTCAGTTATCAAATCACTGTTCTGTCGTTTTTACAAAAATTGTGGTTGCTTGGTCTTAGACTCGGACGTTCCATGATCAATCTCATTTATTTAGATAGGCAATATAGTTAGAATTGTTTTATCAGCCATTCATGCCCGAAGTGCTCCCCAACAATCCCCCCCCCCCCCTCAGCTGTACAAGGTATGGAGGACACATCCATCCCACTACTGAAAGTCATTGCAGTGTCATCGATGCCAGAAGCCACTTCAAGCTAGCTTCGATAACAGCAAAGAGGAGCACAACCAAAAACTTAAGAACGAACTCCTCTCATGTCCTAACTCGTCCAGATCATTTTGGTCTGTAGCCAAGACTGTTAGCCAGAACTTCTCTTACTCGTTCATACCACCACTGACGACAGCGGATGAGTCGATCGCATCCATGCCGAAAGAAAAAGCAGACATCTTTGGGCAGATTTTTGCTACCAATTTTACAATTAACTTCCAAAGAGGCGCTACCAACTACCATCAGTGTGAACTCAAAAATGCCAGAAATTAGATTTCAACACAGAGATATCAGACACATTCTTGGAAAACTGAACTCCAGGAAAGCTAGTGGTCTAGACCAAATACCAGCCGTTCTCCTAAAACGTTGCACCGCAGAGCTTACACCTGTCCTTTTACAAACCATTTAAACTCTCCTACCAGCGAGTAGTAGTATAATCAGTACCTAAGAATTTCAGGAAAAATATACCCTGCAACTATAGACCTGTGACTGCTCTTCATCATGGTCAAGGTTATGGAGACTGTTATACACATGCAGCTTCTGAACAAATATAATATCAATGATCGCCAATATGGTTTCCGCAAGCATAGATCCACGGGAGATCGTCTGGCCTATGTTACACATATGTGGAGCAGATCAATAGAAGGTTTTCGATAGGGTGTGCCATAAGAGATTTTTGATCAAGCTTGCTGCCTCCAGGCCTGTGCCATTGGTAGGATAGTTTTCTCAAGGATCGCTCCGGATATGCTTTGGATGTACTTACTATCAATGCGAGTGTTCCTCCAGGATCTGTGCCTTTTCCAACGCTCTTGCTGTACGTTAACTATTTTTTTGGAAACATCATCTAATCCTATCTACAGCTTCGCTGATGGACATGTCATGGCACGATCATGAAGCTGGCCTCGCTAGTTCGGCATTCCAGTCGCTGGGGGTTCTCTTCCGATCCCGAACAGCTGCTGCTACTATACAAGACTCAGATCAGGCCACCACTGGAGTACTGCTCGCCTGTGTGGGGATGCACCACAAAGCACTGCCTGAAGCCTCTGGACACAATCCAGATGCGAGCAATACGTCTAGTGAACCTCACAAACGACCTCTACAGTTTGGAACGTCGAAGGAGGGTGGCTGATCTGTCCCTATTCTATAGATACTATCATGACAGATTTTCAACAGAGCATAATAACTCCAAGAGTGGCCAGTACAGCAAATACTAAAGGAGCTCATCAGGCGGATTCTCACCAGGTCGAGCTTACACCGCCTCGAACAAGCCTGTTCCAAAAGTCGTTCGTTTGAAGAACCTCGGCATTGTGGAATGAGCTACCAGGAAGTTACCCGATGGCTACAATCTACAGCGTTTTAAGGTCAATGTGAATAGACATTTATCCACTCGCAGTGATTATGCAGATGGACAAAAATGTTTAGTTACTTCATTTTTTCTTATCTAAGACACTAGGATATTTCAAATTGGCAGAGAAATGTATCGGTAAAGTTGGATATTTTTCAGACAAAATACGAAAGAAATAAATAACGGACAATTAAAACTCTAGGATATATTACACCACCCTTTTATACTTTTGAAAGGGTTCATCAAAATACGCAATAATATATAGGAGTTCTATTAAAAATACCTTTGCTATGCTATGTAATTGTAAAACACCTAGCATATGCCCGATTATTTTCAGAATATATATTCAGCGTATCTGTTTTGCTGTGAAAACCGTTTCAATATCTCCCGTAGTTTGATTCATAAATCTAATGTTCTGCTTTGTTGGGGCACGAAACCCTGTTCTTATTATATAGCATTCAGTTAATCTCAACTGCTTATTATTTAAATTAAACTCCAGGAGTTTCAGATAAGTAAAAAAAATAACTGAATTATGGCAAAATTTTGATGAATGTACATACGGGTATGATATTACTCAAGTCGATGGATAATCTGATTACATTTATAAATCACATCACATATATCTGAACGTCACTGAAAGCTTGACCTTCGATTAAGTATTAAAGTAGTCAGTGGCCCTTAACTTTTTATTTTTATATGTACTTCTCCTATTTGGTTCTCTTATACATTCCATTCTGTTTATATGGTTGTGAAACTATTTATTATTCTATTGTTGTTATTTTTTTATAGTCTTGTTCAGCTGCTCTAATTTATATTCTTTGTCCGTTTGTTGATTATTTATTATAGATTTTTAATAATGTATTTGGTGTTGTAAACTTTCAATAGCTTATTTTAAGCGTTCCTTTGAGATATCACTCAAAGTCATATTACTGGATTAATTGATAACAATACCCCAAGATGTTGCTTGAAACTTGTAGACAAGGTGGATTTTTCAAAAGTTTGATTTCGGACTCTCATTGTCTATAAAATTTTTGAGTATCACAACGTTTTCGAGTGATATGAACTGAAGTTCACCTAAAGACGATTTATGTTAGCATGTCAATCAAAACATTATGATACTTAAAAATTTTATAGACAATGGACGTCCGAAATCAAACTTTTGAAAAATACCCCAATAATAATTATATTTACAGAATGAAAATCGGTTTTGTGACAGTATAGAATGGCAAAAATTCAACCAGACCGGAATTTGAACGAATCATTCTATTCCTTAGAAAGATCCTCATCCTGTAAAATATTTCTGATATCTCTAAGGAATATCCCTATTAACCTCCAGAGTTCATTTTACCTTGTTGATGCAAGTACCATATCCATGATATACTTGTTCTGGCCGTTAAATGAAACCACATCAGTATGGAACAATACTCCTGTGAAAATATGAATCAAGTTATTATCTTTGAGATTGTGAGAAAAAATCATAAATAACTACAAGCTCTTAGAGCGCCGGTAAGAGGCACTAAATTTAAGTTGTGTAGAATTAATTGCAGATACAATCATAAAGATGATAGGTTCGATATTTTCACAGGATTATTGTCCTTAATGTAGGTAATACACTGTCGATTTTTTTATTAGATTAAAAGTTCATTATAAGGGCGAACGTTGGTTCTAGGTATTTTTTCAGGCCAAACCTTCGGAACCAGTTAATCATACTAGCATAAGAAGTGGTCCGCAGTTTTAGATTTTTAATTGAACATGAAATTTCGACTTGCCTATCTTTCTGGACTTAATTTTGATACGATAGTGCCAATGATTTTCTAAGGAAGGATGAAAATTGTTGTCCCTAAATAATGCAGAGCTTAACTCCTTTTCTATACCGGGTCCAACAAAAGCACTAAATATGTATGCACTGAGTTTAATCCATATGTTGTGAATTGATATCATTTCTTATTAATACATTTTACTGGATTGACTCTTGACAGTTGGTACCACATGTCACCACACATATTAGAGAGTTTTTTCAACAATCAATATTATTACAATGTTGAAATATCTTTTGCTGATATTGAAACTTTTATGAGACATGAAGGAAAGTGGGTTAACAATTTCTAAATTTAATTATTATATAACAAAATATGTAGCACTGGGTATCAAAAGATTGTTATGGCTTAATATTTGTATAATACGCGCATTAATTTTTATAATTAGTATGATGTGTAAGCAATTTTTTATAATTTTTTTATTGCATTCGAACCAAAGAATAATGATTGTACTACTAAAATAAAGTCATATAAACAAAAACAATTTATTTTATTGTTCTATAGTTTCATGTCGGTGAAATATTACAAAAATAGTTTTAACGTTGAAATTACATGCTCAAAAATTGTGTGTCAACTATATAACACTTGTTATCAAGATTGTAAATGGACTTTACTCATCAGTTGATTAGAAAAGCGTTGCTCGACCTCGCTGAGCCTAAAATGAAGACCTTCATTATTATTATTAAGATATCGTTTTGGCGCAATATACCGGGTTATTCACGTTATTCGACACGAAGCATTATGGATAAAGTATCTGATTAAAAAAAAAATCAAAATATTGGATGGATAGGGACCCATTAAAGCTACATTTTAAAAATATTTTCATGTTATACAGGGTGTCCCCAAAACACGAAACGTATCAAAGTTGTATTTTTTAAATAGAACACCCTGTATATTATTTTATTTTTGGTTTGTACGATCAAAATTAAGGTAAGTTTAATTATGGTTTAATGCACCTAAGCCTTATGGTTTTTGAAATATCGTTAATTTTGCGAAAATGTAGTATCTATTTCAATGCTTAATTTCTCAGCTGGTGATTTCTTTTTTTTTAACAAATTGATGCTCAATTCTACCAATTGATTAAGTTTTATTTCGCACTCGTGAAATTTTTACTAACTTATACAGAGTGTATAAAAATTATGATTAGAAAATCACTATCTTTAAACGGTAATAACTTGTTTAATTTAAATGGGATGCTCTGTATTTTATGTCAACAACAGATGTAAAATCTATTTGTCTATCGAATATTATTATACGTTCCTATAGCTAACTCTTCACGTTTTCAAGTAATCCGAAGTCATAATCATGTAAACTGATTTTACAAAAGTTATTATTTATCAAGTCACCTATGGTGTTTCCATTGTTATGAAATGTACATTCGTCAGTAAACATAACTAAATTGAAAAACTTTTCATTATCTGCAAGTTTCTCTAATACCCACATACAAAATTCAACTCGTTTCCCATAATCGTCTTCGAACAGCTCTTGATGAAGCTGAATTTTATAAGGATGGTAATTATATTTTTTAAAGATTCTTGAGGCGCTTGCTTGGTTTATGTCGATATTTTGCGCAATTTAGTTTTGACTTATATGGGGATTTTCGATTACAGAGGTGATCACCGCAAATTCAGTTTCTTCATTTCCTGTCACAGGTTTCATTTTAATAGGTTTTTCATACTGAACACTTCCAGTTAAACTGCGTTAACAGTCTCTCAAATACTGCCTTGTTTGGATGGTTTATGTTGGGAAATCTTTCAGCGTAAACTCGTGCGGCCAGGAGGCAGTTTTGAAGGCATTCTCCCAGTATAAAAATCATTTCGATCCGTTGTCCTTTTGGATAAATTAGCATTTTTACGACAAAGATCACAAACTATTGCTAGCACTAATACAACGACTAGTAATTGACAACATCAATAAATAACTGACAACCTTAAGTAAATAATAATCGGAGTTGTCAAAACACCATAGGTGACTTGATAAATAATTTTTGTAAAATCAGTTTACATAACTAAGACTTCGGATTACTTGAAAACGTGAAGAGTTAGCTATAGGAACGTATAATAATATTCGATAGACAATTAAATTTTACATCTGTTGTTGACATAAAATACAGGGCATCCCATTTAAATGAAACAAGTTATTACCGTTTAAAGATAGTGATTATTTAATCATAATTTTTAGACACTCTGTATAAGTTCGTAAAAATTTCACAAGTGCGAAATAAAACTTAATCAATTAGTAAAATTGAGCATCAATTTGTTAAAAAAAAGAAATCACCAGCTGAGAAATTAAGCATTGAAATAGATACTACATTTTCGCAAAATTAACGATATTTCAAAAACCATAAGGCTTAGGTGCATTGAACCATAATTAAACTTACCTTAATTTTAATCGTACAAACCATGAATGAAATAATATACAGGGTGTTCTATTTAAAAAAATACAACTTCGATACGTTTCGTGTTTTGGGGACACCCTGTATAACATGAAAATATTTTTAAAATGTAGCTTTAATGGGTCCCTATCTATCCAACATTTTTATTTTTTTTTAATCAGATACTTTATCCATAATGCTTCGTGTCGAATAACGTGAATAACCCGGTATAATAATACGCGACTAATTTTTGCTAACTATTATAAGATGTAGGCAATTTTTTATTGCATTCGTACCGAATAATGATTTTATTACTAAAATAAAGTTATATAAGTATAAAAACTATATATATTATATAGTTTACGTTTGTCAATTGTTACAAAAATGGTATAAACATTCAAAAAATTTCATGCAATAGCATCGATTGCGTACATGACTAGCACTAATTGCTGAATCATCCACAGTTCACTCGTAGAGAGTAGTTAACACATTTTGAAGTGATTCACACTTATTTGAATTACTATTGTTGGTTAAACTTTTTATTTAAAATCACCTAAGATTAGATAGTTTTTTGTGGACCTGCATATGTACCATCCACCCCAAACTTTTCAATTTTGAGCAGATTCTTCGTGAATTCGAACAGTTTTTCTTGTAGTTCTTCAGATTTGGCTCGTTCGCTAGTAGAGTATATCTTGCAATTGTGGATGTAATTACCACCTTTTCCTTCTAGATAAGGAGAAAGGCAGGCATAAACGATTGGAATTGCTCCCTTTTCTGGTGACTGAAAAAATAAGAAGTCTTAGCAAATCGAATTAAATCTGCCAGGTGTCATTCCAACGAAAAATTATTTGAAAATGTACTATAAAATTGCCTAAATAGCAAGAAGTTTTGAAGCCATAATAGGACAGATGGGAATTGCAGGCAGGGTCGAGGAACGAGCATAATACCTTAAAATCGCGGGCAAATAAAATTGCAGAAAGTGGAACCCATTGCGATAAAATCTATTAATAGTCAAAAAAATTTAAACGACGGTTTTTGTTAAAAATAATTTCGATGTAGTGAAATTACTAGGTAGATGTGTAAGGGTTGCCCATTACGAGGCCGCGTCGCTGAGCATCAAAGAATTTAAGAAAAATTGTATACTTTCATATATTTTGTAAACTATTGGTATCATCAATCATTTCAGCATATTTTTCTTAATGAATACACTATATACTACTTTCAGAAAATATTAATGCATGTTTTGAACTTGCCCATTTAGTCTATGCGAGGTCATAGAAATATAAATGTATGATATCGGGTTGAAGGGTGATCAACGTAAAGACTTAAGGTCATCCTCGACTATTCACAACTTGTATATATGAAGCTGTTCACACTACATTTACAACACTATAGTGGCGAAACGAGACGCGAAGGTGACTCACGAAACAAGTAAAAGGCAGGGACACATTGTTCTGGTCCGGTGTGATGCGTCAGATGCGCTATGTGAGCACACTTTACGGTACGTATTATATGCGAGTTCTCCATTGTAAAGTCATGGCGTCGACCAGTTCATCGGATGAGTGGGAAGAAGAACTGAATTTTGTCCTAGTTGCAATAATTTGTACCGAAAGGAATAAAAGGAAATATTGGGTACATCCAATAAATTCCTAACGATATCTTCATGGAGTGTACCATACTCTGATCAATCTTTTGGACGTGAGTGATCCGTTTCATATGTATTTCCGAATGGATAAACTGTTCTTCCCATTTGTTGTGCTATTTCATCTCAGGCTTCTGCACGCAGGTTCTGTTCTCGATAGTCATTACTTTTGATATATAAGCATTCGTGCTCTCATACCTTCTCAATTAGTACAATTTCGTTCATTTTCATCTGCACCATCCCCTGTTCATGTGCATACTACTCAAATATCACGCCACGCATCGTGATGAAAATTTAACTAGTTGGGATTGGAAACACGTCGTGTGGCGTGGAGTGTGGTAGCGTCAGACAAGTATTCTCGCATACATAAGAATATAAAGTGCCACATCTTTCTGACGAGGCGTCGGATGGCATCGCATCAGAGCAATGTGTCTCCGCCTTAAATGATGTGCTCGTTTCCCGTGTCGCGACTGATAGAAACTCATCTTGCAAGCTGTAAACCGAAATATGAGTCTATGAGGTATTACATTGCTCCGTTTCAGGTAATTTTACTAAAAACCTCATAAGGCTTAAAGTCGATATCGTACTTGCTCTTCACCCTGTTATCTCAAACAATAGTCATTGGATGACTTTGGACCCAAGAAAAATATAGATCAGAGAGCCTAGAAATTATACCATTTTCTATCCTTGACTTCCACGCTTTTTGTGAATGATCGGAGAACACGCAAAGCAATCAAAATACACAGAAAATGAACATCAATTTACAATACTTAGTCCAAAAATGCTTAATCTGCATACTGTGTACTGTGTAAATTTGAATCCAGGAACTTTGCTATTGAATAAATAGGTACTTATTAGGAAAATAAAAAAATAAAATTAACTACTTTATAAAACTTATAATAACAAATATTCATCTGAATACACCCAAAAATAAGTGAGAATCAATCCGGAAAACATAAAATGAATTATAATTTGGCGGTTCCATCCACCCTGATTAACCGCTAAAAAAACACCCTAACTAAGTACGGTTTGGCATCTTTCGTGTTTAGATTTAAATTTTCTTGATTATTACGCTGCCTTCAACTATTTGTGTTTAAGGCTATGAAGCTTTTTTGTACAATGCTCCTTCCAGTAGACAGAAAGGTTTATAGAAATTAATGGTATAGTGTATAGTATTCGTGTAATGCACAGATCTATAGTTATACTTGAAAAAACTATTTTTTTGAGATTTTCGATACTTCCCATACATATTCTCGTAGTAAAAGTATTTAGATTTAGGTAAGATATAACATAAAGCACTGTCACATGGTGCCTAGAAATACATGTTGTTTTTCTACAACACTTTAAGGAACACACATCATCGATATGATACACAGCCTATCGTCATCTCTTTTATTATGCGCCTTTTACTCCACCTTTCGCTATGCTGCCAAATATACGGTGCCACAGGTCGTCGCTTTCACATTTGCATGCTTGTAGAATGCTCTCTTCTTTGTTTTCGTTAATACCCGATGCATGTCCAAAAAGATTTTACCCTTGGTGTATATGCTTAATACATCAGTGGTAACATGAGGGTACATAATAATTACATATTTAGGCAACGTTTGTCATACGATATTTAGAACAATAAAAACCATTTATAATAATCCAACTGATAGCTAATAGATCAGCACCTACTTTAAGATCATATTGAGTCAATTCAAATGAAAAATAACCAGATTTGTGTAAGTCAGGTATCAAGATTTCGTGTGCCTTCTGTAATGCTGATATCAGTCGAGCAACACAGCATTCACAAGATACAAACAAAAATCCAGATAGGTCAAATGCTGTCAAACATTTGTTATAGATACCAATCATAAAGTAGGCAATGAAAATAGATAAGTATACTTCATAATTGCAATAAAATACATGATTTGAATTCAAAGGAAACGTTACTGTTCCAAAAACCCTGACTACTTAGTAGTAAACAAACTGATTTTTTCAATCTCAATTTTCATCTAGTATAAGTTTTTCTATATACTTGTTAACTTACTCTTGAAATATCTTGTCATAAAATATGAAATATCTTAACATAAAATATATGATGGAATATCTTAAGGCTTGATATATTTTAATGACATTTTGACAGTGATGGTCGAGGTTTTCTATGGAGTTTCCCTTAACTATAGTGAAAATGCATTCGCCTAAAGACTTCCCTTAAGACATACAAAAGATAAAATAAATTTAAGAACAATTACTAGGCAGGATAAATATGATGAAAGATTTGAGAACTGTTTTACATTAATGATAGGACTTAGTTAGCTGGTTGACAAGTAATCTGGGTAGCCTTAGTAAATAGTCAATTCCTGACGATGATTTAAATATTAAATCTAATACTCATAGTCTTTGGGTCCAGATTTAAACTACTTATTCATGACCACACTGTTAAGACTTTGTGTACATGATATTCACGTCGAGGCGGACAAATTTTGAACGTAGCAAACCATTGCTGGTGGACCGTTTTCCTTTCAAACCATGGCAAAGTCATGAATTTTACGTGATAAAAAATGTATGATCTATATATTGATTTTTATTTTAATAGATAGCTTTTTATAAATATATTGGAAGATTAAAACATGCTGTCGGACAAATATATTGGATTTTTTGCAGAATCGCTTGGAAAACTTATTTAAAATCAAGTGGCAACCTTGTCGGACGATTTTCAGGGGGTAATACTTGTTAACGGATGCACCGAAGTCAAGGGTTCCGTGCAACCCTTATATTTATAACCATTTTCCGAAATATGAAAGAGGATACAAAAAATTATATGCTGTAATAAAAAATGTAATTGTCGGTCAAAAATTTTGGGGTATCTCAATAGTCGGACAAAATAAAACGTTATTTGATAAGCAACAAACCTTCAATTAAAATAAAAATTAACATATATGTAATAAATTTTGTCATCACATCAAATTCATGACTTGCGATGGCTTGGATTGAAAACCCTCCACCATTATGGTTCAAATGAATGAATGAATCGACTTGAATATCACATACACAAAGTTTCAACAGTCTGGTCATTTTAGGTCTGAGCTTAAGGGCTATAAACGCGTCACACATCAGTTTTATTTGTGACGCCTTGTGTTTAAAATACAACTTCATCTTGAAAAATAATCAATCACAATTAACGTAGATTACTTTGTGTTAACTTTTTATATTCACATTCTTACATACTTTCACAGTAAGTGATACTATTTGCAATAATTATTAGGTGTACACTGATCATAAAACGTTCTTTCAAGAAGAATTTCGTTTTGAGAACGCGTGTATTTTTTAAAAACATTAATAAATATCTTGATAACTGTCATTATATGGTATTAACAACGTATTCTTACCTTGAATAAAAGGTTTGGTAACCATGGCACCAAATTTTTCAAATGAGTACCATTGAACAGCTCAGTATTAACTATACCGGGATGTACAGAATGGACCTGGACATGGGCTCCCTCCGTTTTCAGGAGTTTGTCCAGGTAATTTGAAAACAGTATTTGAGCAAGTTTTGATTGTGCATATGCCTCTCCTGGGATATATCTGTGCCTGGAAAAACAGAAAGAGTTTGAGCTTACTAACTGTTGCATTTATTACTTTTCAACTGAGGGTTATATAGTAGAGTAAAAAATATCTCACAAATGATAAAATATCAAAATGATTTAAATATTTAAAAAATGGAGTGAACTTGACTGACTGTATGCTATACATAAATTAATGTGAAAGAAACACATTTTCATTAAGCATTTGGGTATACATGAAAATGGTCAAAATGTTGAGTGTTCTAAATTCTGTTACACCGTTAAAACAAAAATGTTCTTGTAATCAAAGTAAAATAAATCAAACTTCAAGACTAGCTAGATATATATTCGCCTTCATAAGAAATTGCCCAGGGTTTAGGAAACAAAAATGTATCTAAATTTATATAAAAAATGACTCAATACCGTCTTCATATTAGAATTCGAAAAACGCTAAGTATAATAGTAGTATGCAGATAAAAGGATTGTGTATTTAACATAGTTTCACAAATATAACTTTTTTTGCAGTGACGCGTTTCGATTTATATTTAAATATAAATATATATAAATTTATCGACAATCTAAATACTACAGTAGTAATATAAATTCATGCAGAGATAAGTTCATATCAGGTACCTATTATTGATGTCTTCAAATTTCAGTTTACCAATAACATGAGCACAAGAAGATACATTAATTATTCTTGCGTTGTCTTTTTCCTGTCCAGCAGCTTTTATTTGAGGCAATAGGAGATGAGTCAGAAAGAAATGTCCTAAGTAATTTGTTGAAAACTGTGACTCAAATCCATCTCTAGTTTCAATGTAAGGTCCAAACATTATACCAGCTAAAAGTTAAAAAAAAGTACGAAAATCTTAAGTGTGCTAAAATAGTATAGTACTAGGTAAACAGCATATATTCTAAACATGAGCTCACTATTTCCACAAATTAAATTCCTTACATTTAAAAAATATACTACTCTACTTTCCACCTTTATAGCTGATGAGGGAAGGATCTATTGATCCTTTGTTGAGTGGATTGAGTTGATGCTTTCTAAACTGACCAGATTTCAAAACAAAAATTATATAAAGTAAATATTTTTCCAACAGCTTCAATTCCATATTTGAAAAAGATAGTGAATCAATACCCTCCCCTGGGTATTTTACTGCTATTTTCATACAAGAAGGATACAACAATGGAAATCCAAGGAAGCAACTATCATAAACAATACAGAGATTTGTTAATTTGTGGATTAACCTCATATATATTGAAACCACGTTACCATTATTTATCAAATAGTGGATCTTTGAGTATTTTTCCTTAACAGCTGCAGCAAATTCTTTCACAGATTCTAATACACTTATATCTAACTTGAACACATCAATGTTACCCATACTTATTTCTTCACTTCTATATCTTTCTAACAAAGCTTCTCCTTGCTGTATGTTTCGGCAACCTGTAAAAAATAATACATTTTCAGTACTATTTTGTACTTTCATTTTGATCAAATACCTCACCAATAATAACATTGATATCACAACTCAGCAGCATTCTTATTACTTCACGACCTATGCCCCTTGTCCCACCTGTGATTACTGCATTCTTGCCTGTTTTTGTTGGCAAATCTGTAAAATGTATGTATTGTAAATAATTTGTCTTAATTAAAGAAGTAAATTAAAAATACTTTATTTTGAAAAATATAAAAGTCAAATTCAAATAGTTTGGGTCAATGATGTTGACTAAAGCTATCAAAAGTCTATGTTACTGTTTTTTACATTTATCACCTCTGGGCTGAATTTGTAGGTTTTATCTCTTTTTGGCAGGTACATTCCACTCATGATTTTTTTAAAGAGCAAAAATAAAGCTGTTGTAGTTGTAGTAATTTGTCCATATCATAAATTTACATGGCATCATCAAACTGTTAAAACAAGAATCATGAAAAATGGTCCAACACATACAGCTTATCCCACAAAATATGGATGCCAGGCATCCAGATAAAGTTGGACAGGGTCTGGTTTTTTTAGTGCTTGTCTAGCCTGATTAGATGGTGTTGGACCTGCCTGGCCTTTTGTTGGTTTTTGCCTGCCTGCTGACCCTCTTATTGTTGTTTAAGATGTTTTTTTAGTTGAATAGGAAAAGTTGAACTCTGTTTTATTTTAAAAATATGTAGACTGATCACTTGATAAAAAAGAAATAAACAAACATTGTTTTATTTCATGATTAACAGATTTTTGTTTTTTAATTAAATGAGATATCACTTAATTGTGTACACTATTGGTTAAAGGAGACTAATATTTAGAAAATGTAATAATCCTCTATTTGGGCCATAGTGAAAACCCCTGTATTTGTAGGACACTATTGTATACAAGCACCAAAATTTCAAACTTAATACTCAGCAGCAGTGTGCAATTTTATGTGTTTTTTATGTATATGATAAGCAAAGATTTATTGATAGCAGCTTTAGCTCAATAAATTTGTGGAGAGTGAGTAAACACTATTTAAAAATTAAAAATATATATAATCTAGGAAAATACCCAATACCAAGTGAATATTATGTAGTTGAGAAAACACATACCTGTTTTATTAGCTTTTTTCATGAAGAAATCCTGCAACATAGCCCTAGATCCAACGAAATTATAGAACAGCTCATATTTAGCTTCCGCTATAATGGTTTTGAGCGTTTTTTTCGATCGGACAATAGCTACTGCAGTAATGAATACTATGATTCCACAACCAATAATGAATATCATGCTTATTATTTGGTAGAAAAATCATACGCTATCTTGTAATATTTAACTGAGCGAGAAGTACACGTATAGAACAGAAGCTTGGCAGTAGCAAACGTAGTAACGGTATTGACGAGAAACTTTCTCTTTAGAAAATCAAGATAATGCTTAATGAATGGAATTTTTATGCAATAATCATCTGGAACAGAGAAAATTTGGGCGGTATCATAATTGTAATGATATCTGCAAGGAATTAAGCATAATGAATATTTCCCATTTAATCTTGCAAATTATGCAAAATGTTTAATTTTTGAATTATCGCTTATTGAATTCTCACAATAGGCGTGCAAAAAAAGATTAATATAAAAAAATCAGTCAAACACTTGCAAATGGAAGTTAGATAACAGCAACCTGTTTGTTTGTATTTGAATATTCAAATTTTTTGAAAAGTTCAAATATTCAGCTACAACCTTGACCCAATTACTCCAATCCCAACTTCCCAACATAACCTCTTTTATTATCCTCAACAGCTTGCAACACTGCATTTTATATCAGCGACAGCAAACGACAGGCGTCTAGTTTCATCACAGCCACAGCCTACGTAAGAATATTCCACTTTGTGGTTCACTGGTTCCACTTCCACAGAACGGTTAAAGTTTCTTCAAGACAGCGCTCAGCCCGTCAACGCCGTATTCTCTTCCAATACTTTAAAGTACTTATGCAACAATTCCAAATATAAAATCGGTACGGTTTTATCAAGCCTAGGCGAGTATATATAAACACAATTTGGCGAGACCATGTTTGCTACATTCGGATCCCACTGTCGTTCTGCTAACACAACAGAAAAAAAGCGTTTTGTCCTTCGTGAATAGGGATCTGTGATAGGGATCCCTCAACCCTCAACATAAACGATACTTAACATGTTGAATCGAACTGTCATTCTACTAGACGTAAAAAATCTACTCTCACTTTTGGCAGCATCGTCAGAAATGTAGTATATTCAGCAGAAATATGAAATCGTTCCACTAGGTATTCGATAGCGGAATCTGCTACCGTCTATTAAATTTGATCATTATTGTATGTTCTCTAGACCACAGAATATATAAGGTAAGGTAGCGAATAATTTTGACAATTAAGTCGAAACCTATTCCAACTCTGAACCAAAGGACGAAAGGACATACAGAGAACGTCAAATATAAGGCAATTGTTTCATGTTCTGTGACATAAATATGGAAAAGCTCTACCCCACTCCAAATTGACCACGTTTGTGTGTCAAAGTGACGTTTCATATTCAATTTCAATTTTCATTCATTATTTCTTGTTCCTGCTTGTAATTGCTGTAGAAGTGTTTTGGAGAAAGTAGCAATTCAAATATGAAAAATATCTGAAGAAAGTTCATTGTGTAAAGTAAGTGTACCTATGCAATAGTGCTTTGAACTGGCAGGGAAATATTTCACTTCCTTTCATAGGTGATTACAGTTAAAACCTCAAAATGAGTGATACTACTTCTTCTCCAAGCTCAACTCCCAGAACCTTAAATATAGAAGCTCTAAAGGCCCATGTTATATCTCACAAGATAGATTGTGGACTGTGGGCTATAAGAATACTGGCTTTATTTTTTGCATTAGGATATTTAATACCAATATTTGGGTGAGTACATTTCATGTTTAATGACATGTTTTGCTAAATAGCTTGAAGAGATGTTAACCTTGTACCTATTGCGTATATCTCATAGTTCCAAAGGGCAAACATATAATGATTTAATGAGAAATGGTATTGTTAATGATTACAAAATGTTAATATTATAATATTTTTTCCAGGAGTGCATATAATTTCTATTACAAGGTATTGATAGCTAATGCAGCAATAAGTGCATTACGGTTACACCAAAGGCTAGGGAGAGTGACTCTCAGCAGAGAGTTTTTGGCCCAGCTGTTGACAGAAGATAGCTGTCACTATCTATTCTACTCCTTGATTTTTCTATATGTACCACCATTCATGTGTATCCTTTTTTGTACATGCAACAGAAATAACATTTCAAATAATTTTTAAGATTAATCATGCATTTACTTCAAGCTAAGATTATACTGAATTTTTTTTTATAACATTAGATTTCAACACTCACATTAGACGTAATTTGATATATAGGTATGCTTCGGAGTTATACATATACAGAAAACAGGTGTCAAAGGCCTCACTCTGTTGTTTCTTATAGGCACTAAGATAACCTTGCCTCTTGGCACTGGATTTTCTAACTATGCTATTGGACATATATACCATGAAAATACTTGGAAATTTCTTTATCATGACATTCATGATTGAGAAAAGTGATACTTTAAAATTAGTTGTTATTGATTTGTTTAAGAATTCATCATCTAGAAAAATTAATGGTTTTTATTTGGTAACTATCAAATAAATTATACATGTATTTACTATGCATGAGTATTATTGAAATTTATTTACTTTGACAACAATAATCACATGTGTACTCATTGTTTTTAGTTTTGAGTTAGGTATTTTTTATACATGAATGTGTACATTTTACATTTAAATGACAAATATAATTGAAATCTCTACCATCTGTAGTTGCTCATATGTAAGAACTTAAAGCAGAAATAGATTATTAATGCAATATAATGAAACAACTGAAGAATTACTTTTAAAAAGGTTCAAGGTAAAAAAGTGCATTGACTAGGTTATGATTTTTGATTGCTTATCTTATTAGATGGTCTATCATCTGCCTGATTTAAATAAGTTGAAGTAATTTTGTATCAAAAATTATGTAAAGATTAAAGACTGATTAATTTACAAGAAATAAATAATAATTTCATTTTTGATTAACTAGTTCTGATACCTGATTAGATGTTTAACTTAATAGTATTATTGGTTAAAAGAAACTCATTATTAAAAATTGTGAAAAATTAGATTTTTTTCCACAAATAGCGTAAAATCATATGTTCCTCAAGTATAAATGAACTAGCTAGCAAAAACACAAGATTTTAGTTAGTAGTTATACTAGTACATCAAAAATTAGTTGATCTATAAGGGATATCATAGAACTCTCTGATAAAAGGTGTTATTGTAACTTAACTTATCATGTGGTTATACTCTGGTTCAGCTGATATTTTCTACTGGCCACAAATTAAAACAACATACAAATGACTGATTACCTTTAGTCATGTTTCAGTTGCCTCAGGTTCCTTTATCAGAGTTGGTGTTTTTATTACAATCTTGGTAGATTTAGTACTATCACATTTCATAGTAGTACATAGTTCCTGTTTTTAGTACAATTTGATGTTGAAAATAACGTTGCCTGTACCTGTACTACTTTTCAGTGTGGTAGTCTAAAATATTTTGTTTTGCTCTTCCAGTTTGTTGGATGTGGTGATTATTAATGTGGACCGCAATTAAAAGTTGACACTACAAAGGGACTCCAAACGAAATTAATTGGTGACCCTCAGAATTTGCTGATCAAAGTTAAATCTGAAAAAAATCTGGGCCATTATACTGAATATGAGATACAATCATTAATTAACTTTATAAAGGCATCTTTTTTTACCCTCCTCTTGAAATTGTTTTATTTGTGTAGTATAGATATTTGATCCCATTTTACTCTTCTTCTTCGGGACCTATAAAGTGCCGAATCACAGAACACAAAAATTATATAACTAAAGGGAAAATGTCAAAATCACTACCCAATGAACACATTTCATCATCACATCATAGAGTAAAATGGAAGCAATTTTCTATATTACGCAAAGAAGTTAACAATTTAAAGAGGTTGGTCAAAGAATCTTCTGCCTCTATAGAATTGAATGATGAAATATCGAATTCCTCAGTAGACTGTGACCCATTTTGGTTGAATATGTTTCAGGGAAATATCCAATCATTGTTTTCCAAACTTTCATGTTTTCTGTTTTTTTATTGGATCTCAATTAGGCGCAGACTGTATTGTTGCCTTGGGTTCACATAGCTGTATGTTTTCTTTTATTTCAGAAGACATGCAGTATTGTGTTTATGATGGTGGCGATGCATAGTTTCTTGTTTTGGATTCATCAACAGTGTAAATACCTACATGATATGTATTATAGCCTCTATAATAGTTCATAAGACGGTATTTGAAAACAAATCTGTTGTTCTGGAAGCAGTAAAAAATGGAAATTTTCTTGTGTTTTGATATCGGCTGTTAAGGCAGCCGAAATGTTAGAAAAGGTATTCAATCAATTGTATATGGTTTTGATTAGCACTGATAGAAAATGTAATATGATGAAGCTAAAACAGGTATAAACTTTTTTTTAGGGTTTATACCTTTTTTAGTTTAATCTTTTTTGTAGAAGACTCCGATACCTGACTACTCTACTAGCCAGTAAATAGTAACATTGTCAAATATTTTATTCAGTGGCAAACATTTATTAACTTTCCAGGATTCAAGTTAGAGAAAAAAGATTAATTAACAGTTTAAATGCAGATATGAGGTATTGTCTCAATACTTATTGTTAACTTTTGATATATGATATATTTTCCTTAGATATGCATCAGTGGTATTGATACCAATTGTACTTTTCTGCCTATTACATTCTGCAAGCTATTCACTTACCCTATTAGATGTAAGTAGTTTAACCGCATTTGAATATCCTTATACTAAATACATTTTTTTCTTAGACCTTAGGTCAAAACTCATGGTGGGTGGCACGTCTTCTTATATCACTGGTGGAATTCCAGTCCCTAAACATTTTACGAACTGTGGCCTTTACAGAAATTATCCTCATGCCTTACACAGTCTTGTTGATTTTGATGTAAGTATTTATTCATATTAGTATATTTGACATTATTATGAGTATCTATGTGTTGACTTGTCAACAATACTAAAGCTACTATTAGAGTTTCAGCAACATAGTCTGTAGGGCGTTATCAGCATGTTTTCCGGATTATAGATTATTACTGTCTTCTAGAGAAGAGAAAGAATAATGGCTTTCTAGAAAAACCGTTTTTCATTTACACCAGACTATCATTTGAATCTTCCAATAAATCCCCAAAGATAATTACTCTTCAAACTGCAATGTGTATCTCCCTTTTCCACTGACCTCATAGTATTGATGCACAACTTACTTACTGACCTAGCAAGGCCAGCAACATGATCGTGCCAGAACATGTTACTTTTTATGTTAATTCCCAGCAGCTTCATGGTAGCTCGAGTAATAGGCGTCCATGGCTGGCAGACCAGCATGTAATTTTCTTGTCAGGGTAGTTCTTTAAATCTTACATGTGTTGCACTGAACTTGACATGTACATCCCCATTCTTTAATTCATTTGATGTCTTGGTTCATAATGTACATCCCCATTCTTTAATTCATTTGATGTCTTGGTTCATATGGATAACAGAGAGGTGGTTGGCACTTACCATGCAGGATATAAGGCATATTTCATCTATTAATGCATCACTTTGTGTTCGACCATTTACTCTGACAGTTATTTGATAAAGATATATGGTTTCAATTAAATAATTCACACGCGATTCAATAGTCTGACGATGTAATAAATGAAGCGATACTTGTCAAACTCTAAAACCCATTTCATCTACGGAACTGTGCCATAATAGCTCAATTCATCCTACCGATTTTTCTAATGTCCAGAAATGCGTACATAATTTGTGGATACGTAGCAAATACAAAGTTTATTCATCACACTTTTCCTGGCTGATAAATTGGAACCTTATATCTATATCAAATAAGTGTCAGAGTAAATGGTCGAACACAGAGTGGTGCATAAATAGATGAAAGCAGCCTTATGTCCTGCATCAAATTAATTGAAGAATGGGGATGTACATGTGAAGTTCAGTGCAACACATGTAAGATTCAAATAACTACTCTGACAAGATAATCACATGCTGGCCAGCCAGCCATGGACGCCTAATACTCGAGTTACCATGATGCTGCTGGGAATTAACATAAAAAGTAACATGTTCTGGCACGATCATGTTGCTGGCCTTACTAGGTCAGCATCTCAAAAGCTGGGAGTATTCTCCCGCTCCAAAAAAATTATTCACTAGATCAGATATTACACTATAAGGGTTAGATCAGACCATCTCTGGAATTACCGCTTGTATTTGTAGAGATTCCCTCCTGAAGATTTTGGGCTCAACCCAAAATATTGTAATACATCTAGTGACCGCGCCTAACTTTAAAAATCACCTTATCAGTCTGGAACGTAGAAGAAACGTAGGTAGCTGATATTTCCCTATTATAGATTCTACTATGGAACGTTCAACAAATAGTAGGTAGTCAACATCCAAGGCAGGCAAGGACCAAAAAGCTTTGTAGTTAAGAAAATCGATCCAGATCCAGTGACGGCGAACTAATGATAAAAATGCGAAAATAAAATATGCATTATTCAAAATTTTTATGGTATTCAAGACTTCGGACATTTTTCAATTTTTTTTTGAAATGGTCAACTGTGGTTCATCTGACTAAAGTTCTTTTGACAGCGGCCGCGCCAGCTTGCTCACGCCGTTCATCTACTACCACTTCCTGGTGCAGCGATACACTTCACGGCGTAATCCATACTCCAAGAACATGTTCCGCGAACTCCGGATCTACTTTGAACATTTCGCCTCAAAACCGTCTACACCTGGATTCCTGAAAAAGGCGATCAATGCAGGCATCAACTTCACCTGTAAATTGGCGCCAGCACAGATACAGATGCAATCACCTCAGTAAAAATCAGTCGAACTTCATAGGTTTAAACATTATTTCTTTTTAAATTTAGAAGGTGACTATGGAACAATTTATTGGAATTTGTATTAGTTTTTTTGTCAGTATGTTCATTATTTCATTGTTTCCATAGTTAGTGTGCAATGATTGAGCAGCTGTTTTTTTTGTAATGGGGAAGAGTGATAGCGTGTTAGTATTAAACAATATTTCACAAATAAAAATGCATACAATTATGACGCGTTCGGCTACAATATTTTTCAAATTGATTGATTACAATAGCTGTCCAGGTGACATGGAATTAGCCAATTCTGAGTACGAATTTAAATTTGAATACCTTCTCGAATCTGGCGTTCTAGCTAATATTCTGTTAGTTTTATATGGTATGTGAAATCTAATTTACTTTTGCTTGTTTATGCATTCGGGGAATATAGTATTCTGCTGGCGATATATGTTCGATAGTTAAGATTAATAGAATGCTACATTCGATTTTTCATATTTATGCTAAAATTTGTTAATTTAATGTAGATTGTAGTTCTGTTGCTTGGTGGAACACTACTATCATTTACATAAAATTGTGTAATTTGAACACAAAATTTCACAAATTAGAACTTATTGTGAGAGGCGTTTTGATTTCATATTTTAACCTGACAATTCGACGATTTGGATATTAAATCGAAAGACGTCACACAGAAACAAAGTTTTATTTGTAAACCTTTTGTTGGAATTAATAATTTTTGTCTGAATCTACTAATCAATTGAATCAATTTATTTTTCAGCTATAATTACTCCCTGGAGCTGAGAGCAAGTCGTGGCATGAAAAAATAGAAAGCAAAATTAATTGATCCAATTAAGATCACTACAATCAAAACAGAATATTAACTAGTATTAGTCTTACAATGGCACGCCAAAAATTCATTTTGAATTATTCTGTATTCTAACAAGGATTTTGTATCAGAGTACTTTTGTTATTGCTTTGAAAGATGGTGGTGAGCGACTGAAGCTTTGCTAATTTGTTCATAGCTAGATCAAACAAACATTAAATGTTCAGGCAATTGGGTAGTGCGATATCACTCAAATCTTTTTTCATGAGGTGTTTGGGCTCTTATGAACAGTTAGAAAAATGAATTTGTATAATAAGTGTACAACTCAATCACAATGGTGCAACAATTTCACTAAGAGCATCAACAACCCTACACTCTACATATTTGTAATATATTGCTTTTGGTTAAGCTTCGTAATTACTGACTGTATTACGATTATTAGTAACTTTTGATAGAACCATACATATTTCCATTCTTTTCAGTTTTCCGAGTTTATCATTTTCCTCTTTGAAAGTTCAATATTGAGTAGATAAAAGTTAACAAAACGTGCTAATATTCGAAAGCTTTGTTTAAACAAAATATATGAAAAATTCTACTTGATTGTATTAGAGCTATATTTTCTTTTTCAGATATTAAAACTGTAAACGTATTTTGAGAGATATTTTGATAAACATTTTCAAAAATAATTTAGCTTTCGTTGCAATATGCAAGCCTACGAGCTATTAATGATTTTTTTCCAAAAAAAAATCCTTATTAGGATGTTAAAACTCAAAAGGTCATCTCCAGATAAATAATTCCATTAGACATGAAAGTTTACATTTTATTAATTTTGAAACTACAATTGATAAGGGTTTCACTAATACTATTGCTGTGAGTAAATCTTGAAAATGTCTCAAGCTGTAAAATTTTTTGTACTGTTGTGAGTATTCTTTTTCAACTTTTTGATATATTTTTACTATTGTAATATCAAAATAATATCTTTTTACCACCAGTCGTACGTTATGAAGAATCGTTGTTTGAAAAGTGATCAATTCAGCAAGATGTACAAGTGAAATTATTTTGATATTTACAGTGATTTTTGCGATACTCGGATTATGTCACTTGTCACATGAATCTGCTTTATCCATAATTTAACAATTTTGTTCAATTTAACCATGGTCACCAAACTTTAATTGAAAAATGAGATCTGCGAATGAATGTCAAAGCGATTGTTTATGATCAAATACTTGAGAACTATTCATAATTATATATTTTACTAGTACACCTTTATCATACAGCAGTGTATCTCACAGGTATATATTTTTCACTGGTTTTGTTTGCACTTTGTTAACTACAGTATTTAGTATTACATGGCGATTGTTTCCAATTTTTGTTGGGAATTATTTTAGGAGTTATGGTGAATTATTTGTAATATTGTTATATTTGTAATTTTGAGAATACATTCAGTACTGGTACTGACATGAGACAGGTGTTTTTTTTTAACGTTTCAGGCTTATGGTAAGAGTATGCACATATCAGAATTTCAGATGTATGGTCGTAGTAGTTAGTTGAGCTTGAGAGATGAGATACTCATTGCTGATTATTTTTTTGCAGCTTGCAATACTGATATTTGACTGCGATTCCTAAGCTAGCGATATTGTTTTGGCTTGGAAATAGTGGCATCAGAATTCCATACGCTCCTATTGTAGTTACTACAGATAAAACTGACGCTTGTTTTTTTGTACTTATTGCAAATCTGTGGTCGAGTGAGATATGTAAGAGTAAACAGAAAATCACTGGTTTACTCAAACTCAACTAATCAAATGTAACCATTTTCAAACTGTTTCTATTTATTTGGTAGTACTGATGTTTAGGACAAGTCAGCCAGGGCTGTTGTGATTCAAACAATTTTGTTTTAATCACGCCCTAAATCAACTAGAAACTGGATATAAAAATTAACCTTAAAATTTTGGAGCTCAATTTTTTTTACTACGTCCAAAAATGTCCGTAAGGTCCAGAAATATGGGAAAACGAGGTTTAAGTTTTTAAGCTAATTTTCCACCACGTAAACCGTTTGTGATAATAGAGAATCAATACGTATGTGCACAAATCATAAAATTCGTTATTAACTCTGATTGGTGCGTAGTACCGTTGGTCTTTGTTTTGTCGGTCTGTCAAGTCTATAACAGGCAGTCAAGTAGTAAAAGCGGAAGAAAAAAAACAGCAAAGAAGAACTGCGTCGGTTTGAGGGATCACCTTGGCGTTATCAACTAGGAGTCAAAAATATTAATCCATCAGGTTAAATTCCAAGTTGTAAAAGAAGTAATTTTGGTTTTGCATAACATATGGTGGAGTTCTAAAGTTCTGTTTTCTCCGTGCTTCTGTATGGTGTAGTCATGCACGTTATTGAAGCCACTACTAAAACACTTGAGGCGTTTGAATTCTGGTTATATCGCAGGATCCTGAAAATGTCTTATCCAGACCATGTAACCAATAAATCTGTTTTACATCTAAGTACAAGAATTTGGAAATAATTAGAAGAAAACGGATTTGGGGCACATCATGTTGAAACCAAAGAGATATTGACTATTACAGCAAATACTTTATCTCTAAGGAAACAGAGGAACGGGACGTAGACCAATCCCTGCAGTTTCACTTTATACAAAAAGGAATAATTCATTATCATTTGTGAACCAACGTCAGTAGATGTACTGGTATTTTGATTGAATCACGATCGGTACATCTAGGATGATTCAGGTTCCACCGTGCTGGGGCCGGGCCGGGGCATGATCAAACATTCATAGTACACTTTTATTTGACCCGATTCATAGTATACCGAGCCGAGTTCCGTGTCCTGGCCGGGGTACGACGCCGGAATGTCGGTCCAGTACTGCCAGATCTACCACTTTTGTGGTATATTACTATGCGTTAAAAAAGAGCTACTAATAGTACGATCTCTTCAAGCTGATGCCGTTTTATTTTTGAATATACATAAACATATGCTTATTCCACACGCATTACAAACATACTTTTGTAAACATCGTCACCTCACTGGCTGGTTTGAAAGGCAACTGCCGACTATCAAAACAAAAAAAGAAATCAACTCGGGAAGCTTCCAGATCCCGAGCCCTTGAGTTTAGTTGTTTGCTTTTTTAAATAGTACCTTTATTCATATACAGTACTTAGTTTAATATATATTTCACTGAGCAGAACTCATGTTTGATTGTTCTTTCCGTCCCCCTGCTTATTTGTTGAAAAATCCTTTAAGAGAACCTTTTTGCATATTATTTCACTATACATACTTTTTTGGCCATTTTCTTTTGGCCAAGGGTCATGTTCAGAGAAAATGACAATCAATTATGTCTATTAAAGAAAAAACATTCATATCTTGTTGGAATAACTACAATGCGTTAATTTACTGGCTAACTGAATATTTATACAAATTTAGAGGGTAGAAAGAGGACAATTTTATTACTAGTTCACTATTTGAATGCCACCGTTTTGCAAATATAAAAAATGCGACCAATAGATTTAAGGTCTAATTTTAAAAAAAATACAAAATTAGAAGTGATCTTTGAGCTGATTTGAAAGTTAATTATCCAAGTTTATGTTTACTGCCAAAAAGCGCCGAAATTTAAAATAAAAAAATACCCTTAATCAGCACGGCATGAACGACTGGCCCGGAGGGAACGGCACTGCACGGGCCGGATGATGTAACCTGAATCATTATGTAAAGCACACAACCCCAATTTAATTTAATTTTTAGTTCTCAGTTTAGTATAAACCCACTGTAACTGGCACTGCGCTGATGATTCGCCCACCGGAAAATACACAGCTGACCGCACAAAATAACTAATACTAACGTCTACTGACAGCATGACTTAAGTGAGATAACGTAACTACTAATCATATCCCTCCAGCGAGTCATAGAAAACTAAATTGTTCATATTTCATCATTCGAGACATCTCTCAGTCGTCAGTCAATCGACTCTACACAACGGCAACTAATAAAAGTAAATACGGCGATTGCTGCGCCAGTGTGCCACCACTATTTTATTTTAGTGATAATTAGTATTAAATCATTCGGCTACTAATTTCACGATCGATTATAGAAATTTGCGATCGAATTGTATCTCCATTACATACAATGTCTCGCAATTGCCCATCATCGGTATTCTATCAAATGATGACAATTTCGGTCTTCCTCAAATGTATCCTGGAGCCACTCCTACCTTTTTATTATTTATTGTAAAAATACTACAAATTGAGGTGTAGGTATCGAGGGTAAAGATATTGAAGATTCTTTCAAATATCTTGGGATTATTCTGGACTGCTGATGGAGTATCAAATTTCATTACAAAGAAATATCAGTGAAGTGAGAAGGTTTTCATCACGCTTTTCCAAAAGAGCTACAGTAAGCAAATTTTATTTATAATAAAGTTGTTCCTCCGAACTTTTTGTGTTCTATGACTTTTTTTATTTATCAGAAACATACGAAAATTATATAAAAAGTGCATGAGTTATAGTAATATATAACTTTTATTATTTCCACAATACTCCGCAGTATGATTTTCATCTAATATAAAAAATACAATATCTGTAATAAACATATTTTTCAATATTATATTCATCATTAAAATTGAGGAATTATTTGCTAATCTGCAAAATCATATGGATAAAATATACTGAAAATTAGATAGGTAAACTTGTATGTTTATGTAGCCAAATTTGTTGAGTAAATTTAAGAGTATTACTACTACTTGCAAACAAGTAATTGTCTATTAAGAATCTCCTGATGATGTTCAGATAGTTTATTCATGAAAAACTAGGCGAACAATGTAAGTGTCTGTTAAAGTAGATTTCATCATAATTCTTATTATTTCATTATTTATGATGATTTAAATGCACATATCGATGTTCATGATTTTAAATACAACAACCTGTACTGAAAATTGATTTATCAATGAATTCTACTGCATAGTTTAGGGAATGAATTAACTTCAAAAATATGTTTATGTGTCGTGAAAGAGAGATAAGAAATATTTCTATAGAAGCCAGTAGTAGTAATAACGGGGAGGCAAAGCCTGGCAAGCAGGCCACCTTTGGCCGTTTTTGCCGGCCCTGAAGACCATCACTAAAACTATGGCAGACCTGGTAACTCCCTAGTGTCGAACCTTCTAGACCTTTTGATAGAGGTCATGATGTCCGACCATTCCGCTAAGTAGCACTCTTCCCTGTCAAACTCTGCTGTGCCGAACACCTCAGCCCTGAGGCCGCTGTATACGGCACACTCGCCCAGGAAGTGGGACAGATTGGGTCTTTGACCACTCCTATGAGTGTCATGTGCCTGTTCAATCTGCAGTGACCTGTGAGGATCCCCACTAACAAGTGGAGTGAATCCCTCTTCCGGTTCAGTAGCCATAGCTCCCTACGTTTGTTGGGGCCTGCTATGAATCTCTTGGACTGCCTGCAGTCGTCTATATCCAGCCATAGAAGCCAACCAAAAACACTATTAACAGAGAACTAGTACTTAGCAATGTGAACTTTTTGCGGTAATATAATTATTTTACTTTGCTGGTCTAATTTTTTATTAAATTTAATATTTATCAAATACGATATATTACTAAATTACAGAGTTTGCATCATTACTGCAATCTACCATTAAGAAACAGAAAATTTTATATAAAAAAATTTGAGGGAGCAAATGGCTATGCAAATAAATGATTATTTCATTTTATAAAAATTGTTGATTTTTTTTGTAGGAATACTACCAAAAATATCATCTTCTGTCAGACTTAGATAAGCTAGTGATCTAGCTAATTTATTTGAAAGTTGTTAATCTACACGACAACACAATCACTGTGAAAGCTAAATGATGCTTATTATAGTTTCCACTAAAATAAATTAAACATCAAAATACAATGTGTTGACAAATCCATCACATAATTAAATCATATATGCTACATAATTACACATTTAAAAATTACCTATTCTATTCAATTGTAACATTGCTCTCCTCACTGAAAGTCACCTTTTTTTTCTTTTTCTCAAATTTTTCATCATCCTCACAGACATCAAGTCTTTCTTCACCTTCTGCACTATACTCATAATTTAATACGTCATCTTGACTATCTATATTAACATTGTTTCCGATAAATATTTTGGACGAACTATCACATTTATTTTGACCATCATGTTCAAAATTTTCATTAGAATTTTCATCTTCTTTTTCGTATTCATCATTTGCCTGACTATCTTCGGTGTCTGATAATTGAATTGAAAGTATAAGCTTTTTCATAACAGTAGGGTTTGAGCTTCCAATTGATTCATTCCCAACATTGTTATATTCATCTTCAATGGAAGTTTCCTCCTCCACATCATGAATTCTTAGTTTTTTTGATTCATTGGTTATTTCAACATTTGATTTTCTTTTCTTGTTGTTTTCCTCTTCGCCATTTATATTTTCTTGTCTACATTTTTGAATATCTTCTTCCGATTTACTCTCTCCATTGTCAATGTTCTCACCTTCCACACATTCATTGTTCACTTCATTTTCACAACGAGGAACTTCTACATCAGCGACTTCATTATCTATTTCTTCTAAACGATTCTCCTCATTTTCTTCTATGCATTGCTCCTCATATTCCTTTTCTTGGACCATGCCATTTAATGATGTAGTTATTTCATCATTCTGTTCTACTTCATTATTCTGATCAATTTGTTGATCTGATTCTTTAAACTGTCCCAGATCGCAGATCATATCATTTTTAGATTCATCTTCATTAGTTACCCCTTTTTCATAATCAGTTTCTTTATTTTCTGGATCATGCTCTTCATTTTCATGTTTATTATGATTTCCAGATTCCTCTATTTGCGTATCATCCTTGCCTGCAGAATTTTCAGCCTCTCCAGAATCTTTATAATTTTCTATACTACTTTCTTCCATGGGATTTTTATCTTCCTGATCAGTAACTTTAAAAGTACTTTGCTCATTATCCTCTATGGTTTGAACAATACTTTCATCATTGTCTCTTTCGAATTTATTTTGATCTTTTCTATTTGATGTATCTTGACTAATGTAATTTGTTTCATCTATAATTTTAAGTTCCTTAGAATGTTCCGTACTTTCAAACTCTTTTTCCTTCAATTGTGTATTTTGTTTTTGTATATTTTGAACTTTTTCTGATTGATCCGCATCTGATTCAGGCCGGTTTTCAGGTTCATCTTGATTTGGCCCAGGTTTATCCTCTATTTCAATATTGGATTCATCATCTGATTCCGAAGGGATTGCACGATTTCTAGGCTTCCTTATTTTTATTCTGTCTGCATCATTACAATCTACATCAATTTTGCTCTCTTCTTCATCATTTTCATTACTAGAGTTATTTTCTTCATTATCTGACACATTCTTGTCTTCAGTGATCTGAATTTTAGGTTTCTTAGATTCTGGTTTACTGGTTGTCTGATTGTCATTTTCTTCTGCATTATTAATTCCTTCTTCCATCTGTTGTTTATTTTCATCTCTATCAAAATGAGTCCTCTTGGAAGGTGTTTTTTGCTTCCTTCTACTTTTGAATTTTTCATTTTCATCATCTGACTGTTCTTCATCTCTAATGGTTTTCATGCTTTTGGAAGCAATTTTGGCCTTTCTCAATTGTTTTGTTTTAGCATCCACAGCTGCTTCTTTATCTGTTTCATTTTTTACATCGTTCCGATCTTCATTTAATGTACTTGTATTTGAAAGCATTCTTGAATTTCTGGTTCTTTTTCCATCAGCTTCTTTATCTTTTCTTGTATGCACATCACTATGTATTTCTGGTATGTCAAGGGGATCTGTTGTGTATGATATCCTATCAATTATATCTTTAACCAAATCTTGAGGTTCATTATCATCACTCTCATATATAATAATAGTATCATTATTTGGTAAACTAAACTTTTGTTTTTTCTCAAGATCTTCTTTTAAAACTTCAACTAACAATTCTTTTGAAATATGATTTTCTTTCAATCGTTGTCTGATTGCCTTGGGGGACAATTCAAATGCTTTGTTGTTTTGGGATGATGAGCTTTTTCTAGTTTCAGATACAGAATTTGATTTAGATTGTTTGGATACAATGAGTGAATTTGTTGTATTCTTGAGTGATTTAAGTTTTATTTTAAATGCAGAATTCCTTGTATTCGAACAGCTAACAATCTGAAATTCTATATTTTTCCTAGATGAATCTGTAAATGTTAAGTTTTTGTCTCCAGGTTTTGGGGATTCCAGATGTGTTTCACTATGTTGTAATGTATCGTCGATTTTTCCGGATGACGGATTACTGTTCTTAGAACTAAAGTCAGTTAATCTTACATAAAGAATAGAATTATATAACTTATAATCACTGATCAACGTTTTGTTCAAAACTTTATTCTGCTGCTTCAGTGTTTTAATTTCCTTTTTCATGTTGGGTGATGCATTCTGGTCTTTCTTTGGTAAATATAGTCCAAAAGCTTCTTGAGTAACCTGTGCCCTAGGTGTCTTTGCAGGTGAATGATTGGATTTATACTGCAAATGTGGAAAATGCTATATGAATCTTCAAGAGTTTATATGTAAACATGCTTGGATAATATAATGTTAAAAATAGTTACTAAAGTAAGAGGTTGGTTGCTTTCAGATTAACTTAACTAACTTGAATGATTATAGAAGTGTTTTTTCATGATCACTAATATAATTTCAATAACACACAAATGGACCAAAATTTAGATTTACAGAAAAAAATTACTCAAAAAATGTATATACATTATACTGTTTATTTAAAAATTGGAAAGACATATTTTTAAGGTATGGTAGGACATACAGT
Organism: Bruchidius siliquastri; assembly: GCA_949316355.1. NCBI lineage: Eukaryota > Metazoa > Arthropoda > Insecta > Coleoptera > Chrysomelidae > Bruchidius > Bruchidius siliquastri. The sequence continues at coordinate 13,004,246 of OX438534.1, read as the reverse complement.
GGTAAGATTTTTTTGTTCATGATCATGTGTCTAGTGGAAACAGCTCACTACAGTTCATTCTATTTCTGAAACATATCACGTGTTTTCCTATTTGATGCATTTCTTGTCTGTCCTGGTTGTTAATTGAAACATCATATAAACCTTGCACAAACTTTTCCAATACAAAGTGGAAAAAAAAACAAATTTTGAAAATTACAATGACTGACATTAATTAGTTAACTGTCAATTATTAACAAATGCATTCTGTATTCGAGCATCTCATAAGAGTATATACTATGTTTTAACTTTAAGCATCTTTAAGAAGACACCTTTATCCTGGAAATAGTCGATCAATAATTGCAAATGTAATTTCAATTTTTAAATTGTAATATCAAGGGTCACCAAATGGTGGTCCGCCGATCCAGTTTGTGTGGACCGAAAACTTCTCGTCTTCAGCGTAGTTTGTGAAGGTTTTTTTCTCTAAAAACGATAAAACTAATGTATTTTTGCTCTCCAACTTTATTCGAGAGGTTTTTTTGCTTTTGAAGTGATGTAAGGAAAGTCATTTTTTGCACTTCAATTTCATTAGACCCATAAGGTGGGAAATTCTTTCTGTAAAGGATTTTAACGCTTCAGGTTTACCTCTAGACGCCACAATTCCAAGCTACGACTTTGAGTGTAAAGTAGAGTGCACAAAACGCATCCCAAATCAAACCGATTGAGCATTTTTTCAAAGTAACCAAATGTTTGTAAATTTAATTACTATGCCAAATTTTCCTGATCTTTTGTAAAGTATTATGTTTTTTATAAATTCTCATTTAGAAACTTGTAGAAAGAACATGACCAATTGCAGGATCCTAACTACACATATTGTGTTTGTCAGAGAGATGCTCTATCAACTGAGATACGCCGGCACATATCAATATACCGAAACTGTGCACGTTGTTCATATCTAAAAACAGAGGCAACATCAAATATCTTTAACTGTGTTTTACTGAAAGGCCCTCAATTGAACAACCATAGTAATGTAGGCAGCCTCCAGGACAGTTATTTATTGCTTATCCATAATGTAGAAACCAACATGCATATATTTTTCTCATTTCTAACCAGATCACCATAAATGTTTCTCAACTTAGAAATTTCCAAAATACAGGAATATATTGTTGTCAGAAAATACAGCATGTATTAGAAGAGATGTTTGCTGTCAAACTGATTATCGCTGATCCACTGAACACCTTTTGGTTTCCTAAATTTCCAGGAAGTGTACATCCTGGAGATGACGATGTTGCTAGTATTACAATGAAATCAGTTCTAAAAGTTTGAATTCTGCTTATATGACAATTTAATCTGTTAAGAAAAGTCTTTCCTCAATGTATTTGAGGAAACAACTCACCATTTTGCATGCTAAGGAACCATACACTAATTTCGTAGGAAATGAATTTCAGTCAATATGTTTGAAAATTTTGCTTGCTTTACTTCTCAGCTTTCTGAAAAGTTGTTATTGGCCCAAAGTCATCCTATTATCACACTTAGCAATATGGAATGGAGGTGGGATTGATATATAATAGTGATGTGTGTGTATTATGAAAATTCTACTAAAAAAATGGATTAAAAGGTGTTGATTGTGGTCAGAGCATATTATTACAACCTAATCAAGCTCAATATTGACCATGGACATCAATAGTTCATTTGAAGGTAAAATAAGTCTTATATGGACATTTTACAAGGCCATGTTTGTTAAACATGGTCCCAAAATTAATTGTGAATAATTTTACTATCTATATTAGGCATAAGTTGGATTAGAGGAAATTACTGCTAAAAAACTAGAAGACTTACACTATGTTGTAAGAGCTGTTGCTTTACAGTATTTCTATGGTCCATAAAGATCAAGCATGCAGGGCATATTAGAACTGTTTTAGATTCAAAATCAAAATCCTCTGATAGCTTATCGAAGTGTGGCCAATTTTTTATTTTGTAGATATCCTCATTCCCACATAGCACACAATTGTCACTTTTGTCTCTTCTTTTTCTATGTGTTTTGATAACTTCGAATTGTTTGTCCAACAGTACGCATTTTTCGTGACAAAACGGGCACAGTTTAAATGATCCGAAGAAATCTTCAAACTGAAATAAAAATTTTAAAAATACATTCTAACCAAAACATTCCTTAATCTAACCAATTTAGTATTAATGTATTGCTTGAATAAAGATTCAATCAGCGTCTGAAAGTTCTGTATCTTGATGCCGTATAAAACTCGATCTGCTTTGCAAAAATTACAAAGTCCTTCCGCAATTTCCATTTTGACACTTGTATCACGTAAATAAAATATTTAGCTTTAGCGGCACTTTTTCGCCATCTCTCAGATCACAGATCACAAAACATATAGTTTTAAAATTGGTTTTGGTTATACACACAGTTATACACCACGGACACCCACGGAGTACGGACCACTTATACACTTTGTAGATATATACGGAAGCGCTTCAGTGTTCTATCGTCAGTGGAAGCGCTGAAGGGCCACACAAGTTTTTTTTATTTCTGACTCGTGTCAGATAATAAACGACTCGAGTCAGATAATAACCGACTCGAGTCACATAATAATTGACTCAAGTCAGATAAGATCACGTGGTTTAGTAATGAGCAGCGAGCAGCACATGCGAGAAACGCCTGCGAAATTCGACACGTATTACGAGTTACTACATTATAGTGTTTGCAATAGTTACAGTGTGTATACCTCGCGGAAAATGTAGCTTAATGATTTAATCAAATACTATTTTTATTTGGGTCTTAAGTATCATGACATTTTAGAATGTCTCACACAACACGACATATATTTGAGCCAGCGATCTCTAAAGCGGCGCCTTCAAAAGCTTCATTTGTTTCGAAGAAAGCAATATACCTACAAATATAAATACATTACAGCAATTCATACAAAACGAACTAAACGGTTCGGGATATTTGCATGGATACAGATGGATGCACCTTCGATGCCTTCACACTGGATTTACAGTTAAACAGGACGCTATTCGCAATTTGCTCAGAATTTTGGACCCTCAAGGAGTATCCTTAAGACAGATAAAGAGATTAAGACGACGACAGTACTGCAGCAGAGGACCAAACTATATTTGGCATGTAGATTCCTATGATAAATTGAAGCCCTATGGAATTGGCATAAATGGCTGTATAGATGGATTTTCCAGGAAAATCATTTAGGTAAAAGCAGCCTCCACGTCAAATAATCCAAGAGTTATTGCTGGTTCTATTTAGAGGCCGTGAAAGAACTGCAAGGTTACCCCCTAATTGTACGATCGGATATGGAAACAGAAAATGGATATATAGAAAATATGCAGATTTTCTTCCGTCAAAGTAATCAACATGTCAATTCTTTTGGAATCGGTTCACAGATGATAAATATAATTTCATACTGTATCTAGAAGACGTAGTATTTCAGTTCTTAATGTAATGTACAAATTAACTGCCTGGTAGGGTTCGTAACATGTTAAAAGACGTAAGTCTTCCATAATGATATTACACAAATCAAATACATCTTTATCACATGGTTCTGATATAACTAAGCATTCTTCTATGCAGCTTTCTATATCTTGAAGGTTTGTTTGAACAAGAAAATTATTTGTTTCATATAACTGTGGTAGATTGTACATTATGTATGGACGGCCGCTGGGTCCTCTGCTATTACTTGATCTTCGAATATTATGCGTATTCCACTCATACAGTACTGGATCAATTTCATCCTGAAAATGTAGACAGACAAAACAATTCGACACTGACTCACTGATACTATTTCTCTTAAATCAGACAGTGTATTAATTTCGATGGGGGATAACGGCACTTCCGGTAGGAGCACTGTACCGTGGTTGAACTGGGTTGATGATATATTCCATGTTAAAAAGAGACAATTCATTATAGTAATCTCTTTTGCACACCATGATCCAACCATCGACATATTGATTTTTTGACTAAGAACGCTATCAATTATTATCAAATAAAGTGGAGGCTATCTCTTTGTTAATTACATATTATTAGGCATTTGTCAAAATCCAATATAAAGGCGGGTTTACGGTACGCGGAATGAGAGAGACATCTCTAAAGAACATAACTCGCAACAAAAATCATGTACTGTACAAGAGTTTTGCCAGCCTATACTGTGATCTCGGAAACTATAAGAGATAGATGGTTATTGGGGAATGTTTTATATGATTCTGTTTGTAATTGAATGCCGTTTAGTTCGTCATTTTATCTCTTTTGATTTTGGCATACTTTGAAAAAACTAAAATCATGCATTCCATATTATTTATTTATTTATGAATTTTCAAAAATCATTAAGGACTATTTAAGGGCAACCTTTTACTTGAAAAACGCCATTGTAATCAGATTTTGATTACTACGTTTCAATCAAGTGGTGTTTTGAGCCTTTGTACAAGTTTGGTTTTTAGTTTCAAAATACATTTAACAATACACACATTTTTAAAAATATATTTGATCTGAAAAAAATCTTACCTGAATAATATCTAAAAAACAGTACTGGATCAGCGATTTGTCCAAAAATGACCCAGAAAAGTGGCCATCGTCCTTTATAGTTTCAAATAGATTAATCCAAAATTGATAGTTATGTTTCCTCAAAATGGACCACCAACTTTCTATTCTTTGATTGGCCTGACTTGTTCCATATAGAAACGCTGGTCTATCAGAATTGACATGTTGATTACTTTGACGGAAGAAAATCTGCATATTTTCTATATATCCATTTTCTGTTCCCATATCCGATCGTACAGTTAGGGGGCAACCTTGCAGTTCTTTCACGGCCTCTAAATAGAAACCAGCAATAACTCTTGGATTATTTGACGTGGAGGCTGCTTTTACCTAAATGATTTGCCTGGAAAATCCATCTATACAGCCATTTATGCCAATTCCATAGGGCTTCAATTTATCATAAGAATCTACATGCCAAATATAGTTTGGTCCTCTGCTGCAGTACTGTCGTCGTCTTAATCTCTTTATCTGTCTTAAAGATACTCCTTGAGGGTCCAAAATTCTGAGCAAATTGCGAATAGTGTCCTGCTTAACTGTAAATCCAGCGTGAAGGCATCGAAGGTGCATCCATCTGTATCCATGCAAATATCCCGAACCGTTTAGTTCGTTTTGTATGAACTGCTGTAATGTATTTATATTTGTATATTGCGTTCTTCGAAACAAATGAAGCTTTTGAAGGCGCCGCTTTAGAGATCGCTGGCTCAAATATATGTCGTGTTGTGTGAGACATTCTAAAATCTCATAATACTTAAGACTCAAATAAAAATAGTATTTGATTAAATCATTAAGCTACATTTTCCGCGAGGTATACACACTGTAACTATCGCAAACACTATAATGTAGTAACACGTAATACGTGTTGAATTTCGCAGGCGTTTCTCGCATGTGCTGCTCGCTGCTCATTACTAAACCACGTGATCTTATCTGACTCGAGTCAATTATTATGTGACTCGAGTCGTTTATTATCTGACTCGAGTCGTTTATTATCTACTCGAGTCAGAAATAAAAAAACTTGTGTGGCCCTCCAGCGCTTCCGTACTTCCGTACTCATCTATCTTGGATATAGTTTGCGAAAATGTTTATTAACGGGGATATCTGCCTCTTCTCCAAATCTGCTATAATTTGACTCTAAATGGCAGGGTTGAAGTCATTTTTCACACCTAAGGTTAAGAGAGCAAGCCATATGCTCTTAGATGCTCTAATCCGCTCAACAATCATCTCCACGGCTTGAACCGTACCGTGCGGAAACCATACTGACATTGAGCGAGGTTACCTTTCTGCTCCAGCTTTTCCTCTAACCGCTCCTTTTACATAAATTCCTACCTTATATATTCTGTGATAAATTCATATAGCTTGCATAGAACTGGTTAGAGACAGATAGGTCTGTAAGACGACGACAGGTTTCTTGACTTACCGGTCTTCCAAATCAAAATCACTAGCTATTCTCCAAATCGTGGAAAGTTCTTGCTTTTTTCAGTATTTCGTTAAGTTGGTCAGTGTATATTCGGGTATGACTTTGGGAGCAGCTTTAATTACTTCAACTACGGGCAGCATCCCCCGTCCTGATTCTTTCTACCACCTTGTTTAATTCGTCCATGTTGAAGAGGGAGGACATATAGTCACACTTCGCCCTATGATATACACTGTCGCTAAACTCAGGGAATAGTTATCTTACGTATTGTACCTTCCATTCCCTAGGTTATTCTAACGGCGTATAGTTCGTGAGATGCTTAGTACTTATGCAGTAGGAATTTCCCCCGATGTCACTGTTCCTTCTTAGAGGCACAAATCGCTTCCTCATTTCATTTTTCTTCTGTTTGTATATTGATGCAAGTTTTCACATTCTGCTCTCGTGGACGGCAGTCCTTTCGCGGCCTTGTCAGTTGTCATTCTATCTTTTTGTCTCTGATCTCCGCCGTCCACCAAAATGGTACGCATGTTTTTTTCTGACCGTGCTCTAGTCCATCGCTTCCTTGATCATTTCAGTTAGAACTTCCGGTGTTTGCAGTCTTAGTTTCAACTCATAACCTGAGAATCTCTCTCAAGTTTCTATATGTTGATCAGTTTATTCAGTTTACCGATTTCTCTGGGTGTTCTGTAGCAGCTATCAGTGATTTCAAATATTAATTGCTTATGGTTGCTCAAGGATTCTTGTTCTAGTACTTTCCAGTTTGTGAACTGTCTTGCTTCTACCTGTGTTGATAGAGTAACATCTATGAAATACTTGCTGAGTCCTCTTGGAACTCTGGTATATTCCTGGTATATTCCTTCATTTAATACCACCATGTCCAGTGCGTTAAGCCAGTCAATAATTGATGAACCTCACTGGGAATATTCTTCGTTTAATTCTAGGATAATTAATTTTTCACTCCTGGTTTATGCCATGTCTTGCAATTGATGCACGTCTCAGGTTTCTCCTCTTGCTTGCAATCATGGGCTCTGTGACCAAAGTCCCAGTACTTTAAGCACTTCGGTACCACCACCCGTTCTCTCATTTGGCAGTTCAACGACCCTATCTGGAACCTGCCCTCTGCAATTAACTTGCGTCCAGGCACCCTGTGCATTGTCACTGTTATATACAGGGACTCATATTTTCTAGCCTTAGGTGGTGCGATTTTCAGCTGTGAAATGTCTTCTCCTGTTGTTACATCAGGATGTTCTGCAGATATGCTTCTATTTTTTCTACCGTTGTCGTCGGGTCCACACCGAAGATAAGTAAGTATCCTCGAGTCTTCTAGCATCTACCTCCACGTTCCTAACGTTTCTCGAGATCTCGCTCTTCAGTACGTTCCCGCTACCTGCTTCTTCCACTTTCAGCATTATGTCTGATTCGCCAATCTTTTTTATCCCTGTTATTTTACCTGCAGCCTTATCAAGATCAACCCCTTCCTTTAGTGCTCTGAAGGTTTCAGCGAATGTTTTGCCTTTCGACTCTACCATCACTGTCTCACGACGAGTTTCTTTCGTTGTCTCTGTGGCTTAGCCTGTAGTTGTGGTTCTTTCAGTTTCGTCTCCTGAATACCTCCTGTGACTATGCAGTGGAGCTCTATATTAGTTTTCCTGAATAAACACTCCAAGAGTTTCCTTATGTAGAATATGTCCAGTCTATCAGGAGTCACAACTGCTACTTGCCTGCTGCCCTCACGTTTGATCATCTCTTTGAGTTGAGTTGCTAAAACAGTTTCTGCATGTCATTGACTCCATTTATGTCGACCATGTATGGCACCTGTAATACGTGCCCACAGTTCTCGTGTTCCTTTCCTTTACTAGGGATCTTTGTCGCTACCTTGACGGATTCAATTACTCCCTCTTCAAGCCTAACATTTAATAGGGAAGCGATGCCGAATTAACGCTCAGTTGAAGTCCTCAAAGCCCGTTTCCCCCCACGTCCTGGATCCACAATGATGAATATGTCCCTTTGCTCCTTTACTTTTTTCACTCCCACTTCGACCAGTTTCATCGCTTCAAAAACTTCATCCCGCCTGTCCTTAGTTAATGGGAAACCTTTTCAAACAATTTCGCATTATCAATTGAATCTTCCACGTCGTCTAACTGTACTGCTGCGTCTCTTTTTGCATGGTTTGGTGTTTCTCTGATTGAGTTATCATATAGATAACATCACCTGTTATACGCTCTGTATGACAGGTGGTGTTCGTATATTTATTGTCTCCCACATTCAGCTCAACCACCAGCTCCACTCCTTTAATGCTGTTTTGATTTCGCTCTTAGTATTGGGCGCGCTATTGAGTGCTGCTACCAGATACATTACGTAGCTATTAATTTTATGCAAGAGCATGCTGAACTGCTCCGTATCGACAAATGTCTGTCCTTCTGTAGACTTAGACTGAGGCGGAGTTTCCTCCATTGCCCTTTTAGCTGTCTATTTTATAGTTCCATCAAGAGATGAAGCCAAATATGTCCGCTCTCTCAACTGCGGTGGTAATCTACTCAATGAACTCCTCCTAACAGTTGGATCACTTATATCTTCCCACATATGTCCAACAGCTCAAGTCACTTCTTCAGCTTGATTCTACGTTTTGTACCCTTCCAGGTGTTGTGGTCTGGACGCCCTCTGTTTCTCTAACACATTGATAACAGCAACCCTGTAGTGAACTTGGTGGATGGCCATATTTATTTTATGAAAACTACTGGACTATATTGTAGTAAAACCTGCTGAAATCTAGTGAATATATCAGTGTCACCAATAAAAGAATCAGTGAGACTAATGAAAAATATCATGGAAATCGTAACCACCAATGGAATGGAAAGCAAGAAGGTGGTACGATACGTATACGTTTTTTTTACGTATAACAAAAGGCTCTATTACAACCTTACCGTGCAATTTTTTTAAATTTTGTACATGAATATGAAGATTTACGTAATAATTCAGACCATAGCATCGGAATTGCATACTTTTCCATAATGTAGCATCCTTCCATTCTTTCAACTTCAGTAACTGGAACTATGACACGAAAACACTTCATATTCTTACAGGTAGAGCACTGCATATACTTAAAAGCACTGCAATAACCTGGAGAAACTTGTTGTGCTGTGATATTTAGCTTTTTACATTAAATTATAACAAATTTCCTTTGATTTCCTTTGCAATAAAATACGCACGCGTGTATCTCGATTCTCTATAGGGCAGTGACGGCAAAGCTAACATCAAACTATAATTTACTTTTTTAATCCGGACGCCATGTTTGACAGCCAAAACATAATTATTGTCTATTTTGACACCTCAAAATTTTGAAAGCAAAATTCCTAACCTCAAACTGCAAGGGAAAATATGCAGGATTTATGCAGTTGTCATTCTTCAGTAATAGATCGTGATTTTGAATTTTGCTACTAAAACTTCTGTTCTATAAATTATTTTTTTCTTTTGAATTTACAATGTCTGAAGGAGCAGATGAATTGAGTAAGTATATCCACTACGTGTTGACTAAAATTTAGTTACTATAACAATACAGCAGTGTTCTTATTCTAGTGCTCCTGGAAAGAGTATTCCTGAGGTTAGGGTCTGCAGAAACAGATGAACAACTACAAAATGTACTTTGCAAATTTCTGCCACCTGTTTTGCTCAAGTTGTCTTCTCCACAAGAAGCTGTGCGTAAGAAGGTGATGGAACTACTCATTCACGTCAACAAACGGATAAAGTCAAGACCACAAGTTCAGTTACCTGTTGAGGCACTCTTAACTCAGTACCAAGATCCTTCAGCTACCACATTTGTAACTGTTAGTATATGCTTTATTCATGAGTATTAGTGACCTTCAATTTTTATTTTACTGAGTATTTATGTCCTATAATCTATTTTGTAGAATTTCACCATCATATACATAAAATCAGGCTTCCCAAGACTATCAGTAGTGAAGCAAGCTGAATTGGTTCCAACAATACTCACTGCTTTAGAAAACAAACCTCAGTCTCATGTGGATGGCCTACTATTGCTTATTGTACCACTATTAGGAAAACTAAAACTTCCTTCTGATCCAGAAAAGGTATCTAGAGTATTTGGTTTGGATGAGAAACCTCATGTTACAAAACAGTTATTTGATATTTTATTGGATATATTACTTCTCCCATACAGGTAAGTTATTATGAATTTATTATATGTGTATAATAAATTATAGATTAATGGATCAAACAGCAAATCTAGTGACTTTGTAGTTCTTAGCTTTTAATTTTTAGGATTATATTAATTATGATAAGAATAGTAATCTGCAGAAATGGTTAACATATGTGGTTTGACTATTTATAGTTTTTGCAAAATTTCTGTAAAACAAGGTCCATTGAAACATTTGAATAATTTCACTGCTGATAGCCATTCAATCAGGTATATACCAGATATGTGGTTTGTTAATAAGGCTATACTTATGTTCGTATAAAATAGTTAATTATTTTACAGATGTAAAAAGCAGGGTTGACAGCAAATAACATTCATATTAATGCCATATAAAGCATTTGTCCCACATTTTTTTCAACTCAAGAATATTGTGGAAATACACATTTTAGCTAAAATTGTCCATTAGCCACAATAATATATAATATTCTGTATAATTATATATACAGCAACTTTACAAAAACACAGTCTTGCACACCTAATATTTCTGATGCAATGATTTATATAAGATTATCTCCTTAATATATCTATCACTCACTTACCTGTCTCTGCCTGTTAATACCATCATTCTCACATTTTTTGCTACTTGTCAAGATCATTTGTTACATAGGAGAAACTGTTAGCAGAGGTTATACCATAGGTGCAGCATTCAACAGTTAGAAAAATCTAACCATATGAACATGGTACTAGTCAGCAAAGCTTAGAATTGAAGCAGAAGCAAAAACATCTTACTCACAAAGAGCTTCACATATTTAATAAAATATATTATGGAAGTGAGAGGGGAAGAAATCTCATACTGCAGACATATGCAGTAGCTAAACCAAAGCGTCGATTTGTAGTATCTGGAAAGCAATTGAAATTATTCCACAAAATAACTGAGTTGAAACCAGAGGCAAAAAAATGTGCCTCGATAATGATAACAAATATGCTATTTGTCGATGTATACATAACATACTCTTTCAGAAATGTAATACCAACCAGCTATTTGCTGAATTACAAGCTGACCGGTCTTCCATAATTTCATGTAGATTACATCTCCAGACATTGCATGAATTGAATTTCAATTACAAAAAACGCACTCGCACAGAAAATGAAGAATTAATTATTTGGTTGAAGGAATTATTTGAAAAGGATGAGCAACTTTGAGTGAAAATAAATTACCTTGATGAAACCTGACTCAATGAAGGGCATATTGTATATTGTACAAAAGGTTTGGCACAACCTTAACATGAAAAGCAGATGGCAAGTAGTCAGAGAGAAACTTTCTACAGATTTAGTGTTTAGCAGCTCCATCAGGGAAGGGCTAAAGCTCAATTATTACCTACATAGATAGCTGTGATGGTGTTCTCGAGTCTTACTTTTTTGAGTCTATGAAAACTACTGGCTATCACAAAGAAAGGACCACACAAGTATTTGAACACTGGTTCAGTAAGATTCTTCCAATGCTAGGAAGGAAGTCAGTTGTACTAATGGACAATGCACCTTACCATAGTCATCAAATTGAATCATTACCAACGACGGCTTGGCGCAAAGGTCAAATAATGGAGTGGTTGACTAAGCACATCCCTTTTGAAGAAAACAAGTCGAGGGTTCAAAATCTACAAATTTTTCATGCCATACTACTTAAAGTATGCTGTGTATGAAATATCCCTCAAAGTAGTAGTGGAAGTTTTGTGCATTCCACCTTATGCAGGATCAACCTGATAGAACTTTTGTGGAATCAAAACACAACATTTAAATTAGTTGACATGAGAGTTATTCCCTGTTTCCCTTACTATTTGCAACAGCGTCACCGATAGATTACCCACTGTCTTCATAAAAATCAGTTTTCTCTTTGCGCAAACCTTTCTATTCGTTCAACCAAGTTTACGCTGTCATCTGCGCGCGCGTCTTGATTGGACTTGCCAAAGGAAAATTCAACATCATTTAAATAACGTTTGATTTGCTTAATTTAAGTATTACATCACATCTGTCATGTCAAGCTTCATCTTCACTTGCTATGAGGAACTATTATCGTAAATTACAGAAGTTGTGTCTTGGTAGAACCTTTCCATCATTCACACATATTTATGTATAATGATATTTAGAAAAATTAGAAAGAAAAATTTGTCGCCAGTGGGGATCGAACCCACAACCTCCTGCATTCTAGGCAGGCGCCAAATTTTTCTTTCTAATTTTTCTAAATATCATTAGTTGTCCACTTACGGATTGCAGTGTAATCCGATAAAATTCTGTAATAATATTTATGTATCTTCTTTTGTGATCCTTTTCAATCGAAACGAATTTCTGTAACGTTAATTATTAATGATATTACTTGACTTTGAGTTTGTTTATGATTTTTTCATCGATTATTTTTACGCACTTCAATTTTGTATGAGCTTGTTTGTTGAATGTTCCGTATAAATAATGTGGACAGCTTGTTTTGATTTGTTTCAAGAATCTGTTCAGAGTAACAGGATGTCATAATTGTAAAAAAGCATCCAAACCTCTCGATTTCGATGAATCTTGACGACTTCCTATTGAAAAATTACAGAACGTACACTTTTGCAGGATATATAAAATTTTCGTCACGAGTTTCTAGCGAGTCAACTCAGTACTCATTTCTTGAAGATGGTGTTGGTCGCTTTGGATTAAAACATTCTGTATCATGGATGTATCCTACTAGCTGTCAAATAATTCATTATAATTCAGTACTTGAATGACAGTTAGTATGGAGTTTATTTCATAAAATACCTAATCCCTTTTACATAACCTTTGAAAAACACGTAAATATTGAACCAATTACAGAAATATATTTTCCATGAGAAAAAATCAGTTTTTTAATGGTGTGTGTAGATTTTTTATATATTTTTATGGATGCGCAGTTCCAGATCTGCCAATAGTAGGCCCGGGTTCAGGGACATATGATAATAATGGAGATAGACTGAGATGATATCATTATTTATTATTATATACTATTGTATAACATTTATTCCTAACTAACTATTAGGGTAGGATTATTGATAAAACTAATATGATTCAATGGGAAACAAATATTAATTTTTCACATCTTTTACCTGTTTGTTTATCTTATTTAGATCATAACATGTTAATAATCGCAATTAAAGGAATAATTTTATACAATGGTAGAATGTATTAAGGTAATTTGCAAGACCATAACACCTAGAAGATATTTAAAAAATGTCAATTTACATGCCCAGTATTTTTTCTATATGATGTCTTGTTCGTGCTGTACTATTTTAGACACCCTATAACATTATGGTTTAACCTATTGTCAGGTCTATCAACCAGTAACAAAAAATTTTTTCAAGTGACATTATTCAGGAACAGATTCTCTAAAGCTTATTAAGGAAAAAGAGAGATTAGGTTTTTTTGTCACACTCATAAAGAAGCGATTTTCTGCAAATCCTCACTGCCATATGCTTAATAACATTTCAATGAATATTTATATTCCAAAGAAATAAACACTTTCTCCTTTCAAATGCTACTCCGTGCGCCGCTGTGAGGACTCTTTTCCTCTTGTACACTGCACAGCCCGCAATGGTCCAAGGTCATTATTATGTAGTTTGTATGAATCACTATGTATTTCATACGAACACAGGCATAAGAAATTTAAAACATTAACAACTTGATATATCCATCTTGCAATCTATATCCATTTAAAATACATGCCCTTTTTTGCTATCTTAAAAAATTATTTTCAGTGCCCTATCACCTACTCAAATAGAAACAACCGATCAGTCATCCAGTACAATTTTGTCAATACCACCATGTATGAGTGAGGTATCATACAAGAGAGTGACCACTGGTAATCCATTGAAGCCTGAAGAATTAGAAGAAGTATGTACATGAATAGTTCATATTATCAAATATTTGTAGCCAAGTAGTAAAAAATCAGTTAAAAAAAAATTAGGTATTCTTAAAGATGCAGCTTTTGAGCCCTGCAGTAGGACATTAGAATCTTCTACGAAAAAAAATCAGGCTTTGAGAATAGTTAACATTTTAATAAGTGTTGCAACAAGTGGTAGGGCGCATTGGCGTCTTTATGGTTTCAAATGGGTAATAACGTCTTTATTCAAAAACCAAGAGGAACATACATAACAAGTCAGCAAATACACAAAGAATAAACAGAAAAAAAATTACATTAAAAATATATTTAAAATTTTAACCCAGTAACATGTAACATTCGCAATAAGTGCATTCAGAATTTGTGAGCGATATAGTGATATATTGATATAGTGTATGATTTAGTATTATAGAAACTACATACATATAGAGGTACATAAGATGATGTGGGCAACACAAGAGAAAAAATTAACATGACAATAAATAATAGATATCATGTAGCAAATTTATGGCTGAGATAGCAAAAAACATCATTCCACAGTAAGCAGCATTTTTTTAATGCGCTTACGAAATCGGGACAGAGGCAGTGTTTTGAATGTATTTTCCAATTGATTGTAAAATACTACGGCATTATCCGTAGTGTGGACACTGCCTAATAGCGACAATAAATGACTACAATAATAACCAAGATCTAAGGATCATTCAATTTCATAAAGCTGACAATGGGCTGTGCCACTTGTGACAAGTAGAGGAAAATTTTGCTATCAATACTTTAAAACCGTAAATACAAACTCACTTGGGAAATCAATAAAAATCTGGTAGTGGAAGAATTCGAATCCATATCTCAGGCCGTTACTTAAACCATTAGGCCACACTACCCTAGTGGGGTATGGATTCAAAAAGGAAGATATACTCGGATATGCCCAGTTACAAGGTATAAATAACCAGTTGTTTTTGGTTGTTCTTGGATTTTCGATCAACGAAATTACTCTCACTATCTTCCCTTCACGTTTTGGCTTATTAAATCTTAACCAAACTTCCATCAGGCTCAACAACGTTCAATAAATAGTTATAAAAGGATTTGATATATTTGCCCTTACTGAAACCTGGCTCACTCAAGTGCTTCCTTTAGAAATTGTGTGTCTGAATGGCTACACATTTTATAGAAAAGATAGGAATGTGAAAGAGGAGGCATAGATATTTACATTAACAATGACATAAAGTGTGAGCAAATTTTAATAAACTACGTTGAAGATGATTTATCAGTAATCGAACAATTATTACAAAAATTTTCCCAATTGATTTGGATTGATTGTATAGGCCTCTTAAGGGCACTTTTTCTGTTGCAGTTGAAACAGGTTGTTGATAGATGTGATAACTCTGTTATCACATCTATTTACTGCCTTTGCATACCTGCAAGATTACGCAACCCAGAGCAGATAAATTGATATTTGTATCTGTTTTCCAGGACAATACCTTAGAAAATACAATATCAGTGGAAACTATGGCTCGTACAGAAAATTAATTCAGATAAAAAAATGAGTTATGGTAGATGTGAATGCAATAATCTATTCAAATGCTATTGTAAAAACGGTAAAAATAGGTTCTTAATGTCTTTCAATTAGTTACAAACAACTACTCATTTATTAAAATTAAATCACAGCGTCGTTTATTGTGAATGGTCAAATCTGTTAGTTCAACATTTTGTAGAGGAGCATTCAAACTTTATGATCTACTATATTGCAATACCATTTATGGAGAATTATTCACATAGCAGAACATTCAAGTGAAGATAAATGTCGCTTGTTATATCGAGTGCGAACAATAGGGGAGAAGAGAGCCGTTGAGTTTTCATGTCTTGCGCGCAAAGCATAGCATCAAAGTCATGAGCGCTCGAATAATTTGCAATATATATATTTACAGGTAGGACATCGGGACAAGACTCATATTGTGGACGCTTCAAATATACCCCACAACTTAAAGCTTTGAGGGATACATAAAGAATTTGAATGAATAAGTAGTTGTTAATAAGTAATTGAAAAATAGTAAAAACACGAGTTCAATGCTTTTTACAATAACATTTGAGTGGGTTACAGCATTCACATCTACCATATCTCATTTTTCAGCTATTTCTATTACGTATCGGAATAAACAATCTTCAATCACGTGCTTGCCACCGCACAAAGGACGTAAATTTATATTTTTACTTCACATGTGTTTTCTTTTCATCTTTCATGTCATATTTATAATTTTGTAGTTTTTTTAATCGGTTCACTGGCGGCGGAGAATAAAAAAATCTCATCAGTCGGTTTGGATCTTTTCTATGGCCCTGATCATTTTCAGAAAAATTTGTGAGGTGGCCAATAATTGGGAATGGCGGTGCAATCTCGAAAAAATAGGTTTTTGTAGCAGACGTTCTATTATATATAAAATTTTGATTTCGGCAGGAGTTATTGTCAGATATTGTTCCAGTGGAATTAAATAACGAAACTTCAAGCTACGTATCCATAAATAGGTATAACAACAGGTGATTCCCTGTCGGCGAACGGTTACATAAATAATAATATAATATAGATAATTTTTGCCCGCTTTTTTTTATATAATTTTTGTAGTATCTTCCCCTACCCACTTCAGCAATAACATCCGCTAGGCCTTTCCTTTTGTTTTAATTTTTAAGTAAGTCCGAGCTGTATAAATAGCACGCTTGCTTACAACGGATTGCTCGCGCTTAAAACTTAACATCTAAAATCTAGACAACCATGGGTGTGACAAACTTTTGCTAAGGCAACCTAATGCTGTTGAGTAGGAAATAAAAAATCTTGTGGCAAAATGAAATATTTTATATGCAATGCCATATTACTAATTACAGCCAAAATAGGATTAAATTGAAACGTTCAATTCAATTGCTTTGTATTGTGTTATTTTATTTTAACTTGCATGTCTCTATTCACCTTTCGTGATACTTTAGAACCTGACTATGCCATGTTTGTAATTTCTATATAATTTTATTTGTAAAATGGTATAACCGTCAATAAATGAATAAATAAACTTCTACCTTGAACCACAACCACTGCTTTGGGTTACCGTGGAGTTTATTCCCTGATTGTTAAAAGTGGAACTATTTATACCTATAAATGACCAATTGAAATACTATTTTCAGATAAGACGTCGAGAAATTAGGCAGTATATTGAATAATGCATTTAAACTACGGATTTTGCATTTTATCTAAAAAGAATAAATCATGTATACCTAATAGTCGGCCATGCAACCATTCAATATTGAAACACCCTCACCATCTGCTTTTTCATAAAACACTTTTTTATCATTCAAACGTTACAAAAGTATGTCAGTCCATTCTCTACATCTGAGGAAAAGATTTCGTTTAAAAATGCAAAATATTCATAGCAGAATCATCAATTATGGTTATTACATTTAATTATTTTTTCTCGTAGTTAAGTAGTAAGAAGATAATTAGTTTGATTTCATTGAACAAAAAATCCAAGATAAAGCAAAAAAATTATATCCAGTGCAGTCACTCGAACTACAAACCAGATCACTACATTTACTTGTTGTATGTTCTATATGTTGAACGTGCATATCTGTAGTCAGCCGTGTCTAGTGGAGAATTTGCATTTGTTTGTATTTTACAGCTGCATTCAAAATAAAAAAAATAGGATTATTTCAATTCAAGACCATTTCTTTGTTTGATGTGCTAAGAAATACTGAGCTTCTAACTCTATTGCAGGTCAAGCTAGGGATAGTGAAGTTCATTGGTCATGGTGTTTTTGCAAATGAAGATATTTTGATACACTTAATTGTTGCTGCTTCTGACACCAGATTTGCTGTTGCTAATTTGGCTGAAACCGAACTAAAGAAAGTTGTGGGGTAAGTAGAATGATCCTTAATTTTTATGTCAGAGTAAATTGGTTTTGAAAAAAGCTATCCAATGAATTGACCTACTATTTATCTCATATTTGTTAATTCTGTATAAAAATACATACTTCCGGACTGAACATATTATGTTCCATAATTTACCCATATAAACATAGTTACACATAATCACTCCAGTAGTTCTTGAGTCTAATACGTTTTTATACGATCGAAAATATGGAATAAAAAGTCACTTTTCTCTGTTACAATGTATGCATAGCAATCTCTGTGCTTGTTGACTTATTTAGACAATAATTTTGTTGTAAATCTTGTAAAACTGTGTTTTAAACTTTCACAACATTGATTTTAATAAGCATGGAATGTATAATTCATACAACTACCAAGTTCATATGAATTTTTCCATAGAACATATACACATCTTAATAACAATAATAAAGATAGTGATAATGATACTGATATTAATATTAATAATGCCCTCTCATCATCCGCTTTGTGCGTGAGCACAAGAATGCGGGTGAGAGCGCTTTTTTCTAGGACAGCAAGCAGAGGAGCCGATGAACTCAAAGTCACACTTGACTTCATACAAGAGAATTGGTGAAGCCAATTTTCTTCTAAGGCTTCAAAAAGACAAACCTATGAATCTTATATAAACATCTATGATAGTATGGCTTGTCTAAGCAGTTGACCTTTGCTTTCCTAAGGTCTAGATGGTTGAATTCAGGGACTGGGGACTTCATAATGGCTTGCCAGGATGGTGTCTTTACTACCTCGGTATATCGTAGTAGGGTTATGGGTATGGAAGTACCCGATACCCTCTGTAGAGCATGCCAACAGGCGCAAGAGACGCTTGGTCAGAAGTATTCAGGAAGCAGTCATCCTCAAGTCCCTTCGTCTGCTTAGGGTGCACGATTTACGGATCCAGGCTTACCTCACTGTGTGGGGAGTAATCGCTGGGAAACGGAACAGCCCGGTGTATCAGAATCCGAGCCGCACACCTTTTACTTTCTTTTCACTAATAATATAGCACTAGTAGTATCAATAATAATAATTATAAGTATTATTGTGATTCTCATTATGCCTTCACACATTTTCTTATTTTTTTCAGAGCTGTAGATTGGAGCTCCATTAAAGTATGTCTACCTTTGTATAGTTTATTTTTGGGTACAAAGGGCAAGACTAAGAAACCTGAGCTGGAAAAATCTCCAGCAAATACAAGGATTCGTTTGAAGTTACTCGCTTATATATGCAGAATCACTGGTGGGGGATTTGCGTTTCCACAATGCATTCAAATTGTATTTGATTCTTTATACGGTACCCATACAAATACGAGGTTGAAAACACAAGCATTGACATTCACAAATAATATAATTAGATAGTGAGTATTATTGGAGATATATACATATTAGAAACCACCCTTTGTAAAAATATTCAACGTAATTAAGTTGAGGCATAACCTTCTTTGTACCATCCTTATCGGACTTCAGATCAAAGCTAAGCTTTGAGGTACGGGCTCTAGATATTTGAGCATTTTCCGAAAGTCTGTGTTTTATTACCTTTTCTAATAAGCAGATGCTCAATTATGTTCTCTGATTACTTTATAATTATTCGACAATTCCTGCAAGGTATTTTTTGTTCAGAGGTTATTTGTATAAAGACAAAAACTCTGCCCTTTGCATAAAAGTTTATATAGGACCATGGCTATACATGAAGAGCCTATTCGATTTTTTTGGTTCAGTGTATCCAAATCTAGAAAAATTATTATCCATACTGATGTCTTTCTTTAACGCCATTTATTAACTCTATCAATTCCTTGAGAAATATTAAAAAACAATAATATTTTTGTTTCACTTCAAGACTACTCAACAAAGCTGAAACGATTTGAACCGTTTGAATACATCACAAAGTTCCCCTTTTTGACAAAGTGTCACGAGTCTTGTCCTCTCAAACTTGATCTGTACGTGAGGTGTACATTTTTGTGTGTTTTAATACTCCTTATTTTGTTACAAATATTATACAGTTTTACTACCCCTCAAACCAATTTTTTATCACATTCCACGAATTTCTTTAAGTTCTGTTCCAATTCAAATCTTCTTCTGAAGTTTTGTATACATGAACGCTCATCTGCAAGAGGAAGATGACTAAGATTGAAAAATTCTGGTTTGAAGGATAGGAGATCTGACTAGCGCAACTGCTAGTAACCTATCGATTTTTAAATGGATGGATCATTTACACTCATACCTCATGTGTATCGATTCGGTACACAGTGGTGTAGTGTAATTGGTTAATGCATTCATATGGCTTACCAGCGATATGGGTTCAAATTCCTCCGACATCAAATTTTTCACAATTCTCCAAAGTGTAATTTTGCATGTTTAGTCTTTTCAAATATTACATGTGATAAAGGACTTATTTCATCTGGCCATTATATTAATAGATATTACTAGACATAGATAACCTATAATGGTGTAAAGCAACTGATTATGTATATAGTTAGTCTGGCGCAGCATTTGCCCTATTGCACAATCCAACTTGTTAAATGTATTGTAGTGCAAGCGAAGATCCATTATCCAAAGTGGCTGTAGTCCTATTATCAGGACTTCAAAAACTAATCCGCGAAGGTGAAGAAGTGCATCAAGGTCAAGCGTTTATTACCATTGGTATCCTTGCTCAACGTTTTCCAGATAAAGTTTACCATGATGTTGGATTGCTGGAAACATTTTTTAATGGTATGTTGGAAATTGGTATTTTATAAACTTCTAAGTAGTTAATCGAGAGAAATTAGAAAAAAAAAACAATACGGCTTTCGACACACCATATATATATATATATATATATATATATATATATATATATATATATATATAAGACGAGGTAGCGCCGTCTGCAAGTTGTTTGGAATAATGAATAAGATTGATATCCTATTTTCATACAAAAAAATTGGTATTTCATATTATGTACAGAATACATACTATTCAATATTCAATCCCTAAAACTTGTTTGAATAAAAAATTAAGAAATCGACTTGTAGGCATGGAAAACGCAAATCCAGAGCTACGTCTTCAGATTAGAGAAGGTCTTTTAAATTTGATATTTGCGTACAAATACGATGTCTTTCCCGAGGAATGCGATAAGGATGGAAGATTGAACATTTTGTTCGCTTTGCTGAAGTGTAAGATGATATCGAACGAACCGATGGTTCGTTTTGTAGCAGTGAGGACTCTGGCAACTGTATTTCCTCCCAAGCATGTGCCATCGAGATTCGTCTTGCTGTCAGCTACTGGAGACAGGTGTGTATATTTTAAGTACTAAGATTTATTTTTTATTTTGCCGAGCTACTTGCACAACATTAATTAAACATAGAAACTATTGCAAAACATTATTGTCCCTCTTCTTTTATTTTGGAAAGCACAAAATGCTCATGGTTGCGGCTGTTTTTTAACATAGACAACCCTAATCGTCGCACCCCTCACCTCTCTCATTTCTAAAACAGTAAGTGCTTACAATTTACTATTTAGTTATACAATATTTGATGATTAGTGATATAGGAACATTAATAAATAGAGCGATCCGGTGCTAGAATCACTGATGTGAGGCAACCTATAGTCCGTGAGTCAGCAACAGGTTTTCCAGACCAATTTCCTCTCAAGCGATAACTCGTAAAATGCTTCAGAGAGTTCTATTATGCAGCATGGTGAACGTCAGCTGCCGCTCCGTGGGTGGGTGGGGCAGCGGCAGCCTCTCAGTCACGTAAATAAATTGTTTTCAATCATTTCCTTCCGAATAAAAAAATTTGTTAAATGATAGTTAACGCAATTATTCGAATATTAAAAAAAGTCAGCTGGTCATACCGTGATGGATTAACGTCAGCTGGCCACACGAACATGCAAAAAAAATTTTTTGTTCAGTGATGTCCTCTAACTTGTAAATGTGTCAGATGATACATTACATGCTATTTTGAACAAATAAAAACGTAGTGTAACTGAAGTGTAAGATGATATCGAACGAACCGATGGTTCGTTTTGTAGCAGTGAGGACTCTGGCAACTGTATTTCCTCCCAAGCATGTGCCATCGAGATTCGTCTTGCTGTCAGCTACTGGAGACAGGTGTGTATATTTTAAGTACTAAGATTTATTTTTTATTTTGCCGAGCTACTTGCACAACATTAATTAAACATAGAAACTATTGCAAAACATTATTGTCCCTCTTCTTTTATTTTGGAAAGCACAAAATGCTCATGGTTGCGGCTGTTTTTTAACATAGACAACCCTAATCGTCGCACCCCTCACCTCTCTCATTTCTAAAACAGTAAGTGCTTACAATTTACTATTTAGTTATACAATATTTGATGATTAGTGATATAGGAACATTAATAAATAGAGCGATCCGGTGCTAGAATCACTGATGTGAGGCAACCTATAGTCCGTGAGTCAGCAACAGGTTTTCCAGACCAATTTCCTCTCAAGCGATAACTCGTAAAATGCTTCAGAGAGTTCTATTATGCAGCATGGTGAACGTCAGCTGCCGCTCCGTGGGTGGGTGGGGCAGCGGCAGCCTCTCAGTCACGTAAATAAATTGTTTTCAATCATTTCCTTCCGAATAAAAAAATTTGTTAAATGATAGTTAACGCAATTATTCGAATATTAAAAAAAGTCAGCTGGTCATACCGTGATGGATTAACGTCAGCTGGCCACACGAACATGCAAAAAAAATTTTTTGTTCAGTGATGTCCTCTAACTTGTAAATGTGTCAGATGATACATTACATGCTATTTTGAACAAATAAAAACGTCAGTTGGCTCTATGTTAGTTGATGCAGTGAAAGGTGGAGCATGGGAGCCAGGCGTGAGCGCCGATCGCTACAGTTATTCGACATTACGCTCCATGCACGCACAGAATGAATTAATTTATATTTTAATTAAATTAATATTCTTGATACATTCCAAATATTGAAATATACGAGCTTTAATACGTTAAAATTGATAAATATATAAATAAATAAATGGAATTTAGCAATATATGAATGCAATTATTTATTTTCCAATAAAACTGAAATGTATATAGAATAATATTTATTTTAAAGTCATTAAATTTGGTTTTTTAAAATAATCATTAATGATTCATCTGCTCCAATTTCACTTTGGCTAGTGTCGCTCTCATCTCTTTCTGACACACTATCACTGTCGTCAGAGCTGTCCGCTGACACTATATCTTCATCTATGAAAACATGAAAAATTAAGTATTTATATCGTATGTTATATAATCAATGGCTGGATAGTTATTTCAATAATTGATGATGGTAACTGGTTTCCAGTAAACCACCTGAAGTCATACATATCGTCGACTTCTTCCCAGCCATAGTCTGAAGGTGCATGAGAGGTCGGAACCTCGAGGTGCGCGTGCGACCAAATTTGCGCTATGAAGCATGCTCTCAAAAAATGTTCATCAATGATTTTTTTTGGCCGACAGAAAAACATCATTTTTGTCGAGCAGTTTATATGTTTTTTGAAACATCGCTGTTCTTGCCTCATTAACGCATTTCAATCGTTTGAAGCCATACATATGGCAAACAAACTCCTCACTTTTGCCTAAAAGTTCTTCTCGATTCTCTGATGGCTTTGATATCTGTATGAAGCAGTTGGTGAACAAGCGGGCCATTTGCACCTCTATACGCGTTAGTACTCAAGACGACCTTTTTAGCAATGGTTTGTATGGTTCTGGGTCCCATCTGTCTTACACCTTGTGTTTTACGAGCTCAAACTCTTATGTTGTGCTTGTGATACCCCCAGGTTTGACAATAACATAAAATGTGCGTGGAGGGTGATCCCATCAACAATGTTCCTTTCTCGCCATATGACAGAACATCATGCTTGACGGACATATCTATAAGCATGGATCTTATTTTCAGCAAGGACGACGTTTCGTCAGAGGCATTTAAATCTTTATATGGAACAACAAGAAAGAACGATGTTGATTTAGCTAGGGATAAATCGAAAAAAGTAATCATGCCGTCTTTTGAAGAAATTACTGAATATGTCCATACTGAGTCAGAAACAAACCTGAAGGATTCAACTAAAACTGTTACAGTGGGTAACCAAACCTTACCATTCAAGGTTAACGTGTTCGTCGAGGTAATACATTTTCATTTATGGATATTACTGAAAATATTCCTGTTTTATCCTAAATACTTATTCCAATGCGGATTCCAATATGTGACAAGGTTTTTGATACATATCGAAAGTTATTTCTTAATAATATTTTGGTATTCAGATTTGAGTATATACAATAATACATATATGATCAGGTTTGTACATTTACCATTCTATCTGATGTGTATATTCCGGTATTTATATTTTTCTTAACCAATACATCTTATTGCAGATTCTTATTTACATTAGGTTGACTCTACTGAGAGAGTTAGATGTACCTTCGACTAGAGATATTCTGAAACATCCATGTGAATACACACCAAAAATAAGTACATACATGCAGTCAAAAGCACAAAACGGCGATGTCAAAAAACAGAATTCTTTATTACAATACGCAAATTTGGTTCGACGATTACTCATTGCGAATCCTGGTTAGTAAATATAAATATTTCAGGGAATAATTGTCTCCAAGTAATAACACAATTTTCGACACTGAAACAAAGTCCGATCAAGGAACTGTTCTTCATTATATATATATATATATATATATATATATATATATATATATATATATATATATATATATATATATATATATATATATTAAACAATGCAAAAATCGCAATTTGTTCAATATTTGAGGAAATGTAGCATCACTAAATTTTATATTAAAAAAGAATGCTTGTAATTTATTTATCGCCCTAGTCGATCATTAAAACCACATTTGGTTATTAAAGGAACTTCACTGGGTTGATGACGATACATTCCTCATTTTCGATTTATCCATAATACAAATTATTCTCTCTGTATTTGACATCTTACCTTACCGTTCAAATTAATTAAGATCGCTTAAATGCATTATTTTCCTTTAGATAATCAATTTTCAAGATTTATTTTCATGAATTTGAGAAATGATACGGATTCAGTGTAGGAAATCCTACATAAATTTTTTATTTTTGTGCAAAAATTTACACCACAGAACTACATAATATACTGAGATTATAATATGGAACTGCTCATTTAGTACAAGGTTCTTTGTATTTCATATGGAATTTACAATACATACATACGTACAATGACATAGTTAGTATTGCAACAGCATTAAATTGGCAGAAGCAACCGGTCTCAAATTTATGCTCTAGTTAGCTAGTTCATAGAAGGAGGAAATGGAAATGTACGTCAAAAATTATTTTATTTATTTTACCCATTCCACATTTAACTTGGATGATTTCTCGAATCTAGATAATTTGCTTTTAGGCCGCTTAACGATGTATATGTATATCATGAAAATAAATGTCACTCATTTATCTCTGTTGGTTGGCGCTTTTGTCGCCGCGTGATCTCAGTAACTATGAATCGTTTTGACGACATTTGGAGAGTGTTATGGTGCTTAGTAGGTAATGCAGCTTTATTAGTAATCAGCAAAAATCTAGGAACTTCTCCTAAATTTGTTTTTCGTGTTTCTGGAATTTTGAATCAATCGTGGCGCACAAACATTAGTATTTTGAACGTGTGGCAATTATAGCAAACGGACTTTTGAGCCAATGTACATAACGATAACAGCCCCAATGAACATTACCAATACTACTCGTCTCCTAGATATCTGATATTAACACTTCCGTCGTCATAGATCCGTGCAGTAAATGTTTCATGTGATATTAGGTTGGAAATGACATAAATGAAACCTGTATTATTTTCTGTTTACTCCTGGATATAAATTCCTGGACCACAGACTTGCAAAATATAAAAAAGCGTTGTACCTTAGTATAAAAGTCAGCTACTGGTACGAAAAAACATCTGTCAATTTCAATTTTTGGAAAATAGAACCTGAAGAACAATCTAATAAAATTCCGCTTTATATTTAAATACCAGATCCACTGAAATCTGAAATATAATGAATTTAAAAGGTGTATTAGGAAATTTATATTGGAAAAATAGACGTCACTTAGCTGCATAATGTTAAATTTCACTGTATAAATGTTTTGCGATGTATAAATATACTTTAAGCCATAGCATACTTTAGTGATGCAAAGGTGAATTATTTTTACTCATATACATTATTCAATCATTGTAATGTTGTACTCTTACTTTGCAAATTTGTTCCAATAACACTGATTTGCGCTTGTATTGTCTGAGATTTTTTCAGTCGTCTTCAGGTGAAAATGTGTCTGTACAATTTTTCCTTCTTTTGAGGTTAAATGGTAGAGTAACCTTAGCTGAACCTCTCATCAAATAAATAAGATTATTATTATTATTATTATTATTATTATTATTATTATTATTATTATTATTATTATTATTATTATTATTATTATTATTATTATTATTATACTGACCAGTGACCAGATAATATTTTCGAGAGGAAAATTATATCCTTACAGCATGAAAGTATTGAGTTGATTTTTCTGACTCCATTTTGTGAATATTAGGTCCCGAAGCGTTATGCTGCATGGTTGAGCTGATTGGATGCGTTCCGACTCTCCACGCTCAACTTTCTAATGACTTGCATTGGATCAAAGATCAACTTTCATCGACCAAAGAAGAAATCAGAGAATATAGCGCTCTTCTCTACAGTCTAGTATTGAACGGATCTACATCGAACAGTGAATTTGAATCTTCGGTGAACACGCTGATGGCTCAATTGAGCAGCAAACATTTGGAAGGTCAACATGGCTATCTGCTTGCCATAGGAAACTGCATGGAATTGAAAATGATGGATAAAAAGGCTGCTAAGATAGATGTGTCGGAGTGGGAATTGTATAAAAGTAGTCTTGATGCTGTTGGTAAGGATACGAAGGCAATATTTAAGATACTAGGTGTTATTAAGCATGAAATGAAAAATAATGTTTGGACGTTTCCATCATGAGGCCTTTCATTATCTCTTATAAAATTAGAGGGTTGAACAAACTCTTGAGGAGTGAGAACTCTCAAATTTTGCATTGATAATCATTCGGTTATCTATACATATTTGAACAGGTAGTTTTTAGAGATAACTCTTCGCAAACGCAGAACGCCTATCGCGCTCCAGAAGTGCTGCTACAGGATGAATACCTATTCACATTGATCTTGAAACGCTATTAGTAACTTTTGGATGAGGCATGTTCTAGGTTGAAAGCTGTATATAATTTTCTGAAGCAAATGTTTAACAAGTGCTAGTTAACAAGTAACTTGTGTATCCATTGTAAGCAGTCAGTTTAACATTCTGAAGCTCATAGCATTAAAGCGTAACATGTCACTAAATATACGAGTTTAGCTTATGAAATGTAGAGTAGATATTGCACAATTTTATCTAATGATGGCAGATTATCACTAAGTATCCTGTGAGAGGTTTCTGTCATAATACGCTGCTTGAATTGTTTAACGTTGATGTACTTTCAACTATACCGAATACTATCGCTGCAGCTTTTCTACATGACTTAATTCATAACAAAATTTATTGTCCGTTTTCATTAGAAAATATTAGCTTTCCGAGGTCAGGAAATCGTCATCAGGCCGCATTTAACAGTAATGTCTATCATACAGATATTTTGTTGAAATCTCCTGTCCATATCATGCGCTCTATATTGAATTCTGTCAGTAAGTACTGCGACAATCGTACACAATGATAGCTTAATGTCATTTATGGATTGTTATAAGTCTCAGCTACCTGGATATAATGTAAGCCTCCGGAATTAGCTTAGTATTAATTTAGATGCTGTTACATATGTTTCAAGTAATCCTAGTCTTTATTTTTTTGCATTTTCTGTAATTGGGTTCTACCTGTTGGAAATATACAATAAAGAAATAAATAAATAAATACGAATATCCACAATAAACATAATTTTAATATTTTATAAACTTTTTTATCTATAAAATTTCCGCAGTAGTACTAGTTTGCCTTCAAATAAGAAAAGTGACAATCATTTTCGATATCTGTGGATGTCATCACTGTTCAATTTGATCTCTTCACCTTTTTTTGACCTATTCTTGGAACCTGGTTTTATAATCACACAAATTGATCTGAATGATGGAAGAGTTTCACCAAGGAAGAGTATCTGTTTTCTACATGAAAAAATATAAAATTCATCCACATTTAAATGTTGGCTGTGTATCTGTCAGCCTTATTTGTGGAGACAATTATTTAGTCACCGAATGCGAACAATATAAATTCATACACCTCCGATTAAAATCCTGATTGGATATTATTACTATTGCTATTTTGTTAATGCAGATCAATAAATCTTCTACCATAGAATCCACTTTGATATTTATGCAAAATTATTGTCAGAGCTTTATTTTGAAGAACTACTTACTCCATGCAGATAAAAATATATAAGATAAGATATATAAGAATAAAACTATTTTTATTTCAGTGACGCGTTTCTATTTATATTTAAATCATCAATCAATTAGCTAGTTAGCAAGTATTCTGGTTAGCCTTTGTTAACAGTCAAATCTGACAGTCTGACAATGATTTAAATATAAATAGAAACGCGTCACTGAAAGAAAAAGAGTTTTATTTGTGAAATTGTGTGTTAAGTACACGATCTTTTTATCTGCTTAATGGAAGAGTTTCACTAGGTAAGAGCGTCTACAAACTACATTAACTAGGTACTTGTGTGACTGCATTAAACCATAAGTTTTTTTACCAAGTAAAATCATCATCTATCTACATAAATAATTTTATTTGCAGTAAAAATATAATGAATCAATATAAGAATTGAGTAACAATGATTGTATCATATATAATCTATTATTGAATAATTTAATATTAGGTAATAAGTGATTCACAATTTTAGTTCCTTTCCTGAAAAATAAAAATCCACTACTACTGGGAGGTGCCTGCACAAGTATTGGATTGTTGGGTAGAGTTCACGGTCTGCCATTGACTGACGGCAAACCTAAAAATGGTAGTCCTGATGCTAAAAGACCGGCGACAGAGTCAATTTCGAAGATTGACATAGTTAACCAATTACTCGAGATCATGAATAACACAAAGCTGTCACCCAAAGTCAGGGAAAAAGCTGCGAAAACTTTAGGCTTACTCTGCGTTGGTGAAAAGTTTCCGCATACGAAAGAAGTGTTGCAAGGATTTTTAGATACTGCTAAAGAGGTGAGTTTTGTTTTAGAAAGTAATACTGGTATATTTGGTTTATGGGTTGTTTGTATTTTTACAATTGAATTCCATGTCAGACTTCTGCCGTTTCATTACTATCATTCACTCTGTTTTCGAGTAACCTAAAAGCAGCTTCAAGTTGTTTAATTTGTATTATGCAATATTGATGTTTATGGGATAATTTGTCTATTTCACTTACCGTGATTTTTAAGGATTGCACAAGAAGCCTGAAAATGATTGACGATTAAACATTTAGTTGCTATTATAATTGGCGAATAAAGTATTGAATACTGGGCATGATACAATACGTGAAAATACTTCTGACCCTCAGTGTGTGACATTATTTTGAAATTCTTATAATTGTTTTCAATTTAGAAACAGGACTCGGAACATATATACGTGGTAGCTCTCGGCGTGCATGAAATTTTATTGATTTTTGAGTGTTATAAAAATTTCAAAAGTGCACACGTACGGTTACTAAGGTATCCTACATAATCTGTGTGAAAACAATGAGATTTTCTGAGTGTTTTCGAGCTGTATGCCGACCGGTGGCTGCAGGAATTGAACAGCAATGTAGCAGGAATGTGAAAACGTGGTCGCGTTGTCTGAAATATTCTGGACAATATGAGTAGTACAGGAGGAGAGGGTAAAATAACGACCTCGCGTTCAGGGAGTTCTGTTTTTGAGTGAGTCAGAAAAAAACTGGATGTATGTCACAAGATTATCACCAGTCAAAATGCGAAGATTGAGGAGTTAAATGCAGCTGTTTCGGAACTCGTCAAGCAACTTGATGAAAGGGACAACAGTGTGAAAATTTCACTCACAAGTGTTGTAGTTGGATCTTACAGTAATGCAGCTAAAGTTGTCCCACTGAAAGAGCATGTCTTACTGGTAAAACCTGCTGGTGAGGGGGAAAGCGAATCATTGATAGAAAAGTTGCTTGCAAAAATAAATCCGGAATCGCTTCAGGTTGTTCAAATAAACAAGGTAAGCGGCAATGAAGACATTGAAAGTAGGCTGTCCAGTAATTGTTCGGTTTTGCTACCCAAATGGCGTTTCGGGTGTAAGCAAAGAATTATTTAAGATCTAATCTAACATCTTAAGAAACAAAATAATAAACTGAAATAGTTATTTATTGGGTCTTAAAGAACCTCAGCTAAGTATAGTATATAAGTATGCTGTAAAAAACTATATTGTTGTACACTTAGATCCATTATCCTATCATTAATTCAAATAAAACATAAAATAGAGATATTGATGTCTGTCGTGCTGTGTGAAATAGCAAATGTATGTGTCTAAAGGAAACTTTATACGTAGTAAAACAAACTACTCCATATAGATTTCTTTTTTTTCATTATCATTTGAGATCCCTCAAGTTCACTATTTTTTCATTCCACACAACAGACAATACATCCTTCCTTCTTTTTAACAGCGTTGGGCTATCTGAAACCTTGTTGAAATCTAGTATATCCACTGGTAGCGCGAACCTTCCTAGTTACCATCTATTAGATCTGATAGGCAAGATAGGAGAGGCGGGGGAGTTGCTTTGTATGCAAGGTTAGGACTTAGGTGATCTGTTTTATAAACAGTTTAAAGTATAGATCATGGTGGTTTTGAACATCTCTGGGTCAGGGTCAAAATTAATAAGATGTTATTTAAATGTTGGAGCTGTGTATGAGGCCCCTAATGTGGACTATACGTTACTGACAGAACTGGCAGGAACGCGCGCTATCCTTGGATCACTGCAAATATTAGGGTGATGATGCGATTGCGTAACAATGCCTATTCTAAATATAAGAAAGCGGTAAAAAACATGTTTCATCTGAAATCATAAATTCAAAGTGGATATATTATAAAAATTGAGAAATTTTGTCACAGCATCCGTCAGAAGGAAGAAAAAAGCCTATATTGAATATCAATTGAGGCAAAGCAGTAGCTGAGATTGATGGAATGCAGGTAGGGATCAAAGAATCCATAAATCTAAAAATGATAATCAATACACGTTACAACCGGATTTACTCAATAACTATTTTGCAGACTCCATTCCTGATAATAAAATCAATCAGCAACGAATTTCTAGCTACATCAGGGATGTTAGATGGCTTACAATGCGCCAGAGATGGATTATAAATATGTTGTCTATTGTACAGTTCTCGTGAACAAATATCCTACCTATCTCAACCGAAAGCTATCGTTCAGAGGCCAACATAATTTAGTTACGTTTTGTAGGTCACACGCTAAATCTACCTTCCCATAGAACTAGCCAATTTACTAAATGTTTTTCCTACATCGGGCCCTTTATGTACAATAGCCGGCCCCCAGATCTGAAAACTCTGTGTTAACTTAGTTTCAAGAATAAAATGAAACGCTTCGCTCTCGACAATTTTTTAACACATAGTGTTTTTTACAATTTATTGGTGATACCGTTTTGTTCGGTGCTCTATGATGTTTGACATACTTTTATCTTTTGATTACCTTATGCATCACTTTGTTAATTTTGGTACCCATGTAGCGTTTTAATTGACTCGAAGGAGCATGTTTTTAGGTCTACCTGTGTGATTTGATTGTATCTGGAAATTTATTTATGTGTATTATTTTTAAGATGTTTTGAATGCACTTTTAAATCTACCACATCGGTTGTTATATTTACATATGTAGCCCTGGTTGCTATTTAAAGCTGCTCTCAGCTGAATTACCCGCCAGATAAATTAAAGAAACATTTATAATAATAATAATAATAATTATTATTATTATTATCATATTATATTAAAATTAGTTCTATATTGATACTGGAAACTCCAAGGTTTTAGTAGTGAACATATATAGGATGGGACAGAGGATTCGCTACGTATTAATTTTGCCCAATTTTGTAGACAAAGGATGTGGAAGTGCACTTCACGATCGGCGAGTCCCTGGTAATGTGTTGCCAGAGCGTGTGGTCCCCGGAAGCGCGTAACCCCTGGACAACCCTTCCCTCCGACTATCGACCCGAAACGTCGGACGTCCAATCGGACGACACTTTGGAGTGGCTGTTGGACGAGCTATTGAAGCTGGCCAGCCATACGCATCCCAACTCCAAGCAGGCCTCCTGCATCTGGCTGCTGGCTGTCATTAAGGGGTGCGGGGAGAGAGGGCCTATCACCAATCGGCTGCAGAAACTGCAGAACGTCTTCATGGATTTGCTGTGCGAAAATAATGGTGAGATTTTTCGTTTTTGGTAAAAACAGATGTATCGACAAAATAAATAAATGATTATATATAAGTACTTTTAAAACAATATAAAGAGTTTCACTTTCACAATATACGCGAGGTTGCAGACATCTTAAAGTTGATACAGTCAAAGACAATTGGTGCTGATAATATTGGAATTGATATGTTGAATATTGTTGCCCTCGTGTACCTACTACAAGTTATAACGCATTTGATTGATACCGTCAGTATTACCTGATTATTGGAAAATATTACACCAATTACCAGTGAATCCAAACATTTGAGGCCAACAAGTATTTTGCCCACCCTTTCTAAAATAATTGAAAAAAGTCTCGAACGGCAAATTTGTGAATATTTAAACACCAGCAAGAGTCTTCCTGAACACAAGTCAGGTTTCAGGAACGGCTACAGCTGTGCTACTGCGTTAGTTAAGATCACTGATGATATATTCCAAGCGATTAAACATAATGAGTTGACCATATTGATATTGCTAGATTACTTAAAAGCTTTTGATAGACTTAATCATGAATTAAATCTTGTACTTTATTGGTTTCTCAAAAGAACCCGTAGAACTGATTCGAAGTTATCTAACTAATCGCATGCAAATCATTAAAATTAACAACATAATTTATTTTTGGGTGGGAAACTTTGGGTTCATGTGTTCGAACTGCATAATTTTTATATGAATGATGGAAGAATTCAGAGCATCAATAATCTACACGATACATAGAATTTATAGCTGTAGCCTCAGAAATGACACGTTGTACAACAAACTGTAATCATCAACACTCATCTCCAAGCGTCGCGCACTATGGCGCTGCCCATTGGCAACTTACGAAGTCAAAAGGTCCTAACACCTAGACTGCCTTGAAGCGGCGACATAAAAAACTGTAATCAATGCACTGCACTACCTTAATAAACAAAGACTCAATTACAACCAGTGTGACCAACTATAAAATAAACATTGAGCCAAAAAATCATAATAACTTATAATAAACGAAAATTAATGAGGAATTTATATACTCAAAAATCAAACGAAGTTCTACGTCCAGCAGCGAGAGCACAGAGGGAGAGAAACAGTGGATTCAAAGCAATCAGTGGGATGGCACTCACATCAACTCCTCGACTTGATCAATTAGTCAACCAATATTTTATTCGTGTCATTACATAGAAATGTTTACATATGTCAAGTGGAAAATACACTAATCAGTTTCTCATCATAGAAGAACACTGAGATACCTCAAGCCATGACTTATTATTCATTTTTTTTTGTCATGACAGTTGCAAAAATATTGGACATATAACATATTAAATAGATAGATTTTTTCGTGTGTAATGTTTGACGTATTACATTAAAAAAGTTTTGTGTTCGTCAGGTTTAGCATGTATACATTTATTTTTTATCCAATTTTGCAAAAATTATTATTTAAGGTTTAAGCCTTCCAGCTAGAACAAATTTTACAGCAGCATATATATAAATCTCAATTGTATTTGTTACAATTTGTGCCAGATTAGTAGTACAATTAAATGGTTAGACATGAGAAAGTCTCATCAACTAAGAGCATTTACACTGCTTTGTTGCTCAGTATTCGAGTAGGAACACTTTATTTTGTTTCATTTTTTCTTGTAGATATCATTCAAGATGCAGCTTCTAAAGGTATATGTGTTATCTATGACACATACAAATCGGAAGAGCTTTTATCTGCTCTAGTAAAACAACTGACTTCCGGGAAAAGACAAGTTGCACAAGTGACTGATGACACCAAACTTTTTGATGAAGGACAATTGGGCAAAGCACCGACTGGGTAAGACAGTTATGTATAATTATGCTCTCCACTATACATGTTGTTCGCTATAGACATGCATGTTCGCAATAGCGTGCACAGCTTTTTCTATCGGGGGTTACACTTTGCAGTAGGACTTGTCCCGGATAAAATAAAATATAAAGAATGTTTTTTTTTTAATTTGAATAATACATACATGATACATGAGTTAATACTATTTTACAAATATGCACAATGTAGTAATATTATCGATCTATATTTATTTATTTATTTTCCATGACTGTTTTGAAAAATATTCTAGAGCTTCTGGAACAACCAGGTATAAATATAATTTGGTAAAAATCTATGCCCATGGGAGGGAGGGGGGTATCCCCACAAACTCACCTTCCCGTGTGTACGCTACTGTATGTTCGTCTTTTATTTAGATTGTCCTTACCTTAGATAAATTGTGAGTCTAATTTTTAAAAAGAGGTTTTTGGCAAACAAGAGGAGATCGATTAGACGTTGGAATTATGGGGAGCTGGGAAATGTGAGAACTGACTGTAAAGGACCAAATAAGATGGCCAGGAAGAAACAGAAAAACAGTCGCAGGTCGACAAAGAAGAAGGAAATCAATTTGTGTGGAACTATATAGTCGTTAACGGGCGTGAACACTATCAGGGTTTCGTCAATATCAAGATCTAGGGAAAGTTCGGCAATGGAGACTGATTGACAAGATCTTGCAGCATTTTCGCTTGAAGGCCGAATCACCAACAAGGGGAAATACATTGGTCATCAAGCACTCCAACCGTCATTTTTTCTACCTGGTGATGAAGAACAAGCCGTATTAAACAGCATCCTACTACGACCTAAGGAAGAATTTGAAGCTACAAACTCTTGAACACGGCGTCAAACAGTTGGCTATGCCCAAGTTATATTGAAATCGCAATGTTTTATACTAGAGAATGGTCAGAAACATGTTGGAGGTGCTCTCCAATGAAGTAAACATAGACAGCCTGATGTGGAGCTTCTACTCAAGATCCAACCAAGTTCCGGTGGAGAAGACAGTCGCATGCTATTTCAACAAGGTGTCTCGTTTCCAGAATTGTAGCTGCCGGTACAGCTATGGTGAACAGTTTGTGTCCCATGAGGAACGCCTCTAAGGAGGGGGAAATGCAACGAGATCAGCGGTAGCAGCTAGGAAAAGATGACCCTGTATGAAAATCATCCAGAACATGTGAGCAGTTGCCAAAAGAGACTTTTCGAATGTAGAGACATTTCGAAATTGGCGTGTTTTTTGTTATGGAACATTCAAGATTCAGACGTCAAACAGTGAATAAACAAAAGTCATGGATATAAATTAGCGTAGAAACTGTTGTGTTATTAGTGATTTAAGAACGTTACAGTATTATCTAGAATAGAAAGCTCAGTACTTTCCCCATGGCATGTAAAATAGAATACAACATCCACTAACGATATTATAGCTAAACTTTGATTGATCTAGTCATTATTCTTATAGGTAATATTGTAGATAAATATTTTTAGCACCAATCAAAAAACTATTAAAATCTATACCATAATAATTAATATTACTCATGCACATTCAAGGTTGTTTTCACGTATCTAATAGTTATTAAGTCAATTATCACTATGAATTCTAACCAAAACTTTGTGTCATTCAATTCCAGGGGTAATCTCACGACCTACAAAGAGCTGTGCTCGTTGGCGTCTGATTTAAACAAGCCAGACCTAATTTACCAGTTCATGCATCTAGCCAATCACAACGCTATTTGGAACTCAAAGAAAGGAGCCGCATTCGGTTTTTCCAGTATCGCGGAGAGATGTGGCGAAGATCTCAAAGCTTATCTACCTGACATCATACCCAAACTGTATAGGTATCAGTACGATCCTACCCCTAATATCCAGGCTTCTATGCAGAATATTTGGAGAGTGTTAGTTTCAGACCCACAAAAAATGGTAAGTATTGATATTGGAGTATTTAGATAAAAATATGTCGCTGCTCAACCTACTTATATGCTCTTTTGAAAGCACCGCTAAATTTTCATCCTGATTTCCAGCCTTTACCATTACTCATTCTCCTTTACTTGGAACTTTAGTAATACTAATCCAGAGTAATAGCGGGGATCCCGATTCAGGTCGATAGGTATTTCTTATAAAAAGGTAACAAATAAACAAACATTTCGTAAATGGTTGCGTGATAAAATTTGGTCCAAACCTCCGTTAAGTTTATTAGATTTTTTGTTTTTCCATTTGTACATTAGACCAATTATACAGAAATTGTATATAAAAGACTTTTATCATGTTATTATTATTATTATTATTATTATTATTATTATTATTATTATTATTATTATTATTATTATTATTATTATTATTATTATTATTATTTAGAAAAAAAAGATATGCAGCCGGGGCTCCGATACACCCGGCCCCTGTTCTATTTCCCAGCAACTGCTCCCCATACCGTGAGGTAGTCACTGGGTCTGCAAATCGTGTGCCGTAAGCAGAAGGAGAACCGAGGCTGACTGCTTTCTGCATCCTTCCGGCCAAGATGTTTGCCGATGCAATGACCATTACTAGCAGACTAATAGTGTGGTCTGGCTAAAGTCTGCGAAGCTGACTGAAGAGCTCCTGATACTTGGCCTGTTTCTCCTCCTTCAAGACGTTGTTCATCTCGGCAGGAGCCGATAATTCAATAACGAACATGTTTTTTTTGTTAGTGGTCGAGGAGGACCATGTCCGTCTTATTAGCTTGCACAAACTCGAGCGTGGGGAACGAATAGTTCCTGTATATCCGGCATATCTCGTTCTTGAGGACGGAGTCAATATCCCTTGGAGCGTAGTGTAGCACAGTTGTTTCGTCTATACGGTAGGAATGCCTCAAATGATAATATAGCACTTGTAGAGCTGCGTCGTGCCGATAGACGTAAGCAGGCACTGCATACACCCTACACGCTGACAGGAGATGCATAAGCATCTCTGGCACCTGTAGGCCTGTTTTACAGCTGGTATCGGGTACTTCCATACCCATAACCCTTCTAGTATATGCCAAGGTATTAAATACACCATCCATGAAGTTCTCAGTATTTGACTTCAATCCACTAGGCCTTAGGAAAGAGAAGGTCAATTGCTTAGACAAGCCATGCTCTTCTAGATGTTTGTGAAAGATTCCATGCTTGTCTCTGTGAAACCTTAGAAGAACATTGGCTTCAGCAGTTTAATGTGAACCTGAGTTCAGTGCTCCTCATAACTTCACAGGTTGTGCCCAGTACCACTCTGCTATGCAGATGCTTCAAACTCAAGTGTCTTGGAAGGTATGTACGTGGGACTGAGGACTTAGGATGCAAGCTTCTCTCCATGTTCATCCTTTTTCGGGTCGTAGTTATTGCAGCTCAAAGGTCTATGATAACAATGATACCATAATCATATTTGTGGCAGCGACTTTGTTCTTACCAGAAATAGGATAAATGTCTGTTTAAAATAAATAAATACCTTACACTACTAATAATGTATTAGTTACATAGGGTAGGATAATAGGTTGGAGAACTTTTTTCTCTTTTCATACATTAGTTACCTAGTTCACATGTAACCTGAACAGCCATTGTAAACGGTCTATTTGAAGTCTGTCGATGCTTTCAAGCAAAGTGATTCGCTTAATAGATTTTATGCATGTTCAGTTTTATTTAGAACTAAACAATATAATCTTTATGTATTATTTGAATTAGTAAGGTGTATATTAACGGGGCTACTAAAGTTGAATTATCATTATTCTAACAATCTTTTCCAGCTGGACGAATACTACGACAAAATTCTTGCTGATCTACTCGAAAACCTGAACTCTCATCAATATAGAGTAAGACAATCCTGTTGTCTGGCACTTCAGGACTTCTTGAAAGGCTCCGGAAATCGTTCTATCCATGATGCGGTTGGTTCTATGGAAGAGTTGTGGACCAAACTGTTTAGGGTTATGGACGATCATCATGAGCAGACTAGGATCACCGCTTCTAGAACGGCTAAAGTATTGAGCAAGGTTAGCATGTCGGAAAAATACTAACAATAAGTTTACTGCAATAATAATATGAATTACATGATTGAATTCATGAAAACATCAGAAATTAAAAAATATCCCAGAAAGCCAGTCTTCATCGTAGTAATAATCCTTGAGTTGGAATTTTCTCAGCAAAGAATTATACATATATTTTTTTTCTTTTGTCAAATGTTATATTGAAATTTCTTATTCATATACATAAATCGTGGATCGCGAAAAAAGGCAAAGGATGTCTGATACCGCTTACCTGCTAAGTTACCGGTAAAATTTATCAAAAATAACACTCTCTATTCTTGATATTTTGGCTTTACAAATAAAGATCTAATTTGTATAGAATACTTTTTTATATTGTATAATTTCCATTAACTAGTTAAATGCCACAATGGCCTATACGGGATAGTAGCTATAATGTTTGCTGCTGTCCAAACTGTGAGATACCAGTCAGTTCTTGCATTATTTTTTTTAATTACGGGTTAAAGTAATGACTACCATGAAAAATAAGAGTGATCTTAAAATATTAACACTTTCTAGTTATGCATCAGAGGCTGTGATATCAGTCAAGGGAAGGCGGGAGTAAAAATGGTAGAAGCATTATTGCCACCTCTACTGAACAATGGTATAATAAACCCAGTATCAGAGGTGAGACTTATAAGGTAAGACCGAAATTTATTATTTTTTTCATGCTAACGCAGGGGCATCTCAATGCTAAGTGATATTTTCAATCTGAAATGCATTCGCATTACTAACAAAAACTTCATTTATGGTGATGAATCATATACAATTAGTTAAATGATGTTCCATGCCGTATACATGCCAAAAATCTCATTAATGCCCATTGGTTTGTCTGTTATTTGGCTGATATCTGACCGGTAATTCCTGTACCCTCTATAACTCAGAGAGTACTATTCGCATTTAGATCAAATTTTGACACTACTTGTATATTATTACTGTGCGAAGGACGAAAAAGCTAGTATTTGAAAATTGATGTTATGAAAAAAATTACCAAATTGAAAACTTTTTCGGAAGGATTTTAAAATTGGGTATGTAAATAATTGTGAAAAAAAAGTACAATATAATTCAGCATGTTAAAACTGTAATTCATCAAGAAAATTTGAACAAAATGAAAGATGGAAAAAATAAACTTTGTTTGAATCAATGCCTGGATCATCAACAGAAATTCAACAGAAAGAATTTTACTTTGATTTATGCAAAATGATGGTTTCTTGCAATATTCCCCTTACAAAACTTAATAATAGTGTGTTTAATACCTTCTTACAAAAATACAATGGAAGACATGTTCCCGCCGAATCTACTTTACGCAGAAACTATGTTGACTTAGTTTACAAGAATGTAATCGAAGAAATTAAGAAGAAAATTGGAAACAATTACATTTTTTGTCAGTTTTGCGTAGATGAAACTACGGATTCATGTGGTCGATACATAGCTCACCTAATGATTGGAATATTGAACGAAGATTGCCGAAGTAGTGCTTTTTTGATAGGTTCTAAGCAGTTAGAACAAACAAATACTAATACTATTACAAGATTCATTCACGATGAGTTGACGAATTTTTTTTTGCCGAAGTTCCAAGTGAGAAGATTTTGTTAATGCTTTCCGACGCGGCTGCGTACATGATAAAAGCATATACAAATTTGGAAGTTTTTTATAGAAACTTCCCATTGTACTTGTTTAGCGTATGGAATTAATAGTGTGGCTGAAACTATTCGAGTACAATTTCCTTTGGTTGATAGTTTAATCAAAACAGGAAAGAAAGTTTTCATAAAAGCTCCTTTGAGGGTTTAAATTTATCGAGACAGATTGCCAGATATACCACTTCTTCCTGAACCGGTGATTACTAGGTGAGGTACGTGGATGGATGCTGCCTATTTTTATGCTGATAATTTCGATTCCAGATATCCATTTGGTTGACGTTTGTTAAATACGTTCTAACATCTATAAATGTTTGGACTCTAGTAATCGTCCGTTGTTAGACAGATGATTGTTTACACATTTGCCTCCAAAACACAAATGCTAGGTTTTTTAAGAGCTGTGGACCTAAGAGTACGATAAATACGTCCTATGGACGTATAAGATTTAAGATGAGCTTTATTATTGAAGCTAAGTTTCTGCAACTTGTTATTTCAGTTTTGTTGTCCTATTTTTGGTGATTACAAATGAATTTGTGTTATCGCGTTCGGTATTTTGCATATTGGTCTGAGATTTAGTTGTGATTTGAATTTTTAATAATGTATTATTTGAATTTTCTTATAGCTTACAAACTGTAGCAGAACTAGTAACATCAGCTGGGAAGCAACTAAAACCATTCTTGCCGAAATTAATTCCAGCTCTCTTACAAGCAACAGGGGAAATGGAGTCAGCCAAATTATCTTATATAAGCACGATGCTTGGCGCTCAATCTCAACTGCAGGAAGATCTGGACAGCGCAAGAGCATCGATCGCTAAGTCACATTTCACTACCGAAACTGTTTCTAAGGTAAAGTACTCGTAATCATCTAGTATCTAGGTTTTCGACTACCTGTAGTAGTGGGTTTAACTATCACTCCAGATATTTTGCAGTAAGTTGGAGTGCTACTTTAATTTGCTAACGTACCTGCATCTCAAGTATTAGTTTATTAAAGTTGAATAACATTTTATAGCAATGAGGTTTGTCGATTGAAGATACTGTTACTTGCTGGAACTCTCCTACCATCCCATTTGGAATTAGCTTCCATTCCTAAATATAAATAAAATCTATAACAATCATTACGTTACTTGTAAAAGGGGAAGTTGGAATTTGTAAAATCCATACACTCCGTGTAAGTACATATTCCAATGAAGTGTATAGAAAAACAAATTCACTTTATGTTGATGTAGCAACGTTATTAATACGTTGTTTAATTCCGTTACACGAAATTATGTTACAATCTATCATGGGCGTACGGTGCAATTTTAAGGGATGCAATTTTGAAAAAGATACGTATTTGTAATGTGATTCGATTCTTGTATCACTTGTATGTTATGGAGAAGTTTATTTAAAATGGAGGACAGTTACTCCTGCCGTGTTGAATTTTGCACGAAATTTTGTATACGTGTATGTGTTGAAAATTGCGTTTTACTGATGAATTTGTGGTAGGTGTTGCAACGAGATCAGCGGCTAGCAGCCAAGAAAAGATCGCCCTGTATGCAAATCATCCAGAACATGTGTGCAGCTGTCAACAGACATTTCGAATGTGTCAGATTGTTCTAGATTTGGTAATGAAACATTCGAGATGGGTGTTTTCTGTATATATACCGCATCGAGCAGTGACAGCAGTCAGTCGGTGATCAGACGTCAAATAGTAAAGAACTTGAAATCGTTGATATAAATTAGTGTTTAAGTTGTTGTTACCAGTGGAAATAAATAAGTGTTTAAGAACGTTACAAGTGGTGTCAGAAGTGGGATAATGGCGAAAAGACTGTGCGAATTGAAAGTGGCGGACCTGAAACGCGAGTTGGAGGAACGAGACTTGGAAACTAGTGGTGTAAAGGCAGTGCTAGTGAGTCGGCTACGTGAGTACCTTCTCGATAATGGCGAGGACCCAGAGAGCTATTCATTTGAAACGCCTTTGGACCAGTTGAAAGATGAACTGAATGTACAACAAAGCCAATTAAAAGATGAACTGGAGGTATGTACAGGGCAACTAACAGAACACTTTTAAAAAATAACAAATGCTTTGAACAATGAGCAAGCTGCGTTAAAAGAAAAGTTAGACAAGGTAGAGATAAAAGTAAAAGACTCTATAGATGAGATCCAAGCGAAGATAAGACAACTAGAATGTAAATTTGCCGCACCAAGCAGAGATATCCTTCAGGCGGCAGGGGATAACATCATTACGGAGATCAGTTTGGAGGAACCGCATCCAGCTAAGCTCGCTTCGCACGTGAAACCGCCGACATTTGATGGCAAGACATCGTGTACTGATTATCTGAAGAGCGGCTGCTGAAGCGAATTGCTGGACTTCCAAAGAGAAAGCAGTGGCATTGACAGTTGCTCTCCGTGGAGACGCAATGGACATTCTCCAGACCCTACCCGCAGAAGACTCCAAAAGCTACGAGCAGCTGGTCAGGCGATTAGATATGAGGTATGGCCCATCACATTTAGAACAGGTGTATCAATCGCAACTGCAAAATCGCCGACAGAAAGCTGGTGAGAGTTTACAAGAATTCGAGGCAGGTTTAGCTAGGTTAGTAAGATTTGCTTATCCCTCTGCCACCGAACAACTTATGGAGTGTTTAGCGGTACAAACATCGACGGATTGAAGGATACCGAAATGCAGCGCACACTACGTTTAGCTCGCCCAAAGACACTTACAGATGTGCTTTCAATTGCCTTAGAGTATGAGGCTGCAACTGAAGCTTCTCGTGGACATGCAAGAGTTCGAATTTTGAGTGAGGAATGCAAAACGGAGGAGCCATCTCGACATGCCTTGGATGAATTGGTGAACCTCATGAAGAGCTTCTTGACAAACAAGAAGAGGATCATTAGATGTTGGAACTGTGGGGAGCTGGGTCATGTGAAGAGTGTTTGTAAACGACCCAAGAAAACAGACACAGAGGAACAGGAAAACTAGAAAGGGTCGATAAGGAGGGGGCATTATCGACCCGTGACTGTTGCCAGGACCCCTTCGTAGTCATAGCCGCCATGAGCCATTTCAGTGGAAGCGCCTATGTGGACGGAATGGTAAATGGTAAGATGCATCCATTTTTGGTTGATACCGGTGCTACGAGAACCATCATACGGCCGAAGACAGTAGGCAAAGGAAAGATCACGAATTCAAGATGGCGTCTGCGTACTGCTACTGGAGAGACTGCCACAGTCCATGGTG
Organism: Bruchidius siliquastri; assembly: GCA_949316355.1. Classification (NCBI taxonomy): domain Eukaryota; kingdom Metazoa; phylum Arthropoda; class Insecta; order Coleoptera; family Chrysomelidae; genus Bruchidius; species Bruchidius siliquastri. The sequence goes on along the minus strand of OX438534.1, from coordinate 12,961,208 downwards.
AGGCTTCAGTAAAAATCAAGATTGGTAGAGTGGAATTTCAGCATGTGGCCATTGGTAGCACATATAGAAGAAGAGGTGATACTGGGTATGGATATCATGAACATGCGGGGTGTCCAGATTGACTTCAAGAACTCTCAAGGTTCGGGAAGAAACAGCTACCCAAGTGCTGTAAGCAGAAGATACTGTGTTGCCAGCGAGGAGAGAAGTCATCGTGAAGGCTCGGCTGCAAGGTGACCGATAACGGGCTCCCGTGATCGGAGAACCCTGGAACCACGATGAAGAGGTCGCCCCTGGCATCCTGGTAGGAAAAGTGCTGGTGACTTCTAAACAAGAGGTACCTGTTCGTCTGCTCAACTTGAATGAATACCCCGTCACTATCGGCAAGGTCACAATGGTGGGAAAGTGCTGTTCTGCTATATCGATAGTTCGACAAATGTCTGGAAAGGAAGAAAATGACAAGCTGGAGCAGCTGCTGTCTTCGTCATGCCAATCGCTCACTGCGTCACAAAAGAAAAAGGTTAAGGAGTTGATCCAGCGATATAGCTCCATATTCATGTCGAAAGGTGGGAACGCTGGAACAACAAGTGTCATGAAGCATAAGATCGACACTGGAAATGTCAAGCCGATCTGACAGCCACCAAAGAGGTTACTACTGGCTAAAAGATAATTAGCTGAAGATATGGTCCAAGAGTTGGAAAGGGATGGAGAGATAGAGCCGTCGTGTAGTCCATGGGTGTCTCCAGTGGTACTGGTGAAGAAGAAAGATGGATCTACGAGATTCTGTGTGGACTATCAGCAGTTGAATAATGTTACGAAAAAAGATAGCTATCCCTTGCCCCGTATCGATGACACCTTGGACACTTTGGCTGGAGCGAAGTTATTTTCCACTTTGGATTTAAAGAGTGGCTACTGGCAGGTAGAAATGGATCCCGCGGATGAGGAAAAAACTGCATTTACTATTGGGACTGGACTGTGGCAGTTTACAGTGATGCCTTTTGGGCTATGTTGTGGTCCTACATTTGAGAGGCTCATGGAGAATGTGCTGAGGGGCTTGTCCTGGAAAACATGTTCAGTGTACTTGGATGACATAATTGTAGTTAGTAGAACCTTCGAGGAGCACCTAAAGAACTTGGGAGATGTTTTTGGAAGACTTCATCAGGCAAGCCTGATGCTCAACCCCAAGAAATGTCACTTGTTCCAGACAAAAGTTAACTACTTGGGACACGTAGTCAGTAGCGAAGGCGTTGCGGCTGATCCTGAGAAGGTTCAGGCAGTTCGGCAGTGGCCGGTCCCAGAAGACAAGCATCAACTAAGAAGTTTCCTAGGACTGTGCACGTATTACCGCAGGTACGTGAAGATGTTCGGAGACATAGCGAAACCACTTACTCGTCTTACCGGAGAAGCACGTCCAATTTGTTGGGACAAAGACTGTCAATCCGCTTTCAAAGTCCTGAAAAGTAAACTAACCACGAGTCCTGTTTTGGGATATCCGCTACCGGATGGACAGTTTGTTCTCGACACAGATGCGAGCAACGTTAGCATTGGAGCGGTGTTGTCTCAAGAATCCTGAGGGACAAGTGGCTAGGTGGATTGAAAGACTTCAAGAGTATGATTTTATTATTGAGCACCGGCCAGGAAGCAGCCATAGGAATGCAGACGCGCTATCAAGAAGACCATGCCCACCAGAGTGCTCGCATTGTAGCAAGATGGAAGAGAAAGAAATCAACCTGTGTCGAACTACAGTAGTTAGCGACGAGTGGTCGCCGTCTGGGCTTCGTCAAGATCAAGAAGGTGATCCAGATCTCAGAAAAGTTCGGCAATGGAAAATGATTGGCCGGCGAACAGTTTGGCTAGACGTTGCAGCATTTTCGCAGAGGCTAAAGTCTTATTTGGCTCAGTGGGACTCACTGACGTTGGAAAATGGACTGCTGCACAGAATTCTGGAGAACGACGATGGAAGAGAGAAGCGGAAACAGCTTGTCATTCCAAGAAGCAGAGTTTCGGAGATTTTGCGTCACCTGCATGATGGCACATCGGGAGGTCACTTAGGAGTAAAGAAGACGCTGCAAAAGGTGCTTGAGCGTTTTTACTCGGTGAACTGCTCTGACGATGTGAAGGAATGGTGTCGCAAGTGTACAGTCTGTTCATCGAGTAATGGACCTCACCGGAAAAAGAAAGCTCCTATGAGACAGTATAACGTCGGAAGCCCCTTCGAACGGATCGCCATAGATATAGCAGGACCTTTTCCAGAAACAGACCAAGGAAACAAGTACATCTTGGTGGCAATGGACTACTTTACTAAGTGGGTAGAGGCATATGCCATAAAGAACCAAGAAGCTGCTGTTGTTTTCGCAAATGAACTCATCTACCGATTTGGGGTGCCACTAGAACTTCACTCCGATCAAGGGCGAAATTTTGATAGCGAGCTGTTCCGGCAAGTATGCGAGAAATTGGGGATCCGGAAGACAAGCACAACGGCGTTACATCCACAGTCGGATGGAATGATGGAGCGGATGAACAGAACCATTGGCAAGTACCTGTCGAAGGTTGTTTCCAGCCATCAAAGGGACTGGGATCACCATCTACCGTTCTTTCTGATGGCATTCAGATCAGCAGTGAACGAGTCTACTGGGCAAACTCCCGCGAAGCTTTTGTTTGGTCGAGAAATCAGGCTGCCCTGTGATTTAATATTTGGCTGTAGACCTGGAGAAGATGTGTTGGGGAAGATTACGTCAGTAAGCTGAGGCAAAAGATGGACGACATCCACGAATTGGCGTGTTCCCATCTCCAATTGGCTAGCGACAAAATAAAGGAACGATACGACATCAACGCCAGCGAAGCAGGATACAAGGAAGGCGATTTCGTGTGGCTCCACAATCCGCAGAGAAAACGAGGATTCTCGCCTAAGCTACAACGACCTTGGGAAGGACCCTACATTGTCAAGAAAAAGATCAACGACGTTATCTATCGCATCTGCAAGTCTCCCCACGGAAAGCCCAAGGTTGTCCATTTCAATAGACTGGCGCCCTATCAAGGAGACCATGACGATGACGGCCAGTACGTGAGATGAGCACAAGTCACGGACAGCGAGGTCTCTTTCCAAGAATTCATGGCAATCTACGGAGGCAGCGACATTTGATATTACTAGAGAAGTGCAGCAGGACCTGTTCAGCCTTCCAATAGAATATTCCTTGGCACACAGCGTCTCAGCAAGTCTCGATGATCAAAGAGGCGTTGCCAGAGTCTTCCAGAAAAAGTTTGGTCAACGCCAGCGATTGAAGACTGAAGCACCGACAATGGGAAAGACATTGGTCATCAAGCACTTTAACCGTCATCTCTTCTACCTGGTGACGAAGAACAGGCCATATGAAAAAGCATCCTACTACGACCTGTGGAAAGCGCTATGTCATTTGAAGCTCCAAGCCCTGAAACACGGCGTCAAGAAAGTGGCCATGCCCTAGTTGGATTGCAGTCGCACTGGTTTAGGTTGGAGAATGGTCAGAAACATGCTGGAGGTGATTTTCAAGGACGCAAACATAGAGATCCTCGTGTGTAGTTTCAACCCAAGGGCCAACCAAGCTCCGGTAGAAAAGACAGTCGCGTGCTACTTCAACAAGGTGTCTCGTTGCCAGAATGGGGCTAGCTGCCGGTACAGCCATGGTGAGCCGATTGCGTTCCAGGCGGAACGCCGCTAAGGAGGGGGCAAGTGCAACGAGATCAGCGGCCAGCAGCCAAGAAAAGATCGCCCTGTATGCAAATCGTCCAAAACATGTGTGCAGCTGTCAACAGACATCTCGAATGTGTCAGATTGTTCTAGATTTGGTTATGGAACATTCGAGATGGGTGTTTTCTGTATCTATACAGCATCGAGCAGTGACAGCAGTCAGTCGGTGATCAGACGTCAAATAGTAAAGAACTTGAAATCGTTGATATAAATTAGTGTTTAAGTTGTTGTTATCAGTGGAAATAAATAAGTGTTCAAGAACGTTACAGTATTATCGATTCTAAAATACATATTTTCTACATTCCAGTGTGACTAGCTCCTTGTATTTTAAAAAATGCAAGTGTATCAGCGTTATTTTTTGCACTAATGTCATTAGTTTTATAAATCATATTTAGTTCGTATAGCAGTAACAATGATATATACTCCTATATTATATAGAATGCACGCCACAATTAATAGATTGCTTGCGGTATTGATGTTTTTTTTATTCATGATCCCTCTACAAGGTTTTTACTTTCGTTTCAGAGCTTACAGTACGCAGATGCATCTATTTTGGAAGAACTGGTGCCTAAAATCACAGAACTGATGAAGGGCACCGTAGGTCTTGGTACAAGAATCGCTTGCGCTCATTTCATCACTCTTTTGGTAATACAACTTCGTCAAGATGTTCAGCCATATGCAGGTTATTGAATTAATAATATTTTTGTCTTCAATCATTACAGTTCATCTCACATATCACATATACCTATGAAATAATTTTAATTTGTAGGAAAATTATTGGCAGTATTGGTTAATGGCTTGACAGACCGAAATGCTGCAATCAGGAAGCATTATGCTGCTGCTATTGGCCACTTGGTGTCCGCAGCAAAAGATTCTAGTCTGGAAAAACTGTTTGCAAAGTTGCAGCATTGGTATTTTGAGAGAGAAGGTAAGAAAAACTAGATATTAGTATAACAGATGTTACTATTTAACGTCAGGCATAATCTTAGATTTGTATAATCTCCAGAATTCATCGTAGCGTTCTCTGAATAATAAATTAATTTCATTTGAACTAACCGGTTATTACCGGTAATGTTTGATTGATCAATTTGACGAAGATCTGGCAACATGTCATCGGGTTTGATCGCTACTCATCTGACCAATTGAATTCATATAAAAGTCCAAATAAAAAACTTTACGTATCTTTAGTGCGGCCTCTGCAGCCTTTAAAAAATGAATTTTTCAATTGAAATTTTTATTATTCACACTGAAAAGTATTGAAGGAAATAACTATTTTCAGGATATTTTTTTACTCACAGACTCACAGAAGAGTATGTTAATATATGACCATAACAATGCATTTAATTCATTCCGATTTTAATGTACCTCTAGGTCATATATACTGACATAGGATACATCATGTATATAAGATTTACTTGTACAAAAAATTACATGTCCGAATGTGTTTTGCAAAAGGTATTACTGTAAGTACATATTTACACTGCTCAATTACAAGTATTATCATTTACATAAAAAGGGAAAACATTTACACAGTAACACAAATTCTGTTTGATTTGGCGAACAGCAATAGTTGAATTGTTCAACGCAATGTAATGTTTCCTCTGTACCTGATTTAAGTTCCAACAATATATCCAAACTCCTTTCCGTACCAGGAAAACTCCTTAAGAATCATTAGATGGTCCCTGTGTTAAAATTATATATTTGATGGCTGAATGCAAATAATATAAGTATAATACTGATTTAACACTACTTCCTTGATACTATGTAACATAGTGGACATACACAATGTACTTTAGATAAGTTATATATATATATATATATATATATATATATATATATATATATATATATATATATATGTAAATCCCACTTCTTTTTGAATAATAATAATAATATCCTTTATTCAATTGTTCAATTGATCATCAGTTGATGACATAGAATGCGTCATATAGCGAATACCTAAAAAAAAAGTACTGTATAAAAATAAACATCCACAGAATAAGTTTTATGCATTCCCTGAATAAAATTGATCATAAATTATATCAACAAAATAATGCATATGTTGAAAAAAAAATCCTACAACTGATGCAAGCACAATGTATATAACAAACACATACTTATTTACTAACTCATCTACAGATCATACATTAAAATGACTACAAATAATACAAATAACAGCAAAATGACAATTAGATACTGACTGTTAAAATGTATATAGACATATTATGCAAGCTAACTAAAAGTGTCACAAAGGTACTCATTTATAGAATAATATGCTTTTTTGAGAAGTAGTGCTATGATTTCCTTTTTGAAATGATATATATCCATTTTTTCATCTGCTCTGGTAATTTATTGTAGAGCTTTATGCTCATGTAGTTAGGACTTGATTCAGTTTTGACAAGTCTGTGGGCCGGAACTTGCAAGGTTAAAACATTCCTAGTGTTATAGCTATGACAATCTGTTAAACTCGCGAAGGCAGTACGATTAGTTTCAACATACATGAGTAACTCGTATATGTAGATACAAGCTAAAGTTAAAACTTTCATCTCTACAAAAATGTCCTTACAACTGGTCCTCCTGTTGACTCCAGGCATTAGCCTCATCACTCGTTTTTGAACTATAAAAACCCTATTTGCCTGATGAGATGCCCCCCAAGCTACTATTTCATATGTTATAGCTGACTGAAAGTATGAGTAATAGTACGTCAACACTACTGGCCTTTCAACAATGAACAGGAGTCGGTTAAGGCAGTAAGCTATTGGAATATTTTTTTTACATACGTAGTCTACGTGAAGATCCCAGTTACAGTTGTATGACAAATGGAGTCCAAGAAATTTTACTGACAGGCTTTGTGATCGTCCCTTGATTTGATCTGACCAATAGGCTATGATCAGGTACCAGTGAATATGTGAAACGGATGAAGAGTGACTTGTCCCTATTTAGTATCAGACCATTATTGGCAAACCACTTGCTCACTTTTGTGAATTCATCTGTTGCAGATGTAGCAAGTGTTGGACCGGTGGGAGCATCCACTAAGAGAGATGTATCGTCTGCATACATGATATAGTTATTATATGTAAAATTTTTGGAATATGCATGTAAAGTTGATGCTCCAGTATTGATCGGTGAGGCATTCCTACGTAGCTCCGGCGAAGTGATAACTTACATCCTTCAAGATCAGTATCGTACAGCCTGCCTTGGTAATTAATGTTCAAACCACTTATGAGCAATTCCTTGAATTCCATATTATGATTCTCTAGTTTATGTAGTAAAATTTCGTGGTCTGAAAGTTCTTTTCCCTTTATCTAAACTCATGTCTCCAAATATTTTATGTTCATCAAATAGTTTGCTATTATATTTTTCAATCACTGGAAAGTTACCATAGCAATGATATTTGTTTGTAGTTTCCTCTCACAGCTATTTCATGATTTGTGGTAAGGTTTTTATTTAGCAGTTGTAAGACAGTTTGGAAAACTTTCTTCAATAGAAATTGACTAGATTTGTAAATAGTTTGATATTTAGCACTTTTTATTTCGTAAATTCTTACTAAGCAGATCTCCACTTACAGAATTAAAATTCTTCAGGTTAGTTGTTATGTCTAAAATATTTGTTCTGTTGCAAGTAAGGAAAACATATTTTGTTGGGACTTTCCTTCAGTTTTATATTGACGGAAATTTGGTCTATTACAGAATAGTTTTTGAAATTATTTCATGAATCTTGATGTCAGTCACATTTAGTAACAGCACATAGACAGGAAAGTCACTGTTTTTCAATCTCTGTCCTGGCATGCCACATCACAGTGGCTACCGAGCGCCAATAAGCGTTCGACTTTGTCTCCAGTGTGACGAAGGTTACTGGAGATCATTATACTGGTGTTTATATATCGTGTCTATATCATACTGATGAGACTTGATAAGGATGAAATGACACCATATATGATTGGTTGCAGATATGGAAAGCAGTATATTGAATATAGATGTAATGCAATTATTTAATACATGAGACACCACTGCTGGTAGAAGGAAGCACAGAGTATTATAGACTCCGCGCTGTGAGATTTCGATCTGTTTACTCATAGACTGGCTAACTAACTTTTTTGGTTGTATTAGTTCTAGCAAACAGGTGTCATCAGTCACCTCTTCGTGTCACATGATGCATTTGCATTATTGATAAATCCAAAATAAGAAAAACATATAATAATATGTTACTACCACACTCATACAATATTATTTATCTTATGACATGAGAAATACTGGATCGCACAACAATGTATTAACCCTTTAAAGCCCAAATTATTATTTTTTTTTTGTAATTTTCTGTCAACTCTTGGATATGTTGCATAAAATATACATGCTTTAAGGATTCCAACAAATAAATTTACAGAAAACAATTTTAAAAACAAAAAAAATGCTGTCCTCATCTGAGGACGCTGGGACAATCTTCGCTTTGTTGTGGCAAAAAAGTGAATGGACGTTCATAATCCACACCAATTTATTTTGATCAAACATCAACATGTATTGTGTAACATATATTTAAGTTCACTTATTTAATAATTTATTATGATATTTCGGGAAACAATTTATGCACAATGTCACCTCACATTTCATACAGAATGTTCTGGGTTTTCCAGAGCAGTTTGGGAACTGACAACGAGCTGGTTAACTTATTTGCCCAGAATCCTTTATCGTTATATATGAGATAATCAAAGACTTTTCTTCTTGAGGTGGAAGGCAGTGACAAAGGACGCCCTTTCAAAACTCTGCTGCCATGACCTAACTTGAAGTAAGGTACGGCGACTTGACGTCTAAAATCTTTTATGGAAATTGACTTGCTGCCGTCAATTTTCCACTAGAGGATGGACGAATTCACAACCGCCATATCAATTATCCTTGTAAAAGACACCAGTACCACTTTTTCCCCCTTACAGAGATCGAATGCTTTTCTAAAAGCCAATCATGGTGGTCAACACCCCCCATAAATCTGATACAATTGTTCACTACGAGTGGTTGGGGAACTGATACCTTCTCTTTCAATTTCTTATTCCACCGTTGCATGTTTAGAAATGGCTCTACTGAGTCAAAATTTGTTGCCAAAGTCTTTCCATCGTGCTATCATAATTCCATCGCTGTTGTCGAACCTATAGTCACAAAATCTTCTCGGATTTTTGTCCATCTCTTTGACAGACATAGGTGCATTTTGCCGTCCGATTATCTCGAATTGTTCCCGTTGCCCGGTACCCCATTTGCATGAGGTAAGCAGACTGTGGCTTGAGAAAAAGTTATCATAGTCTTAAAAACGTAATCCAGGCCGCTCATTTTGAAAGACCTGTAAAAGCCTGAAAAAAATATAACGCATTACGTCTAGGCCCAGCGTCATATTTTAAGGACAGACATAGTTTCATAGTCTTACAAATAGGACAATATGAAATAATCAATTGATTTGTCATGAAAAACTTTCTGTTATCCACAACTAATCATTTACAGAAGCATAATCACTCACCAGTAAAACTCAAAGACAGTGACACTCAGTATAATTTGACACTGCAAGGGCTAAGAAAAGTATAAACATTCGGATAACGCTAATTCGCAGAGCAAAACAACTGTCGATTTGTGGTAGTTCAAATCGACGGAAATTAGTTCTAAAAGACCTATGAAATGAGCAAATTTTAGGTAGATGATGCTCGGTAGGCATCCTAATAAAACTTTTGGTCCGTCTGTCGGTCTGGAGAGCATTAAATTCCTCCTTGGAAAATACTATCATACTGAGCCGAATTCCAATGAGAAATTGTTGTTTTTCTAATTATGAGTGCAAGAGGCTTTCCTCTTATGGATGACATTATAATCCGAATAGTATCCGTTTTTAATAAACGAAGAAGCCGCTTTACGCTGACTCTGCATGAAAAGGAATATCAACTGTGCAGACTCTGACGATATTTATCAGTCAAACTTGCCATTATAGATGTTGGACCTATATAAGAGCAGCACATAGAAATTTGATGATACTGACACGCGGTGAATGTGAACCATACATATACTCCTTGAATCTTATCTTATCGAACAGTCGGAAATGTGGGTTCGAATTCCGCTGCTACCAGATCTTTTCTCTGATTTTCTAATTATGTTCGCATTTAACAGATTAAAGTATAATCCGAATAGTATATTTTTATTGTTCTGCTTCTATCATGTTGTAGTCAGTATGGTGGCAGGAACTTAAAGCAAGTGTTCTATATGATTGGATTGTCATCATTTTCTGGGATAATAATAATAAAGTATATAGTTCAATTATTTTTTTTCAAATTTTCCCAGCATTTATAGTCTTTGGGTCCACGCTTTAAAAAAAATTATTGTTGCCTAATCGTTCACCCTTTGTATTCGTATATATTCTTTACGTCGAACATATTTCCAGTAACCAATGGTGGGGCGTTTTGTGACCCCCCGTTGACACCCCATTCAATGATCTCATATCAGCTGACCAATAATTGTTTTATATAAAAATATTACAGATAAAGTGGTAATTTAATCTAACAAATACTAGTTCGACTACTTAGAGTCTAGGGGGGGTCACAAAATGAACGCAACAGAACATTTCTTTCGAAAATAAAAACAGATATAGAAAGTCTCGATGGTTAGGCCATGAGAATTTTCTTTCGTAGACCGAAAAACTAAAATGACCCCCCGTTGACACCCCATTCAATGATCTCATATCAGCTGACCAATAATTGTTTTATATAAAAATATTACAGATAAAGTGGTAATTTAATCTAACAAATACTAGTTCGACTACTTAGAGTCTAGGGGGGGTCACAAAATGAACGCAACAGAACATTTCTTTCGAAAATAAAAACAGATATAGAAAGTCTCGATGGTTAGGCCATGAGAATTTTCTTTCGTAGACCGAAAAACTAAAATTTTCGTTACAAAAAAATTTGCTACAAATTTAACGGATAACTGTGTAAAGAGATTTTGATTAAATATGAAAATGAACGTGAGAATATATACTGAAACACTAATTTATTTCAACTGATAACACAAAAACTTATACGCTATGCGCTCATTTATATGCACGTCTTCTGGTTCTTGACTGTTACACGTTTTAAGACTGACTGACCGCTGTTACAATTCGACGTTCCAATATATACAAAAATGCCCAACTCGGGTGTTCCATAACCAAAAACTTGTCAATTTCGAAAGATCTCGACGTTCGAGATGTCTCTTTTGACAACTTCTCACATGCTCTAGATAATTTACATAGGACATCTTTTCCGAGTTGCTACCGCTGATCTCGTTGCAATACTAGATAGTCGAAATTTCTCCATTGCATGAAGTAAACGAAAGTAGTATTGCGCTTCTGTATACATTTTCAAGGATTTGGATCTATAGGTACTAATATGATAGGTCATGTTCAAGCGCCTCTTTGATTATGCTCCACTACTGAAACAAATCAGGGTCTGATAGCCTAGTACATAGATATTCCACTTCTGACACCAATTGTGTAGCTTTATTTCTGGACTCAAGGTTCAATTCTTTCTTATTCTGAAAAAAATTACTTGAATGTTAATTGATTTGCTGGTAGCTCACCAGATATCATTGGATGATATAGGGTAGTTGATATCTGTTGATGACTATCTACTAACTAAATATAATAATAATATCTATTGACCCACAACGTTGTATAATACCAAAAGGGTTCGCTTCTTTCGCAGCAATATTAAATGAGCCCACACATAAAATCTTTGCTTTGTTGGAAGTGCTTACTCACAGGGCCAACTGACTCTCTGTCTCTATGGGTCACTACGATAAAAAAACTATAAATAAAATTATTTCTTTCACAGATGATTCTATTAGATCTGCATGTGCATATACGATACAATCCATTGGCATTCACAACCAGGAAATTGTGAAATCGCATATAGACGTGATATTACCTTTGGTTTTTTTCGCGATGCACGCAGAGAAAACAGAAGAAACTGATAAAACCCTAGAGGTTTGGCAGGAGATCTGGTCGGAACAAAGTCCTGGCACCGAGACAGGCATCAAGCAGAATTTGGAGAGAATCTGTGATATATTGAAGACAGCACTCGATTCGCCTTCTTGGACCATGAAGGCACAGGTAAAGATTTTAAGCTGGACAATAATTGTTGTATTTTTTAGATGAATGATTTCAAATAGTCTTCTAATCTTGATTAGACAGTATCCCACAAAAATTCCGGACCACTCAAATCATTTTGTAATAGTTTGTAATGGTTTGTAATATAGGTCGGACATTCATAGGTATACAATGGGGTCACAGTATATTATTTAATATCAAAAGCATGCTCTACCACACCTCAGAGGCTAAATTGCGCAAAATAATCTCAACAGAATGTAGGATCAATTTCAGGCTCGTTAGAAACGACTCGTCTACGATTTATAAGCAGAACTATGACAATCTGATTATTTCTTTACAAAATCGCAAAACATGTAAATACCCCAATAGATTTTTTGTAATATGTTATATACGCACTACTATAGTGATATAAATTGAGGTTTGCTAGGAGCAAACTTCTTCGGAATTCACAACAGTACAAATTTAATCCTGATAGTATACTTTAATTCCATTCACTTATTTTTCGAGATTTCGTTCAATTTTCGAGTAGGTAATATATCTTAGGAAAATTTGAAGCGACTGCAAATATAGTAAATTTGAATTTAAATCCAAAACATGATTTCCGAAATTTTGCTTGGGTAGAAAACGGCCATGATCTATACTGTAAGTGCATTAGTTTTGTGTTGACATTAGTATCAAATATTAACTGAATCACTTCTATATGTATCGTGACTCATCACAAACTGGCAAAAAAGTGCAAAAAATCTACTTGACCATATTTTATATGTATGATCGAAAATAACGGCAATAAATACCTAAAGAAAATCATTTATTTTCAGGCTGCAAATGCTGTTTCTACTATCGCAAACAAATTGGGCAGTTCATTGGATGCTAAGCATCGGAATTCCCTAATTAGTATTTTGATCATTGGATTATCTGGAAGAACCTGGAATGGGAAAGATAAGCTGTTGAAAGCACTTTCCAGTATATGCTATCACTGCAAGTAAGTTACTACAATTTCCGTGAGTCTCTGTAGGCGATGACTTCTCCGTGTTTTGGTACCAATGCTATCTGGACAGTATTAATTACTTTATGGTTGTAACAAATACTACAAACATAGTTATTTTTTTAATTCTTCAGAGTAAAGTGTGTCATTATTAATAGTATAGTTAGAAAAAACAACAAATCGAATATTTATACAGTGTGATACAAATGAATATTGTGAAAAGATTAATCAAGCCAGACATGTTAAATGAGAGAATATTCTGTTCTTTGAATAGTCAGGTCAATCATATAATTCATGAGATTTTAGGCTCGAGAATTTCAAAACTTTCAGTGGAAGTAGTAGATTGATATTTTACATATTTGATCTAGATATAATAACTCGAACTCTAGATTCAGAAACTTGTTTCATATTTGAAAGTCTGATAATCGTAATATGCGTCGAATATTTCCTGCGTTGTTGTTTACTAAACTATGTCTTACGATACCTGATGATGGGAAACTCTCCAAGTGTCATCATCTACAACTTATAATATAAAATACGTTCATAGTGGTATATAGCCTCGGTAATAATTTAATACTGTATGCCTAACCTGGTAAAATCTTACCGTTCACGAGATATATGTGTAAAGACTTGATACTAATTTGATGATCTGAGGTAGAGGATATTTTTTAGGTGTTTACGTTTAGATTCTTGAAGAGTCCAAATCTTTGACGGTACCCTCGGACCGTCTGTTAACCCTATGCATATTATGTTAGTTTTTTCATTTTGCGTTATTCAACACCCTTCCCCTGTTAGACGGCCATAAATTACCATAGTTACGATAATGCTTATTATCTGGTATTGAAATATTATTTCTCAAATTTCAGGGATGCCATCAAGAATGACCCAGATATAGATAGATCAACAATCATAGATGCAGTGCTCAAAGAAAGCAGAAAAGAGGAAATTGTCTACAAAAATCACGCGCTCCAAGCACTAGCTGAAATAGTATCATCTTTAGAAGTGGACAGATTTGACGAAATTTACGTCATCATACAAGACATCATATCGGAAACGAATTCCAACAAAGAAGAAGACGAGGACGCTACTGGTGAAGAAATCAGTAAGAACAGAGAACACAAGATAAGGTTGAAAGAAACAGCATATGAAACATTGGGTAAAGTTTGGCCAGAAAACAGTAAAGCAACTCAAGAGAAATACAGAGACATAATCATTGAGCAAACCGTTAAATATCTACCAACGGTCACTAGATCAATTCAAGTCAGTATATTATCGGCCTTGTATTACTATGTGGAAAAATTGGCACTTTTAAGAGAGGAAAACTTAACTGACACAGAAAAGGAGAGTTTGGAAAGGATAATTGACAATACACTGAAGGCTGTAGAATATGCAGTTGGTATAGCAAAGCATACAAGACTGAGAAAAGAAGCACTGAATGTGATTCTTGGTCTTGGAAAAAAACTAAAATGTAAAAACAGGACTCAGGAGTTTGAAAAAATAACTCGTATGTTTAATAACATGTTGCCAAGTCTTTCGAATGATACTACACCCGAAATTAAGTCTAGGGTTAATGATATCAAAAAAATGTTAAATTGTAATGTGTGATTGAATTGTCTACAGGGACTAAAATCTGTGTTTATGGTTTTATATATTGAATAAACTAACTTCTTTCATCGTTAAGATTCATTTTATTGAGTCAATGACTGATGTGCGTCAGAGAATCAAGTAGTTTATCCTAATCGTATGAATATTCTACTATATAATCATACATGTGGTTACAAACTATCAGGGATTTTTCTTGAAAAGCGTTTTTTCATATTGCCCTCGAATTTTTATTATCATCAGGATTTGTCTGTAAATACGAACTACTTTTATTTATATACCTAGAATCATTACATTTCTATTTTTCCTGCATATTCTAATAATTTGCTTTGACAATGTTTTTAATGCAGAAAGTAATCGCAAAAAAGCTGTTTCTTCGCTTGTTTTTGTGGTAGATTGAAGCTTCAAAGTTTTTTGAAAAATTTTAACTAGTTTAATATTAATCATTATTGAAATAATAAAGAGGCATTGTAGTTATGTAGTAATTACTACTATTTAGGAGAAGTTACTACAAATCCTGAAAATAATAAAAATATGTTGAAATTCGAATGAACAGATCAATAAAAGCTGGGAGTCACTTCAATGTAACGTGTCATGTTTCCTTTTTTCGTGTTACACATTAGTTTTCTTTCATTTTCTAACTGTATAGTTAACATATTAGCGTGACAACACAAGGGCATATCTAGACCACAGTCTTGAGGGAGGCGTTAAGGGCATGAAGTTTGTTCATGCATTCACCATTTTTCTGTAATACTTTCGTCGAGGTAGTTGAAGCAACGAGAGAGGGATGTGTTATTAGTAATTATAATGAAGGAGAAGCTAACAGCAAGTGGAGTATTTGAGCTTTGAACTAACATAAAATACCTACATCATGTATTGGTCTGTTATTTTTACTTTCAACGCAATGTATAGAAATTGATACCGAATTAGCAAAAAGTTTTTATAAAAATTACATTACTCAAATTTAGATATGAACGATTCATTCCTTGAGGGAAAAATGAATTACATTTTTTGTCAAAAATCTTGGAGGGAGGAATTAACCATAGTACCCTTGTATACGCCTGTGTGACAACCCTGTCTGAATGACAGACTTGAGTGACATTTGTTGCAAGAGTAGATTGATAAAAAGAAAGATATGACTACCACGATTTAGACTACCACGTTGTAAGTTGAAATAAAAATGTTTTTTCTATAGAGTCCTGTAATATCAGAGAAGTTACTTGAAGAATACAACCTATAAGTTTTTGAGGTGGAGATAATGCCTTCATAGAGAGAACCCCGAAAGCTCCACGGTGCATTGTACTTTTAAAATCTTCTATTACACCATTGCAATTTTCTGACTTATAAATAACTGATTCAGCTAGCAAAAAAATCTGTAAATGAAGATAAACAATAACCTTTCATGGAACGATCATGCGGCTGAAAATGTTCGCCTGAGCTGTCTCGCCACACCAAATGTATCCAGTACAGCAAATACTAGAGCAGTTCAACGGGCGCATCGTCACTTGGTCAAAATTGAAACGCCTCAAACGACCTCTTCCAACAGTCATTCTTTTGGAGAACCTCAGCGTTGTGGAAAGAGCTACCGGAGAGTTTCTTACCCGACGGTTACAATTATGGCGTTCTGAGGTCAGTATCATCTATTTATCCTCTCGCAGCACTTATGAAGCGTGAAAGGGTTTGTGTCTTTGTGTGACCTATCACTATAGTTGTTGACGACACTATTCACCAAGTTTGAATTAATCACTACAGAATGAGTGGTATTCCGACGCGCTTCTGGGTAACTACATTTATTCTTCATGTCCGTTTCCAAGCTTGGTTAGAATTGAGATTGTTGGAGCGAGGCAGGTAAGGTTGTTCTATTTTCTAAGGGATTACAGAGCAGTTTCTCAAGTCTTCGTAGTTTTATTCAATTTTGATTTGATTTATCATTGAGAAACTTAGCAAATGCAGTATATCTTTGATGAAGTATCATTTTTAAATTTGGGGTTATCCAAGGTGTTGAAGGTTTGGTTACGCGTGCTGTACAAAGTGAGGCATGATTATCAAAGAGATGAATGAACCGTTGAGTAAGAATAGAAAGTTTGATATCCACATCATTCACGAAGTGAATGTCACCTATATAAAATCCAGCAAGCTGAGCCTTGAAGCTAAGGATATCAATGTTTTTTTAAGTTGCTGTACGTAACAATTTTGGGCTCTGATCTAGTATGTCTAATTGAAACTTCACAGAAAACAAGCCTTTGATCTGAAATCATGTCCGTATTCATCATGTTAACGATAGCGTTGTCGCAAATATTGGATGGATTAATGTAGAACTAAAGGCTGTTGGCTCATTAATAACTCGAGTAAAATTGAATGAGTCAAGACAGCTGCTCAGTAGATTAGACTGGCTAAACAAATATACATTCATATCTCTTAAAACTATGATATAGTCCAACTGAGGTAGAAAAACGAAATTGTGTTCTAAGTACTGAATAGCTTGCAGTATTATGGCTTTATGGTGGACGATAAATATAATGGCATAGCATATTTATTCCAGGTAGTTTAAGTTTAAGGCATAAAATTTAGAGCAATGTCGTGGTGTTGCCCTAGACTACTCGTATAATGCTGGTATTAAAATCTATTTAACATATAGAGCTACACCATCTCCTCTACCCTAGCAATCTTGATGATAAAGTCCAACCAAATAAAGTCTATAACCATTAATATTCACTGCAGAGTCAGCGTTCAGCCAAGGTCAGTGACTCCTATATCAAATTTGTTTTGGACCAAGGAAGAAAAATCAGTAATGTCAGCTGTTAGACTTCACATTTAGAAGACATAATTGTATATTGTTTTTTTTTCAGAGTTTACCATAATCCACTCTATCTATCCAAGATTGCATCTGCAAACAATTTGTTTAGTTCAGGCAGTTGATACATTGCAGCCCACTTGTGTTACATTCTCTTATGTTTTTTTGTACATCTTGGACAGGTTAGATCAGATTCAAATCATGCTTCAGTATGACCAAATGAGTAGCATTTAAAGCATTTGAATATGTGAAAATGGGCAGAAATAGGGGACTTCTTCCAACCAATGGATAAATTTTCCAGCTCAATAAGGTTACCCTTAAAACAGAAGTAACCTCAATCACAGTGTTAGTTCTATGAAACTTAGCTTAGTGACCAATTTCATTTCAAACCCATCAATGTTGATGAGAGAAGCAATATTTGAGATCAAGTATTTGTGGTTATACAATCCATCCATGTTGCCATTTTTTTATTATATGACAAAAAGCAGAATTTGCAAAAGGTAGGATCTGCCAAAAAATGTTTGACCATGAATTATGAATAAAAAAAGATCTTTATTGTATGTAGGATTAATAACTTAATAAATAAGCTCATCAAATTTTGAATTGTAATGGCAAATGAACATTTGATTTGATTTAATAGCAATTAGTCAGTCTTCAAATGTTGAACAGTCAAAACCAGAAGACCTGTACATAAATTAGCATAGGAGTTATTATTTTATTAATTAAAATAAATTAGTTATTTTAAAAACATTACAATACTTATATCAGACGTTGCACAAATGTAATTTTTGATAATTAAATTGTTTAAATATGTAAACTATAAATGTTGCTGGTATCTCTTTATTTAACTTATTAGTCTTTCCTTGCATTTTGTTGAATAGTATAAATTGAGTTATTGTATATAGAAACTCAAATCACAAAACATTAAAGATAATTTTTTTGTTATTTTTTTCAGAATAAAAAATAGCAAAAAATATTGGAATAGTTGATGAGGTTATTATTAATACATTTTTGTAATGTGTGACCACAAATAATATTTGATTGGAAATGTTTTATATCATAGATAATTTTGATCCACTTGGTGATCACCTACAATAAAAATCAATACAAAAATCTCATCAGTAATTCAGTACCTATGAATAGACGACATCCATAAATTATATTAAATATCAGTAGGTTTTCACTATGTCAAATTTATGATATAAATATTTATTTTTATTCTGAACACTGTACTCATTCCCAATCAGTAAATAAAAACAAATAGTTCAACATAAAATGAAAAAAATACTACTTTTTAGTTCTTCTTGGCTTTGATTCTCTACTGGTGATAGCCATTTTTTGTTTCTTATTAGGGGCTCCATATCTCTCTTCCAAATCACCCAAAAAATTGGAGAATCTCTCAGCCCTTTTTTTGATGTTCTCTTGCATTTCCCGCTCAATGTCCTCCATTTTGATGTTTTCCATTTCTTTCTTTTCCTTTTCCCATTTTTTGTGTCTTCTAAGTTTCTTTGCCTTGTTCTCATTGAAAAACTGTTTATAGCTTTCAACCTCTCCAATGTCCACCATATCCTGTACTATTTTCCTTATCCGGGGTTCATTTTCACAGTTGCTGAAAGGAACCATTTCCAATATTTTATTCCAATCTCCTTTACTGTTCACATATGCTTTTTTTATATCACGACGTTCCGTATCCGACCCAATGTACTCCTTTTCATGGTTTTCAATATCCTTGATTTCGATTTTTTTGAACAACTTGCACCAATAATCCATCCAGTTGAAGGTAGAGTCCATTTCCTCATCAAACTCGCCAGCATCGTCATATATCTTGCGCTGCTCCTTGTTTTGAAGGATTGCGTGTATCTTCCCCAAAGCTTTGAATTTCTCCGTGGCAATTTCTTTTTGGGCTTCATCTACTCTGTCAGGATGCACCTGAAGGGAGAGTCGGTGGTACGCTTTTTTTATATCTTTTTCGGAAGCTGAAGACTGGATGCCCAATACTTCGTAAAAATCACTACTTCCAAAGTATTTCAGACACAGAGATTTGAAAGCCATGACTGCGAAACAAGGACGAAAATTTTAACAAAGAAATGTTGCTATAAACATCAGCCCGCGAAAATCAATAATTATAACCTAACACCTAATCACAAACGGACAAACCTCAACACAAATGTAGTTGTCAATACCGGCAAAAATGACAGTATTTCGAGATTTTGAGGCATTTTTGGTGATCATAGAACTTGAAGTTTTATTTAATGTCTGTGTGATCCATTATTAGTCTAGTGAATAAAGTTCTAGAAGTCTTATTGATGTATTGTCTCCTGAATCATGAAGGACTTTTATGGAACAACTTCAGAGCCTCATAACATACATAACGAGAATATCAATTTGCGCTAGTCTGAAAATATGTTAATAAATGCAAATGAAAAAAAATCTAAATAATGTATCTGTTCTATTTGCAATAAGAAGGTAGCCACCACTTCTATCGTCGTTTGTAGCCACGAATGACATATCGAATTCAAATCTCGTAAATCCACACCTATAACAAAAATGGCTGTGAAGTGTACAAATGTTTAATATTTTTTTAAGCATTTCAATCATTATAGATAATAGAATACGAAGATTTAATTTTTTTCATTCTGACAACTGTGAGAATAATAGACGTTTCAAATTTATTTTGATCCAGATAAAAAAAATAAATTTCGCGTCAGTAATCTATTTGGGTGATTAAAATTGATGAGAAAATTGGCAAAGCATTGGATCTATATGTTTTGAACGGCGGCCTTTGTAGAATGGGGTAATATATTGAAGCAATGTTAATTGAAAAATGAACGAATCAGCAGCTGTCAATCCCATTTCGATAAAAAATAAAAAAATGCTATAACAAAGGCAATTCTAGAATTTCAATTAGTAAACAATACTTGAAGTTTTATAATCAAAAAACCTTTCATTTTAATGTGTTGCCGTTCGTTGTCGTAAATGGATTCAAAACATACTGGCATTTATTCTGTGATACTGGCTCATCAGTTGTATCTGTCAAATAGGTCGGAAGTATCTCCAACAATATTTGTCGTGGAACTACTGCTGCTCATCAACCGAGGATAAAAATTGATAGAGAGTGAAATTCAAATTCAAATGCATATTGTTGAAAATTAATATTTGGATTTTTTTGTAGATTTATTTTCAGATCGGTAGGTGAGTCTCAAAATCGGTAGATAAGCCAAAATTTCGATAGGATTGGCAGCAGAGCGGAAGACTTACTTGTACCTTCTGGATACTTTTGACATTTCTGACAACGCATTGATATATTTCTTACCGTCAGTGAATTGTCAGTTATACTGATCATTTTGCTAGTAGCTAGCTGCGTTGTGGTAGCATGGCTGTTCGGCAGAGGAAGGCGCAACACGGTTGCCTATCAGTAGCTATGCTGAACGCACCCAATCGTCATTCCTCCATGCTATGCCGTGTTTTGTGTGGTGTACTGTTTTGTGGCAGAGGGTGCCCACGCCCTTTATAAGGTTACAGTAACAGTCACAGATGACAGACCTGACAGTGTATGTTTCGTGATCCTAGCTTTGACATTTCTTATTTGATAATTTACGTATCTGTATAGATTGTATTTATATATGTCCAAAATTTCCATAATTCTTAGTTTTTTGAGGAAAATCGACATCAGAATACTGAAAAAATGTCTATGAGACCGGACGACCATCGCAGAAAATGGGACAAAGAGGAATACGAAAAGATAGCTTTGGAAAGAGCAAAGGAAGAAAAACTGAAGAAGGAAGAACCCGAGAGCCAAAAGAAAGGTCCCCCAGTTAAAAGAGAGCTCTTAAAAATCAGAGATTATAAAGTTGACTTGGATTCAAAGCTTGGGAAGAGCATAGTGATAAACAAAAACACTCCAACATCTCAATCAGGCGGATACTACTGTAATGTCTGTGATTGTGTGGTCAAAGATTCCATCAACTTTCTGGACCATATAAATGGCAAAAAACACCAGAGGAATCTAGGAATGTCGATGAAGGTCGAAAGGAGTTCATTAGATTCTGTAAAAAAGAGATTTGAGTTGAATAAGAAGAAAATGGAGGAAAAGAAAAAAGAGTATGATATGCAGCAGAGATTGCAGGAATTAGCTGAGGAAGAAGAAAAGTTGAAAGAATACAGGAAAGAGAAGAGAAAAGAAAAGAGGAAGATAGAAGAATTACAGGAAGATGAGCCTCAAAGCGAATTATCTAGCATAATGGGATTTTCAGGGTTTGGGACATCTAAGAAAAAATAGTTTTCAAAATAATTTATTGTTTTATTAATAATTACCTAATAAAAATAATATAGTTATAAGTATAAAAATCCACTTCATATCAATTTCTATATTAGGAGCCTGGAAAAATAGAAACCACACAATTAAAAGTGTAATTTGTATATAGCTTGTCTACATACCTTTCCTTTTGCAACATATTTCTCAGGCATAGGATCAGCAACATAGGGATTTGAACCCAGACCATGGCATTTAGTATTACACAAAGTGGAAGCAATCACTTTTATTGCAAGTTCTTTGACAGTTTTTGCTGCATTTAGTCCACAAACTTTTGCAGATTTGAAGTAATAGCAATCAACAATGTTTTTAAAATCTCTGAAATAAGATGATATACATTATATATATATATATATATATATATATATATATATATATATATATATATATATATATATATATATATATATATATATAATGTACCAGCAGCGCTTCATGTCGGTTGTATTGTTATAAAAGGAAGTGAAAACATACTTGCATATTTTTGTGTTATCAGGTTCTTCATTCCAATCAGGTGGACCATCGCAAGCTTCAAAATCGTTCCTCAGGTCGTGTAAGCACGGATAATACTTAGACAATTCTACAAAATATATATTTACAGCATTTAAACATTTCTATTTTCATCTATATACTCGCGTAAAATGAGGATTCTGCACAACAACATTCGGTGTTAAGAACCTTTATGCCTTTGAACAGGTTAGAATACAAGTTGGTGGCGGCAGCTGTACAATTTTTCAGATACTTGCCAGAGTTTTTAAGAACTTCATCAATTTCCCTAAAAATGATTTCTTGGTTCAATAACATGGTGATCATAATATTTGGATATAACTGTAACCTAAGGAGACGAGGAAAGATGGAAAAAACCACACGTATAGCTGGGAATACCTTTCCTACTATTTGGCTGCTCCTTTCCCTTTTGCTTTATTGCGGACGTTTTTCAAATGAAAATGATTGAATTATATATAATTTATCTGGAAATATAAGCGTTTGCTTAGACTGCAGGCGCTTCAACCGTTATAAAATAAATTTGTTGTGCCTTCTACTGTCACCATTTCTGATACCCCTGATCACGTTATAACGATCTCGTACTACGAGACCTCCTCTTAGCAGCAACGTTAGTTTTCAGAACGAATCATTATTAAGGCGACCTCCCACCAAGCCAACATTTAACATGTAACATTAAGGCAACAAGCTGCTTTTCAACGATAGTCAAGAAAGCAATCGGAAAACACGCTTCTTTCTTCAAGAGCACCATTGAAAGTAAAGAAATGATCTCGTCGAACGCAACCAAAACCATTTACACTGGTTTCATAAATATTTTAAGTAGTCGGTAACGCGATGTCACAGCAAATAGTAGCTGCTGCAGGAAAACGACGAAGTACTGTTAGAAAATGAGTTCCGGTTACTCCGATTACCTGTTCCAAAAAGTTTCTCCAATAATCGCGAAATGTGATACAAACGTTTTCCAATGGAGAAACATTACAATTTTCGGGTCAGTTTTTGGTGGACATCCAGTTGAGCCTTATTGTTTTTATATTCCTCCTTTGATTGTGATGTACCTAGATGAGCGATCAGAACGAATTTGTGTAGGTAAATCAGCATACCGGTATATGTGTATCGCGGTGTAAATGCATTTTGTTCTTTCAACATTGCTTTGGATACGTTGCCGAAATGTTGTCTTGGTGGAAGGTCGCCTTATTTAAAGATCTTCAGGTGTGAGATATGGGATGCAATAATAACTACCTATTGAATTAGTTTAGTTCCTTCTACACATGGAGAACCTAGAAGATGCTGCATTTTTTTTAATATGAGAAATGTGAGATATTACATACATGTTATTACATATAATTTCACAATTCAGTGCTAAATTAAGTTACATATGTCGCCTAAGTTACAGAGAATCCATATGTGCAAAAAATCTTACTGGTTAATTATGCGAACTTCATATACAAAAACTTTGTGATAAAACCCGCAAGAAAACGATAAAGAAAAAAAAAAGAAAAAAATGAACAACATGCTCTTAAACAAATAATTCTGAGAATCATTTAAAATTAAATCAAAATGAGTCCTATAGTTGTGAATAATGAATTGTCTTACAGGTTTTAGCAAATACTTTATACTTAGAGATATTTTTTATTATAATTGTTACAACAAATGGAAACAAAGCTTTATTTACCGTTTTTTCGGTAAAAAGGAACAACTGAATTCTGGTTTGATATTTGTCTGGTTTGGTATGTGTGGTCAAGTTTTGTTTGTAAATATATTATATATTATAAATAAAACAAAATCTAAGGCATGTCGAGATGGCTCCTCTTTTCTGTTTTCCTCACTCAAAACCCGAACTCCAGCATCTCGATGAGAAGCTTCAGTGGCAGCCTCATGTTCTAAGGCAATCGAAAGCACATCTGTGAGTGTCTTTGGGCGAGCTAAATGTAGTGTGCGCTGCATTTCGGTACCCTCCAATCCGTCGATGAATCTTTGTACGGCATAACACTCCTTAAGTTGTTTGGTGGCAAACGGATAAGCAAAATTTAACCTAGCTATATCCGACTTGAATTCTTGTAAACTCTCACCAGCTTTCTGTCGTTAATTCTTCAGTTGTGATTAATACACCTGTTCCGAATGCGCTTGGTCATACCTCATATCTCCTGATCAGCTGCTCGTAGCTTTTTGAGTCCTCTGCGGGTAGGGTCTGGTCTATATGTCCATCGCGTCTCCACGGAGAACACCAGTCGTCACAGCTTTCTCTTTGGAAGAACAGCCGTTTGCTTTAGCAGCGGCTTCAGATAATTGGTCCATGATGTCTTGCCATCAAATGTTGGTGATTTTAGGTGTAAGGTGAGCTTAGCTGATGCGGTTCCTTCAATCTGACTTCCGTAATCGTGGTATCCCCTTTCACCTGAAGGATAGATCTGCTTGGTGCGGTAAGTTCACCTTCTAGTTTTCTGATCTTCGCTTGGATCTCTATAAGGCACTTTGGTCATTGTTCAATTGGT
Organism: Bruchidius siliquastri; assembly: GCA_949316355.1. Lineage (NCBI taxonomy): Eukaryota > Metazoa > Arthropoda > Insecta > Coleoptera > Chrysomelidae > Bruchidius > Bruchidius siliquastri. The sequence continues at coordinate 12,936,689 of OX438534.1, read as the reverse complement.
CAACATTGTTTCTCAAAGCATCTGTTATTTCTACATAGCGTTCTGAGACAACTTGCAACGTCCTTAAAACACTAATTTATTTCAACTCGTAACACAACAACTTATACACTAATTTATATCCACGATTTCTAGTTCTTAACTATTTGATGTCGGACTGACTGTCACTACTCGATGCTCCTATATATACAGAAATTGCCCTTCTCGAATGTTTCATGACCAATTTCGAACAATCTGACACATCTGTGAAAAAGCCGTAGGCTGTATGAAGCATTTATATGCAATTGAAGTTTGTTAGACGACGCGTTTCCTTTTCAATACTTCTACTAAATTGCTACATTATCCTGAATGCCAAAAAATTGTTCAATTTTTTTTACATAACATCATCCAGAAAAAATGTTTGCGGAATTTTGTGAGAGACTCCCTGCAATCAGCAGCCCAATAAACCCCTACTACTAATTATATTTTTCAAAAATTGCGATCATTTTGTTTGTCAAGTTACCATATAGGAAAATATAGAACTTGGTTAGCATCTTAGCTTAAACCATCAGATGCATTTTGTCCCACACCAATAGGCAGATGAATTTTTCGAAAAAATTATTAATCATACAGTTTCTGGCCTATTTGGTAATCTTTGGGCCTATATTTCTGAAGTTATGATTCGGGGGGTTTGGTAAATTCTTTACAGCAGGACAAAGTAATATAAATATTTTGAATATTGATATTTATTTTACTTGAACACTTTCCTTATCCTTATTAAAACGCCGGGCTGTGAGTGAAAACTATAATAAGAAAACTAAAAGAAATGATGTTAGGTATTTCACATTCCCAAGAAATTAAGAGTTAAGAAACCAAGTCTACATCTAAAACTTTAGGGTTGGTCAGGCTGTAAACGTGAGAATGGAACACTGATATTTAGAGGTAAACATAATTTCCACAAAAACATCCAACATATGATTTCTAACTATATATTATGCAAGCTGACCAAGAATGGCTTGTCCGGAATCCTTCGTCGATGACGCTTTTTGTGATGCACTTGTGATGGTTGCTGAGATGAACTGATTTCCGCGGTGGCGTTGGTGCCACGTGACACGGTTTGTTTTCACTTGTACACCGACACGCCGACAATTCACAATAAAAATTGATTTAAATTACTGATTAACATGATTTTTATATAGTTCTTTTCTCAACATCAACAAACTGTTTGAAATAACATCTAATTCAATCTGAAGCTGCAGGAGAAACATGTTATCTAAATCAACGATAACAGCGAAATAATTTTTGATTTGGGAAACACAAATAGATTCATTTCAATGCACAGAAGACTTAGAGACCTACATTAACAATGGAATGACACGCTGGCGCTAGTCTGCTAGCCTTCAGGATGGAGAAACGCAATCGTCATCTTCCATCAAACTTCTGAGGGTAAACAAAGGCAATACCGTGTTCAGGTATGACCAGTTCGGCATCCTAGAAACTGGTGGTTTTCTCCTGCTCCGATTTTTGCAGGTTGCGCTGATGTATTTGGTCACAGCGTTACGGTTTTAGTGCCGATTTTACTTAACTTTGGGCTCTGAGCGCTGAAGATTTCCGGCCCCCTTCGTTGCTCTTCTTTATCAGTTTTCTAATAAAACTCGAGCAAAGTATTCAAATGTTTCCAATCGGTACATCCAGAATCGGTTAAATTACTTTTGTCAATTGAAAATAATTTGCAAGGATAACAATTAATCGCTTCAACACTTGAGTCATATATTAGCCATTACTCTATAGAAGTTACCTCATTCAATCTTCTATAATAAACTTTCTCCATCTTGATACATTTTTTCAGTATTTGCCAGGAAATCACTATTTGGTTTCGAAATAATTACACTTCTAATGGACTTTGAACCGATAGACGAATAAAATAGGCGTACGCCGGGTCGGAATTGTATAGTTTATAAGATTATTTTTGTAAAATCCCCTGGGCATCAGCCCCAAGCGGCCATTGGAAGAACCGGTTCAGGATTTATAAATTTCGGAGCTCATTTTAATGCAAAATTGGAAAATGAAATGGTTTGCTATAAAGAATCTCACCTGCAAAGAATGTCAATATCGTTTATGGGCAACTGAACAATGTCCTCCGGATTTAAAACTTGAATTTTCGCTAAATATCCTATCAACTTGTCGTCATCACATGGTGGTGGTGTAGTCTGGATAAATTCGTCCGCGGACTTACCACTAGGGGGTTTACACGTGACACATGAGGAATCAACAGTTAAAACGAAATTCATAAGAATTTGTATCACTAAAAGTTCCCACATTTATGTTTGAATTTTTAATTTCCGCATGCGTTAGTTGGTGGAGATGACAAATGTCATCTTTTTGTTTAGTTAACCAGGACCAGGTTATGTCTGGTTGACGCTGATCGCGCTTGTGAAGTCATAACTAATAAAATTAGAGACATATGAAATGGAAATAGTGATGTTGATCTTCTTTCGTGTATTATTTTTTGATATCAATCTTTTGATTTTGACAATTTGACTCTTTCAAAGGGAATGATCTTTGAAATCCTATACAAAATGATAACAGGATTCAAATAGTTAGTAGTAGATTTAATCATCTAGCGTTTTTAAAGTATCAATATTAAAAAATTATTTAAATTATTTCTCAGAAATAACTAGGTATTTCATTAATTTTTTTTATATTACAAATGTATGTCCTTATGGGCAATTGCATAATCTATGGCAGAGGAGGATCACCGGATCAGACAAGAAACTACCGATTCCTCAAGGGGGCGATCCATTTGCGTTGCGACTTCTGACGGTTTTGCTTGCTGGCTCGCTATTTCTATAGAAAATTGCCAAGAACAGGCGAGCCTCGATAGTCTATTCATAGTAGCGAAGAAGTATCGACGATCGTCACGACGGCGATAACATATATCATAGAAAGTTTGATTTCGGACTTCCATTGTCTATAAAATTTTGAGTATCTATCTTCAATCGTCTTCAGGTGAAGACGATGAAGATAGCACATCAATCGAAACGTCGTGATACTCAAAATTTTATAGACAATGAAAGTCCGAAATCAAACTTTTGATAAATCCACCTTGTCTACAAGTTTCAAACAACATATATCATAGAGTTCATAAATTGTTTCAAAGATCATGGATGTCTATGGATATTGATTAGCAGAGGTTATCAAGATAAAAATGTAAGGCAGCTTGAGCATGAAAAGCTGCTAAAAATAAGTAAGTAAGCACCAGACATAAAAGGAATACGAAAAGTGCAAGCTATTTAAAGGATTGGGTGTGCAGCTACACAAATTGCATGCCACTTTCCCACCAGCTCCACCAACTGCCCCAACCAAAGGCTTGCACAAACACGTTCATGTGGTGAGATCATCATAGTAGCTCCATAAACACTTTCTCGCACATCCTTAAATAATCATTTGGTGCGTACACTATTTCTGCCACTAAATTTTATGCTCAATCGTCAGAACCAAAACAGTTATTGGCAAATAGTCAAAAATAATGAAAAGAGTTTGTCAATCGCATATTAAATAATTGAGAAATACCTCACCACTGAAACATACAACATAATGGATATCAGGTATTTCAATCTAAATAAAACGTCAAAATCAAGGGCTACCGTCTCGTAGCTACGTTCCCACTTTTGGCGATTTTATACTATACTATATTTGGCCTTAGGATAATTAAATCTAATGAAATATATATATTGACAATACAAAGATAACGTACATTAGACAACGAACACTTAAATGAAACAACGAGTTCCTATTCACGTGGTCGAAGCTAGAATCTTATCTTCGTGGTATTAAATTACTGAGAAGATTATACCCCGATAGTTATTGTTTACGCCTTTTTAAGGTCACTGTGTGTGAACATGTTTGTCCTCTAGTTACTGATTGGAAAAACCGGTTTTATTTTATACCGCCTCAAAATCGTTTTCTGGAGATAAACATCGGTTAATATGCAGCTTTGTAATTTTGCATTGAAGATTAAAGTAGGCGGTAGGTGTAGCGTGATCGAACCGAATTGTCACTAACTGTCAAAGTTTGAGATACAATATTATTCAAGTGAATTGTAGTTTTTCTATAAAAGCATATGAACATCATTTTCAAAAATTGTGTCTTCTTTTTCAAAAACACTTCAACTAATCAAACGCTCAGATAATATTTATTTCATCGTTCGCAAAGCCAATGATTCAATTTCAAAAACAAAATCATGTTGACAGCATCATTCTTCAAACGATTTCTTCTTTATATTATGACACAGTGTAGCCAAGGGCGTATTTAGACCAGTCTTGGGGAGAATAAAGGTAATGAAGTTTGTTTCTTTTATCATTTTTGTAATACCTTCGTCGGGTAGTGAAAGGGACATGTTAATTATAATTATAATTAGGAAGGAGACCGCAAGTGATAAATATGATGTGCTCATTTGAAAGAGAGTAAACAAACATTTACGTTCATCCTCTCTCTTTGATACGTATAAATGCGAGCCTACCTCGCCGGATTTAAGTTCCGGTTGCGCTATTGGATTTATTTGGATTTCAATGATAACACTCCTATTTTTTATTTGGAAAAGTAGGAATTGTTCAAAAATACGAAGAAATCTGAAATGACTGCACAAAATAGAGTAAAATGGATATACATAATTTATTGGTCTGTTATTTTTATTCTGTGTGTGTGTGGCCATTCACAGATACAGTCTATTCTTGGCAGTTTGATACACTATTTCATTATCGGATATACCGGTGTGAGCTTTCGACCAAATGTGACAATACTTGAATTATCTTACATCAAGCTTCTGGCCCTTCTGGGAATTAACATTAACAATAACATGTGCTGGCCTCGCCAGTTCGGCGTTCAAGAAGCTAGGGGTTCTCTTCTAGTCAGGATGAATAGTATGCTAGATTTGAGAACTCTAGTGTTGTATCCATTATAGGATCTAGTTAACTAGTTGGCAAGCAATCTGGGTAGCCTTTATTAAGAATCAAATCTGACAATCCGACGATTATTTAAATATAAATCAAAACGCGTCACTGAAAGAAACTGTATGTTAAGTACACAACTATTTTAGCTGCATGAGGAAGGAGTTTCACCATGTAAGAGCATCTACCATTTACACGATAGGATTTTTGCCTTTCGGAGAGGTTATCTTAAAAAATACATTGGACGTTCACTTCACTGTATAAGTATAATAGATTGATATTTTGTAGAAACCACAGAATAATAATATATTTTATAATTATAGACCAACGTACTGTTAACTAATCTGGCGTATATTCTACATTTAAAATAAATATTGTAATGTTCTCAAAATACTAATTTATTTCAACTAATAAAAGCGCTCGGAGTCTGAAGACTAACTAAGTGCTGTCCTGTGCTGCTGTCACAGCTCGATGTTCCAGTAATATATAAAAAATCTCTCATCTCTAAAAAATCAATAACCAAAAACATGTCGATCAAGACTTTCTAGACGTCTCTTTTGACTACACGCGCGGATGCACTACATATACAGGGCGATCTTTTTCTAGGTGCCCACCGTTGATCTCGTTGCAATATCAATATAAACCCAATTTTGCCAGCGTTATATTCCTGTTAAGAGAAATAATGATTGTATATGCATTGTACTACAGGTCTAGGAGTAAATATGGGCATCGACCACTCCCGTTCATGTATTGACGAATGTACGACCTATGCAGCTGTATGTTAACATAATTAAAATTTTTATTCAGCAGCGTAAATTAATATGCATAAATACTTGCTTAGGTCAAATCGCAGATTGGTGTAAAACGTTTTTGATTAATGCATAATTATTTCTGTGAATAAACTTCACACTGAAATTGACAAACCTCTACAAATCAGAGGGTATTGGTAACATTTTAGTTATTATCACAGACGTTTTAATGTTGTAAAGGTGTTATTTTAAAGACGATTTTCAATCAGACTTAGATATATGTTGACATAAGACATATTCGTTCGCGCTGTGCCGCTGTCAACTGGAGGGAAAATGGCGGATGCGAATACCCACTAATGTGGCACTTTTTGCATGGGTGTACTGCTCATTCCTTTTTTAATCTATGAACTCAAGAAAATTTGAAGTTCCATTGATTTGTTTATAAATTTTGACATCCTACAAAAACTCATAATAATAATATTTCAAACTGCTCCGTTTCAAATAAATTCAGAACATGTGGCTGATGGTGATATTATTCTTCTTAAAAGGCGTTTTTCCAGCAACTTTTTTTGTAACAGATCAGTGCGTAGATCTTTGCAAATATGCAAAATTACCTGCATTAGAATTTGTAAGTTTTTCCGTTTGTATCTTATTATTGTCCACTTTAAATTATGACATTGCAGGACTACTACGAACAAGTTGTGTGCCAGCGGGGCTGCAGATTTTTCAATATAATTAAATTCACTGATGATATTAAGATAAATGCAACAAAGAAGGAATGTCATATATGTAAGCATTGTATAGATGTAATGAAAATACTGTTGCAGATACATTTTCTTTCAACTTCAATACTGTAACTTATATTCAGCTGCAATTATAAGTTGGACTATTTGAAGCTTCTGTGGTTTTCTATTTGGTATATCTTCACTAAAGGTTTGGCTGCCTTGACAGCTTTTATCAAAGTACACATTATGAAAAATTACAAATTTTTGAATTATAATGTTGATGGTCTCAATAGATAGAGCAGATTCACTACTACTGGGTATCAGATTACTTATTTGTATCTGCTGGAAAAAGTGAGCATATATGTTCTTGCTCAATAAAATGGTTCTACTCAACAAGTTGAGTAGTAACCTATCTGTTTAGCAAAGAAAGCACAAATAGTTGCTCAATGGTATGTGGTTTTGATTAGTTGTCAAAAAATTATAATGAGTGGCATCTTTATGTAACTTACTCAGAACTTTCAAAATTTGCATCAATACAAATTTGTGAATTTCCACTAACATTGGTTAAGCTTGATTATTTTCTAGATTCCTACAAATGTGAATATCCACAAAATCTAATATATGAACAATTAAACAGCAATCAAATTAATTTTATAATACAGTACAGTTAGGTAATTATGTCAAATCAAGAGCAAATTATTAATATCTAACTTTAGTATGCTATGGTAATGGTCAATTTTTTAAAAATCAGTCAAGGCTTTCAATGCTGCTGAGCTTCTAATATCACACTAGGTGATGGTTGCAAAGGATTTTGTTCTTTGTACTGCCATATTATTTATATTATAACTAGTATTAATATATCGGAACATTTGTAATAAGTTGATTTTCAACATATAGGGGCTTTATACTCATACAAATTTTCCACTGGAGCCCTGGACTAGGGATACCAGATATCCATTTTCAAGTGGACATGTCCATTTGTTTGACCTATGTTTGCTTTTGTCCACTTTTTGTATGTGTCTGAAGGATCCGAAAATTATGAACTGTTGAAATTTCAATTTTGTACACTGTTTTGTATCAGTTTTCATGAGATTTGCAGTAGTGGAGCTTCTTTTTGTTTTTCTCCTCAGGTTTTTGAAGTACATGCAAATTTAAATTTCACACTGGATTCAGGTAGATTCTATCAAGTCATGCACCATACCATCTGATATATATACCTCAAATAACTTTTCTATGATCCTGGTTATGGTTTTTTCAGTTAGAATAGTTGGGTGACAATTCTATTCAGTATGTGATGAGTTGACTTATACCAAATGATTCCTATATTAAAATAAGTTACTCAGTGCTTGTAATTATTGTTTGTCTACTTTCAGCTTGTGAAGAATCATATATAGAGAAGAAAGAGAATGCAATATGTAAGACTGGATGTGATTTAATGGCCAAAGAACAAGAATCATTGACCTCAGCACTTCTTATTGAAGACGAAAGTACTATTGTTCTAGCCAGCCCAGATAGAGACATTGAACTAGATTTACTATCAGATCCTAGTCTTAAGAGTCAAATAGAGATTGGTCTCAATGTAGATTATAAAATACCAGAAACTCATATTAGAACAATGCCGATTGAAATATCTGAAGAAGAAATCAATATAAGAGAATCTAGTGATTGGTTAGATTGTGCATCTAGAAACTCTGGAATTCCCAGATGGATTTTGCTATCTGCAATTTTATCTGCAATACTTGTAGCATTGTGGTTGAGCTTTTCTAGTGAGAAACATGCTAGTCAGGAAGAGGTGGTTGCTGATATTGATATTGCTGATGATAAATTAATTTTTGAGGATGATACTACTTTGGAAAAGTTCAAATTGATTTTGGATGAGGTTGAGAAAACAGAAACATATGAATTGATGTTGGGTGAGATTGAGAGAACACAAAGATTTTTGGAAAATCATCTGTTTGTTGATAGAGTATACAATTTGGAAGCTCCACCTAAGTATAGTGTTGCTTGTGGGAATGCTTAATTGGAGTTTCCTAATTTCAAAGTGATTTGTACATAATGCTAATAGGGTTTTATATTTTTTAATTGAATTGTGCTGTAACACAAAGTTCACAGTGTAATTCAATCATAATTATGACAGTTCCATTAAGTAAGTGCATCTACAGTTTATATGGTCTGTAGATTTGGTAAGCCAATTTAAATATTGTAGGTTCATGTTTACAACAAATATTTTACAGTAAACTAGTGATCAACATCAATTAATCAGTATTTGACATGTGATGGATGGTAGTACATAGATTCAACAATATTAATAACTATTAATTTAAATGAAATTTATTCAGGTTGTGTATCATGAGTGAGTATTTTTATAAATCCCTATCTTATGTAAAGTTAGTACTCGAAATTTCTCACACAAATTCTAATTTTATCTTTTGATATGCTTAGAAGCTTCAAGGATCCAGCACTAGTCAGTGGAGTAACTAGGGTTCTTCAGGACCAGTGCAGAATTGATGTTATAGGTTTCTTGAGAATGTACATGTCCAAATTTTGGTGCCCTCTCAATAATGTTTTCCTTGTATTCCCTGTGCAGGCTGCAACAGCTGTCTCCTATCACCCACTGTTCAAGGCTGATTTCTTGAAGTTTTATCCTTTATTCATTATTATTCTTACAAATGAACAAATGTGTATATATTTTTGTTGTATTCAGATCATTTTTATTAGAATGTTTCAATACTATTCATATCTGGATAGTATACTTGATCTTTTTTTCAACATAGAGTAGTTAATCAATGAACACCATGGCATTTTTGTCACCTTTATATTTATATGATTTTTGAATCCTCAATTTTTGGTCAAAAATATTTAGTGTAGTTCCATAATTTATCTAAAATTCAATTTGTATATATTTTAGAGTTAGCTCTATGAATACTCGAATATTCAAAGGATTTTATGTATATTTTTTTTAGTTATTGATCATTTCTAGTAGTAATTATATATGAATATTATTGAAACATTCCAAATATTATTGTATAAGAAAGTTCTAACTACTTAATTTTTGAATGTTTCAGGATCCTATTTTGAGATTATCAAAATATCCTTAGTATTATATAAAATTAACTAGTTTGCATGTTTTCACTAATTTCAGTTTCTCAACTTCTGTCAGTCTATTCGCAGATCCTTGATCACTTTATAACCCAACCCCTTTGCATTTAATCAAATTCGGTTATTATGTTTCTATTACGATAATGACGAAAAACCTTTAGTTTTTTATATTGATTGGCTGGTGTGCTGTTTTCAAAATATCGCGAAAGAGTTAATTTACGCAAATTATCTACCGCCACCACTGCGCAACTATGAATTGAAGTCGATCAGACAAGGCTTCGCTGATGTCATTTAAGTTATTATAACTGAAAGAAAAAAGCATATGGGAACAGTCTTATTTTAATGCCACCTTAGAATTTCTGGAAGTGTTCACTCTCAATTTAATGAATTATCATATGTGAAAAAATTCCGTATCCCAGGTGTATCAATTTGTGTCCAGACATCCTCCTCGGATCTGCCTTCAGTGCAGATCAAAAATTAATAAATAAATACGAAAAGTATCATTATATTTTATATTTCCATTGAGGAATTCTCTGCCTTTGATGAAACCGTGTACTTATACATATGCACACTATTTGCACTGTTTTGCAAGATGTTAGTCGGGTGGACAGTATGCATCCATGTATCACACAATAATATGACACGTTATCAGGAACCACTTCAAGTTACTAGGTGTTTGATTCGAGTTTTTCATTAGCAATGTTTTGTACTAAGTCAAATTCTTAGTGTTGTCTGTTTGCGATAACATTTTGGGAGCATAATATAAGTTAAAGATGGTTAGGTAGGTTTTAATTTAATTTAATTATTATCCATTTGAGGTCCAGATTCTGGACTATGTGAAACTAGTGGTACCCAATTATGTGGATTCAATGGAACAGGCATAAAAACTATGCACTCATTGTGTATTCATTTAGGTGATCAACATGAAGGAGGTGGTCTACGTAAAAGAGACCCCAAAAGCACATTAGCTTTTTTTATACAAGGTCTTCAAAACAGGATGAAGGGATAACATTAATGCATGAAGGCTAGGCTGTCCCTTTCAAACTAAATAAGATCTCTCACTTCATGGCCACTTTCTTATGAAACCCTTGTATTATACAATATCAGCTATTTTTTAAAGCAATTTCCTGTGGTGTTCTTTAAGAGGCTATATTGGATATAGGCGAGGCCTGTAGGTTTTTTCAAAGGACTTATTATTTCTTATGATCCATATCATAGTTTCTCGACCTTTTTTGTCCACCACCCAATTTGAGATATTTTTCTAGAGCCCCCAAGCCCTTGAATATGTTGTGCCCTGTGTTTTTAGCGAAAAAACTAAATATAACCCGCCTTCTCCGAAAAACCTGAAGCGCAAACAATACCAGTCGACTGAAAACATTTCTCACTCTTTCGGATATTCACCTATTCACCTTCATCAAATAAATGATGTGAAGAGCAAAAATAACTTTCTCCCGGCTTGACCTTTTTCATTAGGTTCCCCACGTTCTATCCTCAGAACAAGATGCACTCCCTAAATCTTCACGCCCGATGCCCGCGCTCTTTTGGCGTCTCCACCACCTAATAGAATATCAACGTCCCCCAATTTTTTCAGATTCTTCTCTTGCCTCCTGAAAGTCTTCAAACACCCACAGGGCGGCGTTTATTGCCCATGTTGAGAACCTATGATCTATATTCAATCTGGGAAATTGCCCACAATTTTTATCTCAACCTTATGATCAAATATAATAATTTAAATGATTTTTTACAAAATTATTTCATTATGCATCTGTTGCTAGTTTTCGTGTAGATGGAATTTTTGATCCGAAAATCCAATTATCGATTTTTATTAATGCTCTCAACACCCCTCAAATATCTGTTCCAGTGCCATGTACTGCCCTTTATGTAAATACGATCGTTCTGTGGTTCTTAACAATGATTTTTGAAGATAGCTTGAATGTCTGCAAATACTCAATATTCAATATATATCAAAATTTTACTTTATTTGTGATATCCATCTCCAGACATTCAGTTAAATGTTATGGAGTGTGGACATTATTCGGTTTTTTATTATTTAAGTTAGTATAGTTTTTATGTGTCAGCTTTATAATGTTCTGGAAGAGTTTATATAAATCTCGAATATGTCCAGTAATTCATATTGTGTTTGTGATAAAATCGTCTTTTTGAATAAAATGAATTCGAATTCACTTAATTCTAGCTTTATTACTATTGTACATAATATGTACTAAATTATTCAATAATCTGCAGCCGTGTTCGCTAGATAATCTCTTCTTCCAATATTTGAAGCTTGTTTGTTTTGTAATGCTTCCAATTTTGGACAGTCTGTGATTCTGTGGCCCAAACCACCACAATAACTGCAACCATGTTCTCCTGAAATAGAAAACCAAACTATTTTAGTTTTGTTTATTTTGAAGTCACATAGACGAAATTGTGGTAACCTGATGTACCAGAGAATTTATTTTGCCTATTATGAGTAGTTACTAATTACGACCATATTAAGGTGATAATACAAAAATTAGAACTGTAGTACTTGAAAAACAAAGCCATGATTAAGCACGAATACTTCTATTCAATTTGTTGCTGGGAAAAGGAATATCTACATCTACACGGAACTTTTCATCATCATAACTTTCTTACACATAGTAGATATGGTTTAAAATACTGCTCTCATCTTTGGGAAGGGCAACCACCAAGGCAATACTCAATGCAAATCGGATTGAATTCACTGAACGAGTAATCACCCATAACTTTGTGAACTTGTGTCTTCCCAATGCCTTTCTTGCTGAACGAACTGTTGGAAATAACGTCTAATACAATCTACACCTTCGCAGATGATAGCACCCATATTTCCTGCATCGAGTCAGGAAAACCACCACTATTCCAAAGGGATCAACATGTTTTCCAGGTCAACGGTGACATTGGAAGCATTGTTGAATGGGGTTCTACAAATGCAGTTCAGTTTAATGCGCTTTGAGATTCTTACTGAAGTTGCTAGACAACGGGCGCATCTTCGACAGGTCGAACTTCCAAAATCTCGAACGAGTCACTTCCAAAATTCGTTCTTTTGGAGAATCTCGGCGTTGTGGAATAGGTAGTAGGAGTTTGTTCCCCAAAGGTTACATTTTACAGCGTTTTTTTATCTTCTGCTATAAACACCTTTTTATTCCCAGAATGATTTACGAACAGACGTTAGAGAATTCTTTGGTTATCCAAGGACACTAGTGTGTATATGTCCATACAACACTGCTACCGGCATTGCTGTCACAGGCTATAAAAACAAGACAAGAGGTTGAACGATACACCTCTGTGCAGAGGGAGGGGAACGGGAAGATGAGACAGTTAAGCGTCGACGCGAGACTATTGCGTTCAATTGCTCTGCTGATCCACTTGTGGATTACGTAAGCAAGATCTTCCATTAAACTATGCATGCTGCAATGGTGATCATTGATGATGTGTTTGCCCAGATACTTCAGAAGGTTGTAAATTTATAACAGTTTACATAACCTTGGACTTGGAATAAAGCAGAGCCAGAGGTCTCTAGTTGCTGTGCACGTTTTGTCTGCCCTTCCTAGGGATGTGTTGCGCGCGACCGATCTTCCTTCAGAAAAAAATGTATGTTCAACATAAACACAGAATTTATTTCTGAATGATGAAGGAGTTTAACCAAGTAAGATCATCTACAATCTACATAATTAACTATCTGTTTAAAGCCACTGCTGATAGTAAGCGCTTCAACATCGTGTCTCTTGTCCATTTCGTTCCACTGTTTTAGCCAGTACGTATGTGAACGTTAAAGTCGCCCAAAAAGATCATTTCTGAGTTGTGATGATCTGTTTGTAAGGTATCTATAGTGTGTCTAAACAATTCATATGGTTTTAATAACAGGCCTTTCTGAAGAACGAAAGATCACCACTATGTATAAATTAGAGCTTTATATGGATTCAAAATAAAATTGTGTTACAATATAAAAATAAATAGCCATACCTCCAAGAGCCAAATATTTTTCGCTTTCGGAACAAAGTTCAGCGAGAAACGGTGGAACCTTTTGCTTTGCTTCTATCAAAAGATGCTTTAGATCTAACAATACTGATTCGTCGTTCGATTTGTTTATGAATGTCGTTGCAAGTCCTTTGTTTCCCGATCTTCCAGTACGCCCAATCCTGTGAACTATAAAAATGACTTCGTTATTGTCACTCCTCAAACTCACCCTTTGACTATCATTCATCTTGCTTATCTAACTATGAATTGAGAAAAAGTTATTTCTACCATCAGATCGTTCGAGAAAGAAATATACCAGCTAACACAATTATTTAGTTTTACATCAACATTTCAAATAACTGAAGGTCATTTGGAAGTAATCCTATATTTTACTGTTACGTTAACCTCAATTTTTGACCAAACAGTTCTACACAACGCAAGACTTTATATTGTTTATATTCACCTCATAAAATTCGAAGTTAATTTCGCTGTTCAAAAAGGTTTTTACCCTAGTGCGCGGCGCTCAATCAAATACTCTTCATGCTTGTACAATGGCCTATCATCCAACGGAAACAAATAAAAACTAATATTGCACTTCTGACCGTCTAGAATTATAGATTGTTAAACCTGTAGCTAATTGTTTGAATAGCGTATTAAGTTATCATGCAATCTGTTGCTCGAAACGATATAATAAGCACATAGCCAATAACATTACAGAATTCTGAGATCCAATGTTGCTTTGAAATTTGAAAAAAAAGTTCAGATGCGATGACATGTTAGAGATCGGTCCAAAACCGTATCCAAAATTTATAATAAAAGTTGTTTTTGGAATGGGAAGTTCGTTCACAAAAGATTGTCTTGATATGTATGAACATTGATGATTGACAAATGTTGAAATCAAGTCGTGTAATCACTAAGTTCAACAAATTTAAAGGTCGAAGATATGTGACGTGTTTCGCTTTGAATGCAAAGCACCTTTAGAATTTCAAATTGTCTATTTACAACGATTACGCGGGTTACTTGTACATTAGCCAAAATAAGTTCGAACGTGAATCTAAAACTAAAATTTTTGAGATACACTTACAGCTGAATTGGTTTTACGCGCACTCTATCCGATATGGCAGCGTCTATGCATTTTCTGGGAAAGTTGCTGGATGAGAAGTTTGCTTATACCATACAGGTTCAGCACTTAGCTTCATTTCGCATAATCTTAGGTCTGCTTGCTATTGAGACTCATAGGCACACTCAATTAGCTTACTCTTTACCTTTGTTTTTTGTAACGCTGGCAACCTTGGACGAATGGTATCTGTCTCCGTCTTGCTCACAACGAAAAACGCGTGGGTGATGAGTTAAGTTACTTCGAAGGTTTTATCGAAGAAATGGCAACCGTTAGTATATTTTCTAGTATTTTGATTATTTTGTTATCTCTTGTTCGTTTATATATCATTCGTTTCTGATGCAGTTTACTAGTTATCATGAGAAAACAAGATAAATGTATCACCAAAATAACTTTACCGTGATCAGCAGCTCAACTTAGTAGATAAAAAGATTGCGTAATCAACACACAGTTTCAAAAATAAAACTCTTTCTTTCAGTGACGCGTTTCGATTTATTTATTTAATGAAAGGAAACTAGTTTTATTTGTGAAACTGTGTCTTGATTACGCAATCTTTTGATCTGCATGATGGAAGAGTTTCACCAGGTAAGAGCATCTACAATCAACAAGTTCAAATTAGACTTTAATTTAAAAAAAAAACTTTGTTGTACATAGATTTGAGGTTTTGCAGACTTGTTGCACTACTAGTTTATCGTCATGATTGCAAATTTGATGCAAATCTACAAAAAATGAGTTTCATGGAAGAACCACCATGATTGGTAACTAAGATATGAGAATTTTATTTTGAAATTTTAATTTTTTGTGAAAGAGAGAGTGACTTGCTACCTAAAAACAGACCACAACGTCCAACACAAAACTTCAGGAACTTTGTTCCACCGTCGAATTCTGTGCAGTAGTCCATATTCCAGTGAGTCCCACTAATGTCAATTGAACTTCAGACTGCGAAGATGCTGCAACATCCCGCCGAGCTGGTCGGTGGCCAACCATGTTCCATTCCCTAACGTTCCAGAGATTTGAATCACTTTCTTGACCTTGACGAAGCCCAGACTGTGTCCGCTTGTCGCTAAATACTGCAGTTCGTGACATATTAGTTTCTTTCTCCTCGAGCTCACCACAACCTCTGTCTCTCTCTCTTCAAGTGAAATTCGCACGAGCCAGGGCTACCGTTCGACCATTCATCGAATCATCGATCGCCAGCACGTAACCCCTCAGAGCCGAGGCAGTGCATGGGAACACGCGATGTTGCCCCCCCCCCCCCCCAAGCGCCCAAGGCAGTTCGATTACAACACCGAAGAAGTACAGAGTGAACAAGACGACGACGGTGAGAGCGAGAAAGAGTATAAAACTTCAGTCGATGGTGGGGATATACCTTTGCGTGCTGATCTGTCAGCTGACGATGTGAGTCAGCTGTTTACTAAATTGTATCTCGATACTATTGTCGCTTTGCTCTTGAACAAGAAAAACGCCAAACGTAAGAAACTACTGCGTGATACATATTACCAAGGGATTTAACTGTCTTTCTAGTGCGTATCTTGTCAAGCTTGCATCTGCGAATGTCGCGAATGTAATTTGTGACAAGGTTGATAAAGCGTGTGAGAAATTTGATTGTGCATCGGCTTCTCTTAATGCAGCTTCTACCGCTTGCTGTGAACGACAGCCCAGGCGCAGTTTTAATGACATTGTCGCGACCGGCGGAGGCTTTTCTCAATCCTCTGACTCTCGTGCAACGAAAATTTCGCTTACGCGCGGTAAAGCTTTTTCGCATACAAAAACAGCAGAGCGTGTTATTATTGGACCGTGTGATAGTCATAAAGAAAAAAATCCTAACTCGGCAATGACTAAAAAAATCCTACAATCGGTGATTGATCCTGCTAAACTAAATATGTATGCAGCGAGTTGGTTACGGCTCAGATCATTCCGTGATGATCGAGAGAACTTCATCAAATGTAGCTTCACTGTCAGAATCCGATGCTCTTAAAACTGCTGGTCTAGAAATTAAGCCCGATATCAAAATGAACCCGCGCATAATCATTCATGACATTCCCACCGATTCAGAAAGCAATGAAATTATTAGTTGCATCGCCAACAGAAACACTCCGGACGTAGCCGTGAGCGCTTACAAAGCTTGTATATCGTATATACGTGACGGCAAAAAATCTTGATCGTGTGTGATTGAGACTCCATCAGAGAACCGAGCACTACTCTTGAGAAAGGACCGTATAAACATTTAATGGACTCGGTGTCGATATGCTGATCACGTTTCTATTAAACAGTGTGGTTTGGACATATAGCGAGCGAGTGTTGCGATAAGCCAAAATGCGGCAGTTGCGCTGGTGAACATGAAACTAAACTTTGCAAAGCAAATAAACGCAACAAAGCTTCGCACCGTTTCAAACTTCTTGGCATAAAGAAGACCACGATAATTATAAGCAGCTACGTAATCGCGTTAAATTGCTTACAAGAAATGCCATTACTCATTACTACCGGTCGAATTTGGCAAGTTGCAGTAATTCCTCCGATATGTGGAAGGTGGTTAAAGACGTTGGTATCAAATTCTGTGCTAACAACTCTTTTACTCTACCTGCAGATGTCAACTCGCTTAACAACCATTTTGTTGGTGAACACAATGAACTCGCGTTAAGAGACCGTCGGCCTACTGCCCGGATATCTCCTGAAGATCGCTTCTACTTCAGTCATGTCTCAGTACGTAACCTGATTGACGCTATTTTGTCGGCACTCTCTAAAGCCATTGGTCCTGATCGGATTCCGGTATACCACCAAAAAGATTGCATGCACGTTGTCTCGCCCATATTCTTGCATTTATTTGACTGCTCTCTCCAATAAGGTATCTTTCCTTCTCAGTGGAAGCGTGCTTACGTTCGCCCTATCCCAAAGCGCTCTCCGCCGACCGAAATAGATCACGTAAGACCAATTAGTATACTCTGTGCAG
Organism: Bruchidius siliquastri; assembly: GCA_949316355.1. Lineage (NCBI taxonomy): Eukaryota > Metazoa > Arthropoda > Insecta > Coleoptera > Chrysomelidae > Bruchidius > Bruchidius siliquastri. The sequence goes on along the minus strand of OX438534.1, from coordinate 12,919,149 downwards.
CTGCCAAACTGCGGGAATAAGTAGCTTTTACGCAAATGACTAAGTACATGTAATAGCCTACTTGATCCTTACTGGCATACTGGCTTAATCGACATTACAGATGATATACGCCTTGGGATTGAAAATAAACAAGTCACTCTTCTAATCATGGTCGATTTCTCTAGTGCGTTTGATATGATGAATATATCATGATAAACTTTGTATGCTTGGCTTTTCAGCCGGTGCGGTGGTCAAAATATTTCCTTCGCGACAGATCTCAAATAGTTGGCTCTTCCAGTGGTGAAACCTCAGATCCTTTGACCAGAAACACTGGGGTACCCCAAGGTAGTCTAAATGGTACACTGTTCTCCTCATTGTTCATTAATGATCCTCCTACTATTCTGTATAATTCTAAAACACTGCAGATATCACCTTTATGCAGATGATCTAACGTTTCTGATTAAAGGACGTTCTAAAAATCTAAATAATGAGGATCTTTCCCGACTAACACGTTGAGCAACAAAACATGGTTTACTGTTTAACAAGAGCAAAACTCTCGCTATGTGGCTTGGGTCAGTTGGCTACATCAGCAGAATCCGCGCCTACCACCCACCTGCAACTTGTGTCAAAAGGCTAGATATTGAAGTTCGTGACTCAGTCAAAATCCTTGGCGTTTACCTTGATAGTTCCTTGTCTTGGCGTGATCAAACCCTGACAACCTCCAAAAAGTGCAACGCAATGACTTTCTGCCCAAAGATATTAAACTCACTAGTGAAATCATTGATCTTCCCGTATTTTGACTACTGTGGTGGACTTTTCTTCAATCTTTCAAATGAACACATTGTTCACAAAGTCGAACTTTCACGCTGTAAAAACGCCGCATTTCGTTTCGCCATATTACTCCCGACTTATTGCACATAAAATTCTGCGAATCAAAATATAGGCGTTCGGTATTGCACAAATTAAATGAACTATGTGAAGACTTCCCGTAAATTGGTGTCTTTGTAACTCATCATGCAGAGTGCCGGAGAACATCCAGTAGGGTCCGCATGATTCATGTTTGATATGATTAAGTCAATAGCTATTAACGGCGATATCCGCATGTATTATATATATTATATATACATTTGAGGTTTCACCCTCCCCCCATCTCCAAGTACTTTCTAAGTTATAGAGGGGACAGACAGATAGACCGACGGAAATGAGTGACATGGTTTTTCGTGATGTATATAACATGAAACATCAAGAAAACACAATATCCAGAATTCAGAAATTTTTTGATATTACCAACATTAAAGTAAAGTAAAGAAGGTAAAGGTCAATTCAAAAGAATATGATCTCAATGATCGAGAAACTTTACAAAGTAAGAATCTATATTCGCATGCGCTGTTATGTTGTTTAATCAGCTGAAAAATTCATCCAACCAGAAAAATTGTTTCACTCGAATTCAAAAAAAATTTAAGAAACTTACCATAATTTTCAACATCATCTGGCATGTCATAGTTTATGACATGTTGGATATCTGGGAAGTCTAAACCTTTGGATGCTACGTCTGTCGCTACTAATACATCTTTCTCTTTCATTCTAAATGCTTCTACAGACCTCGACCTCTCTTCTTGATCTATAAAATACAGGAATAAAATATAACAACCTCATCACTGAGACTTGTTCACTCTGTCATCCTTATCATATTTCCGCTAAATTGAAGGGCAGGGGAAGTGAATAGTAGTAATAATAGTACTCTCTATTTAGCTCAGAGCTAATAGTTAACAAATACAATGGTTAATTAAAGAAAAAATATAATCTAAACCTCTATAGGGTATTCTGGTAGTACATTTTCCTTAACCTAGACTTAATTTGACATTTGGTATTGTTTTCATCAGCAGTGGAAGGCAATTGTAAGTTCTCGGACCTTCTACAAACAATGATTTTCCGGGATACTGGTGCTGTACCTTCTCATATAGTATTTATTGTTGTTCAGTTCTCAAATTTTATAGAACCAATCCTTCCCGCTTTGTAAAAAATGCATTGAATACTGGCGTTAATCCATTAATAATCTTATACCGAAGTATCAAATACGACTCTTGGATCATTTGCTTAATATTTATAAATTTCAATATATAATCCTAAAATGCCTTCTTCTGAAGCATTTGAATTCTGATGAGATCATCGTTTCTATTTATTATTATTATGAAGTATTAGACATGTCAACACTCATTTACCTTTGCCTCCATGAATTGCTACAGCTTCAACACCTTTCAGAAGAAGATATTCATGAATAGCATCCACATCTTGCTTTTTCTCAGCAAATATTAAAACTGGTGGTGGTGTTTTCTGCAGGCATTCTAGTAGGTATACAATTTTAGCTTCTTGTTTCACATATTCCACTTCCTAAAATAAAATCAATCGTGTAATTAATAGAGATAGAAATATCTGGACGAACATTCAGCATACAAAGTTAATTTAGCACTACTACCAAAAATAAAAAGTTTTTTATAGAAATTTCAATGTTACTCTGTTATCAGTTATTGCACTGTGATAATATTTTAATGAAACATGGAATCACCGGAAGTTTTTAAAAATTAATAAACAAGCTACCTGTATAACATTCATTGAAGCAGCTCCAGCCCTACCAACATTGATTGTAATGGGCTTAACTAAAGCAGATCTCGCAAAATTTTGAATTTTCTTTGGCATAGTAGCTGAAAACAGCAAGGTTTGCCTCTGACCCTAAAAAACAACAAATTATTTTATTCTGCCTATCTTCTTTGTACATACATATACATCTAAGCTTCAAATAGTTCAAAAAGTGATAATTATAATCATCAATAATCTGAATGTACCTTTCATTTTAAATCTTGGTACGCCACCAAATAACGTATTTTATTTAATATCTGTATATGGAATAATTGATATTATGACGATCTCTGAACAAATTAAAGCTGTTAACCAATGAATTTCATTATATTTTTTTGTTTCTCAATATGTAGATATTTCAAGAAAACATTGAAAGTATGCCATAAAGGTTGTTGAGAAAAACATGAAAGAGTGAAAGATAGAGAGAGAGGGAGAGAGAGAGAGAGAGAAGTGCAAAATGGAAAGGAATATTGGCTAAGTTACAAAAACAATGAAAATATTATAATTAAGCTAAAGGTTTGTAAATACACTTGGATATACGTCTAACAAAAAAAGCAATTGTATCATTACAGAGTGGATGAACATTGTGACGTTATATGGTGCTGCTTTTTGTATATAAATAGGGAGAAGAAATGCAGAGTTACTATTGCAATTCGCTGGCAGAGTATGCACAGTAGAAATTGGAACACCAAAATTCTTACATTGAAGTAGGAAAATATTGTCCTGACATCTTCTTCAAATCCAAGGTCTATCATCCTGTCAGCCTCATCCATACAGAGATATCGACAGACCGATAATTTGACAATTTTCTTCTCTAGCATATCCATTAGCCTTCCAGGTGTGGCTACCATGATATGGACTCCCCTTCATAAACAATAAAAATCATCAAGCAACATGTGATGACTAGAATTGGATGTATGTTGAATATATATTTTCAGACATATATAAATCACAGGAATTTAGAAATGTATTCAACAATTTGATTTAGAAAACACAATGCACTGATTTATCAATTAATGTTTCGGAATTACTAATATAAACTACCATTTATGTCATATTAAAAAATAATAATGCTTCCAAAACTTATCTGAACCTTTGTGTCATACATAGATTCAAGCAACTGAACTTTGTTGAAAATTATTACAAAATGTCAAAACATGTGAAAAATGGCTTTAATCAGCACTATTAATAAAAACTTTTCACAAAAATTACCTTTGTATAACCTCTATAGATTCTGTCACAGGTACTCCACCAATTGCAAGACAAGTTCTGATTTCTGGCATGTGGCACTTCCTTAAAACATCACAATAATACTGGATGATATCATATGTCTGTTTAGCCAGTTCTCTAGATGGACAGATAATGAGGCCGTAGGGGCCCTCATTTTTTATAAAAGGGAGCTTCACCTCTTGCTCTAAACAAAACATTACAAGGGGCAAGACAAATACCAGCGTTTTACCAGAGCCTGTAAATGCTATTCCAATCATGTCTCTTCCTGATAACCTGAAATCAATATATAGATAAAAATATCATCCAAGCATAAGTTGAAAGAAGTTTGTCTGCATATTTATCATCTTTCAATGTACTTTAGCTCCAAGTCTACACTTAAAAACAAATTACCAACAGAGAAGTAATGACATATGCACAAATGAATTATCAATATTTAATAAATATATTAACATATCTCTTACACTGTTGGTATACCCTGGATTTGAATTGGAGTAGGTTTCTTAATGTGCTTTTCTTTCAATGCTGCGATAATTCCTTCATGCAATTTCATCTCTTTGAATGATCTTAGTGGTGGAGGAATATCTTCCCCTTCTACTAAGATCCTCAGTTCAGTCCTAAGTGTTTCATGTCTGCTTGGTGGCATTTCCAATGCAAACTTTGGTGGCCTCCAGCTAGATAGAAACATTTATGATAGTTTGTAATAATTATTTATTAACAAGCTTCTAACTTAACAGTTTGGAATTTGAGAATCATTGTTGTTTTAAGTGGCCCAAAATTGCCGAAAATACTGCAAAATAATTTTGGAACATTAAAAAATGATCTAAATATAAACAAAATAGTTGGGTACTCAATGAAATTTGAGAAATTAAAAAAAAGGAAATAATTATTTCGATTCCGCCAAAAATGCTCAAATTTGAAAAAATAAAATAAAATAACCTATTACTGTTGGTACAATGGTCACGTCATGAATGTACTACTAAATATTTATTTTTATTACCTCTGAATTTATCTAACCGGTATTTACTTACATAAAAAATATGATTAAAACAAATATTTTATCTTACCTATCTTGACAACTAATATAACAGGAAATATCTCTACTAATAAGGATCTTCCATTTGATTTACCAATGTATTTTGAAATTATTGAGTTGAGGAACATTTGCAGTTGAGTGGTAAAAAAATCAGGAAAACAGATGCTTCAGAACAAGTTTAATACAAGTGGTCTGGGAAAGTGAGGGAAATGTAAAAAATCAAACTTTAGCATTTAGAGTAGACACATGATAGAGTAAACCGAAAAGCTCTGATTAAAGTCTCGGTAGATAGTAATTATTAACTGAAAGACTTCAAACTCAAATCAGGATTTGTTTGGATACATAAAAAAAAATGAAAAAGGATAGAGCTCAAGGATATTCCACTATTATTCTACACTGTTACCATGTTAATAAATATCTAACCCAATGCAACTTGTCATCATCTAAATGAAGTTGTGTGCTATTTGTAAAACATGGAATAATAATTATACTTCCTTTTTTTGTATTTACCTAGTTTTAATTGGCTCACTGTATTGTATTCCCTTAGCCAGTTCTGACACACCCATAAGAGCCTTTTTCTCAGCTACAATCTCTAATATTTCTTCTTCTTTTTTTAGCTGCCTTTCCACTGCGCTGACTTTTTTAGCTGAATAAAAAAATAGAACTCAGGTATTAAAAGGAGATTCATTTTATGACAAACCTTCAGCCAATTTCCGGAGCTCAGTGTGTTGATCGAGCAGTGGTATATTGTTCTTCCTTCCCCATATTTCTTCTTCCTCATCATCATCCTCATTTGTTTCATTTTCACTGGATGACTTTGGTTTATTTTGTTCTGCCTCCTTGAGCTATAAGAAAAAAAAGAGAAATAAACTAAAAGAAAACAGTACAAAAAATGTTTCTTAATTGACTCATTATTATTATATATATGTTCAACTTTTTCTGTGTAGGATTTCTTAGTAATCAATAAAATAAAAAATATGCTAAGTGATTATTTTAAGGTATTAACTCTCCACCAATAAATATCAATACATAAATGCTTGAAGCAAACCTAACATCCCAGATCAAGCTTTGATATAATAACTGTATACTGACAAACATTACTGTCTACCAATACGAAAAGATGAAGTAGCAAAACATAGTATTATGTATTTATTGTTACTCAGCACAACTTTTGCAGAATTTTCTCAAAATTTCAAATAAATTGTAGAAAAATCAACAATTATTCACAATTTTTTATTTCTTTCGATTCTCTGAAAATTCTGACGGTGTATGAAAATTTGAAGATGTGAGATTTTTCTTCAATTTTGGTTGGCCTTGGATTTTAATCTTCTGATCAATCTACCAGCACATTAGGTGGTTCTGGACCATGCTGATCATCCCTTATTCAATATAAACCTTGGATTATACACTATTCAACTACGTAAGATGTGGGTTAGTGTGACACAGACGTGATTGTTGAGTCATTTGATATTTTGAAAATGTTCACAAAAAAGTTTGATCCTCTTGACGTTTATTTCTCGAAGTGTCACTTAGATGGATAAGGGTGAGAGGATTCGAGATTTTCTTTATTCTTGGTATAGGTCACAGTTATCACTTTTGTTGATAGGACATAAAAATAACATATGACCATTATCTTCCTCTTCTTCATACTCATATTCAACACCAATAACATTAAGGTGATCTTACGGCCCAGTTCTTAGTCAGGTAATTGGCGTGGTGAACCTTCTGTTGATATAGGAAAAAGAAAAGTGCCAAGGGCCAAGTGAGAATTGTTCTGGAATGCCTTTGAACCATTATCTTAGTAGATGAGTGAATTTTTCCATTCTAATTTGTGTTTGTTAAGTATCCTTCTTTTGATCAAATTCTGCATGCCCGGTATCGGTAATGGGGCTTGATTCTGCCGATGTTGGCTAGCTTGTCCATTGTTTCGATTCCCACTATATTGGAATGGCAAGGAATCCAAGCCAAAATAATACCTTTACCTTGTCTTCCACCTCACAGGCAACTTATTTTGCAAGCAGTTGGAATTCATTACTTTAAATATTTCTCCCTGTTTTGCTGTCAATCTAAAATCTGACATCAATGTTGTTTTGAATACATATTTGTAAGCTTAAACAATGGCTACTGTTCATACTATTATTTCAGCGCGCGGAGAAGCTATAGTTCAAAGAGGGTATATGTATGTACCCAATCCTACCCTCTCAATTGCTTTTGATGCGTCAGTGAAGATAAGAGTGTGCGATTGTATTCAGCAAGAGAAGCACGATTTTTTTGAGGTGCGTCCGCATTCCATTTCTTTAGAGCTGAAAAAATGGTTTTGACTGTCCTGAACTGCATGGAATACTTAAACCTGTAATAGGGTAGTTTTCCTATGCACTATTTATTGAAAGTGAAACAGAATATGGATTATTCGTCCATGGTTTTAAAGTTTTATATGCACATAATTAGGGGAGGTTTAGTGATACATATTTTGTTTGTTAAAATTTTTGAGGCAAACCAAAGTCTTCCGTATTGAAGTTTCCATTCTGCATGCATTGGCGTGATTCCATACATCCTTATATAATTCTTAGTGCCGAATTGTAGCACGAGTTTATTTTTTTAATAACGTCCTGCTGCTTGGTTCTCAAAATATGCTCCAAGTGTGATTTATCCAATTCATTAAACGCAAGCAACATGATGTTTTTTTGGATCCATTTCCCATTTGACCTTCCCAAATATTTTTAGAATCTTAATCCCTTAATCAGACTTTATTATCATGTTGTACTGCATACAGAAATTATACCCCTAAATATTTGATTTTGTTGATAATGTGGTTATTATTTATGTACATTATCTGTCATTTTGCGTACATACGGTCCCTTGTACACACTATCGAGGCACTTTTATCTACATAAATTTTGAAGTTGTATTGATGTCTGTTGTCATAATGTTGGGCCAAAATTATGTGGTGATAGGTCCGAAAAAATTTGTACGTAAGACTTCAAGATGGCGATGTTGTCGTAGACTGAGTAAGCACTTCGAAATCCTTTTTGACAAGGAATAAAAAAGCATTTTCTCTCTAGCATCCAATCCAATCTAGCCAGTCTTTTATATCAGTTCCAAGACTTCCAAAATACAAGAGCTCAGTATAAGGAGACGGTAGTTATATATGGAATAACTTTGTACTCCTTAATTCTGTTGAAATTTCTAATAATTTAAATGAAGCAATATAGGGAAACTGTTGGATCATTGAATAAGAGACGCCAACTTTTCTGTTTTTGATGCAATTGATAATGTCATCCATGGAGATTAATCGGATACGATTATTTTAAAACCTATGAAGCGTAAATTCAGATGCGATTGTCGATACCACGAAGGGACAGCTTTTCCAGTATCTGTATTATGGTATGACCGCATTTTTTATAGAACTGATCATCAAATAGTTTTTTAATAGTTGTCGATGCATCTGACATGTCCGATTCCCTATTTAGCTCTGAGCATGAACATGAGGAGCATTTGAATTTACTCTTTTTTGTTTTTGAGGATTCTATTTGTCACCGCTCTGGTTTTTTGGCTTTTATATAATTGTCCATTGTTAGGAATATTTTAAACTTATTGAGAACTTCCGTTCTCATCAGGAGCTACTGGGATAATTGATACAAGATGATAATTAAGTCACTCGTGGTCTAAGTTCACTTTTTTCTCAATATGCCTACTAAAATTATCCCGATATGCATTTTCAAAGTTTCTATATAATAGGAGTATTGATATGGCCGTACGTTTTTAATCGTGCAGCATGTCTGGATATGTCAGAGGACATCAAACTAGTAGTGTTCCATTCGAACGAATTTTTAGCAGGGGGGGGGGGGTTAATTGTGGAGGACTCTCTTATATCCTGAACGTCAGAGCATGCTATCAGCTCGCTATGACCTCAATGAATAACAAATCTATTCTGTAAGTTTCCTCACAAATTTTTATTTTTATTTTACACACATTTATTTTTGGAACTTTTCATTTTTGTACCATGCTAATTATACATAAGACACAATAAACAATTTAGTCTTATGTCCAAAAACTTTGTAGTTCAGAATGTTGGTTTAAGTGAATTTATAAAGTTTATTTGTCTAACTGTACTATATGAAGATATGTCTTTGGGATTCACCCTTCAAACCATTCGATTTCATTTTTCGGTTCATTCCGATTTATTGTGTTATCAATTCGCTTTTTCGAAACAGTTGATTTATCGATTCGGCTATTCATATCGATTCGGTTTTTCAAGCGAATTAATTAATCGATTCGAGAAAAAAAAGATCAATAACGATAAATCAATATTTTGCCCAAGCCTCAGGCCTAATAATTAATACTGAAGGGTAGCCCCATGTGATGCGCCCCACACCCCTGATAAAATTCATCAGACTCGGCCTGGACAGATCTTCGCCAGTCATCTATCCATTCCCGTAAATGTGTATGAAATGTCTTGTATCAAAATCTTTAACAATCCGTTTCAAAAGATTTTTTTTATTTATTACTATACTCCAAGAATAGGTTGAAAGTTGTATCCACATTTTCTTTGCATATGTAAATGTAAGAATTACCATTATTTGACTCTTCATGAATTGCACTGAAATGCATACTCCTAGATCTGTTTCTATCACATCTGTTGTAATTTATAAAGCATTTCTTGTGAGCCTCTCACATTCAATTTGGGATAGACGCAGTTACTTGAGAAAAGGTTCTTTTCAATGTATTGTTTTCAAATTCAAAGATTTTGCACTTACTGACTGGAATCATGTGAAATGATTGAGAGGTTTTGCTTGAGAAGAAATTTGGGAAATCTGTTATTAAACTTAGATTTACATTACTTGATATGTTTAATGAACTACATATTTTGTTCCAAATTTTCATATGCCATGATTTGCATAATTTTTATCTGTCTCATGGATTCAGGGAAGTTTTTAATAATGGATTTGTGTTGCTTACTTCCACGAAAAAGCATGTTGTATCACATTGGTAAAGAATATTACGAGCAGTATCTAGAAGTTGGTGTAGAATTTGAACTCATTTGAAAGATTCAGGTTTGCCTTTGCATTGATTTTTGGTGTAGCCAAACATCAAACAGGAGAAACGTTTAGTTACTGGGGGAATATACAGACTAACCTGACAGCACGGTAGTACATGCTAATTTATTTAGGAAGGTAAGTACACTCAAAGTTCAGTAGTCTTCTGACTGTAATGAAATTATTTTATAATTATCTACAAAGACCACTCTGTTAAGTGTTAACGTAGCAATGACTATTGCTTTAAAAATTATTGCTCATATTTATGATTTGTTTTTCTGTTTGTTATTGCTGGGTATCAATCCCATAACCCTCACTGGGATAGCTGATGTTTTATAATTGGAGTTCACAAATTTCGTCAGCAATTTTCAGGTGATTCCAAATGCCAACCTGCATTCTAGAATTATTGCAGGCTTGAACCATGACTATGTTTTCGTTGTCATGGTTCAAGCATGGTTTCTTTTTCTGTGTATAGTAATGATGGCATATCCTGCAATCTGATTAATTTCTTTGATTATTGGACGGTTCATATAACTAGAGGTACTCAGCTCTATTTATAAACTATTTTGCATTTTTGCTTGACTGAGGGGGCTAGGATCCTGACAGATGACCCTTCCTCCAATATAGAACATTGGACAACACAAAAGGAGCTATGGAAAAACAATTTGCTACCAAAAACAGTTGGTTAAACTTCAGTATAGCAACTCCAACAAAAACTTAGTCATAATGATGTTTATTTGGGAAAAAATGACCCATTTTAGGGAACTTCTGATTCTTTTTGATGATTAATTTTGTAATGATGTCAACCATTTCCAATAGGATTGTTTCATATTCAACCTTAATTGAACAACAGTAGTTAAAGTATATGTCTATTTCATATGACTAGTTGCAGATATCACCCTTGGATATGCTGGTGTCCTGTAACTGTAACTAGTCTATAAACTAGATATCTATTGTCAGTGAATTGAGATTAAATGTGGAAGATATTTGTTAATTAAAAAGTCTTTTTAATTCAATTTGGCATCTTTATCTTGTTTAAATGTCTTTAAAGAGGACCTTTTTCTTTAAAAAACAAATATTTTTGCGAAGTTTTAGATGGAGCTGATATACAGAGATTTTACCAAACCATTGAATTGTTGAATCGTTGCACAACACTTGTATTACACAACTTTGTCTGCTAAAAAGGACATACTACATTTTTTTGTTGGTAAATGGCAGAAAAGTGGTCTTGTGTGATAGTATACTGGTGCAAGATTTTTAGACTTTTCCGCTTACCCACAGATCATTAATGTTGTTTTGCTGAAAGTGTATCTAGAGTTAGCTTAGTCCATACATTGCCAAAATTTTTGGTAAAATATATTTACAATATTATAATATAATATAATTCAGAATAAAATAGTATTGAAATTCTGATGATCTGTGTTCAGAATTTTGAAGGTATATGAGATTAAAAAATGTTTGGATTCCACTGAAATGCATAAATATTAGTGGATCTAGTCAAAGTATGCAACACATTTCTTGTTCTGTTGATGATAACTCAAGTTACCTGTCCTATTCGTCCTAGCTTCGTCAACTGCTGTTTCTTCCTCTCTTTAACAGGGACATAAGGAACATAATTATCATCGGAATCTGAATTTTCTTCTTCAACTTTTCTATACCTCTAAAATTACAATATCTTCTTAAGTTGAAACAAAAAAAAAACAATGTACCTTTTTTGGTGGTTCTTCAGTACTCATGTTTCATTAATTGATTTTTTAATTATTATAATTAGTATACGAAAACTTATAGTTCGATATTTTCATTCAAAAATTGTATATGGCTATCATATTTATATTTTCATTCCTGAAAATCGTAAAAATTCACAGAAAAAGGAAATAACCACACAGGCACACAATATTCATAATTTATTCCCAACGACGATAGAACAACTGTTATTCCACTTTATACTCTGTTTAGTAATGTTCTGTGATATATACAATCACAGAATATATAAGGAATATACACTGATTTTCTGATTTACATTTTTAGTTCCAAGAATTCACAGAATACGTGAAATGAATATGACTCCTTAAATATATGTGTATATGTTTTGTGCCTTAAACCATGGTTGCCAGATAACCGATATTTTAGACTTTTACCATATTCTTGGATTTTTTTAATTGAATAATAGTATCTATGTTTCAATTATTATACACAAAGTTGTGCGTAGCCGCAATGTCTAAACATTTCTAGAATATTTTATGACACGACGTTTTCATTTTTCATTGAAAATTTGGAAGTTAGGATACCTAGCCAACCTGGCAACCGTCGTCCGTGGTACTCTATCACAGTTTGACTTTGACAATATTTTGTGATTTGACCTGTTTGACATCTGCCCATTAGTAGATATGTTTTTGATATTTTTGCTTCAAACACGTGCATATTTGGTATATCGTAATGGTCCGTTGTGGGAATAAATTGAAAAGAAAACATAAAACAAAACGTAAAACACGTGACTTGGATGAGGTATTATCATCGAATGCCCTATTTCAAATACCTCCTTAATACTTATTCAGATAAATTTTAGGTTGATCAAGATCTCCAACCAAATACATCTGAAAAACTGCTAAACCAGGAAGTGGACTTTGACAAACCAGGAGCAGCTCAGCATTATTGCCTCCATTGTGCACGATATTTCATAAACACCTTTGCCTTACAAAAACACTTCAGATCAAAAATACATAAGAGGAAGTTAAAGTTATTAGAAGACGAACCATACACAATTGAAGAATCTGAGAGAGCTGCTGGTCTAGGAAGCTGGATAGTTCCCCAAAAAAGGAACATTGAAACACAAGCTGATAAAAGTGAAATTGGTTGCAAGAGGATGAAAGTTGATGAAAATGCTGAAAAATAGTTGTTTTCGTATTATGCAGTCTTGGAAGAGATATTATTCTGCATTATATATTACTGGAAACAAAGCTCAAGAAACATTTGCTGTTCTAACTCCATACATAGACTTTGAGGAAAGAATAAATAAGAAAAATGATTTAATTGCAAATATATCAGCAAGGAACTATCCTTTGAATATACAGAAGGTATTTGAAAGTTGGGAATTTTACCAAACAGTTAATGAGCATAGGAAAAAGCTTGAAGAAACAAGAGCTCACATTGGACAAACTATCAGTACTTTAATGAAAGAATATTCCAAAAATGAAGAAGAGATTAAAAAGCTAAAACTACATGCCCAGCTCATTAAAGATGATCTAAAAAATTTGAAGGAACATTATTATGAAGTTGAAGAACAGACTATGTTGAAAGTTCTGGATATACCAAATATTCTACATCCAAAAACACCTTTAAAAGATGAAGTTGTTATTTGTCAGTACTTAGAAAAACCAGATAATAGTTCAGAAAGTCATAGATCTATTGCTGAAAACTTGGGATGTTTAGAATATATAAATGAAACTGCTTTTTTCTTCAAAGGAGAAGCAGCTCTCTTCGAATTAGCAACATTAAATTATTATAGAAACTGCATTATAGAATCAGGATTCACAGTTTTTTGCAACCCTAGTTTTTGTAGGAGTGTTGTAGCTGAGGGTTGTGCAGGAATAGGTAAAGTTTTCACTATTACAGAGTCAGATCATTCAAAAGAAAATCTCAACAATTTGCATTTCTGTGGAGGTGCTACAATATTCCCATTTATGGCTTACTTCACAAAACATACAATTTCCAACACTCATTTACCATTGAAATATTTTGCTATAGGTAAAAGTTACAAGGTTTTGGAAGCTGAAAAAATTGATGGGTTGTTCAATTTAAGCCAAGAATCATCCTTGAACATTTTTATTGCAACAGCTGAGAATGAGCTACTGGATTTAGATCATGTTTTAAAAGATGTGAAAAGTTATTATGAAAATCTGGGATATCATTTTAGAATGGTGCTTTTACCAGCTACAATGATTGATAAATCAGAAAGTTTACATGTTTCTATTCAGATGTATTCCAACCACTTGGACCAGTATGTAGAAGTTGGGAATATTTCAAGTTTTGATAATTACTTAAGCAAACGATTGTTATTTACTTATAATTGTAAAAGCCCTGCAGATAAACAGATGAAATTTCCAAAAATTATTGCTGGATCAGTGGTGAATGTTCCTAAAATGTTAGGCTGTGTTTTGGAGAATACTCCTGATAAAAGTCTAATGTCAGATATATTGAATAGACATTTGTTTCAATGATAATAAAGTATTGATTCATATGTAATTGTTTCTTATTTGAGTTAGATACACATCAAAAGGTAAGGTCAGGTTTGTGACCAATATCAGACCTGATCACACCAGTGTTGACTTAGCCCTCTCATTTGCTACTTTTACGCTATCAATGTTTTATAGTGATCGGCTTTGTTTTAATTAAAACCATGCAAAAATTATTTGGTTCAATGTTAGTTTAGCCTTCAAAATTAAAATTTTACATTTTTGCTCAAAATTTTCTTTATTCTGATATTTAACAGTGAAATAACAATTTTTAACAGTATATTTATGGAAAAAATGGTAATTTTTATTGATTTATTGTAATAATATAAAAAATGCTACAAAAATAAACATTTGGACTTTCAACAACATCAAAATACTGGGGGAATGTCATATACATCTCTATAAGATAAAGAAATATAGAAAATAGGTATTGTAACATTCTTAAAACACTAATTTATTTGAAATGATAACACAAAAAACTTCAATGCTAATTTATATCCACGACTTCTGGTTCTTGACTATTGACGTTTGAAGGCTGCTGTCACCACAGCTCCAATATATAAAAATGCATCGCAAAAACTCCATAACAAAAAAAAAATGCCAATTTGTAAGGATCTAGACGTTCTTTTGACAACTGCTCATATGCAGCACATACAGGGCAAACTTTTCCTAGCTGCCACCGCTGATTCCGTTGTTACTTCTCCCTCCTCAACGGCGTTTCTCCTGGAACGCAACCATGGCTGTAGCAGCAGCCAGCTCCATTCTGGCAATGAGAGACCTTGTTGAAATAACATGTGACTGTCCTCCACCGAAGCTTTGTTGACCATTGGGTTGAAGCAGTACACCAGGATATCTATGTTTGTGTCCTTGAATATTACCTCCAACATGTTCATATTTCCGAACCATTCTCCAGTCTAAATTAACGCGATTGCAATCTAACTTGGGCATGGCCACCTATTTGACGCCGTGTTCAAGAGCCTGGTGCTTCAAATGGTATAGCGCATTCTATAGGACGTAGTAGGCTGCCGTTTGATACGGCCTGTTCTTCGTCAACAGGTAGAAAAGTTGACGGTCGGAATACTTGATGACCAACGTCTTTCCAATTGTTGGTGCTTCGGCCTTGAAGCGCTGACTTTGACCAAACTTCTGGAAGATTCTGAGTGCCTCTCCGCTCAAGGAGACGCTGTGTGCCGAGGAATATTCTTTTGGAAGGCTGAACAGGTTCTGCTGCACTTCTTTGGTAACACCGAGCGCCTTTGCACTGCCGCTGTAGATCCATGAATTCTTGTAAGGAAACGTCACTGTCTGATGTACTGGCCTTCGTTGTCGTGGTCTCCTTGATAGAGCGAAATGGACAACCTTGGGCTATCGTGGGGTGATTTGCAAATTCGATAGATAACATCGTTGATCTTTTTCTTGGCAACGTAGGTTCCCTCCCAAAGTGATTGTAGCTTGTGCGAGAATCCTCGTTTATTCTGCGGATTGTTGAGCCACGCGTAATCATCTTCCTTGTTTCCAGTTTCGCTGGCGTTGATGTACGGTTCCTTATTTTTGTTGCTAGCTAGCTGGGGATGGGAATGTGGCAATTCGTGGATATCGTCCATCCTCAGCTTACTGACGAAATCTTCTGCAGCTACGTCTTTCTCAGACCTACAGCCAAATATTAGATAACAAGACAGCCTGATTTGCTTGAACAAACAAAAGCTTTGCCGGGTTTGCCCAGTAGATTAATTCACTGCCGATCTGTAAGCCATCAAAAAGAAGGGAAGATGGTGATCCTTGTCCCTCGGGTTGTTGGAAACAACCTTCGATAGGTACTTACCAACGGGTTTGTACATGCGTTCCATCATTCTGTCCGACTGTGAATGTGAGGCTGTTGTCCTTGTCTTCTAGATACCCAAATACTCATATACTTGCCGGAATAGCTCGCATTCAAAATTTCGCTCCCGATCAGAGTGAAACTCGAGCGGTATCCCAAAGTGGCAGATGAGTTCAGTTACTAAAAAGTCGGCGACAGTTTCAGCTTCCTGGTGCAGAATGATATATTCCTCTACCCACTTAGTAGAGTAGTTGCCACCAAGATGTACTTATTTCCTTGGTCTGTTTCAGGAAAAGCTTCCAACGACAGTGAGTCCCACAGAGCACAGTAAGACTTCAGCCTCTGTGAAAATACTGCAACATCTTGCGAATCTGGTCGGCGGCCAACAATTTTCCATTGCTGAACTTTCCAGAGATCTGCATCACCTTTAGTCTCCCCGATCTTACTCTGTCGAGTATGGTTTTCTTGATTAAGCTTCTGCATTCCAATGGATAGTTCCTGTTCGGTGTTCAATAACAAAATCATACTCCTGAAGTCTTTGGATCCATCTAGCCACCTGTCTAGCTTGCGAAAGTGCTTCACCGCTTTCAAAACAGCAAGAAATTCCCTTCTGGTGGCACAGTAGTTCTTCTCCGGCTTGGAGAGCACTTTACCGAAATACTCAGTCCACTTTGTTCTTGAGAAAATACTGCTCCAAAGCCAACGTTGCTCGCATCTGTGTCAAAAAATAACTGTCCATCCGGAAGCGGATATATCAAAACAGGAGTCGTGGTTTAGTTTATGTTTCAGGGCCGAATGTATGCCGAATCACAGGAGACAATGTACCACGATTTGCTAATGATACGTTCTACATTCTCTCCTGCGTTAGGACAACATGTGCTGAATATTGAAGCGTCCTAGTGACGTGCATAGTCCTAGGAAGCTTCTTAGTTGATGCTTATCTTTAGGGACTGGCCACTGCCGAATTGCCTGAACCTGTTCAGGATCAACCGCAACGCCTTAGGCTTCGTCAGATTTTGGCTTGACATTTGTAGTGTTGATTTTACGTCCCACGACACTTGTTCTTCCAGTCCTCCCAAATTTGGAAATGAATATAGAGATATATTATCAACTTCTTAGCCCTCTTCCTCTGTGGCGTAGTTAGGATGGACATGTCGAAGACAGCAGCTGCTGCAGCTTACTACATTCTCCTGACTCAGACATCCGACAAACTATCGATATAGCAGAAGAGCATTCTTCGACCATTATGCTCTTGCTATAGTAACAGGGCATTCATTCCTGTTATACTGGCGAACAGGTATCTCGTCTTCAGAAGAGGTGCCATAGGCGACTTCATCGTGATTCCAGGTCTCAACGATAACGTGAGCCCCGTTTTTGATATCACCTTGCAGCCTAACATTCATGATGACTTCTCTCCTCGCTGGCAATTCAGTTTTTTCTGCTAACAGCACTTGTGCAGCTGTTTCTTCCAGAGGATGCAGAAATATTTTTTCATGTCCAACTTTTAGAGTGCGGTGCTTGAAGTCAATCTGCACACCCTGTGAACTTGATATCCATACCGTTATCAATTTTCTTCTATAACTGCTACAATGGCCACATGCTGAAATTCCACGTTATCAATCCTGCTTTGTACTGAGGCCTCACCATGGACTGTGGCAGCCTCTCTAGATGCTGTGCGCAGATGCTATCTTGAGTTCAATATCTTTATTTTGCATGCTATTTTTGGCTGTAAGATGGCTCTTGTGGCATCGGTATCAACCAAAAATGCATCTTACCATTCATCATCGCGTCCACATAGGCGTTTCCACTGGAATGTCTTATTCCGGCTATGATGTCGAAGGAGGGGGGGCTCAAAGTCCGAACTCGAGCATCTTCACGAGAAGCACAAGCTATCATTGTAATTGGGCGAGATTAAATTCTTCAATCCGTCGATAAACATTTGTGTGCTCACCAACCTGGCTACATCTGCCACGAATTCTTGCAAAGTCTTGCTAGCTCTTTGGCACAGCTGTTTAGCTGTGATTGATACACCTATTCCGAATGTGCTTGGCCATACCTCATATCTAATCGCCTGACCAGCTGCTCGTAGTTTTTGGAGACCTCTGAAGGTAGGATCTGGAGAATATCTCGTCTCCACGAATAGCAACTATCAATGCCGCAGCTTCCTCTTTGGAGGACCAGCCGTTTGCTTCAGCAGCCAATTCAAATTGCTTCAGATAATTGGTTCATCAAATGTTGTCAGTTTTACAGTCGAGGTGAGCTAAGCTTCCAAGCTGACTCCCGTAATGGCGTTATCTCCTCCTACCTGAAGTATATCTGTTTATTGCATCAAATTTACCTTCTAGTTATTTCATTTTCGCTTGGACCTCTATAGAATCTTCCACTTTTAACTCTACCGGGTCTAACTTTTCTTTTAAATTGATTACCATTTCTACTCAAAGCATGTGTTACTTCTTCAAAGCGATACTTTCCCTGTAAATACCTTGAGACTTGAGCTCATCTTTTAACTAATCCTGTTGTAGCTTCAGTTCGGTTATTAGCTAGTCCGAAGGATTTTCCAATGTATAATTCTCTGGACCCTCGCCGATATCAAGAAGGTAACCACGTAGTCGACTCACTAACACTGCATTTGCACCACTATAGTCATAGTCTCGTTCCTCCAACTCGCGTTTCAAGTCCACCACTTTCAATTCACACAGTTCTTTCGCCACTATCCGACTTCTGACACCACTTATGTAAAGTTCTTGAAAGACCAATTTATTTCAACTAATAACACAACTCCTACGCTAATTTATATCTTCTTGCAGTATAATTTGTGCTCCACTGAAGTTATTCGGATTACTTTTTTACCTTTTATTCATGTAAAACCAATAACATGTTCATTTTTGTGTAAAATTGATCGAATTTTTAGAGATTGTACCAAGTATTGTATTCGCAAGTTGATTTAAAATTTTAAAAACATTCTTTATTTGCTGTATAATTTTACTTTTTGTTAGCAAAATGATTTAAATAATACGTTTATCTAGTTATTGTGTCATTCATTTATCAGTCACTGACAATACCAGAGTTGTTTACATCTAACATCTGTTTAATAAACAATAATCTAAAAGAATTATTAATTATCCATCGATTCCAAATTTATATATATATATATATATATATATATATATATATATATATATAAATTTGTGATCAATGAATTTACTAGTAAGCAGATATGCAGTGGCGACATTTTTTGGGGGCTCGAAGGAACTACTAATTCTGTAGACTGGAGATGCTCTAACTTCGTGAAACTTTTCCATTATTCAAATAAAAAATTGTGTGATAGAAGTTTTTTGTCACAGCCCGCACTGTGTGGCATATAATTGAATTATTAAAGTGCCTTTCAGGGGGCGCCGTGAATAATATTGGGGTCTGAACCACCCCCTTTAGAACAAAAAGGTGACTATGCCCTGAAGTACTATACAACATGAAAATAATTAAACGGTTTAAACTTGTTCCAAACAATCTATTTTGAAGGCAAATCTGAATAATCATCTATGTCTAAAAAGTACGGGGAATTACAGCGATCAAAAAATGTTGAGATCTCTCCCACCCCTAACCCCCTAGCTACCCTCAGTTTTTGACAAAGACATAATTGTCCAAAAACGTAGTTTGCGCTTTTTTTTGTTGACTAGAGCTCCATTGCCATTACTCAGATTTTCAAAAGCTGAAAACCTTCTCCATTCTTCATATAATAGTAATAGTGACAAAACTTTATAAAAAATGCGAATGCGATTTAGGGGATTCGAAGAATTATCGGTCATGGTGTAGACAGACGGAAATGAGTGGAATGGTTTTTCGCGATGTATGCCATGAAACAACAATAACAATACATCGTCAGGTATGCAATGTCCTATAGTGCGAAAGTTCCACTTAGTTAAAACCCCAGCACTCCGTTACTTAAGTAATTTTTAACTGAAAATCAGTAATATAAGATTTCGCTTTTTCTGTTAGTCGTTTTGATGCAATTAAGAAATTAATTCTATAAAAAATTGAGAATATACTGTATCGCCTTAATGAAGCGTTTAACAGAAAAAAACTATATAGCGTACCCAAATTATTTTGATGTGAACACCCGCAAGCTTGATCTACAACATCCCCAAGATGCGGCCATGTTATTTGTACATATGCGTATCATTCAAATTAAAAATTCATTTTTAATAAACAAACTTTAAATGTTTTTTTTAGTCAAGCATCAACATAGGATTACGTAAATATCAAGAACACAAGAACATTTTGAATTGGAGGGTTAACACCGAAAAAACTTCCAGAAATATAAAAACATTTAAATAGTCAAACAACATCGCCAAGTTGTTAAATATTGAGCTATTGAGAAGTTTGCAATTAGTTTGCCAAGTCGGCAGTACTCCTGAATACGTGTTGAAATAAGTTTTCAATATAAATTTTGCAAGTCATTATACTTACAGTACATTAAATTTGTACAGAACGTATTCATATTTCATTTGCGGAAAAATTGAGAAAAAAGCTTACGACACAAGTTAATAACCTGTTTTATAAGGATAAAAATTAACTGAAATTGAAGAATAGCGGGCGTCTTGATAACGAAACATTTTCTAATTGGATATTGTTTTGGTCCTAACGTTCTCCAATTAACAATATGGGTTTAAAAACGTTGCGCTGTTTCAAATAGCATCCCAGATAGCAGACCTGAGGGTCTTTGAAGCAACATGGTGGAAATTATATTCTTGGCCTTGATACTTCTATGAACAGGACTCGTCTGTGGGGCAGTAATATGATGTTTAAATGCTCGTTACATTCCTACTAATAAACATTTTTGTCTAGCAAGTCAAATCTAAGGGAGCTGTTAAATAAGAACATGAAATTTGTTTAAATGTTTATTTTTGCAATACCTTATCAACAGTTCAATTACAAATATAGAACTGAATTCCTGTTAACTTAAATTAATATTGGCTGGAGCCGCAAATAACTATTTTAAAAAACTACTGAAAAATAACTGAGAAAATTACATAAATAACAATAATAAAACTAAATTTACAAGTTGTTTTAATATTAGAACACACATCGATTTTACATTAAAGATTGTTGGATGTTAACACATATTTTGTGGCAGCTGAATTCACAGCTTCTAAGTTGCTGTGTATCATTTTCACAATGCTACATTTATTAAATAATTCATAAAAAATTAAGAGTAATGTATGAACACTGATGGAACATAACAAGATATTAATTTTTCGTATTATTAGTCTGAGCTTTCCAGATTTTCGACTGCAACATTTCAAAATTTTATAGAAGGCCAAGTATCTTTTAATTAATCCTCATGCCTTCCTTACAAAGAGAGACCAAAGAATTTTTGCTTGTTAGTTAAATGTTAATTGTTCCAGAGTTATTATCTACCAGTGTTGAAAACGAGAAAACCGAGGAAATTCATTGTCAGAAAGTAAACCATTGAAACTAATATATTTACCACACAGCCTTGAAATAAATAACAAAAACATGTTCAAAAATTACCTGAGTAGAAAATGTTTCAAGTTAAAATGGTTCACTTGTGGAGGATCTATCACTCTTCAAGTAAAGATTTTTCCAATGTAATTACAAGTAGTTTAGAAAATCTTCTGAAACTAAGTCTGTGGTTTGTTACTTCGATTCATTCTATTTTCTACTGGCCGGTAATTGAAGCTACATACGAATAACTGATATATCTTTATTAACGTTTTGCCTCGGCAGCCTTTTTCAAAGTACAAAAATGAAAAGATAGAGATTGTGATTTCAAATTATAATGAATCTGATTCTTTCATTTTTATATTTTAAAAACAAAAATGTTCATGTGTATCATCAGAAGAGTGATAACTGTTGTTAAAGAGCAACAGATCAGGTTTTTTTGGGGGTTTCTGTTTGATCATGGGTTTTATCAAACATTAACTAAAATTTTATAATAATATGATCCAACTAACCAATTTTACCAAAGGTCACTAATCAAACGAATTATCACAAAAATACAAATCCTCTGGGCGTTTTTTGGTACCTTTGGTCAGGTGATTTAAGAGATGACTTTTCGGTTTCAATTGCATGGTATCGCATATATTGCACCGTTTAAATGCGGAATCGCTAAGAACAGTGGGAAAGACGTTGAGTAAGTTCCTAATAATTAGTTACGACCGCATTTTAAACTAGCAAACTATCTCATAAACGTCAGTTTCGCGATCATAATTATACACACAATGTACACTACACGTCAAAAGTAAGTGCCAAATATATCGCAATGATATATTGGTGGTTGGGGCAATGAGAAAACTGTTTTTTGGTGATGTCTCTACTTTACCGATCAACGGTTTCTTAATATAATTAACCACACTCCAAGTCAGTTAGTGAACTGTGAAGTTTCCTGTTTGTATTTCGTCACTTAGTGTCCATCAATAATAAATCAATATGTTGATTTGAGATCATCTTTTATTATTGGTGGTTTTAATTGGTTGTATGCAATACTTTTGATTTATAGTGTTACAGACCAGTCAAACGTATATTTTTATTGTAAGTTTTGTTCTCATAATGCTGTGCAGCTAAACCTCAAGTTTCTGGCGCCAGGAAAAATAGAATTTGCTGTGACTTCAGAGTTCTAAGATGCTCAATGATTACGGATTACATTATATACAGAAATTGACATTGATAACTAAACTGTGAATGCATATCCCTCGAAAAATATTTTTGAACACTAAATAACTATTTATTGAAGGCATGATTAGCAACTACAGCTGAGAATAAAGTTTTTGTTTCAATATATGGCTATGCATAACAATATTTTTAACAAAAAAGATAAAGAACTAGAATTGAAATAAAAAAATACCATACGAGATTTTATACATATATTTATTAATATCTATATTTTTCAAGCATTTTTTATTGCATGAAAATGATATAAGAGTATGGATTGAGCATTTAACCTAAAAACCAGGAATATAACTATATATACATAAGGAAATTTATTTACACTCTCCAGTGACAAAATCATAGATTTAGCTGCAGCTATTTTTTACATTGAGAATATCAATATCTAAATTAGTTTTCATTGACGGAAAAAGATAAAATGGTATTTTATCAATTTAACAATAAAAATCTAAGGGTGACTAGCCTAAGAAAAGCTGGACTCGCTACATTATAAATAATATAATCAAACAAAATTATTATTTATGGATATAATGTAGCACAGACTTTTTGGATGTACAAATTTTGGGAAAAATTTACAGCAGATTCATTTCAGACCTTTAGAGATCACATATACTCCATCAATAATTATTAGATCGAATGGAGAATTATGTTTTAATATTTCAAATAAGTCCGTCGAAACTTATAGGTTGCACCTAAAAAATCAATTCTGCGATTCCATGTAGAATAGCCAGTATGTGTTCGAACATTTAGAATCGTGGGCGTAACGTCGCTATTCGAAAACACTAACCACTGATAATTTGTTTAGATAAACCAAAGAATCATCACAGGAACATTATGATGTACCATTTCCTCTTTTGACTCTTGAGGAAAATCAAATTTGTAACAGTATATCAATTAGATATATAGATATAATCATCCCGCAATTTGACTAGAAAAGACGAAATCAAATGCTGAATTATGAGCCTAATTGTTAGTATGGAGGAATTTCTATAGACATGCGAGAGTTAAAATTTGAGTTTGAGAGAATGTACAAGTACAAAGAGGGATATATGTCATATATAGTCGACATCATAGATCCTTCTTTATACAGTGCACGAAGAAATTTCCTTCACTCATATAGACATACAGACTTATTTTTCTGCAATCTGATATTAATAAACTGTAAAATTGAATTCGAAGGAATGTGAAATGAAAAATTTATTTGGGCGTAAAATTAATTGCTTGTGAAATATAAAAATCGTTTCATCTTTTTCCTGTAATTATTTAAATGTCATCCAATGTTACGTATCAAGCTTATTGATTCTTAATGTAACTTCAAGAGAACATGAGTTATTGTTTCTTATGGATAACGTGAGTTTCGATGATAGATGTATTTGTGAGCTCCCGTTTTTATGCATGGAATCAAAAAACAATCAATAAGGTGGGCATAAGAAATATTGGAGAGGTAATTGCAGTGACTCTTTCTGCTTCACAGGATAATCCCTCCCTCTCAAATAGTATCTTCAAAAAGACTACAGTTCCAAAACGCCAGATAATGTGGAAATACTAAATCAAGCTTAGGACGCTCCAAGACATCAATGCCTGTGATAAAAAAATCATTCGTATGTCATTCTGACTATTCCATATGGTATTGAAAACACCCTATATTCATAATCCCGACCTGATCATTCTGTGGTTTACAATCTATACTATTAGAAATAAAATAATACAGCCTGATTTGCATTCACTCATTCACATTCCGCTCAAGAGCCATACATACTTATATCGGGGAAGGACGGCCATTTTGTAAGTTGCGACCGACACCGCTTCCCTTTTTTTAATTTTTTTGTGATTTCCTTATTTTTTTATACATATCCGTTCACGGGTAGATAAAAGTAAATAATAAATTCGTAATATGCTCACTTATAATAAAATTTAATTTTATATATAAAAGAGTCAATGCCGTGATCTGGAGGCATTTCTATAATAGTTTTTATTATTTTTTTTAACCAACCAGATGCGGAATTAGTTGTTTTTTATTTTTTGCCCAGTCGATTCAAGTGGGTGAGTGCTGCGTTAACGGTTGCCTGCAAACAAAAAACAAAAAAAATGAGATACAAACATCACGAAATTTCAGGTGTACAAGGAATATGCAAGGGTGGTGCGAGAAAGGGGTCAAAATTCCATATTATGAATAAATGTATATCAGGCCATACCAGTCGTCAGCAAGTAGAATGCTGCGCGATAAGAGTTCTACCAGTTTGTATTTATGTGTAGATCTTTGCAATCTTTTAGAATCTACGTGCAAATTACACTAAAAAACTTCAGTTAGTTGTATGTATAAAGAATGTATAGGAAACTAGTGAACGTCTCTATTCCTTGAACGAACGTTAATAGATTATTTATGACTTAGTTCACGTATTTTTTTGAATAATTTGTGTTAAAACAGTTTATATTCATTATATTCATAGTACCTATCTATATGCTGACATGAATAATAAAATGCTTCCACTACACGAAATGCTTCATATTTTTTTTTTTTTGGAAATTACTGTTAACCTTAGTTGATAAGCGTTTCGAAATTTATTTGCTTTTCGCAATAGCCGAAATCATTCAATGTCCGATTTTCTTGTCGACGTCTTATGAGGTATGGTAGTATTTAAAAACATTTTTCCGAGCAGTAAGGCGAATTAATCAGAACGCGTTGTGTGTACATTATACCCTCCGCTGTATCGATTCTGAAGAAATTTGGCGAGAGATAAGACGTGGACCTGGAGTAAGCAATACTTGATTATTTTCCAATAATGATATATTGGCGGTGAGGGATTCAGGTGAAAAAAGTAAAAATAAAAATGATGGCTCTCAAGCATTCATCTTTTAGTGTTACAATTTTACCGTCCAATATCATTAACCAATACATAGATTTTGATATTTTGATATATGAGGTTATAGATATGTGCTTCTCATTCGAAACTACCAGACTGCCTATATATTGTGAGACCTCTATGTAACAATTAGTAAGAAAAGTCTATTAAACTCAATAGTTTTCCTAAAAATGAAATAAGGAAATTAGCATCTTCACTATGTGCATAATGAGGTGATTCAAAAATAAGCAAAACTTGGGGTATATTAACAGTATTTTAGCATCGCTTTTATTAGTGCTAGAAAGCACAATGATTTATTATTAATATAATGTATGCGAATTGTTGAACAAGAATGGAAGTTTGTGGACAGTTAATACCACACATAGAAAGAAGGAATAAAAAAGATTGAAGATTTAAAATCAATAAAGCACGATGTATTATAATATTTATTCACAGCAACGAAAAAAATTGTACAGTAACTAATAAAAAAACTCATTTTTTCCGTTACCTGTCTTAAGGAATAAGTCACAACAAGAAAGAAGAATGTACTGTTACTGTAAATTTTTATCCAAACAATAAAAAAGTACAGGTTACAAAATATTTGCATAAATAAATAAAACGGGGAGACTCAGTGGCCCTTCAGCGTTTTAGCTATATCAGTTGAGGAAGCGAGGACATTTTTACTTTGATTTGTACCTTTAGCAGAACTCAGTTTATTCTTATCATCGTCTTTTTTATCTCGCAGTGCTGAAAAGATGGTAAAATTACATTCAAAATCAGACCGACCACTGCTGGACAAAACTGAATTTTCTGCAGTTTTTCAATTTCTATGATAAAAATCCAGGTAATGTCATCATGAAGGTGACATGTGTTGTTGAAATGCAATGAGAAAGGCGTTCGTTACTACTCGTGTATGGATATTTATTAAAACCAGTAATTTGTTTATGAATTGGACTTAACACCTTACGATTAATGAATCACACCCACTATAGCAGCGCCAGAAAATCTAGTTTTCGAAAATTGGAAAATAATTATCTTCAGATTCTCATTGCTTCTTTGTAATAGTCATATTGTATAGCGTAGAATGTAATCAAAATACGTTTGTTTATCACTATACCATAGCCCAGGAACTTCAGCGGCAACCAACATATTTCTCGAGTCTTTATTTAATTCAAAAATTGCATAATTTTCAGATATTTGATGACATAACCGATTTCGACAGTGACGTCAAAACATAACTTGTTGGACCCATATTTTCTGACGTTATACCAACAGTTCTATCGTTTAATGTTTCACGATCAATTTTTCAAAAACTGAAAAAAGTGGCCGATTTCGTACCTTTATAACTAGTTAGTAGTCACACGATATTTGTTTAAACGATCCTACACGTGTATGGGTGGGATATACTAACATATCAGAAACTAAGGAAATATTTTCGCCCAGCAGTGTTTGATAAAATAAACCATAAGCAATATCTATAACAATTTACATACGATACTTCCTAACAGCAATTGAAATTAAGTTATAAAAAAACGAGAAAGTTACTGACTTATTTACTCAGAGGAAAGTTATTCACAAAAGGTGGTATCGATACGTCACATACAAGTCGGTAAATATTTTTAAGAATATCACTATATTCGACAATAAAATCTGATAATGCTTGAAATGAAATTTCAAATTTGGATCCAATTTATCTGCAACTATCAAATACCACATAAAAATAGCTTTTAGCCATCAATCGTTTATTGTCAAGTCAACAAGTCCTTGAAGACCACTAAGATTTAAAATAGTATTTCACCATGGAATTGCTAATAAAACACAAAGGACATCAATTTACAGTTCTATATGCACAGTGTCGACACACATGCAGAATTCCGAATTACTAAACGTTGAATAACCGTTAAGGTTATATGTTCACCCTTTTGCAATTTATTTACATTTAGATGATGAGATGTATTAAAAATTTTATAATGTCCATTAACAATCAGCGTGATGCAAAACCGTTCATTGGAAATTTCGTTTTGCCTGTATGACCAAGTTATTATTATCAGAGACAATATAGATTTTCAACTAGGAAAATCAACGAACACGTAATTTTTTATCTATATAAAAAGTAGAGACGATAAAAATGTAAATAGTTTAAATGGATACATAAAAGGTAAATAAAGGTTTGGTTTTTGGTTTATGCTGGTTATAAATTCCATAATGATACTATCTTGAGAATCAAGTAGATTGCATAGGCCTTTTGGTACTTAGTGAATAAAACTCTCCCATCTCTTATTTTTGGACAAAGTTTAGTAAAAGAAGACATTCTTGATTCGTTATTCTATTCATCTTACATTCTAAGTTTTGAGGTATATCCACTAATTTCTGAGCACCCAGTGATAATGCAGAATGTAAGACATGATAGTGAAAAGTGATGGTTACTCATGTAGTCAAATTATCCTATTGTTGTTTGAAACTTGTAGACAAGGTGGATTTATCAAAAGTTTGATTTCGGACTTCCATTACCATGTCAATGTGGTAAAATCTATGTTGGAGAAACAAAAAGGCCACTGGAAGTAAGAATCAAAGAACATCGTCTCAACACCCAGCGAGCAGAGACAGGAAAATCTGGAATAGCTGACCACGCATGGACGGAGCACCATAAAATAGCTTGGGACGACGCTCAGGTTATTGCCAAGGAACCGCATTGGTATCGAAGGAAATTCAAGGAGGCGGCATTCATCACCAACAACAGCAAAGTGTACAGCAAACCCAGCGTAGACATTAAACCAATCTGGCAGCCACTCATAAAGAAGATTAATAGACTACGACTGGACCAGACAACAAACAATGACCGACAAACAGCCACGTCAGCAGACCGGAATACCGCGCATCGGGAACCAATCAGAACAGACCGCGCACAACGACACGTCACCGGACGGGGTATAAATAGGCATGAAAGGAACGTGTTCGCCAGTTCACCTGAAGACGATTGAAGATAGCACATCAATCGAAACGTCGTGATACTCAAAATTTTATAGACAATGGAAGTCCGGAATCAAACTTTTGATAAATTATCCTATATTCTGATTGTTCGTGCAAAAAATAATAGTCTGGGATCGTATTGTACTTTCTGACTATAATTTTTATTATAAATACAATTTTTTATTGTTGTATTTTCCATATATTCATTGGTACTACGTGCCAATTATACAAGGATGACTGCAGTATCTGTTGGGGTATGGTATGACACATTGAACTACATATGTGAATGTTCTTTCATTTTTTTTCTCTACTGTATTTTTGACGAATATGTGCCTCGTTAAGGTCTCTGATCTAGTTATCCTATCTAGCGAATATATTATTTTATATAATATTTTTTATGTGTGACAGGGAACTATGATTTATTGCGGATATATTCCTGAATATACATCTGAATTGTAATTTAGCCTTGAATTGCGGAGATTGAAAAATCCTGAAAACTTTATTACGTCATATTTGAACGTTACGTAACATATTTTTTTTTGGGTTGTTTTATTTATATTGTGTAGTTAGGAGCTTGGACAAACATACCGGCAAGGGGGAATTAAAACCACACATCTTATGATTGACAGACAGAAGTTTTACCGATTGAGCTATATTGCCATGTTGTTTAATCGATCTGACCGATAATGCCAGACAGATGCACCCGTGAATCCATTTTTTATCCTTTTCTTCGAACTGCATGCGTTATTCGCATCTAGAGTCAGTAGAATTTCTGATCGCGTATTCTTACATCGAAAATCATATTAACAGCGCATGCAGTTTGAAGGAGCAAAAATTGGGAGTGTATCCTTCCATTGGACATAAGACCGATTGAGCAACATGGCAGTGTAGATTAGTAAGCGGTCTGGGCGGTCCATCCAGCAGACGTAAGACACTGGTTTGATCGCCGGCAAGGAGAGCTTTTCTATCCAAGTTTGTACCTTTGTCTTCCTTCTGTGGGAATGGTAAGTGAATAACCTTCTCGAATGTGCAATTAATAGAATAATCCGCCATCATACTCTCTTACCCGGCTGCTGCGCAATGGCTGTCGAGGTCTGCGGCTGCTGTGCGCTCTGGCCGCCTGGCGTGGGGCCGGTAGCAGTGGTTTGGCCACCGCCGCCTCCGCCCACTACGCCGCCACCGCCCCCCGCCGCCCCCGCCTTCTGCTTCAGCATCGTCCAGTCAAACGTGTAGTCGTACTGGTGGTTCAGCGTGCGAAACAGGATGCGGAACAATTGCCGCAAGTACATGTAGTCAGGCGCTTCCTCGAAGCGCAGACCGCGGCAGTAGTTCAGGTACATGGAGAATTCGGCTGGGAATCCCTGCAAAATGACATGTTATTATTTTATCTTAATCAGAATGACGAGTCATCAATTATGAAATACCCTTCTGTATCGTCTTGGTTAACAAGCTTGCTGAAGGTTTTCTAGAATGACTTGGAAGAGGCGCATCGAGATACGAGAGGATATGGTGATGATGAGCCCGTAAGGCTTTTCTAATGTTCCCAGATTAATGGTTCGCAGTGTTAATATCTGAGACAGTCCGGTAGAACATTTACCGTGGTAGAATTTATAGAATATGAGGTATTACTTTGTTCTGGACTGTGTCTTGAAGCTGCAGAGGGTGCCTCGAAGCGTATCTTCACAAATGCGAGCAGTATTTTGATTATAGTTTAATTTCAGCCGAGTAGATTTATTAGTTTTAGTAGTTAGTAGTAGTAGCTATTCTGCTGTTCTGATGAATACAATTTTCTGCAGCGGAAGAGAACCTCTATTTTCTGGGACGCCGGCATCCAACATGGGTGTGCTAGCACATTTTATTGTTAATATTAACTTCAAGGAACTTGATAGAATCTGATTCCAGTATCCAGCGTGTCTCTATTTCAACGAACGGTAGATCATTGGGTGATCTCCTTGTTGGCGTAGTTGTCAGTCCGTTAAACTAGGATTTATTTCTAGATTCCCATTTCACTATCTTTTTGATGTCCTAGATGTGATCTGGATAGCATACTGCCGCCGATGTAAGGTTTCTTGAGATTTTAGTGCTTGCATATAGGATATAAAGGTGTTGACTTGTGGTATACAGTAAGAAGTGTTGGAGAAAGAACAGATCCCGTCGTCATGATGATAAATATATAGGAAGAATATCCAATATACCACCACGAATTAAAATATGTTCCTGGGGAAACAATCTAAATATTGGCATAGATACGGTGCTATCGAAAGATTTTGATATATCGAGTGTGACAACTCGAGAGTTCATGAAGATATATTGTTCTGCTCCACATGTTTAAGAATTGGGATGATGAAAAGAGTTTAATATTTGTTATGCTCTTTGAAAGTACAAATATTTATGAAATACGTCATCTCAATGGTACAAAAATAAAATTATTTGAAAAAACGCTTTATAAGTCTTCATTGAAGCAAATGAATGTTCAAAGTGACTATATTTAGCTATTTTCATTTGAATGTATTCAGACCTCATAAGCATATATTTGTACTAGTTTGTAACTTGTTTATTGATTTCGTTTATTTGTGTTTGTTTAGTTAGATAAATTCCATGTTATACTTTTTATAAATATTCAACATTATCGTATTCAGTGTATGCTCTCCACTATGCATCATACCTGCTATAAACATAGATGTTTCGTCTTTAGCCTAGACTCGTCAGTATAGCCTGGCGATCTAGCTGTAGAGAACAATTAGATGGTATTTACGTAACCCAGTCAAGGGTGTGATAGCAATATCAACTCATTTCCAAGTGCCTCTATGGGGATGCTCATTGGCAGTCAAAGATCCTAGTACCTGGACCGCCTTTGAGCGGCGATTGATATCCCATAAGACATCTGTCAACAAGGATAAACTGATACACAATTACTTGCTTTTCTCCGCAAGATGAAGTTTTTTGATACATAAATTCGCATTTAGAAATACGAAATAATAAACTGATTTACAGCGACACCCCTTGTTCTTCGTGAATACTACTTACGATGTACCGTTATCTCGGCTCATTCGCATGAGCTTGTGAATCAGTCAAGGCAGTCGAAATGTCAGTAAACGTTCATTCGTCGTATGTGGTTTCAATTAGCGGTCAGGGAAAATATAATGGATTTTTTATTTGGTTGGGTAGGTCCTTACTTAGGTTGGTAAGCTTCATCTCGATTTCGCTGAGGTAAAAATAGAGGCCATTCATTAATATTATTATTAAATAAAGAAGAAAAATCTCCCTACCTTGCAAAGTACCTCAACTGGCGTTGACATTTTCTTTTCGCTGATCTTCTCATACTTCTGTTTCTTGGTAGCCGCCTTCAGGCCCTGCCAGGGCAGACTACCTCTGTTGAAGTACATCAGTACATAACCTAAGGATTCCATGTCGTCTCTACGCGACTGTTCGATGCCCAGATGGGCATTGATTGAAGCGTACCGAGCGGTACCTGTAAATAATAAAAAGCTTTAGCTTGGATTTATAGTTGATGTACGCCATTAATGGCGTTCCTATGCTTACAATCACCGGTGCACAGGATATCCGGCTGGCCTCTTGCCCCTGTATTTGCAATACCATCAGATTTTATAGTTACGGCCCATTTTTATCCACTATTGTGTGGCATAGTCGCCATCACCAGTGCAACGCATCCGCAGAATGGGCGATGCTATGCAATCGCTAATTTGTTTCCTGATTGGGTTTAGGTGCACGGCGACCCGGCAGGCTGACCTAGTCAGGAGCATTGTTATGACGGATAGAAATTGGTCGACATACATCGTCTCAGCCTGAGCCATTATGCGGCAGCATGATTTTTTATAGATAACCTTTCGCAAAAGCGAGGATTTCAAGACCAATTTGTAAAATGTCTAAAGGAACGACTTTTTGAAAAGGCTCATACGAGGTGTTGTGTTAGAAGTTTAACCTGGCGAGGATGCGCCCGTTGGGCCCCTCTAGTGTTTGCTGTATTGGCGACTCCTGGTGACAGCTTGGACGAAAATTTGTCATCACAGTATCTGTAGAAAAAAAGACAGATCGGCCACCTTTTTTCGATGTTACAGACTGTGAAGGTTCTTTGTGCATATACTGGATGTACGCTCGATTTGGATTCTATCCAGAAGTTCTAGAAAGTGTTTCAAAGCGCATCCCCGAACATGCGGGCAGTGCCTTAGTGACGGTCTGATCTTAAGGTGCGGTGAGAAGCTACGCATACACATGCATATGCAAATATGGACAGCGCTTTCATAGCTTCTCGCCGTATGCGCTGTCTCTTGCGAATGACTTGAGCAACGCATGTCGTGAGCCAGAGTGGTGTCCGTTTTTTGTTGGTAAATTTTATTTATATGTATTTGTGGCTGGTGACTGGAAAATGGAGTATGGCATTTCTTAATACTGTGTCTTATTTCATTATTTCGAGGCCAACTTCACTTAAAAGGTGTTCAAAGTCTTCTCCTGACATCCGTGCAAAGTTTTGAAATTGTCCAGTATTGGGTTCCAAAGCCGAATCCATAAATAAATCGGGCCTCATTTATAGTTCTTCTTTTAAATAAATGCGTCATCCACCATCGCCTATTTTTCTTTGGTTTTTTCTTTTTTACTAAACTGCTAATTACCATATTCGTGGCACTGACCATAAGCAACTCGTCCAAAATTTTTCACGAATGGATGTAGCGACTTGAGCGCGTATGCATCTGCCGCGAATTTTAGTTTATACGAATGCTCTGGCGAATGACTTGAGTACGCACGCATATGCGTAGCTTCTCACTACATGCGTGTGCAAGTCTGTACGCACCTTCAGACTTGTCGAGTAACAGTAGCTGTTCCGGTGAACATAATTTTTGGAGCGGAAGAGTACGCTCAGCTTATGGGATGACGACCTAGCAAGACCAGCAACATGGTCGTGCTAGGACATGTTATTGTTGACGTTAATTCCCAGAATCTTGATGGATTTACTAATATATTTCAAATTCAATTTTAACTATGAACAGTTCCAAAATTCGATCCATAAACTTATTTCTGACTAACTGATACCATTGCGTGGAAAGTGAAGTGTCAATCTACTTGACGTCATTTTAATTCCAATGCCAATTGACGAAGAAGAATTGTAATTGCGATAAATTTTGTATTCAAGATAACCATGCTACTCATTTCCATCGGTCTGTCTGTACTCTGTGCGGTAATCCTTGACCCATCTATAACTTTCTGAATCCACTGATCGATTCTAATTTTTTTTAAGTGGTCAAACATTGATGTGGGTGGTTGAGACTCCATAACATTTTTTTAGAGTTCGTAAAAGCTGTTCTATTATCTATGAACCGTAGACCTCAGTAATTCTCCGTACTACTACCACGATGGTTCATACATTTACGTTTTGCTTAAATATGTAATCCATTTGATTTGTACAATGCTGATTGCCTATATTTTTAGTCGAATATGAAATATAAATATTGACGGAGAACACTAAACGGCACGTAGCAGGCGCGGCGGCGGTAAGAGCAAAAAAAATAAAGACGGTATTAGTAGCGGACTGCTGCCTGTGATGTCAGGTTGTGCACAAGCGCGAAAAGTTACCAAACTGATAGAAAAAGGTTAATTTATTTAACTTGTTTCAGGATTTATGGATGGTTGACTTGATTTTTTGAACATTTTTGAAGGATTTTAAGAACCGTTGACCCAATTGAAGCATGTATCCAAAACTACGGAATATTTCGGAAACACGAAAATTTTGTGCATTTTCAAAATTAATTAAAAAAAGGATTATTGTTTCTCAATTAATAATTTTCAAATTTTTATAAAATATTAATTTCTAAAGTGACTAAACCTGTTGCATGGGAAGTACAGTGTTGATCTACTCGACTCCATTTGTTTAAGACGTAAAATAGTAAGTGCGTAATTATCTATGACACTTATTCAGTTAAAATGCAGTTATCTATAGTAGTAGTTGCTAAAATAGAAACGTAACAGATTAGCGCCGATTATAAAAAAATTAACTGCGACCTAATATGCCGTACAGCTACAGAGAATTTAAAAAGGTTTAAATAATGTAAAACTTTAAAAAATAATAAACGTCTTTATTATTCTCTCCAACAGAGACTCAATGTGGCGAAGTTTAGCGCGAACTATTTTTACAATCTCTTGAATATACATGAAAAAAATGGAAACTTACCTGTTAAATTTTTATCTTCGCGATATCCGATGTGCATCCTAGTCCTGACATCTCGGAATTTTTTCGCCAGACCGAAGTCAATGAGGAACAGTTTGTTGCAATGGCGTCCTATTCCCATAAGGAAGTTGTCCGGCTTTATATCACGATGGATGAACGATTTGCAATGAACATATTCGATACGACCTGGAAAATATAAACTCAATCATAAATAATCTTTAAAGCATATATATATATATATATATATATATATATATATATATATATATATATATATATATATATATATATATATATATATATATATATATATATATATTATATTTAGTCCCAGCATAATTTTTTTTCAACAGTGTTTTGGTTAGTATAACTTCTGAAACGTATCCTGTGGTCATCTCTGGTTCATTATATTTTCCGCTGACCGCTAAATAAAATCACATACGATTAACTGAAATATATTTACTAACATTTCGGTAGCATCGGCAGCCTTTATCAAGGCACAAAATGAAGAACCAAAATTTAAAATTATAATGACGCTGACATCTTTGACTGCGTTTAGGGGAACAGTTTTGTGTTTCATTATGACCTTAGTTTGAACTATTGTTAAAGGCTAGAATACAAATGATACATTTGTTCTGTTGATAAATCCGAAACATTTGACATAATGCATTGCAACACCAGAAGCACTACACTGCCTGTCTTGTGAGATAAGCTGAAACATACAGTAGCGTGATCTTAAAGACAACCGAAACGTTTGTAAAGATATTTCAGTCAATCGTATGGGGTTGTTATAAGCGACTAATAGAAAATATAATTAACTGTTTTGATATTATGATATTGTGTTGTAATCTTGAGACTAATCAAATGATTTTTCCAGAAGAATGTTACTCGTGATGAAATGTCACAAAAATCAATGTTTTTGTGAAATACTTATCTTCGACCAATTTTATTTGAGTTAAAAAAATGCAAAACAATTTACTGAAATTTACGTACAACTATAAACTTAAGATATGACATCCAGAAGCCGTGAGTGCCAACATGTGTTCAGCTCATTTATACTTTCAATTAATTCATTCATTCTCTTTCTTCTTCACACTTTAACTGACCAATACTCGTAGCAAAAGAAAAATAATTCTTCTAATGAGAAGATCGAACGACAGTTATCTTGCAAAACACGAATTAATCAACATTTATTTTACAGCGTCCGCACGGTGGAGCTTAATATGTCAATGGGCAGTGCCACCCGTGCGCGTCGCTGTAGATGAGTGTTGATGTTGCTTTCACCCCTCAACTGGGTGCTCTCTACAGGCTATAATGATGAGTCTATACTAAAGACGAATCATGCATGGCTATAGCAAGTCTTATGTATAGTGGAGAGCATACACAAATTGATCAGTTTTGATATTTTTTGAGTATTAGATAGCGTACCTATCATCTGATCGGCTAACATAAGGACCGTCTTAATAGTAAATCGGCGGGAGCAGAAGTTGAACAGGTCTTCCAGTGAAGGACCCAGCAGGTCCATGACGAGTACGTTGTGGTCTTTTTCTTGGCCATAATATCTGCAAAAAATAATGATGGAGTTAAGTAGACTGATGCAATGCTTTCTCACTGATGTAAATCAAAGTACATATATGAGTATATTCCAGATTAATTGCAGTATTGGTGGTAGGCTGCCTTCGGACGACATCATTTTACTTTTGGTTTTATACACTTCAATGTTTCTCTATTGTAAGGCAGTATACCAGATGTTTAGGTTTTGCTGCATGTCTATTTAACTATTCCTATGTCACTGACAAAGGTACATTGAAAAAGTATACTGGCTAAAAGTCGTGGTATCCAACTTTTCTCCTATCGGGAGTCTCGCACTATTTCGTCCATTACGATGATAAATAGGATTGGGCTAAGGACAATACTCTCAAGTAGACGTTGCTCAGTGATAAATTCTTTCCTTTCATGATCATTGTTCACCCCTAACTTGTCTTGTTTTTAGTATATACTGCATTATATTCTAGAGTTTTTGATACAATTTCTAATCCGGCATTTTAATACACTTTGCCAAAAAGTAATAACACACAATCTTTTTATCTGCATGGTGGAGGAACTTCACCAAGTAAGAGCATCTACAATCTACAACATTTTCCTATAATTTTTTAGTTTTAATCCCCATGTTTTCAACAAAAAAAAATAGTTCATGCATTTCCTTCAATGTATCTGTAATTCATTTCACATTTATTATTAAACTTATATAATTGTACTCTGACCAATGTTTTCTGAAGACTACTTGTTCCACTACTTGCTGTATTAATGTTAACCACTTCCTTGTAAGTATTAAAAGTGTACTTCACAGCTTATTTTGTCATTTTGTCATACGATGTAGTACTTGCATGGTACCTTCACAATAACCCAATTTTCCCTTGCACCTTCCTAAAAGTAAAATGCATTGCATGCATTGCCATATATCATGATTTTTGGCCGCATGATCTGAGCACGCGGGTACGTAGTAAACAGTTCGGTACACGACATCGTTCGCACGTTCTTTTTACTAATATAAAAAATATATTCTTGTTTATATTTTTTTAACGTTTCATCCCGCGTAATTCCAGTAACAACGGCTTCGATTTTGAGGAGATTTTGGGAGCGATATGTAGTGGGGTAGTAGGGCTGCCAAATTTTTGGAAATCGATGCATTTAGAGTCCTTGACCATTTTAAAGTGTAGAACTATAATAATAGGGAACTCGAAAAAATTCTAATCTACTAGCGTCATCTTTTGCACATTTAATGCCATGTCTTCTTATCATGTTAACTGTATACACGGCAATGTACAAAATCTTTCAATGTGAGAAATGCACAGACATTCTGTAAAATGACCAATTAACCAGACATTATGAAAAATAACTACTCTTTTGGGTAATGTACTAAGATTTATGCAATCTGCGAAATATTCGATGCAATAGTCAATCCGAGAATTGAATGTGTTACATCTCACGTTAACTATTTAATGTGTGTGTTAAACTGAAATAAAAACATTTGCTACATCATCTTCAAAAATATATTATATCTGCATTAAATGAAATTTACTATCACTACAAAAGTATTCCTGATTTAATTCAGTATCATAATTTATAGAAACCATTTTCCCCGTTGATGACAACACGTAAAATATGTCTGTGTTGTATTCGGCACCAACCTAGTGATAGAATAGGACTTTTATATTATATTGGATTATGTTACAGACAACTGACAATAATTTCACAAAATAAACAAAGTTCATTATTACGCCTGAGTATTCTATTTGTATGTTATATTATATGTCCTTTGAATTTAATAATGCTCTTTTAGTAGCAGCTGTATTATTTTCATTATCTATCACTACGTTTTGACTTTCCAAATTGTCTTTCATTCAAATTTATTGTATCTTATGTTTACACCATTATTGTTCGTGTTAATTAACATGTTAACATGCTCTAATATTTTTTTTCGGTACGTTAAACAATATCTCTTGATATTGGCAATCCATGATAACAACTTTTAAAGAAGACAAAAAACCGGCGGTTTATTCCATGTAATGAGCTATTTTTGAAATCTGCATAAAAAGAGTTTTACCGAATTTTCTTATATGTGGTCGGTTAAAACTAAGTTTGGATTGACTCTTGTCAATATGACAAGACTCCTTACAAAAATTTATTTTCAAACCATCTCCTTGTTTTGGTGTTTAATGTAGTTCCCTTAAATTACACAGTGCATTTTATTGTTATCATGAAACAGATATTGTATCTCTAAAGTGGCGATACTTTATGCCTAACGTTTGTTTTTCTCAAATTGGGGTATTTTAGCAAGGGTGAATGAAGTGTTTCGCGAAGGATGCATCCAAAAAGCGTCGTAAGCATACCTCAAAAAAAAATCGTCCGGTCACTACTATGGTAATCTTATCAAAAAGGAAGTCAAAAAGTTATTTCAAATTTTTCCGTCATGAAATCGCTAGAACCGTGTAACATTCCGAGTCTTGTTTTAAAATTGATACCGTGGAGCGATATTCTCCTAAAAAGGGGACATTTCGACGTCCGGAAAGAAAAAAATGGGACGAATGATATTATTTAATCCTCATTCTGAATGCATGAACAATGAAAGTGCGCAACAACATTGCATGCACTCAAATCTCCCGCATCAATTAATGCCATTGTAATTGGGTTTCATAATTTGAGAATGAGTGCGAAGGCAGCTCAAGCTTCAGTTTTTTTTCAGTTATCAGCCAGGTAAAACGCGATGCATTACTCGCCACCCACATAAATAATAGAATATAAAGTATATAAATGCAAGTACACACAATATTTCTGACCATGTGACTAGTCACATTATTTGATCTTTCCTACACGTACACCGTTATGTCGGTTGTCAGCCGTTGCGTTCGTACTGGTTCTAGATCAGTGGCGTAGTTATCTTTGATGGTTGTATAAAGAGTTAGCGACCGGACTTGAGATATAGATAATTATATTTGTGGCGGACAATACTTCTCTCCAACATTCCAAATGGAGTCTTCAAGAGGATATACCATATTCGCGGATACTGATGATATTTTTGACAGCAAAAGCTGATTAGCCAGTATGGAATACGTTGTTTAATGGTATTTCAGTTGCCTGATAAAACAGAAAATGTTTTAGCACGTTTCGGTTTATCAAATTTGAACCCAGATCATTTTGTAATTCTATTTTTCAAATTTGTAATTCCACAATATCACAATGATTGATATAAAATAGAATAAATAAACTAAAATTGAAAACATTCACTGATAAAAACAGATTACACAAATTTTAAACTGCTCCCAGATCTTCATTTGCTAATAGGTTTTGAATTTATTTTCTACCAAAAATACTATCAACAATGGTAAAAAATTAAACATAAGGTTATTATTATTATTATTATCATCATCAGTTTGACCAACAAAAGTAGTTAGTTATTTTTTCTAGTAGGGCAAGTATCAGGAGATTTACACATGCATATTAGATAAAAAATCTATTAAAAATTGTTTTGTTGGATATTTTATAATGTCTACATATCGAACATTCCTGTTATTCATTTCCGTCGGTTTGTGTGTATGTCGTTTTTGTTAGCGTGATCTCAGCAAATTTTACACGGATTTTGATAAAATTTGGGAAGGAGCATGCATTGGAGTCATTGTGTCATTGTAGGTACTAATGCTACAATCCTTTTAAGTTTTTGAGCTTCTCGA
This sequence comes from Bruchidius siliquastri, assembly GCA_949316355.1. NCBI lineage: Eukaryota > Metazoa > Arthropoda > Insecta > Coleoptera > Chrysomelidae > Bruchidius > Bruchidius siliquastri. Next base: position 12,879,271 of record OX438534.1, on the reverse strand, counting down.
ATGTCTTATTAATTTTCATGTTTCAAACGACCCATTTTTTTCGAATATAATGCAATTTTTGTAACAGTTGTATCGAAACAGTTGACATAAGTTGGGAGGCTGCTATAACCAAACTTCTCCCTATCATGTGGGAATACTACACGAATCCAATTAGTGTACTTTCATTCTATTTATTAATTACCGAGTCTCTTAGGACAGTTACGTTCATTAAAATAAATTTCAACTAGGTATACATCGATATGAAAGTTCAACGATTGTGTTAACATCAAATAACAGCTATTATGTTAAATTAAGTAGACTGACCAGACCCGAGAAATCAAAACTACTTAATATGGATAAAAAAATCTCGCTCAAACACAAACTCGAAAAAAAAATACAAAAATGACAATATGTTTAATTTGAGCCTCGACGAGGGGGACTTGTAAAATTCTGATTTCAGTTATACCACAGAACGGTATTTCCACACAAAAAATTGCATCATTACGGCTGCGTCAACGCTTGGAATATCGAATCAACCTACTTGAAGCGATTATTATTTTCAAGTCAATGATCGAACGTGATATGAAACCTTTATAGGCATTTCCAATAGAACATTTTTTTATCCAATCATGAAGACTGCAGCTGACTTGCATTAAACGCCGAGCTTTTGTCGATGACTGCACGGGACATCCTCAAGGCATTTGGCCTGGGTGGTATAATGGGAAAACTATCAAACCGGACCGGAAATTGTATAGCTGCACAACTCAATGGATAAGTAAGCTTAGCAACGATTACGTCAAAAACGGTCAGCAAACAAAAACCGATTTATTTTCCAACACAAAATCCATACCCGGCCGCAGAAGTGCTCTATCATGTCAAAGTTTCGAGATATTTTAACCTAGAAGAGCTAAAAATAGTTTTTCGCTATTTTGAGGTGTTTAGCGTGACAGAGCATAAGGCGTCCGTTTTTGCGTGCTGACTGTTGTTCATCAGTGTTGAATCCGTGTGAATTTTCTTGAATTCTCTCATACTACGTCTGTGCCTCCTTGAACCTCATATTGATCTGCGACATGAAAACGCGGGCTCGCCTCTAGGATCTCGATTGGATACGCGGTATCATCAAATAGATACCGAAATCATTTAAGATTTTCTTTATCGCTTTGTTCCGATAAATAATTACAGACAGTTTTGCAATTTTTTTCTCAGTTTCATGCCGTGTCCCACGTCTTTAAATGGATGAATGAAGGATTTGAAGTCAATACCTGTAGTATGCGGAATGAAGCTTACGTAGCAACCAAAAGTTTTCGGCATGAGAATTAAAAATGGAATCAGGTGGATTGATTCAATATGAACAACCGACGATATTATAATATAATATAATGAAGAATCTTTCCCGGCATAACTAAATCCAAATTGCCCTCGTAGATCCCGAAACTGCACCTGGCCTTCTGTACTTATACTTGTTGGTAGGATTTAATTCTATTAATATTTTGTAGCACTTCAGGATGTTTTAGACATTTTACATCATTGTAATGGCCACTGCAAACACGTGTCCCCCTCTCTTTACTTTTATTACACGCATTTTCTATGTGACAATATTTTGTACCGCCAATCAGTTTTGTCTGAAAAGTACCGTCAAAAAAATGTTATCAAGTCCAGCTTCTAGGAACATTACGATACAAAACTAGCGGAATACTTTTAGCCAATTTCTGCGATCGAAATACATTTGGAATCATGTCTCCGGCCTTCCCAAATTGAAATCTCCCAATAAAGATAATTTGTTGCGTAGAGGATTCTTTAATGAGGGTACAATGAGGTACACAATGCATTGCAAAACTTTACAATTCTTGATATGGCAAAATATCGGAACCGTGTTTAAAAAAAAGTAGTCAAGTGCTCGGTAATTCCCACGTGTAAATATGATGAACGTTCAAATGTAGCAGCCATCAAAATTCTGAACACCGTCGATAATACATAGATAATTACATACATCTAAACAGGTCCGAAAAATAGTGCGACGTTCACACTGCGCCCTATACAATATTCATCCTTTGTATTCAATTTGGATTGAAATTTCCCATTTACTAAAGGTGGTTACTATGAGTCTGCGATCCCCGAATCCTAAATACTTTCGGAACCGTTTTATTTGGCGCTTCGAATGTATCATAGCTGCTAAGCCCACCGTGTACCTGCAAACAAAGCACCAGAAATCAACGGCTGTATTGTGAAAATGTAAGTCAACAACAGCTATCGAAAATAAGTTCAAAAGGTGACGTATGAAAAATTGTCCTTAATGTCTGAAGATATATGTACATTCTTCAATATGTATATACCGCGCATTCTGTGGGTATACCATAAACCAAAATTTTATTCATCTACCCGTTGTATTCACCCACCGCCCATCACTGGGAATGAGTGACAAGATATTCCTCGGTGTATATGGCATGGAACATATAGAAAACATTATTTATCGATTTCAACATTTTCGCACTGATAATACTCCCAAGCCTATTTGCGTGGAAAGAAAGGATCAGGAGGTCGCGGTCACTTGGCAATTTTTCCGATGGTAGATTTCGGTACAAAACTAGAACAAAACATTGGTACAGGAAAAAATCGATTATCGAAAGTGGCATGGCCATGTGTCTCCAACCATCCCAAATTTAAAACAGTATTTGCGATACAGAAGTTTGATTTGAGGTGACATTACGGTACAAAATTAGTACATAACCTCAAAGTTGAAATAACAATTTCGAAATTGAGAGAGGCTGGGGACATCTACGTATTCCAGAAAATCTTAGCGATCATTTTTTCCCGAATAATAACTGCTTTTACTAGGGCTCCGTAATTTGATCTCCACCGTTCGATCGATTGTATTCTTGGAAAGAGTTTATGAATACAGTACCAGTATTCTACCCTCCGTTAAATTGATTCCAAAGCTCTTCAGGATTCGTTTCGCACGGTGCCAAAAAAGTATGGAAATATATAACCCGTTATTCATATGAATGTACATGAATACCTCGATGGGCGGTTGTTTCGGAAAGAAGAGAGATTCCGTTACGGTGAAAGGACAATTATTAAGAACACAAAAAAACAAATATACTCAATTGGGCGAAAATAGTGTTCTACGACTTCTAGGGACTCGTACCCCAAACAGAAAGTTTCAGTCCCTTTTTTTACAGTTGAATAAGAATGCACTGTTCCTGCTATCTAATGTTTCTAATTTCTTTCGCATAGTGCTAAAAATGATTTATACCCATTAAAACGTGGCTAAAAAAGTTCAGTAATCTACAATAGCACGCTAACTTTATTTATGTATTTCCAAACGTTAGTGGGTAAACCGTTGCGTTGGTTGCCAAACGGGTTCGCCGCACATATATTAAGTACACTGCCGGATTTTCATAGGACATAGGACATTTTGAATAAATATCATGTGTGAACACGAAAAAGAAATATTTATTATGACAAAACTGCTTCAAATTCGGCGTACTACAATAATTTATCGGTTTTCATTCATGATTTGCGATTCAGAGTTTTTTTTGTGCGAGTTTTTGAATATACATACATGCATACATATATATATATATATATATATATATATATATATATATATATATATATATATATATATATATGTCGCATTTGTTAGTAATACCTTGCCCTTCTTCTTTATGAATGCGCGATATTCAATTTCCGATACTGTCAACATACGACAATGTGTATTTCCACTTTGACATTCAAATCATATAATCTATGATATGTATGAGACTATCTGGAGTCTGGAGTCCTCATACACTCAAGCAACCTCAAATATGTTAGGCTGTGAACTTTTGGCACTCACCGTTCATAAAAATAAAAAATCCATCTAAAAGCGGCTTTTGGGACCATAAGTTCATCAGAATTTTTACCATCATCCATAACTTTAAGATACAGACATTATAAAAAACAAATATATGCAGGTATGGGCATCAAGCTTGATCCAGTTTGCATCACACCAAGTAAAATGTTCAGATCTAATTTCCATTTAGAATCAAGTGACACAAATGAAAGCAAAAAAATATAATGCGTATTTTATTATCTAAGTACTTTACTACGACTTATCAGCCATCGTCAACAAGCTACGACAAATCTAAATATACAAACACCAATATATGTTAACAACAATAACAATAAATGAACGTTTTTTGCCGTTATCTCGACGTGGTCCCTGAGATCCAAGTTGAGGCAAAGTTTGTTTACACCAAGTTTACACCGTATTTATATTTATAAATTAATGTAGTGAGTATTAGACTTTATCATTTACTGGTCAGTGCTTTGTGTAACAGATAATTTGGGAATACGTAGAACATAAACATTTCAACAACTAGCTTGATTGGTGCTATACCAGGAACTATCCCAGAATCGTTCTGATTTTGACCATGAATTATTTTTTTCGGGGTTATGAATTTTCTGTTCCAGTTTATTAGTGATCTGATATCGTCCTAGAATCGTCTTAAACTAGTGTTTGTCTTAATAATTGAACATTAGGGGGCACGGAACTCTTACCATAGATTTCGATTTTCCTCTTTTACGAATTACGATATTCTGCTATCCGAGGGTGTACAAAACGCTCTGTGAGTATTCTAAAATATTAAACAAGACGCATTCATACTAAATAATCCTATATACCTTTGCAGAACGCAGTTTAGGTGAACTAAAGAATGAGCACGTTAGATAGATCTCAACATCATTATTCTAGATTTGAATAAATGCTTGGGGCTTTTTCACTGCATCAAATAGCTAATCTGCGGCGAACTTCTTTGTTAACTCCTATATGTCCTTAGTTTCCCTGACTTCCATGATCTTTCATTTTCTCAAACTTTTGCTTGACTATCCTTCCTGAGTCCCACCAATTCGCCTTGGTTATTTTTGAGAATCAAACCACATCAAAATATGACCAAAATCCATAAGCAAATTCTATAACATTTTGTGGCGGCCAGTCAGATGAGACAAGGGAGGCTCAGTCTCCCCTTACATTACACATTTTTTGCTAATTATTTTTTCTGTCCGAAATGAACCTAATTTTAACTAAGTATGGTCGTATTTCAAGTAAAATTCAGCTGTCTTTATGTATTAATGACTGACCAGAGCGGCAGCGCGCTTCTTTCGGCACTGGCAACATGGCAATAGCCACAATGTTATACATACGGAGCGGAGGCTATACCGTTATCTCACATCCAAGTGTCGCCCTCTATGAGGACGCCCATAGGCAACTTGCCAAGTTAAAGGTCCTAACACCTGGACTGCCTTGAAGCGGCAACAGATGTCCTTTATGACATCTGTCAACAAAGGTGAACTGATTTACAGCGCTAGCCCATGTCCTTCGTATACACTATTTAAGATGTACCGTTTTCTCGGATCATTCACATCAAAAGAATCTACCGATGGTGAACAATACTGTGGTTTCAGTAGCAATAGTATAGGAAATGTCAGTGGTTAACGGCTTGATAACCCAGCCTCCCCATGCTGAAAATTCACCGGCCGCTGCTGATAACATTCCTCTGACACTGCTAAATTTCTGTGACCAATAAAGAATTTCTTCACGTTGACTAGGAAAACATGTTCAAAGTATCTCTGCTTTCAAAGTTTAATATCACATGGTAAACAAGGTAAGGGAGAAAATGAAGAAAAAAATATTAAAAGTGAAACGAACGCGAATATAATATTATTCTATATAAAATATCAGTTTTTTCCTGGACCTGTCGAATGATCTAACAGTTCCTCCCAGACTATCCCTAACCATCTTTTACTTGTTTGATTTTTCTCCTACTTTCCCTGATTTTCCAGAAAGAGAATTCCCTGATGATTTGAATTGGAGAAAGCGTTTTATTGGTTGTACCTTTTCAGAGGTGATTCATTGCAAAACTGTAACGGATACTTTCACTCGTTTACTGTATTAGCCATATACATAATATGCGATTAGAACAATTCCATTGGTCAAGGTTAGTAGAATAAGGAAGATGTAAATTTCATATAAAAATATACTGCTCCAATCTAAAAGTAGTTCCCCAGATATAATCCGGGTTAAAAAAAAACCCGGATCTGATGTGCAGCACTTGTGTAGGTATGGTTATAAAAATAATATAATTTGCATGGATCATTCACTAGATAACGCAACTTATCAAAGCTTCGTTAAAAAAATATGTTCATAAACTCGGCGCTCGACACAAAATTTTTTTTCATGCAATTTTAAGATAGTTAAATGGAGTCTTGATTTTACGTAACATAACGCTCATCTTCGTTTGTAAATTATATATTTACAATATTTACATCCCCTCTCCATCTCTGCTTCTTACCCCTCCCCCCTTCCAGGGACATGTTAAAGAAAATAATATTTGAAATGAATTCTAATACTGATCTCTCAACTACATATGCAAAACCTTGAAGAACATAGCATTGCTTTAACTATATGTATGTTTGGGTTGTTACAACGCTGACGGCTCTGCAACTAAGGTTGCCAGACACAGGCTTGTCATTTCCGAGACACCGACCGGAGGGAGAGAAAATGCAAATTATTCTTAAAACAAATGCGTTAATACATATCAAAAAAGGGAAATCACATAAAATCCTATTATTGGTGTGTAAACTGATCGAATCTATTCTGACCTAGAGGGGGAATATGAAATTTGAACATTCAAATAACCAAAGAGAAAAAAATCCTCTCCTACTTTTTCAGAAAACAAGTTATTCGATAATTCTGGAACATTCACGTTTGATTACCGGACACAGGACAAAATGATAAATTCCTGGACGATCCTGGATTTCCCAGCCAACTGGTAACCCTACCTGCAGCAGTGATAAAACCACCCAGAACTCGTCGCGCCGCAAATTTTAGGATCTGGAATAATCTTCAAATTCGGAACTAGAATATAACGGTATTCTCACATGAATTCTATTATCAGTTATTGGCTTTCGTAGAGCAGTAAATCATTTTAGGATTCATATCATCACCTTTCCGAATTACTTATTCTTTCAGCGCACGTTCTGGTTGAGGAAATTTCTAGTACGATCCTAGAACCGCTCAGAAAAACACATAACTCATGATCATTATAATAACTTATATTGCTTCAAAATTATTATGTTATCAACGAACAGTCAAAGCATGATACAAAAATTACATCTTTGTTAATATTGAAATGAAAAATGAAATAAACCGCTTTGATACTTTCTCTCAGTTACAAGGTCGGACTAATAAGGCGTGAATCACCGTTTAGAACAGTTTTCCATTATTACAAATAAAGAAATCTCGTCCAAATAAATTATTTATGCACTATGATGTCTCCCACATCATTATCAGGTTGCCAAATTAATATAACGGTGAGAACAGTAGAGAGAAAAAAAAACTTTGTTCAATAATGTTTTGTTCTTTTTGTTCTGGGAATTTGGATATGTTTTCTTTTAAGGCCCACGCTAATAGGCGGGAAAGTATTAAAATTGCAATATTTTCCGGATAGCAGATGTAATTTATTGATGTTTCATCAAAGTACTTTTTTAATTTTATGGAAACTAGGGTTACTATTGTGACAATGAGTGACAAGCTGTGTATAGTGAAAGTTTAGTTATCATTATAAAACTAAAAATAAATAACACTCAAAACTCGTTTTTTGAAGTTTCTGAGGCTCTTGATCAATTAGCGATAATATTTGGGAGCCAAAAATCGGGAGTACAGCTAGGGTGAGATGCAAAAAAACAGAGCAGAATTGTCATAATGATGAATTTGAAGCAAGTATTTCTAACTATCTACCATTACAACCTGTAACTTTGAAAAATTGAATGACAGACAGCTCTATTGAAGGGTAAGTACAAATCGAAAGATGGATCAGGACAGACAATATAGAATTAGAAGACTCCTTATAAAATTACGGGGTGTGGATATCATATCAGGGAGAGGAGAAGGCAGAAAAGTCAGGGCATGGGGCTCAAAGTTTTAGGGGTCACAACATTCTAAATACCTATGAAATTTGGAGAAATAAAAAACGAAAGACCTCATAAAGCAAGTAGAGAGGTTTTTTTTCTGAAGAAGTTAAGACATTTTTGTCTTTTAGGTTTTTCGGGTGAAAGTATTATTATCCTCTGTCTGAGAAGTACTTATCCACTTGAGGAAATGCCAGGCATTAATGGACATAATGTGATAAGTGTACTGTATTCTTTTTTGGTGATGAATACTTCTTGTAATATCTAAATATGACAATTTTTTTTTGTGGTATCATCTCAGCCAAATGTAAAATATATTCCTTATTGTCATAATTCATTGCAACTTGACATCTTGAGAATTTTTTTTTACTTTCCATTCCAGAAATAAAACTTTTGAAAAAATTATCTGTATATACTTTAATGAACTATTGGTACAAAAACAAGAAACTAATATCAGACTATTGCTGATGATACAGTAAAGGCTAATATTCAATAATCATATAATGTGTGTAAGGCAAGGACAAATGCTAGGAATCCAAGAAAATAACTACAAGGTAAGTTTTTGAAGTTATCTCCACAACTTGGTCTCTTGAAGATATAATTTTACATGTGGTTTGGTTAACTAATTTACATCCTACTGTGTGAGATGATGAGTTAAATACTACTACTTCACTACATTTTATGTATTTATAGATAAAAAAATCCTCTTTAGGCTAACTTTGTTTACAGCAGGCACATATTCTAGGTTAACCTATGGGAGGGGTAATGCTCTCTTTGAAATGGGGGAGCAGGGAGGATCACCACAGGTGAAAATTGAAAATTTGTGAAATGTCAAGATCCTTTTTTTAGGAGACCACTTGCAATTTACATGTTTATGTGAGTATTTGAACAATTATTTACTGATGGCTCTGACAGTACTGTAATCAACCAAATGTTTACAGATTTATATTCCACCAGTTTCTTTAGAATTTTTTTTTGTTCATGGGGGGGTAATTACCCCCATTATCCCCCTCTCAGATATGTGCCTGGTTTACAGAAACTATATTTCAGGCACCACGTCAATTATACTATTATGCAACAAGGTTCATGTGAATTGTGCAGTCTATACATTGTTTATACAAACATCACTGAGATCAATGCACCAATTGAAACAAATGTGGAGTGCTTACCTGATATGTGGTATACCTATGCCTCCATGTAAAATTTTATATAATTTACTTTCATATAACAGCTGAGGATGCCTTGCCCTAATGGATTCTAGTTTTACAGCAACCTCCTACAAAAGAAATAATTGCCTTAAAAAATATGCAATCAATACTATAAAAAACTATCCTTGAGTACAATGGAGAAAAAAATTTGAAACTCATTGAGTAACTAGTGAAACACCTTGGTTCATTTTCTGACTTTAGGATATACAGTTTAAATCTAGATTGTTACAAATACACAGCCAATAAAAAAACGCAAATATTAATAAAAAAATAATCCAATATTAAAACAAAACTGAATGCGTTCAATAACGAAATTGTGAAATGTGTTGAGATACACAGGAGAAACACATAAATAACCTACTTTTTATCTATTGCAAAACAATGCGGGTCCACTATTTAAAAATTGAAATAAGAATATTTTGGCCGTAAAAGTGTTTTTAAAATACATGCAAGAATCATACATATCCATATGAATTTGTTGCTTTCATAAATAAGGAAGGGACCGAAAAGATATGGCTGCCATTGCAGTCTGCTAGTGTCAAATGGGTTAACACTTCAAACAAAGAACTGTACTCAAATTACCGAGAAGCTAATAGGGTCTAAAGATATAATGCATGGATAAGCATGAAAAATACTGTATTTACCTCTCCATTAGTAATATTTATTCCCAAGTATATGTCACCAAAAGATCCACTACCGATTTTACGTACTAAACGATATTTACCACCCACTATAAATTCCGGTTTCCCTATTATATGTGATGCCATTTTAACAATTTAAAATAGGTCTTTGATAGAAAATAGTTAATTAATTTTGAATACCGCGAAAACCGATATTTTTTTACACAATAAACACGATCACTTGTTCCTCCTAGCACGCCGACATATTTCTCCGACTGATAGGTTTTGCGTGACGTCACATAGACTGATGCGCGCTCTTGCGGACTTTCACGGAAACAAGACATCGTTTGTACAGGGAGGTGCAAATTTTATGGAGGCAATAGCTGGTGGTAAGTAGAATATTTTGATATAATCTTAGGGTGATGCACTGTCAGAGATATTGAATTCTCGTTGAAAGGCAGATATACACAAAAAGTAACACAAATAAATTTTATATCTATTCCACTAATTAGAAAAGTAGGGTGGAATGTGTTTGCTAAGAAAAATGGCAGGGCAAAGATATACAAAATGGTAGAAAAAAATGAATTGGAGTTTGATGACATGTTTTAAATACAGGGTGTCCCAAAAAAAAGGAAAACAATTGCTGATTGAGAAATTATGATCAACCATTTCATTTGAAATTACTATAATTATACTGGACAAGTCATAAAATATTTGACATCAATTATTCTGTTGCAGGTTCTCAGTCAAAACATACAAAGGCATCGTTAACTAGGCGACAACTAGTAGAATTTATTCCCAGCTGCCCTTTGCATACTTTCAAGATTGAATGCGAGTTTTTACGTAACCAAGTTCAAGGGATAATTGGATGCGAGTCGCTATCAACAGATTCAGTTACTATTGACAGCTTTATTGAAGTAAGTATATTAAGTAAAATGGGAAAATGTCGATCGTTAGATGAAAACGTTTGGAAAAAAGAATGAAGCCTGGTTAAAGACAGTCATTAAATTTTCCTCCAGAGTGGAAATATCCATATCAAGCAATGGTGGAAGAAGAGCGATAGATTTTTTTCATCAAGTGATCGCTCAAATAGAAGAAAAACAGAGACCTTACGTTTCAGATTTGAACTTTTTTAATGTTATATTGTTTATGAATACCCTGTATATTTTTCACAAAATATATTTGAATATATATACTCAATATTTGTAATAAAATATCATGGATGGCAAGGCACCTTTCAAAAATACAGAATTTTTTAAATTTTGTAATGTGTCATTTTTTATGAACACCCTGTATATTTTTGGCTAAATATATGTGTGTTTTATACATCTATGTCTTCCTTTTATGTAGAAAAATAGGCCCGTTTGTCCATAAAATCTAATTATGATCAAGAATTTCAAACAAATTCGCTCGTGGATCCCCACCACCGTCCGTTGGAGGTCCTGATAGAATTTTTGGAGATGTCTGTGGTGATACACACTTCATGACATTCTTTCTACTCGCTCACGGTAGCCACGGTAAATGAAAAAATATACTCATTATAATAATTTATCATTTCTGAACGTATTCACAAATGGTATTTAAATTTACAATTTGGAATATTAGTATAATATAGTTTTTGTATCTGTTTTAGTCAATCAATATAGTACTCAATAAAATTTTGTATTTATAATTATTATTTTTATTTTTGCATCTCAATATTTTCGATGTATGCGAATTTTGAACATGGACCCTCGGTGTATGAAAAGAAGAAGTAAAATGTCCATACACTCAACCTATTATTGAGTTTTTCCATTCAAAGAAGGATATGCAGTGGATATATCACAAGCTGTCTATACAATAAAAAACAGCCATTGGCTTTTTGAACATACTATAGGAGCCAAACTATTATGCATTTATGATGAGTGAAGTATCCTTATTTATCGGCTAACACATGTATTTATTTAGAAAACACTATATTCTAAAGATTATCATAAAGCAAGGGGAGGCGGAAATCTGATTGCTTCAATAGTGGGTTTGTTTATGTCTAACCGAGGCCAACGTAAATGTTGGATATGTCCTCTATTCTGCTGTTATAGAATTATTGGTCGAATAGTTATTTTAATTTTTCCTGTGTCATGACTTAGAATACACATCTTAGAAATGACATCGAGATATACTGACGTTCACTCTTATCTGTTTAGACGAAACTGTAGATACCGCACTTCACATTTAATTGCGTTTGAGGCTAAATGAAGTCCATTTGACGTACGCGCAACTTTTTCACATTAAAGTTTGGGAAGTCTTCTACATTCTTTTTTTATACGTTTCGGTTTGGTGTTCAAGCCAGCGCGGCATGCTATATAAAGTTGCGGTAACGCAGGCGCGTATTCAGGGTTAACCTATGGGAGGGGTAATGCTCTCTTTGAAATGGGGGAGGGGAGAGGATCACCGCGTGTGAAAATTTGTAAAATGTCAAGATCCGTTTTTGGGAGATATACATGTTTATGTGCGTATTTAAACATTTATTTATTGACGGCTCTGACAGTACTGTAATCAACCAAATTTTTACTGATTTATATTCAGACAGTTTCTTTGGAATTTTTTTTTGTTCATGAGGGGGGTAATTACCCCCATTATCCCCCCTCAGATACGCGCCTGCGGCAACGTCAGGCCGATGCGGCGATAGTGTATTGTTTTCATTTCTTCAAACTGCAGTGGTAATGATGGATAATGTGATATTTATTCGGTCAAAACAAAAATGTTGATACATTATCAGGGCTAACCAGCATCTCATACTTCAGTACTACTGAATATTAATATAAATATATTCCGCTCGACCCCAGGCTCGTAACTGCAAAAAACAAGCAGGGTAAGTTTGCGGATCGAAGAGGTGGGCTCGTGAAATTTCATTTCTCATTATATTGGAGAGCAGTCAATGTATCTTTGTGAAGTGGGATGTACTGAGTCAATCCATTAGACTCCATAATTAAGTATTGAAAAATGATACAGCACTGACATGCGATCTATAAAATTTTTTGACGAGTGTGTAAATAGTTCCTTATCAAATGCCAGATATGTGTATGACTTGATATGAGATCGAATATATTTTTGAGTGTTTCTAACCATATGTATTTTTTTCGAATGAACCTAGTATTGAAAATGAGTTTGTTGTCGTTATGCGTAACGTTACTGTTTTGTGTGCTTTTTTTCTCATACAGCTTTGTGATATCCGATGATGTATATATGCAAGGTGAGGCCGTAGCTATAATCTTAGCTGTTTTAGTATATACCATTTAGATTAAAGTACTAGTAGTTAACATTTGTACACCTTTATATAGGGGGTTTGTGATAAATACATATATTTTCAAATTAGATTAGGAGTTAGGAATGTTAGACAGTCTGGAGGCATTGAGGATAATAACATCAAAAGAAATATAACAAAGCACTATTGAATTCGCTTTTGGTTGGTTTGATTTTAATTCAAGTACTTTACAACAAAATTGTTTCAATTAAGCTATCCCCATCAAGCAGCCTTCAAATAGTTTTGCAATTGTGAATATATAGGAAACTATCTATGTATAGAATTTCGGTGTCACTTTACAAACGTTTGCCACACAATCTGACAGATCACTCATTACTAATTTGGATAAAGACAATCTAAAATAATCTAATTCACTTCCAAAATGCAGGTATAAATAGGTCACTATGTTTGCTACTAAAAATATCTAAATCAAATTCAATCCAATTAGATTGGCCTACGAATTTTTTTTGAGGTCGGTGCCTGCACTTAGTAAGACAAGATTTTCATTTAAATCATTTCTTTTTTTGAGTAGTCGCATCAATCTCAATTAACTAGTAAGAGTACCTACTTGGATCAGTATTTTTATTAGGTCATTCTTAGTTATAGGTAAAGTAAGTAAGTGTTTTCGTCATTTTGAACTGCGAGCACCAGCCATATAGTAGCAGCCAATTGAGTGGAGGCCTTCTAGAGGTTAGAGCCCTTCAGAGACTTCTACGTCACCCGATAAATACGCAAGTACGAGTAATTCGTAGTGCGTTACAGCCGCTTAAAAATTTACAATCCCTGGCAGGGATGGTATAAACTAGTGCTGTGCGGATCTGAAGTTTTTGATGGATCGGGGATGCTTACAAAATAGAACCGGATCTGGATCGATCCGTAACCGGATTTGAATACAGGAACTCGATTCGGATCTAGGATACGGATGCCGGATCCTCAGATCTAGATTTGAGATTCGTATCCGATTCATGATAATATATAGGCATACAAAAAAGTATTATTGTTTGCAGCACAAAATATTTAGATTGCCTATCATTTTTTGTTGTTTCAGGTGGGCATAATGCCTTCATATTAAAACTGATAACGATTCATTTTCCTTTGAATTCTTACAAACTAATACTTATCACTAAAGTAAATTCATCGATGTCCTTTAGATCACGTAAACACTATAACTACGAATTCGTACACATGCTCTGCTCTCTGCACCAAAGCATTACACTAATTCGTATGGCTTGGTTCTCTTCAATCGTCGGACAGCGTTGTGGCTGTCCAGCAGCTGAAGAGCTTCTGCGTTTGGGTGGTGATGGAGCCTTTCTTCATGCCTGGCTGCCATTTCCTTGATCTCGTCGACTACCAGAGGTATATTCAAATCGCGATGAATATCCTTATTACGAATGTACCAAGGGGCATTAACAATAGCTCTTAAAACTTTATTTTGGAATCTTTGTATAATCTTGATGTTAGAATTCTTGTTTAAGAATCTGATTATAGATCATAATTTTGTTATAGATGGACAGTTTTGAGGATCTCCCCAATAACCAGTAGTATTGTTTGTAACGAAGGTTGAGTTATTTCCGCTTTTTTTTGATGTGATGTTCCCATTTCAGCCTTGTGTCAAGGAGATTGCCTATCATGCCAAATAAAAAAAAATAGACTTTAAGTTCACGTAGAAACAGTATTCTTATTTTCATATAAAAATACCAGTGTGTCTACATTCTCCGATGGAAGGCAACTTATTTTTGCACGAATAATATTTCCTGTTGTTGAAAACACTGTTTTAGAAGGTATGGAGGTCGCAGGAATGCAGAGGACGTTTCTCGCTAGGTTTTATAATTTCGTATATTTTATTTCATTTGCTCCCCACTATTTCAGTGGGATATATTTTTGTAGAGATCTTGTTTTTGAATATATCTTACAATTTCATTGAACTCCTTAGTCTGACGGTTTCTGGAATAGGAAATCCGATACATTCGAGCTTTCTGTATTTCCTTCTTCTCGCAGATTGTCAAATCTTCATAATGTCTGTTCCAGGGATTTAATTGCAATATTTTCTATATTTCTAAACAAAGTGCTTTTAAACCTAGGATCAAGGATTGTGGACATGTCAGCAATTGTTAAATTTGCATCTTCTACACTCGACAAGAGTCTTCAGTAAAAGTAGTTTTAAAAAGATGTACAGGTTCGCAAAGTTAATCGTCTTTAATTATACTTATACTTGGATCTTTGAACCGGATCTCGGATCTAAGATCCGGATCTCAGATACGATTATTATATGCGAATTGATCCGGACCTGGATTTTGCAAATTGAAAAAGTTTGCCAGTTGCTACTGGCACAACCAAAGATTTCAATCTGTAAATCAGGTGTAATGAATTTTGGCTTGATATGTCGTTTCAACAAATAGGATAAGGTGGGAAGCAAAGCTGAAGACTTCGATATCAGCTGTGGCTTAGAATAGACAATCAGCAAACCAGCAAGAGTCTCCGACCGCCACGAAGACTTTGTTAGTTTGCTAGACTTGTACATCACAACAAGTCCTGCCAACAATTCGGTGAATATATCTGCTCCACTAGGAACGTCCGACCACAATACCATTTAAACTTTCTGTAGAACGCCATCACTAGATTAACAATATACTGAAGCACGTAGAGTTTGTCACTACAAATCAGCAAAGTGGGGTCCCAGAAACTATTAGCAGTCTTTTTCATAGAATGATGTATGTTTGGAGTCCAACCGGCGACCAAAAAAAAACAAACATTAAAATAATGTATGGAAGACTACATTACTCACGTTGATAAACGTTCGTCCAATAACAAATCTTGGTTTAACTGGAGTTGCAGAGATGCAGATTCATCGATGCCAGAAGTAACTGTAAACGGGTCATCGATAACTGTAAAGAGGAGCACAACCGGAAAATCAAGAACAATGTCTCATGTCCTAAGTCTCCCAGGTTAATTTGGTCTGCAGCCAAGTCTGTTAGTTAGAATTTGTGTTACTCGTCCATAATACCGCTGGCGAGCATGGATGGGTCCATCGCCGCTACCCCGAAAGAAGAAGCAGATCCCTGGGGCACGTTTTCGTTGCCAATTCTACAATAAGCTTTCCACTCTGCCATGCATCATGCCCAAGATTATAGAGGCTGTCATTAACATGCAGATTCTGGAGTACCTGGATAAAAACATCATCATCAATAATCGTCAATATGGCTTCCGAAAGCATAGATTCTACGTCACCTATATGTGAAGCAGAGAAGAAGGAGCTTTATGTTGAGTCACGAGTCGTTGCCTTCGACATATCGAAAGCTTTCGAAAGGGTGTGGCATGTAAATTTCTGATCAATCTTGCTGCCTATGGGCTTTTACCAGGTCTGTGCCAATGTCAGAATGGTTATCTCAGGGATCACTCCTAATTATTGGTGGTAGATGGATATGCTTCCGATGTGTTTATCAGCAATGCGGGCGCTCCCAGTGATCTGTTCTTCTTACGATGCTTTTATGTCTGTACATCAACGTACGGTTAGAAATAATATCTAGTCTGATTTACAAGTCCGTAGATGACAGCACCCTTATTCCATACGTGGATACGAGAGCAGCATATTGTTTGAGGTAATGAATACATTGAGAGAATTGTAGAATGGGGATCTACAGATGGAGTTCAGTTTAACGCGCAGAAGACCCAAATAACAACTCTGACAAAGAATTCGCATGCTGGTCTGCCAGTCGGGGAGATGGAGGGACTCCTCGATACTTGTATCATCTTTCATTCGACTTATGAAAATTAACATCAACAATAAGCGGTTGTCGGTCTCTCTCTACTACCATCTTATCGTCCTCGTCCGATTAATATTTTTCTATTCCAATACCAATAGCATGACTGTATTTCTGCATTGCTCTTAGTGTTTGTTGAATGGCGTTGTCAGGATGCATATAGCTTATAAATCCATATAAAACAGATTTATTTATTTATTGTATATTTTCAACAGGTAGAACCCAATTACAGGAAATGCAAAAAAATAACTAAAATAGAGATACTAAAAATATATGTAACGGTACCTTAGCTAATTCCAGTGGCTTACATTATTTCAGGGTAGCTGAGACTTGTAACAATGCATAATTGACATACAGCTATCATTATATATATCGCAGTACTTACAGATAGGATTCAATAAAGAGCACATGATATGCACGGATGATTTCAACAAAATGTTTGTATGATAGGCATCAATATAAAATGCTGCTGGATGACGATTTCCTAACCTCGGAACACAAATATTTAGTTAATAAATATGGACAATCAATTTTGTTATGAATTAAGCCATGTAGAAACGAAAAAGCGGAAGTATTCCGTCTGGTTGAAAATGCATCAATGTTAAACAATCAAAGCAGTGTATTATGACAGAAACCTCTCTCAGGATAAAAACCGTTACACTTAAGGAAGGAATATTTCAAGGCCTTACGCTGAACAGCTTCAATTAATACAACCGAATTTTGATATATAGGAGACCAAATCAGAGTTGCATATTCTATCTTACTTCTAACAAAAGCATAATATAAAATCTTCAAGCTATTTATATTAGAGAACCCTTTCTAATCCCTAATGCAAGCAACCTAGATGCAGCTGATGATATGTCATTTATATTGTCAATAAACGCTAATTTGCAATCAAAAATGACTCCAAGATCCTTGAAATGGGAACATATCTCTATAACTTGTCCCCTAATGTTATAATCATCATATGTCAAACTGTTAGCTTTCATTGTGAACGATAAAACTTGACATTTGGAAATATTTATGGTTAGGTAATTTCGTGAACACCACGAGAAGATTATATCTAAATTACTTTGTAACGTGATACAATCATCAACAGACCTTATTGTTGCATATACTTTCAGATCATCCCCAAAGAGTAGATGCATACGTTCAAGTTCATAGGATAAATCATTAATAAAAATTAAAAACAGTAATGGGCCAAGATTCAAACCTTGGGGTACACCAGAGGAAGCTTCATAGTTATTTGATCTGTATCCACCATACTCCACAAATAACTTTATTTCACGAAGATACGATCTCATCAGCATTAACATTGATTCGGACAGACTTATCGCTCGAAGCTTATTCAGAAGCACATAATGATCAACCTGATCAAATGCCTTCTGGATATCAGTATAGATGACATCCACCTGTCCTTGTAAGTCGAGCACTTCAGATATGAACTGAGCAATTGAAGCCAAGTTGGTAATCGTGGATCTGTTGCTCATAAATCTATGCTGTTTCGTAGAAATTACACCTTTAATGGACCAGTAGATAGTATCATAAATAATCACTTCAAATAACTTACCAAAGTTACACAATACTAATATTTGTCTGTAGTTAGACACATCAGCTTTATTTCCGTTTTTGTGGATAGGGCATATTTTCGTTCTTTTTCAGATATCTGGATATTTCCCTGTCTTCAGAATTAAGTTGAATAATAAAGCAAGCGGCTTAGCAAATACATATTCACAATCTCGTACGAGAAAACTAGGAATGCCATCACATCCAGGAGTCATTTTGTTCATTAATCTTGTAGATGCCCTGATTACGTCATCTTCACTAATACTTTGAAAGAAATTGTGGAACAGTTAGAGTACATCTACTATGTCAGATGAGTGGCTTTGTGCCTTCGGCATTTGGGAAAAGGAAAGTAAGGCATTTTAAAAAAACTTCCCCTGTATTTATTACAAACTCGGTTCGATCAACAAGTTTTCCTTACAGCCAGTTACTCCTTTCGTTGACCTTCGTTGCTCATATATGCTGAGAAGTACCTCTTTCACAATTTGGAGGAAACAAACCAAGCCGCAATTAGGTGCTCCTAATTGAGCCACGAATTGGAAACTTGGAAAGTTCCAACTGACAAACTTTCTCAACTAGCAGGTGTTTACAATATCCGTATCAGGAGGCTTCTGAGGCACTACCGTGTTTATCGGGTGATGTTGTACTTCCGGAGGCGGAGTCATTCTATATATGGAGACAAACTATGCGAAGGCCGGAGCGACCGCTTTTAGAGGTTTTGGCTGTTTGTAAAAATCCCTTCAGAAGTCCTCTACTCCGTCAGCAATTGGCTGCTGCTTAATGGCTGGTGTTCAGCACCGACCCTAACCCTTGATCAGGGTAAGGCAAAGATTACTTCTTAACGCCCTTTGGTCGACGCATTCGCTTCAATTAAATTCAATTATCATCTGGGTAGAAAACATACGCCACGTCGCCACTTTGTGCATCGTGTCATTAAGAGAGCTAAACTTCTGAAGAAAAATAGTAGGCCTATTTATTTTGATTGGATTTTATTCAGTTATTTTTAGTAGGAATAATATTTACTTATCTATACCTAAATAATTAAATTATTTTAGATTCAGAAAAAATTGTGTTTAACACAAATATTCAAAAATAGAACTCTCTTACAATGACGCGTTTAGATTTAGATTTAAATCATCGTAGGCTAATATCTAAATACATACATCGATGAGCGTCACAATTTTTCTCTATATCATGGAACAGTTTCACCAAATAAGAGCATTTACAACTTCATTATTTTGAATTGATTTTATCCAAATAAGTACTAAGTAATCTGTCAGACTGTGTGCGAAACCTTTATTGAGCTGCCTTCGAACAGTTTTGCAGAAATTGCTTACATCAAATTTCATTTTACAGAAACATTTTATGTTAATGTTTAATTATGTTTACCCAATATTTTATTTCAGATAATACAGATTTTCCATTTATTACCGTTAATGATGCACGAAATATAATAGATCGCCTAATGAAACACATACCGGAAAGAGTATTGTATTCAAGTGGTCCAACATTTGATGTTCCACTAAATCCATTTGACATAAGGTACAGTTTTACAACATCGCAATAATCCATTGATATGCATCAGTTACAACTAAGTGATTTATCGAATACTTGCACAGTACTGCAAGGCAATAGAAAGTTAAAATAGAATAGCAGGATATACAAATATGAGATTGTAAATTTAAATATAAACATTTTCTCAAACTGAAAAAGGAAAAATCATTAAACAATAATTACTGCCAATACAGTAGGTATTTTGTGGAAAATGCGAAACAATACGCAAGTATGAACAACTAGATTTACAATTTAAATATTTGTCTGAAATGTCAGTTAGATAAGATTATATGCACTGGAAAACCTTACAACCAATCGAATACACTAGTTTCGCGCTTGTTAGTATAACCAGTAGGATATTGGGGAATAGAAAGGAATATCGAACTTCAGTATTATGGGACCCATAATGCATGAAACGCCAGTACTGGTTGCATATGTGTAGTGGCATAGCGTCCGGATTGTTACATTGCTACTCGTGGGGGGATAGCAGGTTGCAATATTACTTGTTACACCTCTGGTTGTTCCAGCTATGGAGCCAGTTGTCTTTTGTTGTTAAATTAATAACTAAGACGAAATGCTACAGTTAAAGTAATCAGAAGAATAGAGGAAATGTCATGATAGGTGAATAGGAGTTTCCATGCTTTAAATGGCTTTTTTCTGCATAATTCAGTTTTCATGTTATTCAAATTTGGTATTCATTGAGGTATTTTTCGATTTCGTCCTAGAGAGCGTTTATAGCGATTTAGATACATCTTATTCTAGAGACTTTGGCCAGCTACAAAATAATCGAAAATTAATAGCAAAGCTTAAAAACTCGAAAAATAATCATCTTAGAATTTCTGATGAAAATCGACCATGCAAATAGCTAAAAAATGAGTGGCATTCCTGCCAGGCAATATTTTCAGATTTCCTGGACAACTTTTACATTTCGGGGCCGTAAAAAACTCTGGCTCGATTATGATAACATTCTACTACTACTTACTAGTCCATGAAAAATACAGCGAGTAGCAAACCCATTGTTGCTCCGAGTAGCTTGACGACGTTGAGCACAGATTTTACAAGTTCGTTGTCGATTAGGTTTGATGTAAATTCAAGTTCGAATTAGACACGTGAGAAGTGCTCTTAACATAAGGGAATAGAGGTTATTTCATCACTAAATACACATCAGAAATGTTTCATTGGCTATAACCATGATTTATAATTTATTTTATTCATTGCTGTTATTGATATTGAATAGCTCATGTTACGTTTAAACTTTAGTGGCAAAGCAAAAGTAACATATTCAGTGTTACAAGGATTGGAGAAGTTACAAATTACAGATTTTTTCTTCAATGAAGATACCAATGTTTTGAAAGCTGTTGCAAATTTTGACCACATTGTTCTAAGCATGAATGTTCAGAGTTCTTTGGAATGGAACAGCAAGAAAACGGAGCATTCAACAGCTATGAGGTATTGAGCGTGATAAAAAAATTATCAATTATTTATTTTTAAAGAATATCTAGTCCATATTATAGGAAAACGTGCTATTTTATTCATCATATACCTTTGACAGTACGCTGAGCAGGCTGAGCTGCATATGGTCACTTGATTTTAAAACAAATGAATGTCCAAATTCCTCATTCTTTCCTCTTTTGACGTGATAGTACAGCAAAATTCTAGTCACATGTTTTGCTTGTAGAAATATTGGACCATTCCAATTGTATGCCATTTTATATGCAGTTTAATAGTTAAATATCATAATTGTGACAGTGAATCACCTTACCTTCTTACAATCCGAAAAATGAAGAATTTGGCTATACATTAGTTCAGGACCTATGTTTCAATATCTTCTGCTATAGCTACATATTATACGTTTTGACATTCTCTTATACCGATGATTTTAGCGTCATGAAAAAGGTTTGGTGGAAACATCCTCTATATCTGTCGGGCTGAGTTAATCGTAGAGATATTCATTTGCCATTTGATCAACCAATAGCTTTGCAAAGATGCAATTATAATATATCAGAAAACTTATTGGACTACTGAAAAATCAGTAGACCTGGTTCTTCTAAAACCAGTTGAAGATGATAAAAAATCTAATCCGCTTCATGGCCTATATCATCTATACTTATCGATTCCTCAGAGGCTAGCCAGACCAAATAATGCTATACTCTGGGCTTAACGATATTCCGGTGTTTGACTCCTGGTAAACTGTGGCAATTTCAGGTTCTTCAATTGACTTTAGCAATACTAAACATACGAGGGTCACGCTGAAAGTCTTATATTCATATCTATGCAAGTTTAAACAAGCTTGAGCACGCAGCTATTTTTTTTAAAGTTGTAAGTGCTTACACGCAAAGGCAGCGTTTGAATCGTTCAGTAGCTCAGTAGTTGCCTTGCCATGGTCTCGAATGCATCTAAGTGTTGGCAGAATTTTTACATGAAAATGGAACCGGGTAGTCACGATTTTCGAGCTATGATTTTGTATGACTATGAAAAGGGACTAAAATAAGCGGAATATCATGAAAGTTTAGTGAGTTGCTTTGGGGACTCTGCCCCTTCTAGGGATACAGTTTTTAAATGGTTTGCTGAGTTTCAAAGGGGTCGGGTCTCACTCGATGATGAACCTCGCACAGATCTACCGCCCACTGCTGTTACTCCGGAAACTGTAGAAGCTGTGCAAAACATGGTCAAAAAAGATCGACATATAACCTACACCGAGATTGAGGCTTATCTGGCGATTGGATCGGCAGCGGTCTGAACAATCATTCATGATCACCTTCGCCCAAGGAAGCGGTGTCCCAGTGAGCAAAAAGCAACAAGAATTGATTGAGCTAAGTTGATGCTTGAAAAATTTGATAGTTGGCACAATGAAAACCTTGTAGTTTTTCTGTATCTAAAAACTTTCAGCGTGTCCCTCGTAGGTATATCTGTGTTTACGTTCAATATTATAATTAGCATTTAGGACAAAGCTGAAGTGCAATGTGGCTATTTCTATTCAACAAAATTTATAAATCTCTAATGGACTCGTTTAGTGGTGATGTCACAAAGAAAATATGGCAACACCGCGCAATGTCCTGAAGAAATTGTTGATTTTTTGTTTGTTTTATTTTGAACCTCATTTGCTTTTTCTATAGGATTACAAAAATATTGCTTTAAAAGTTCCCTCAGAAATTAATTCATTTCTCTGTTATTTGAGTTATTCAACAAAAACCATATGCATAAGATAAGAAAATGAGCGTCTCGCCTTTTAGGAAGGGGGGGGGGGAGTTGAAAATTAGTATTATTAGTTTCAAATTACCTTCAATGGCTATATACTTCTTAGGATTCGGTATTATTGTGCAATGTACCGACATTCCGAGTTTCTCCTACGAATTTATTTTTTATGTTTTGGGTCAATATTCTTTCAATCTAATACCCATTTGCCTGAATAATATGAAGTCAACTTTTCAAAAACTGAGACATGTCATATATTTTGTTTTACACTTTGTTGAATTTTTTTTTTAATGACTAACAATTTCTTATAAGTTGCAACATTATCTATTATTTTTAGATTTGATCTGTATAAATGGTCTTTGGAACTGAGAGGTCACTTCAATGGAGCAAAAATATGGGATACGTTTGTTGAAGTTGCAACAGGATCTGTCAAGGTGATCACACTTTTGACATATTATATATTATATTATAGGTTTACAACTATTCAAAAACGTGTAATTCGTAATTTTCAAAGTAAGCCGACATTTCTTTCAATATATAGATAGTGACATTAGTTAGAAACTATCTAAGGGAGAAATGTTATCAAACAGATTTCGTCACTGGGTGGTTTGAGGAGTACTTTCCAACTTATCGGAGCACGGCCTCTATTAGTATTTATACATTAGTTGACGAGGAAACAACCAATTAATTTCGAAATTTCAATATTTACAAATCTCCAAAAACCCATTGACATAATTATTTGAATGATATATTCTAAGAAAAAACCTTTCGCAATTGAGAAATTTGAAGATTTTGAACGTAATTTTGTCAGCTAGCAATTTCTATTTTCAATCAATCTTCTATATATAGGTAAATGTTATGCAGATCTTCAGAAATGCTACATTAACTCATGAAATATCTGACTACCTCGAAGAAAATCTACCTAGAATGATAAGAGCGAATAGAAACTTGGTGTCGAATATTGTGAATCGATGGGCAGAAACAGGAATCAATACTCTTCTGCAAAAAACTTCACAGTAACATCGTTTAGATGAAATGTTGTGTAGTTTTCACACAGTTTCACAAATAAAAATATTTCTTTTAGTGACGCGTGAAAAAAAATCGAAACGCGTCACTAAAAGAAAGAGTTTTATTTGTGAAACTGTGTGAAAACTATACAACTTTTTATCTACATGATGGAAGAGTTTCACCAAGTACGAGCGTCTACAATCTACATGAGTAACAACGTTGAAAAACGGTAATTTGTACTTTCCAAATAAATATATTTAGAGCTACGCATTATCTCTTGTATTGCCCTCAAACACGTTTATAAGGAACGCCATATGTAGCATATCTATACCAGTTTGATTAGGTATTGCTGACGCGATAAAGCCAACAAGACACAAAGAATGTTCCGAATTCAATAGTGTTAGAAATAATATCTAAAAATAGACTTAACGTGAATTGCGTATTAAACCAAAATTTGTACCAATATTTGTGATCCATATTTCAATGATTATCTTTACTGACAGTTCGGCTCCCTCGGCAGTCTTTATCGCATTTTTTCAGTGGGCAAGAAATTGAACAGAATTAAATAGAATTTGTTTCTATTGTTTGTTGTTATCAGCTGAATCTGCTTGTACAGAACATGGTGAAGTGAATCAACATAATATGCACTACTGGAGTGTGGAAAATCCGCGATGATTCAGAGAAGGTGAACGTCAGCGCCTTCCGTCGGTGAATGTATGGTGTGGAATTATTGATGACAGGTTGATCGGACCATATTTTATTGAAGGAAGATTGGAACATTGGATCGAGACTTTCTATAACACCATTTATAAATAGCTAATAGATGATATGCCACTTCAAGAAAGAGCAAGTATGTGGTCAATATGATGGCCGCCCTGCTCATTATGCCAGAATTTTTCGGGAAGTGTTGGATCGGGAATACCCTGATGGATGGATCGGATAAGGCGGTCCCGTTATGTGGCCTGCTGGGTCACCAGATTTAACCCCACTCGAATACTTTTTAGGAGGCCATCTTAAAGAAGTTGTTTATTCGAGAAGCTCCCACTACACTGGAAAATATTATGTTATGCATAAGAAATGCTGGTAGAGCAATCAATAGAGATACTCTATTTGGGTGTCATGAAAACTTTATAAAACGGATTGATAAGTGTATTGAAGTTGGCCGGTATCATTTTGAACATTTGGTTATAATACATTCAAAGGTTTCCTATATGATTATTACGTTTTGTGAGAGGAAAAGCATTTCTGATAAACCATGTAATTATGGGAAAATTTATAAAAAAGAATTACTATTGTATTTTTCATCTACTCAAGTTGCAATCGGATTTCAAAATTTTGTGAACAAAAGGTATATTTGTTTTTCTCGTAGAGTAAGATTCTGTAATAAAAAAGATTTAATCCCATTGCAACACATGGTTGACCTTGAAGAAACCTTGAAAACGATGCCAATGTCGAAAATAAAAGCTCTACCACATTTCACCCAAGAACCTTCATCTAAAAACTCATCGTTTTCGCGCTATACGGCTGTCTCAAGTTAAATGGACCAAATACATATTTCGTTCAGTATGTTGAGAATTGATTTTTCAATGAATTTTGCCCGTAAGCTAGGGAAATTAAACGTTAATAAATTCAACTGGACGCCCGGTAAAACTTCATAAAGTTATAAGCAACTTTATTGTATCAAATATTCGTATTTCAGCTGCCTGAAAATGATCGCTCGCTGTAAAAAACTGATTCAATCAACTGAAGATAATGTTTTAGAAAAAGTGTCATAGATGACTAAATTAGCTGTTAATTAATTAACATTTTTTTTTCAATTGTTTGAGTTGTTGAATTTTTGAGAAACGAATGACGATTTTTCATTTGCCTGATATGGAATTCAGAGCTTAAGTGAGGTAAGTATTACGATTGCTGATATGATATGATGATATACATCGCAAAAATCTGTGTCACGCGATGTGGTCGCGTCGGCCTGTCTGTTGATGTTACTGTTACTGCGTAATGTCAGTCAGCTTCGTACTGATTTTGATTGAATTTGAAAACACAGAATATCAGACCTTTTCTTATATGTTTCTTATATCTCTCCAGTTTACGATTATCTTCGGGTGTATTTTTCGGGGATAAAAGTTATGGAAAGTGTATAAATTTCGTTTGATTGTTTCACAAGTTTATTATCAATTGTAGTCATGGTGAAATAATTTTAGGGGGATTTTTACCCATTATATTAAAACTGGTGATATAGATTTGGGCTGGCTATGACTAAAAGTAGTAATAGTAGTTTCAGTACCACAATAATCCTGATAGTATTCTTGTATTCCATATATGTTACTTGAGTCCTTGTGAATTTGTCTGACACTTCTTTTATGGTGGTGAAAATTAAATTGAAGTACGATTGAACTAAATATGCATCACTATGAAAATTCATCGATTTTGTTTGCATTGCATAATATAAGCTATGTGTCTGTATAGCAAATATTACCAAAAATATCTCAGTGGAAAGTGGACTCGCAAAACGGTACCATTATAGCTTGGAAAGTAATGATTCTACTAGACTCATTTTTTTTTCTATGAGAAGATAATGGTTCACTGACATCCTCCGTTTTATCCTAAGATGGAAATGATGCGCATTTGTTTCCTCGACTGTGCATGTTTTGCTATAGTGCGTGTGTTAGATTTATTTCTTATAAATTAAAGATTATATGTTTATAGAAGATAAATTATGCACATCCTGAGTGAATGGATAAATATTCAATTTATTCTTAATAGAAACAATAAGTGTAAATCGGAATCTTTTGATTGTCGATGTCCGGTGTACTATTATATAAGGGGGATCAATATCAATGATTCCCCATAATTATTATTAACATTCGTTCAATGAAACTCGTGAAGATGAGGCTTTTGGTGAGTTAATTTATTGTAAATGGCTGTTTACTTAGAATTAGGTATTAAAAATCATAACTTTTTGTAAATATGTTCAACACTTTTTACAATGTGTACTTGAAAACTTAACATCCTACTTGTCTTTGGACCAGTGCACCGACTCAGAGGTCTAAAATTTTCATAAATTCTATTTCAACGAAGACGTCATCTTCAATTAAGCTTTTGCATCAGAATAAAGTGTCCTGGCAGAATCATGTTGCCGGCCTTCCCAGGTCGGCGTCACAGAAGATGGTGATTCTCTTCCGCTCAGGAGAGCTAGTACTGCTCCACGCCTCAGATCAGACCATCGCTGGATTACTGCTCGCGTATGTGAGGATGCCCTCCAGAGCACTCCCTTGAAACTTTTGCACACAATCCAGAAGAAACAATATATCTAGTGAATACACCTAATCTTACAAGGGGCATCAATAGTCTGAAAGATTGAAGAATAGTGGTTCTATAGGACACATTCTCAAAAAAAACATTCTTTCGTACAACCTCAGCGCTGAGCTGTGGAGGACTTCGTTTCCTGATAGCTGTAATTTACAGCATTCCAAGCTAAATATTAAAGCGATAATATGCAGACAGCCAGACCAACAGTCAGAAATTTGAAATACTTGAAACACAAATTAACATTCAAGTACGTCTAAAATGACCCGACACTTTAGAGTACTTTAGACTATCTAAAATATTTGACAGAATTTTGAAAACAAAGTTTGTTACTGTTCAAAATGTTAAATCTACAAAACATGTTTTGGGTTGATTCTTATCAAAATTGAATTAGTATTGCCGACATTGACAATGACAGCGACATTAAGTTGAATCAAGGCATTATGAAACACACAAAAAATATCATAGAATAACCTAGTACGGACGGGGACACCATTTATCTAAAGTGTGAATCATGAGCACATTTAAAAATCCTTATTAGGTGAAAGAGTACGATATGTCTATGGATATAGGATTCTCGGATTGGAAGTGGTGCCAGCGCGTGACGTACGCCATTTACAATGTATTAAGATAGATAGATAAGGATATAACATTTAAATACAAAGACACCAGCATTATGGAGACATTTAAGTAAATTTAAATGACAATAAATATCGAAAGAAAGTTCAGTAACATAATTTATGAAGTAATTTTTATATGAAATCATAAATTCACCAATCAGTATGTCCGTAGTAGGTTATTCTAAAACGAAAATATATTTTCCTACTAATCATTTTTCAAAATCGCGCATCCGTGGTATAGAATATTTTTTGGTTTGAAGATAATAAAAACATGATACTTATAGCAACATGTACCAAGGGTAGGACTCCGTGACGCTGCTCATATAGCGAAAAATGGGGGGCGCACTTTAAAATATTTTGATGCTATTGTTGGAATCTACTAATATCTACTGATTTTGTTACAGATTGCAAACGTAATACTAGCTATTTTCTGTACAGTATCATACGCTTTTTCTCTTCATGCCCCCATTCCAGATGTATTTCAAAGAGGAATGACATCAGGAAGAGAGTAAGTATCTATCCAAATTTTATATCAATGTGTTAACCTACAATTTAATAAACTGGCATTGCGCCACGCGAAATTCAGGGTCTACCTACTTGACATCAATATTCATCCATTATAAATGATCCGGAGCATTTGAAATGCTAATAATCGAAGTCTTGTGATTTATACTTTTTGTCTCTTTTTCTTAGGTTCACTTCTTTACAACTGCAACGATTTTCAAAAGCTAGAAAGCTTTTTAGTCCTTGCCTAAGTATTAATCAAGGGCCAATAATTACATCAGAATTAAATTATTATTTTTAGAGTTATATAGGGTTCAAGAAGATTCTACCTCAGATTCAACTTTTTTTTCGATTGCAATACTACCTGCACATATTTGACTTCCCACATCATTGGCGAAGGAAATATTGTATTGCGATCACCGTTTCGTCGCTAGACTGATGACCGGATTTCCCTAGAGTGACACATGTAAAAAAATGATGGTCAATAGCGCTTTTAATATCAGAACATTCCAGAGGTAGAATACCTAGCCGTTCAGGTTTTCGGGTTACAGGTAGTCCTGGGAGCACATTGAGCGAAACATATTTATCTAAATATGCTGCAGCCTTTCAACAGGCTAAAAATAGTTGCCGCCCTCCGTAGCCACTTCGCGCAGATCACTTTGTAGCAAAAATTACAGATACCTCACCCCAACCTAGAAATGATCTTTTTGGGCGACTTCATCGTTCACAATACGTACTAGCTAAAACATTCCTAAAAAAACTAACGTGGAAGGACGAGAAGCTTCGCTATTAGATGTGGCTGGGAACAGTAATCAGAGTTTTCGCCCGCCATGAAGACTTTGCTAGCTTGCCAGACCTGTACCTCATGATAAATTCATGAAAAATGCTGCCATTTATACAATGGATATATCCGTTTCACTAGGAACATCCGACCACATCACTTCAATCCAATGTAAAATACCATCACTAGACCAATAATATATTAAAGCACGCAGAGTCTGGCACTACAAATCAGAAAACTGGGATAATCTCAGGACCTATTACTAGTCCTTTCCATGGAATGATGTCTGTTCCAAATACAGAGATCCGTCAGCTTGTGGACAAGAAATAGAAAAATTCTTAACATGGCATGGAAGCCTACATCCCTTACGTGGATAGACGCCCTTCCAAAAACAAGTCTTGATTCAGCCGGAGCTGCAATGATGCAGTTCTATCAGCAACGGTACAGGGAATGGAGGAAAATCCTAGCATCGAAAGATCGTAGTTTCATCGAAGCCAGAAGTCACTGAAAATGGATCATCGACAACATCAAAGAAGAGCACAACCAGGAAATAAATAACAAATTATCCTGTACTAACTCATCAAGATCATTTTGGTCTGTTAATTAGAACTTCTGCTACTCGTCTCTACCACCTCTGACGAGAGCGGATGGGTCCATCGCATCCACTCCAAAGGAAATGCAGACACATTGTTTCAGGATTTCGCTGCCAATTCCACCCTCCCCCTACTCCCATCAGCGTGTACTCAAAAATGCCGGAAATTTGATTCAACTTTGAGATATAAAACGCATTATAAAAGCTGAACTTCAGGAAAGCTAGTGGCCTAGACCAAACAGCAGCAATCGCAATGAAACATTGCGCTGCAGAAATAACACCACTCCTTTGCAAATCATTTAAACTCTCATACCAGGAGTTTTCCCTACTGGATGGCAGTGCGGCCGAATGCAATTTATACCAAAAAAAAACGGCAGAAAAAGTATACCCAGCAACTATAGACATGTTACTTACTCTCTGCTCTGCATCTTGTCTAAAGTTATGGAGACTGTTACAAATGTGCAGATTCTGAAGTACTTGGACAAAAATAATCAATGATCAATGATCTCTCTCCAACACGGTTTCCGCAAATTCATAAAATATCTTCTGGCCTACGTTACCCATAAGTGGAGCAGATCAATGGAGCTTTATGGAGAGTTTCGAGTCATCATACTCGATATATCGAAAGCTTTCGATAGGGTCTGGCATGAGAGACTTCTGATCAAGCTCGCTGCTACCTATGGGCTGCCAATGGTTGGATGGTTTTATCAGGGGTTACTCCATATTTGAGGTGGTGGATGGATATGGTTCCGATGTGTTTACCACCAGTAGGAGCGTTCCACCTTTTTCCAATGCTATTCTTGCTGTACAATAACAGATTCTTGTAAACATCTTATCCTATTTAATCCTATCTACAGCTCCGCAGATGAAGGTACTCTTATTTTCTGCATCGAACCAAGCAAACCAGTACCATCCCAAGAAAACATTTGTGAAACTATCGACCTTAATTGCCTGTTCATGTTAATTATAATTTTATATTTATTCTAGGAGGAGAGAAACAAAGTCGGTTGGAGAAGCAGAGAAGGATCTGGAAGGCTCCGAAAGTGCATACGTTCCTTATTCCTACTATCCTATATATTTTCATCCTTATTCTTACTATTACCATTACCCATACGTTCTGGCCGGCAAATAGAGCCTATCAGAACTATCAGAGTTAACTCTATAGATATTGAATGTGTTTAACTAAAACTAATTTATTATTAGACGTAAATTATTCTAACTCAAACTAATAAACTATTTTCAGGATATTGTTATTTATTATGTTCATATAAAAAAATAAATATTCTCTGATTTTTATCTAAATGGTTTGATACTTTGGTTTGCAATGTATTTCGAGGAACACTAATGTTATAGGTTGACTTATTTTGGGGAATATGGCGGCACCAGTGGATTGAATATGAGAACGTAATAATTGACTTCAATTAGAATATTTGTTCAACCATATCCTATAACATAACTTGAGTGGTAATCATTAAATAGTCATGATTTCCTTGATAAACGCAACTGCTAAAAGTTTCATTATGTATGTCCTTGTGGTTTATCTTCAAGAATATAAACATTTTCAAACGAACACACTGGAAAAATCTACCCCGAAAAAATTCACTAGAAAATAAAAAATAATTGCGTTATTCATTAACGTATACTCTCTTAAAAATATGATCTTTTTCAACTCATAATTATTTATTTAGAACATCAATTACTGATAAACGGTTATAATATTGCGATATATTCTTTTGATAACTCTGTTCAACGGGCATTCAAAGAAATTTCCAGAGCATAAAATGACTATCTAGATTTTCTATTATGGGTTTGTTGGGCGACCGTTAATTGCCAATTGATGTCAGTATGTAACTATATCAAATATTTCCGTGGAAAATCCATAGAAAGGATGGCATTCGCAATCAGACAGGAAAATATGGATTCAAGATTTTATTTTTAATTAGGTCAAGTAATTCACAGATATTACAACAACGGATCTGTTTGTCTTAAACATTTTCTCTTGAAAAATCAAAACATTAAAGGCACCATTCTCTTATAACACAACAAAGTTCATCCACCATAACTGAAAATATATAATGAAATGCATTTTTGGCTATTTACCTTTCTTGTATAATAAACGACATCGCTAGGCTGAAGAGGATAACGAAACTATTTCTTATTGAGAAAATAGCTTGCAATCTTGATTATTTGTGTACTTGGGTCAAATTCACAAAATATATTATGGTCGGTCGATCTGCCAAATAAAAAACATTATTTTCATGCAGGCAGTTTCACAAATGAAACTCTTTAAATTCGCGGTGACGCGTTTCGATTTAATTTCAATTTCACAGTCAGACCATGATTTAAATATAAATCGAAACACGGGAGGGAAAAAAAGGTTTTATTTGTGAAACTGTGTGTTGAGTACACAATTATTTAATCAAAACGTTCTAACAACTTGGATTGCATAATCGCGGCGCCAGATGGTACTATGACGCAGCGATTTTAAACCTTTTCGCATTTACGACCCAATTATCATCAATTATAATTCACATCGTCCCCTCCCCCTGGATATAAGTTGGATATATTGTGCAGCTCGGATGTCATCATTTTTATACGTGTATTAAATCAGTACAAATGTATATGTTATGCCGAAACATAGGAAACGCTCACTGAGTAAAAAAAACGGACAGTGCTGAACGACCGGGTTCTGTTCGTCCTTGTTGACTACCACGTGTTGTGAACAATGCTTAAACGGCCTTAACGCATCCTGAATTACTTAGATATATCATAAACCAATTGTGCTTTCAATAATCAACTAGATCAACAGAAATAATACTGAACATTTGAAAACATTTATTGTATACTTCAAAATGAAGCTTTATTCATTAGGGAGTGAAAAATATAATAATAAGAAACAAGAATGGTAGTTGAGAAATGTATTTACTTGTTCCTGAGGGCACAATTGTTGTGGCATTTAGAATTGCACAACAACATACTAGGCCTGCTGTTGCACTTTGTTGTATTACAATATATTACAATTTATTCAATCATCTACTGCCGATAAAAGCTGTATGTTATGCCGATGATACCACATTGATTAGCCGCGAGAAATCTCGTTCGAATTTAGAAATTAAAATAGCGGAGAGTAAATCCGAAGCCGAGTTTTGGTTTACTCAAAATCATCTAAAATTAAACACCAACAAGACACAAGAGTTAAACATTCTGAAACTTAATATTCAAAATAATTTGAAAGATAATGTTAAGATACTGGGCATAACCTTAGATATGGGATTAAATTGGCATGCTCATATTAAAAACTAAATTGGCTTTGTCAGTATATGTCATTCGTAAACTGAAGACGTTAGATCGAGGACCATTTCAGCAGTGTACTATTCTCTTTTTTATAGCCATATAAACTGTGGTATTAGATTGTGGGGCAACTCGCCATATGCAGCTGATAATTTTAAACTGCAGAAGAAGGTTTTTCGTGCTACTGCGGTGCAGGATACAGGGACTATTGTAAGTCCCACTTTGTCACTGTACATTTACTCGCAACTTGTTGAGATCTATAAAAACAAGAATAATTCCAACCGAAATTCGAATTATCATTTTCACAATACCCGATCAGCAGACATCTCCTAGATATCGGCTAGAAAAGTCCTCTAAGAATTCTATAATATGTTACCAGTTCCTCTCAAAAATTTAAATCCTATGAAATTCAAAGCTTACATTTCTACAGGAAAATGCATTTTATACGATCCGTGAGTACATGAACATTCTCAGAGAGAAAAATATTTTAAGATAACTGTACTCAAGATGTTTGTATTGCTGTTTTCTACTTTTATGTGTATATGTTAATCTGTTGAATTTTATTTTATTTTCTTGATTGACTTGCTACAAATATGAACGTTTACATATAGTATTGGAATGAAATTCTATTCTATTCTAATCAATATTGTGTACAATGGAACATACAAAATTCATTATTTGATCTAGATGAAATAGCCGAAGTATTAATCAAATTTAAAGAACAACTGCGAACGTCGGAGAAGGAGATATAATTTGAATCAGCGAAGGCGACTTTAAAGTCTTCCTAGCATTTTTATTTGGTTCCTAACTTATACAAGGTGGATTTATTAATGCTTAGGACTACAGATAGAACACTTCTAGGCACAAGCCGCTCGCAGTCGACATCAGGACCTTCCATTAATAAAACGCCTCTCTAATTTTGTGTTTGGACAGACTTCATAATTCAAAATTCCGCTTGGCTTTGCTCAACAACATCGACAGAACTTCTCTCGATGACAGCCGTCCGATAGCCTAAACAAGAAACATGTTTTATGAGCTTTCTAAATTATGCACAATGTGTGGTGGTCATTCTAGTATTGCTCATAATGCATCGTCCTCAACCCTCAACAAGAACGCAAGAACAACCAGAACGTGAAATATCAGTTTTCGGTATTTCATCATTAAGCACTGCCCACAACGCATTGTCTATTTTTTCGGTCAGAGCATATATATATATATATATATATATATATATATATATATATATCCGAAACCAGGGGGTGTTTAAAAGCCTACTTTTCTTGGATGAATTTTGTTGTGGTTACAAAGTCATGCCTTTGAAAACAACCTAAACCTATTGTTCAATAAATCCTATAATGTAAAATGTTTACTCTATTTATACACTGTTATTTTTATAGTACTACTTCACTACCATTTGAATGAATTGTACATATTTATACAATTAAATTGATTGCAGATCGCACAACTTTGTAAAACTGTCATTTTCTGACTACCTTTCTGATTTGCACTGTAAAAAAAAATGTTTTCAATGCAAACAATTGATTATTTCATGTAACAACATCATGGGTTCGGGCTCCAGGCATGAAAAATAGGAATTTTGTTCAAACAGGAATGTAAAAAGCATAAAATCAACAAGGTGCAATAAATGATTATTTTATAAATTCTATAATATTAACAGATTAAGTATAAATGTGTAGCACAAAAATAATTTGACCCAATTTAAGGGTTGCAAATGTCGTAACGACCTGGGTATATACTCCTTGTTATCATTTTATGCTTTTCGCTATATTGCTATGAAGGAGTATCTTCGTGTATCTATCAAAAAATAACGAATGTATGGTTATTGTAGCATCAGAAAGTTGGAAGAGGAGTTAGTGTTAAGCCTAACTTGTGTTGTACAGCTATAATTCCTGACCCATGTAATATGTGTGTTGAAAAAGTAAATGTGAATATCCAGTTACTCAATAATTATAGGTATATTCATAAGCGATCAGCTTTTCCTAGTTTCTCATGCTTAATGAGTTAAAATATTAGAAAAGTTTCAAATTACTGTGGATGTCCTGATAATTTTGTAGTGTATTATCTTTTTAGGAAACAATCCTAAATACACTAAAAAGTGACAAACACTACACAGTTTTACCACCAGTTTAGCGAGTGGTTAAACTGTTGTGTTTGTAATGGCTGCGTCAAAGGATTCAGTATCACATAAATGAAAAACGATTTTGGAAATGTATGCATCTGAGTATTCTCCAAAAACCTAACTTTCTGTCATACGTTTGACGGAAAATTCATCATTTTGAATCACCCAACACACTGAAATTACATAGGTAATTTTGGTCTTTAAATGTGTGTACCATTGGATCAATTGAAATAGGTATTTCTATATATCTTATATAAAACTTCATTCTAATTACAACTATGCTTATATTATTGCTTGTCCAGGAAATAAAATTAGATGTAACAATTTAGGTGTTCAATAGATTCAAAATCACCATTATAATACAAAATAACTATAGTATTGCTTCTTGGTTACCAAAAATATCACCTTATGTTTTAAATAAGCGAATGACTTGTGCAAAAATATGACTCTGATGATAAAGTCTTATATTTTGAGATTTTAATACAAGCAAATGAAGGATTTGCTTTAATCTTTAAGAGAAGAGCTGCTTCGGTGGTTGATGGTTACTCCAAGTATCATTGGGTGTATAAAAATTCTCCTTGTTCAGATGCTGCTCCACATAGTGTATATACTTCAATGTAACTGGTATTGAAGTAGTTGGAGCAACAATATCAAAATCTCTAGTACACAGTATGAATAATCAATCTAAAGATATAAATGCGTCACATCTCTTATCACTGAGTAAAACTTTTCTTGTCATGATCTTTATTTTACCAGAAGTACAATGCTTGAATGTTACCATTATTTATTTGCCTTACGATCATCGTAATAAGAAAAGTTGACATCACTCTAGGTTTAGACAGAAATGAAATATGAATATATTCAGGACTATACGTCTATCAAAACATTTTCATTAAAATGTGTCCTCTATTCAAACTATCTATTAATCTGCATTTTTGAATTTGATAAAATTAAATACAAGATTTAAAAGCTACATTAGTAAATTTAAAAATATACAGAGCTTTGATCAGAACATGAGGGACATCTAAACAATTATTATAAGCAGTCAATCAAAATCAATCTCAAATTAGAAGACTTCACTTGTGAAGCATTTCGTGCCGCTGAAAGGATGAATTCTAGTTCACATTACCTCCAGGATTAAAATAATGCAGGAGAGCTAACACATGTTGAAAGTTGATATGTTGTTAAATTACGGAATTTTTAAGTTTAGGTTGTTCTATTTTTTATACAAAATCAAGGAACTTACACCCGATATTCGCGCTTCATTTCAAAGTATCCTGATTGAAAATGAAGATTGGACCAACATTGTATCAGCTTCCATCATTTACTAAAAATTTACAACGAAAAAAGTAAAAAATAGTGTAATGCTAAAATACTACACGTATATGGTAATTTGAAGGTTGTAAACATTGGGGATATAATTCTAAAATCGGTTCTATATTGTATTAATCACAGTTCAAAGTATATCTTTTATACTTGCACGATTTTTTTATACAAAAATTTTGAAATTTGGAAGTATATAAACATCGATTCGCTCCATTGAGTTGGTCGAAAAATATGATGACTGTTTAAATGATCAAAATTCATAGCCCACAACTTACAGTGGGGTACTCAGTGTACTCCTATATGACTATATATTAATTTAAACAGCAGGGCCATCAAAAATAAGAAATGTATACATATTAGCTTCTTCACACAGCAATTATCAAATATAATGAAAAATATTTCATTTAGATTGTAGATGCTCTCATTTGTGCGAATTACTAAAGGGTTTCACAAATAAATTCGTTTTTTGTGACGCGTTTCGCTTCAATATTTAAAATATTAAAGCGAAAATTATAAACGATAATAATGGAAATAATGGAAACGAAATTACTACTATTTGTGAAATCTGCTGTGTAAATTGCACAATTTTGTCTTAAAGAAATATTTTAGTTCTCTTGCCAGGAATTAGGTTGCAGAAATTGTCACTGACGATTATGATGATAATATCGATATATCATATTCCTTATTTTTGGACGCTCCCTCCCCATGAAATTGAGTTCAAGGTGAATCATTAATTCCTTTCCAGATACAAGGTTGATTCAGCAAATTCCATTTGTCTTTGCAATATAAGAGAAAATGGCTAAAAAACGTCGTAGTACATAGTGCCCCTTCAACAAGAGAAGGAAGGGTTTGTTCCTACCAAATAAATAAGGAAGATGAGCATACTCTATATCTCAAAAGGTATGAAGATCGCACAAAGATAAATAGTCATGGAACTTTGGAATATCATAAATTTCAATATACTTCAGCGTTCACAGAAGCCCATCATATTGTATATAACTACATATACTTTGATTTGTATGATAAAATTAACAAATTTTCTCACTGTTTATGTCGATGAAATACGATTAATTTCACCAATTTATTCGCGGATATCTTGCGTTATTAGATAATTATTTCTGTCATTGTTACAATAAGATATTTTTCAGTAATAAGCTGAAAGTATAGCTCATCTGATTGAATTTTTTAAGTTTGCTTTTAATATTCAGACCTGAATATGTAAAAATGGGGGCTTTTTCGTTCAGGTTGGAAATATGTAATAAGATTACACCTTTTTGAGTATTGTCTAATAAGTTAATCATCAGTGACCTTTTATGCTATTGCTACAGGAAATCTCTTTGGCATTAGTTTGCAGAATAGCTTTTGAGATTTCTCATATTCCAGCTAATTAGATATTAAATCTTTTGAGACTATCAATCCAGGCGCACATTAAGAGGCTTGCGACGAAACTGGTGCAGTACGAGTACAGCAGAGCACGGGTCTTTTTCATTAGGTAGAATTGAATCTAGGCAAAACTGGGTCGCGTTGAAGTTTGTGTTGAAGCAGTATCTAGGACAGCTTATTCTTCCATGTGCGATACAGCTGTAATATTTTATACAAATAAATGATGACAATTGAAGAGAAAAAACTTTTTTCGCCTTAAAAATATGGCTTGCTTCTATATACCTTACATCCTTCAGAGGATATTTTTGTATCTTATTGAGAACTTGAATACACTAAAAATACCATCTATGTTATCTGAAGGACCTACGAATCTTCATGAAATAAAGCTAATAAGTGTGTTAAAAATGAGAGCGCTATTATTAGAGCAGCACCACGAAGCCGGTTGCTAAAGTTGTCCCTCAATATTTTGCTCTGCAGCTCCAACATCATGAAGGATACATCCATTAGCGTTAATCGAAAACGTAGCACCTCTACTTGTTAGCGTTACAGTATTTCACTGGACTTCGAGCAATGTCAGGGATATGCTCCTAGTTTTGATATTTCGTATTTATATACCAAAAAAATATTTATTGCACCTGACAGAACATAACCCCATAGAATTTTTTTAACTCTTGATTTGAATAAATGTTGTTCATATGACATATGTGATAGTATATTTGATTCATCATATTTGTCCTTGCTGTAGGTATATTTTGTTCATTCAACGGTCAGAACATGTGAAAATCAGTTTTTCATATAGTCTAACGGACGCGATTTCTGTAAAACTATGTTCTAATATTCATTTGAACTGCGAAAAATACCAAATTGTTTTATACTGCGCGAGCCCATAATATATTCTGTTTTTACGTTGCATATATCCTAATGTGCGCCTGAGATTTACTGCCCAACTTTTAATCCGAATTCACAAGTGATAAATGAAAACTTGCGGATGATTGTTTTGATGTACGTATTATGAGTATGTTAGGAATACTACAAACATTCATGGTATACAAATATATCACACTGAATACAGTTATCAAGCCAGGTATCAATCGGGGTGCTGAAACCACAACAATCTTTACAACATTATCACAAAGACCAACTGTTATATACTTCCCAAATTGCTAGAAAATTATACACACAACCGTTTTGTTACTCCCATTACAGTCTCATAATTCAGATATACCTAACTGACGGACGACGTGTCGTCCATCATCTCTCGACAATCCTACTGTAAAGTACGAAAGAATAGCTGATGATCCATACCAACAGAACTGTAGACGATGATTGTGCTCTCAATGATGAATTTGTTTCGATACATTTACCTGCGAATAAAAGAAATGCATTTGGATTAGTTTATACTTTGATGTTGCGTAAGTTTTCTGTACGAGAGATGAATAAAATGCGCCCTGCAATCCTTGAATGTCCCGACTACAGAATTTCTCCAAGAGGTGACAGTTCCTCGCGAATAATTTGAAAGCGTTGGTACTCGATATAAATAAGAGTCCAGCATTGATTGAGTTTGGTCAGTCTGTCAGTTGGTCTATCAGTTAGACAAAAGTTAAGCATGTATTAGAAACTCCGTTTCGTATTTTGTTCGAGCTCATCCCCAAAATTATTTTGTGTGTGTTTGTGTGTTTTAGGATTTGGCGTAATACAAAAAAATAGAGGGGTAGGTTGCAAACAAAATTCGGTTTTAGTCATGTAGTACCTTCTCTTATCGTCTTGTATATAAATATATACCAATACGTAAGTTCTATCAATATCCCTGAATAACATTACAGACTGATTTGTCTCTGAATAATGTTGTATTCAATTTTGAGACCCTACTGTATGACACTATACAGAGCGCTATATATCACTTGAAATTTCATGATAAAAATCAGGGTATTTTGTTCCATACTAATGTATGTCGATCAACGGCAGACATTGAACATTCAATTTTCCACCACCGCATTCACATAAAGAGGCGAAATATATGGTACCAAGGAATCTTTGAAAAAATCAACAACTTCACTATGACGAACAATGCTATTGTAACCAGCAGAATATTGTATCTAACTAGTTGACTCCCTTATTCCAATTCTAACTGTTGCAGTATGTAATAGAAATTATTAACTTTTTTGGTAATTGCCAGTATGAATACCTCGTATGATATAAATAATTTAGTATCAGTTTAACGACCTTCAGGTTTGTACCTAGGTTCTACTTTCTCGAATAATATTTTTTTCAGGCGATAAGGTAGCAGTCATTTGAGTCAATTGTATGTGGTGTTAATCAGCGGTCAGTAGGAAGTATCTTGATGCAAATAAACAACGGTACCAGTTTTGGAATAATTTAGCTGAATCTAATCAACGCAAATTAAGCTAGCTGATACGTACTAGCGATTTAACAAGTTTGATCAATATCCGCTGGGCTCTTTTCGATGTTCAATCAAATCAATTTTTTTCCTTGAACTTCTTGTATTTAGGAGGCGAAGCTTTAGAATATGTATATTTTAATGAAATTTTATGTTCATCTCTACGAACCCAATTAATCATTAAACCCAAACAACCTGTATTTTTGATGATACACAATATATGCAGGGTAGTAGATAGTGAGTTCACAGCGTCATAAAAACACTCGATAGCTTGTAAACGGTAATTCCCGAAAAACAATCGTTAGCACTATATCGATATTAAAAAGAATGGGAGCAATTTATTATTATTTTTTCGAAAAATATATATGGCAAAAAATACAAAAATAAAGAAAATCGCGTTATTCACAAAACAATTGCGTACCTTTGAAACGTTAGGTTTTTGTGAATTGTAACTGATTGATGATTATATCATCATTTTTGTTTACCTACCTGTACTACTGATATTGAAGATAAGCTCGCCAGTGATACCTGGCTTGACGAGACGGTTACAGCTCTCTGGGGATGTGGAAAACATGACTCCAGTAGTTGA
The DNA here is from genome assembly GCA_949316355.1 of Bruchidius siliquastri. Taxonomy (NCBI): domain Eukaryota; kingdom Metazoa; phylum Arthropoda; class Insecta; order Coleoptera; family Chrysomelidae; genus Bruchidius; species Bruchidius siliquastri. Next base: position 12,838,217 of record OX438534.1, on the reverse strand, counting down.
TTCCTTATACATGAAGCAGTACCTTCTGGCTCCGTGCGACGCCCTGCTCAACGGGGTTGTGATCAAAAAATTCGTGCCATTTTCTTCCCAGCCTCCGTGGCACGAATATGCTGGAAGGAAAAAATTGAATTGAGGAGCGTTGATACATTTTCATGACAATGATTTCATGTTACCAATTATGAGCTCAAAATATAACCATCTATTTTATATACAATCTGCCTGTAAAAAGTTGAACCACAAAGATCTTTCCCATTTCTAAGTTTTCGAAAATTGGTCTCAAGAACTTTCTAGAGTGCACCTTATTTAATTTCTGCATATTTGTGAAGTTTTGTATCATTTTAGCGTCTACGTAAACATTTTTGTTGGGTTATCCACTGAATAACAGTATTTCTTCATTTCATCCAACGAATATTAAATGTTTCTTAGATTATTTGAAAATTGGATTTGTCGCAAAACAAGTTTATATTAGTCCATAGAAAGTATCAATGCTAAATTATATTACTTCAATTCATTATATTTAAATAAGATCTTCGCGAGTATAGTAAAACATCATCTAAGAACATTTATTCTCAGTCAAATTGTTTGAAGTTGTCGACTGTTATGAAAATTAATGTAATAAAAAGCTTGTTATGCCTTTTTGAGACTGAATTTACTTCACGAACAACATCATCAGCTTTTTAAGACTTTTTAGACTGTTGACTACAAGTACAATAATAAGTTTGACACTATTTTGAACCCTCTAGCCAATATTGACCTTTTTGACCATATTATGCATTTTTTATATCCGCTATGAGGATATGCCTGAAACAATCAATTTTATTCAATTAGTCAGCAAATTAAATTCTAAACAAGCTCCTACAACATATTGTTAATTGAATTGAGTATGACTGACGCGAAAATTATTTTTATCGAATTAAATATAAAAAAAAACATAATCAAGAGGACGATATTCAATAACAGGGCTAAAATATGTTCAGAATAATGATTTCATTTAATTTGTGAGTTGAAGCTCATGTTGGAATCTATCCTGAAATCTTTTCTAGTAAGACGGACTTACATGTACGAAACACTAGCTTTTTATTTCTTCGATTTTATTAATTTTCCCAGATTATGTACATACAAACATTCTTTGAGCGAGTAAGACAATATTGTATAATATAATGACTATTTCCACAGACATATTCTTGAATTGAATATATTTAAGGTTGACGCTGATGATTATTAGGGTTACGCCATTAAAACGGTAGTTCGGCACACTGCGACTAGATGGAATATTATTAGTTTTCAACTTTATTCAACATATTGTTTGACCAAAATCTACAGCGTAAGACAAATTATTATAATATATTGATTTTCGACGTTCATCAGTATAATCAGACTGATCCTACATATAAAACGCAATTAGAGTTAAAAATGCCATATTTTACCGAATTGGCAACAACATCTCAAATATAGTGGACGTATAGAAAATGACGCCTGTTCATCACACGTCCACACGCAGGAGATCAGAACAGTATCAGCAGTTTACATGAGAACCTGGTAGAATTGATCATGGTAAGTAGTTATTTAGGTATTAGGTGCCTTTAAGTATAATATAAAATAAAAGGAGTATCTTCTGAATTAAGAATTTTGGAAGCATTTTATGATTATAATTGTGTTTGATACATGCATTTCAAGCAGATCTCTAATAGAAATTCGGTGATTCTCACAAGTTTTATTGATCTAACTTCCCACGCTATAGGTGAGAGAATTTCTTAAATGAGATAATACCCTATTTTGACATTTTATAGTGGACATATCACGAAAATACATACAACACTTATTTCCGTCGGCCTGCCTGTCATTCTGTGTCTTGTCATCTTTGTAACGATGTAGTCTCAGTAACCGTTGCACATAGTTTTATGATATTTGGGAAGGAATATGATTTAGTTACTTGCTATCTGTGACTGCAAGCAATTTAGCTATCAACGGTTCAACAAAACAATAACCACTTTTAGATGAATGAACTGATCTAATTTTCCTCTTCTTAGTGCCCCATCTATTATACTAAAAACCTATTTAATTTTTTTGAAAAGTTTGTTTCTCTATCTCGATTATCCAATAATTAGTCATGGGCTGACGCCATGACTAACTAAACGTGAGACATCTGTAATAAACAACATAAGACACACAGACCTACAGCAACGTGCAGACAAAAAAAATGGCTATGGGGAATCAAAGCGCGATCAAAATCGCTTGACGTATAACATACTGCTTATAATTTCAGTTAATTTTATCGGTAAACAATTTTTTCAAGTGTCATATCTTCCCCTCATAATTAATCTATTCTCTGCGATTTTCAGGTAAACGGTCAATAACCAGGCGGTGTTCCCTCTCAGTACACACAAGTGGCCGTATGTCAACCTCGTTGGCTTTCCCCCTAATATGCGCATGTTTAATGTATCGTAAAATTGTATTTGCACGTTGAGCAACTATGGTTAAAACGTATATTGGAGTTGACTTTGGTATTAGCTATGCGAAGCTAATACTGAGATCATTTAGGGGATTACCATGAGCGAGTCATATCAGCAAATTAAGGATTACATGCTTGGTTTAAACTGTGTTCTTGTAATTCCTCGGCAGCTTTATTACTGTAGGACAAATTGATATTTTTTTAAATATATTTATATTCAAAACAATGTCGTGTACTTGGAGGATGTGTTTATATTAGCTTATGGAACTTCGAAATCGAAGTACTGATTTGATTTTGAACTTTTTTTATTCAGGGGAATGTCTTGCAGCCAGTGGGTAAAGGACAAGAAGGGGATGGATGAATTTAAAATCTACTGTGCTATTAACAAATGAAGACACAGCTATACTCTATTCTATAGATACTATTATGTCGAATGTTCAACCGGGCTGTTTCATATAATAACAGCAAAAGTTCAAGAGTTGCCAGTACAGCAAATACTAGGGCGGCCCAAACGACGCATTCTCACAAGGTCGAACTAACAACGGCTTGAAACAGCCTCTTTCGAAAGTCATTTTTTTAAGGTCAATGCGGATGCGGTGATTCTGGAGCGGTATGGCTTTCTGCCTTTGCGAAAGGTTATCTATAAAAAATATATTATTGTATGCACGTCATATAACCATTATAAAATTCTATACAAAACGTCGAACGTGGGGATTTAAAGAGCTGGAAAAGAATATTGTGCTACTCGATCGAACTGAGATTTTTTCCATTCCCTCGTGAAAAATTTCATATGTTCTTTCTCGAACTTTTCCAGAAATATGGTGTTAATATGATATTGATAATTTAATTAAAACGTATGCAAATTCAATCATGAGTATCAACAATTTTCATATTGGTGACCTTTTACGAACGCAGGAAGTGCCGTGAGGAAATGTAAAACGGCGAATAACCTCTCCAAGAACATAAGAACACAGTAATTTTTTTTGTTCCATTTGAAGTTTCAGAAGTGGACCCAAATTGATAAATATTGTTTTCAACATGATGAGATTTACACGCGTTTTTGTCAACACAATTTCTATAGAATTTGTTATATAAAATTTAAAATCCAATTTTTAATAAGTAATTCTTCTAACAGGCAAAAATGTATGCAACTTTTAGACAAATAAGTCTACATGAGTACAACATCTCTTGGGGTTTACATTATCGTCCAACTCACGTAATAGGTTTCAAGACCGCAACTCCAAAAGCATTGAATATATTTTTCTAGAGGTTTTTTGGTGTTGTTCTATTTTTGCTTTCCTTTTTTTTCTGTGAGTTAAGGACCATTGTTACATAAGTAGAAATATACATTATCATAAAAAATTTGGATCATAAAACTCACAGGTAATCAAATCGGGCGATGAGCAGTCTGTCCGAAACTCCATGGTGTCAAAGCTGTTGCAGCCGATGATGAGGTTCGTGATGCCCGGATCTCTATCACAGTCAGTGCCTTCTTGATCCACACGCTTCACCCTGTGCTCTCTCGTGGACCTGTAACAGGATGTCAATATTTCATGTATATCAGTTTTAAATACGATACAACAGTATGGTGGGGAATTGATTCACTGCGCTTTTTTGACAGCTATTTTTTTACCACATCTGCGAATTCTTTAATATCAAATCTTAAAATATCCACCTACTGGAAGGCAGGAAATGCACAATATAGTGTTCCAGCCAATGGAAAGAAGGACTTTATCTCATGTCAGGGATTCGATATATTTCGTGGGAATACTCTGAGAGATAAACTTAACCTCAGAGGAACGTTAAATTAGTATCGATATTGTACATCTGCATACAAACATACCAGAGGGATGAAAGCACTAGAGATAATCCAAAAGTTGAAAGAATATCAGACATTACAAGAAATAACAAACCAGCAACTGGCGGGTGTAATAAAACTTTCTGACTCAACAAAAATAACTATTCTTTGAGGAGAAGGAGGATGATGGTCTACCTATCGGATAATGGCTTTGTACAGTCCTCACGAGCATATACAGACCAGTACGTGTACCATACGAGTACTTCAACTCACCCGGTAGCAACGAAGGAATTGATTATATTTTCGTGAGTATCAACAACAATGTTTACAGCAGCAATAATAAACAACATAGAATGACTGCATTCAAACCGAAATGGTTCAGAAATGCTTACACATCCGTCGTTCGGTGTGAGTCAACGCAATGAACCGCGCTGCCATTCAGAGATCGGACGGTAGGGTGGTGCGCGATGACCGGGTGGAAAATGTATAAGCATTGTTACTGGAACATCTTCAATGTTAACAAATTTCAAATAACTGTCTATATTTTGTCCGGTAATTCTTGGCCGCTCTAAACTCGGAAAGGTTTTTTTCGGATTTTGAGGTAGCTAGTATGACAAGGGCAAAAAAGCTTAGTAGTTTCAGAAATTTGTTTCAGTGGTTGCGAAGTCAAAAAATTAAAACGCTAAAACATATTTTTGTGACGTTTCTGACGCCCTTGATTGGGTAGGGGGCGATATCAAAATGTGCAGGTGTTGGTAGAATAAGTTCTATCATTTGGAATAAGCTGAGACCGGTAAAACTTCGTACTTGTTAAACACATATTACTGTTCACATATTTTCATTCAAACCACAAAGACCTGATTCTCTTTAATAGCTGTGTCATACCATATTGTAGATTACTCATTTTAACTGAATAGATATCATAAGCAATGACATCAAATAGCTATGAATCTGTATTGCACGTGTAGTTGTATTATTTTATTGAAAAATTTGATTGGATTTAAGAGCTGCTAATCCACTTCAAGCAAGGTCTAAAAATATTTTGTTTTTTTTTGAATTATAAAAGGTTTAAGGTTTTTCAATCATTTCCATCTATAAACAGTTCCAAAATTCGATTCAAATCCTTATTAATAACCTGATATCATTATGTGGGAAGTACAGCATCAACGTACTTAGTGCTATTTTTCAATTTGAACTAGTCAAAACTGTTTATACATCCATTTTGAACATATATATTTTCGAATTGGATACCCTCGCCTTATCTCGGATATCGGAAAGTTAAAGTAAAAAAGTAGCTTTAACCAACGTTGACACGGCCTCAAAGTAAATAAAGGCGATAGAGGGCCCCTACGACGTCTATAACAAAGGTAAACAGTCCTATAGAGATTGACTTTATCTTACATGAACACCACAATTAGCCTTCGATGTCTGAAGACTATTAATGATACTAAGCACCTATTTTCCAAACTATACACGTGGCTCGTTATAATTAATCATTAAACTTCTACTCTTGGTCACCGAGCTGCACTGAAAAACGACTAGGCTTAGACTAGCGCGAATATAGGGACTGTCAGTTGTTCTGTGCACCAGTGAACATTGGAGTCGGATAGCTTCTATTCCTCCTATTATTTCAGTTATCAGCAACTAATCTTATTGTATCTTACTATTGAAAACTTATACACCAAATAGTAAAATCAATATCGCGTAAAAAGTATTTACTTCATTAATTCGATGTTTTAACTAGTACTTTTATAAAAAGCATAAGGCAGGGTGGAAGGTCTATTGCGTGCTATACTACAAAAGAATCATCATAACGGTTAAAAAATCAATTATTTGTATAAATTTGTTATTGTTCCTGGGACATTTTTAACAAAACAATGTATTCAATAAATTTTAATGAAAATTAGAATTCAACATAATAAAAAACATAACTTATAGATCGATTCTAGGAAATGTATATTTATGACGCGTACAATCTTATCAATATCGCCTTGGGACGTGCTTTTCAGTAAACTCTGCGACACAACCTTCAATAGATAATGTATAGTTCAACCGAGAAACCACCCTACGGAATAAACGGTAAAAGTAGTCTTACGCGTATTGCGCTGTGAGTAAGACGGAGATAGATAGTATTAGTTCAAGATTGCCAGCATTACAAAAAACACTGTTGGTAAATGAAGCGATTGATTGATTTTAAATGAGGTACAACTTTACGGTATAAATGGTAAAAGTAACCCTAACCCACGTATCGCGCTGTGAGTAACACGGAGACGTTTGCTTGTACAGTGCAGAGTATGCTTGTAGAAAAGTACAACTAAAAAGTATACAGACCTCCCCCTACGCGAAGAGATCTCCGCATGGCCATTAAATAAATCAGTTGCACTTCGGTGCACCAAGAACTTATTGCTGTCGAAGTACACGTTGTCTGCTACGTTCGTGTACTTGGGGTTGGCATTGATACCAGCGTGCTTAGTGTGCACTAGGTTTACCACTTCAAATTTGCCCATGTACGGGCAGGTACGTGTTTCTGGGGATGTGGCTGGAATAAAAGAAAATCAAGATAAAGTGCATCTAGCTGCAAAAAATTATTAGGCAAGTGTATCACCAATTTGTTGTATACTTGTTTGTTGGCTAAAATTTGATACAAGGGTGAAAAATGTGCGGCCTTGAATGTGCGCTTTGCGAGTTTTTGACATTTTACGGTGCAAATAAAAATTATTCGAAATATATTTTCCTGACGAGTCATAAAATATACATTACGGAAAATCATTTCACTCATTCAAGTCAATCTGTCGGTCTATCAGGTTGGATGTTCTCCTGTGGTGGATAAATGGATTTTACATTGTATTGGGTTTCAGCGTTAAAAATAAATTGGATTATAACTGTGACATTTATGACACAATTTTTTTTTGTCAGTGATACTAGTATTTTGTTTGTTTAAAGTCATACAACATTTTTTAGACCCATGAAACAGTCCTGAAATATGAAGTAATTTTGTAAATTACATCCATGGAAAAAATATCATTTCGGTCATAACGTTATTCGTTATTTTCCTAGCAAAACATATACATACTTCAATATAAGAAGTATCTACTCAATAGGGCATTGATGACCTTTACTTTACTTTGATTTGTAGTTCGTTTTGGAGCAAGTGCACATGTATTTATTGAGAGCATTTCAGTCGAATTTCCAGTATTTGTTTTTAACTAATCTTTGCGATTTCTTATAACTTTCAAAACGCCTGATGATAAATGAACTTCTACTTCTATATTCAAATATCTATTCATGCAATGCTTAAGATACTTACTAACTAAAGTGAGGTATGACAAGCCGTTTTTGTCGAAATAGCTATATCCACAAGCATCCTCTCTTCTCTTTGTTTGCGATCCCATTTGGACCTCTATCACATGAGCTTCTCTTCGATAAAACGCCATGCAGATGTAACCATTTTGACTGAAAATATTTTAATTAGAATGCATATACCTTGAACAATTTTTTTTGTAAAACATAAAATAAGAATTAATTGATACTGAACTTTCCGCGCTGCACGCCGTAATGCTATCTTTTATTGCCAGGAAATATCATTATCTGATATAATAACTTCAGAGCCCGCTTTTTTCATTTTTCGTGTGAGTCTGTGGTCGAGCAATACTTTATTCATATAGATAGTACTGATATATCGTAGACTAGATAGTCCTCGGAATCTTATGTGGTATAAACAGAAACGCGCAATTTGGTTACATTTTGCTTGGTATAATTGTAAATGGTGCAAATCCCCTAGGAATATTTTTAACTGCCTTTCAATTAAGCAAGCTGAAACATAAAAAATTGCATGCAAGCACATTCGTAGTAATGTTTATACGTGTATAAAAACTTTTATATCCCCTTATTTTTTTTTTGGCTACGCCTGAAAATTATCGAAAACACGAGAAACATAAAAAACAAATTTTGTAGAAGTTCTGGTATGTTTTTACTTCCGCCGCCAATGAATCAAGTTATAAAATGAACACATTACCGACTGCGTACCAAAGTGTCATCAAAATTGGTGAAGCGGTTACCGAGATTACACGGTGACAAGAACGCTAACGCATGACACATCGACAGATGCCATAAATCAAATAAAAAATATATTGATTGTTATGTAATGTATTAATTTATCAATTCTTGCAATCACAATACTTTGGTCGAGCATAGCGTATAAAGTAAAATTGAACAATGTATTATTTAGAGGTGTTATATCCATTTCTGAATCCAAGTATGATAGTGATGTATATTATTTATTTATTGAGCCTAAAGCATGATTGATAACAGGTTCCAGTAAAATATTTTATGAACCTAGCAACGAAGACCATGGGTATGTTTTTCAACAATGTATATGTGTGTACATTGAAACTATAATACATAACTATAATTATTAATTTATCCATTATGATTATTTGGAATCATTTTCGTACCATCCCGTAGTAAAGTGAGCAACCAGCACTACCATACTCTCATCTCTGTTGGTGTACTTGATTTGTACACAAACCACCTTCATTTCCGTTCCGGATGAATTGGTGATTTTGAGCGTAGAATTGCGATGATGGAAGCTGTAGGTGGCAGAGTAGTCTAAGGTATGCCAATGGTTGTAGTTTGACAGCCAGAAGGGGAAGCGGCACTTGCTTTGGAGAGGTGCTGGAAAAAATGGACATTTAGTAATATTGTTGGTGTTGATAGTATAACAATTAATGATAACAATGATAACTTCGTTGAATGATTAATGGGGTCCAATAGATTGGCCCAGTATTTACGATTACGATATATTCGCTTGGAAATATCATTTTCCGATATAACGGAATCAGAATTTTACTTGGTTGCTTGTACACCCTCAAACTAAACTTAATTATTTTTACACTTATCCTGTGGGTCTGAATTTAAGCGGAATACCTTTTAATAGAGTTTGGCACTGTTGTCTAAGACGCTGGTTAGTCCTTGTGAAGTGTTAATTATGGCTTTCATGCTACGTAAACAAAAAAAATTGGTGCAATCTCCTCAAAATTGTTCTAATTTTTTACCAAATGAACAAGGACTCAAGAAACATTAAAATGGAATGCCTGTACTCCTGGTAGAATTAAATCAGAAATAATTGTAAACTGAGTAAGGATGAGATTTGAATACTTCATAGAACTTCAAAGCTTTCTAAAATTGTTGCTTGTCAATACACGAAAAATAAAAAAAACGTTAGAAATACGGTAAACGAAGGAATATAAAATGAGAGTTCTCAAATATTGTTTAGCTACTGCATTATTAATTTTTTTGTTCGCTTTATAAGGCTTTTTAGCGACTCCATTTGCACTAGGGTTAATGGAAACCCCTAGGAATCATGAAGCATCACCAACAAAAAGTTATTAATATATTTCATGTAATAAGATATTCCATTCCTTAAGCTGTTTAATTCTTTTAGTACCTATATATACAATTTTTTAAGAGTAATTCAATACGGAAAGTTATAGTAATGTTTCGATAAAAGGTATGTTCAAATAATCAGTCTTTCTACAATCTACTATCGTGTATTATTTTATTAAAATTGTGAAGTCTATTGTCGTCGCCTCCTTTGAAATTTATATTGAGCAATTTGATTAGCGAAACTTTATGAGAACTCGTACTGCTGTTAGTCGATTTGAAGGCTCTTGATTCGATGTGACGTCCTATCACTACGTGTTAAATTGAAGATTTATGGTTAAAAAAATATGGAAATTCCAATTAAATCAGATTATTACACATAATAATTTCGTTATGCTTCCATATTGGAGCAAGAAAGTATGATATTCTATGAAACGATCATATTGTTTATGGATTATTAATTCATTGCTAACCTCTTTTGAGAGTCATCGTCCTACTCCCTTCTGTAGCGCTAAATAACCCATTGCAAGTAGCATCTCCACTTTGCGCCACCCTGTAGTCTACGCTATCCTCTCCCTCGGAGGCTTTCTCATATACGAAACATCGGAAACGGTCTTCGTTAGATGTGGCATGGTTATGGTGTAGTTTGCCAACTAGATATCGGCTACTTCCTTCTTTCCATACCGCTAGACATTCTAGCTCTTCAACTAGATTTAAAAATAGTGAAATGATTTAATGCAGTACATCAGATTACGTAAATACATATTTTAATTTAGATTTTTTGCTATTCACTACGTGTTCAACTCTGATGAAATTTAGGAAGAGACCTGCTGTAAGGGTCCATAGCAGTGCTAACTTATTCTTGAAAATGGTTGATTAGAGATAAAGTAACTAGCAAAACAAAAATTCAAAACTCCCAAAAATTTCATTTTTGTACATTTATATAGTCTTCGGTCATTTTTATACTCATCGTATTAATACAGTTATATAAAAAACACAAAAAAAACTTTTTACTGTGCACAAACATTTTTATATTTAATAAATATTGATTTTTCATGTAGAACGTTCTCTGTTTGTCTTGTCATTTGATATGAAGCAATACGTGAATACGGCTCTTTTGTTAACATCCCTAATCAAGGTTACGCTGGATAACTGGCAAGGGTGTATGCTTTCACCATTTTTTGTAATACCTTCGTCAAGGTAGTTGAGGCAACCGCAAGGGGTATGTCAATACTATTATCATTAAGAAGGAAAAGATGAGCAAGTGAAATAGTGGAGTATTTGGCATTTCAGCAAGATGTAATAAAACATCGATTGATGTACTAATCAATTCTCTTGAAAACAGCCGGCTAAAGGTAAGTTTGAATTTTTACTGCGCCACTACAGTAGAAGCATCGTGATGTTTTCTGAAATGAGATAAAGCAGATAAAAACGATGTATTTTGGCTCATTAGAAACAGGGCATAGAGACATTTTCGTTTGTCTCGTTTCTTCCATACGTACTTTAAGCCAGCTTAGTTTCAGAATTGCTATGGAATTTCGAAAATCGCACAAGAATTATACAATTGATTTCAATGTATCGCAAGGTTTGCAACATTTTATTTTGATTTCAACGATACCAGACACATTAGTTATTTTGAAAATCGGAGTTGTTAAAAAATCGGAGAAAACGGCGATCAGTGCACAAAATTGCAATTCATGTATTAGTGGAAAATTGCATGTAAAAAATCTGATCCACGAATGTATTCCAGTCAACGACAGCCGCAAAAAAATCCATATTGTCATTGTATTTTCAACGTGAAGATTGACAATAGATAATAGATGTTTCTTGCCAGCAGCGAAATGGTTTTTGGGTTCACGAGGGGAGTTCTTAAAGTTCAAAGTAACTTCCTATTACCGGTCAATGATATTTTAACTTATCAGAAAACGGTAATGACGTGCTGAATTAATCCAAAACATTCCATTAGCTTAGCTTAATTCATTAAGCATAACAAACTTATTACACCCAAAAAGTTTTTTGGAGGAAAATTACTAAAAGCAAGGTACTGATATTGAGAGGTTAATGCATTTAGACCGTCACAATTGACACATGCAAGCTGGTATCCCTCGGCAATCGGAACAGATTGATCGATTAGTTAATAAAGAATCCTCGTATGTAATGATAAAAGCAATGGTGCGTAGCTAGGGATGTGAATATATTACTGGCAATTGAGGCGTGGCAGTGTCGAGCGAATTTTTTCAGCATGGTTGATCTCTACTGCTACCTGCATGCCATTTCAGTAGCTATGAAGCCATGGACTGTGGCACGTCGCGTATTTATTTACAACACTTTTATTGAGACTGGTCGTTTTGTGATGCTCACACAGCGACGATTTTGAAATCATTTCAACCTTGGTCGACATGGTGGCGATCCAAAACGCGATACCATTATTAATTGGTTGAACAAATTTCAAACAACGGGATCGTTAGGACCTGGGTCTGCAAGGGGAGGAAAACGGACTGTACGAACCCTGGAAAACACTGTGCAACAAGTGGTGGAAAACAGCTCTCGCCATTCAGAGGTACGTCACGCTTGCGACTTAGAATATCAGAAAGGTCAGTTTGCAGAATTGTAAAGTTGGACCTTCATTTTCATCTTATAAGATTATGGTTGTTCAAAAATTGCTACAAAATGACTTTGTGAGGCGGCATAAATTCGCAAAAAGAATGTTGGAATTGCTGGACGACAACATCATTTTGTTCACGAGTGATAAGGCTCATTTTCATTTATCGGGGATGCTAAATAAACAGAACTTGCGATACTGGGCATCCGAAAACCCACGAGAACTGCACGAACAACTGTTTCTCGAACTTGCATTATTGGGCCATATTTTTTCTGTGAAAACGGACGAACAGTAACTGTGAACACAGATCGCTACCTCGACCTGTTGCGTGATTATTTTCTGCCAGAACTAAGAAGACGCCACATGAACCTAAGCACAGTTTGGTTCCTACAAGATGGGGCGCCTTGCCATACGTCAAGAGCAACAATGGACTTCTTACTCGGGCGCCTGATTTTGTTGCGTGGAAATTTCGAATGTCCACCTCGGTCACCAGACCTTTTCTCCTTGTGACTACTTTCTATGGGGCTACCTGAAATGGAAAGTTCACATAGACAAACCGCGAAGTCTTGAAGCTCTTTCCGAAACCATAACGCGTGAAATTCAAAGGATTCCTCGTGATATGCTCGAAAGGAGTATGGACGATTTTGCCACCCGCCTACAAGAATGCCTCAACAAAAATGGCCGTCATCTAACTGATGTGATATTTCGCTCTTGGCTATATTATGTATTCTTTAATGGCAATACATCACTAATGTACAAACGCAATTTATTTTTATATTCGAAAATAAGAGCGTGACAATTTTTTTAAAAACACCACACCTCCCTGCCGGATCCTGTACTTGAATCATCTTCCATAAAGGCCTAGGAAATAACATAAACAATAACAATAATATGTTATTGCATGATCTTTTTGCTGGCTCCGCTAGGTCAAGGTCCCAGAAACTGGGGGTTCTCTTCCGCTCCAGAAAATTATATTCTCCGGAACAGTTACTGCTACTATACAAGGCCCAGATCAGTCCATCATTTGAGTACTGCTCGCATGTATGGGAATGAGCCCCAAAGCACTCTCTGAACCTTCTTGACACAATCCAGTATCGAGCAATACGTCTAGTGGATGCGCCTGACCTCATAAACGACCTTCACAGTCTGTAACATCAAATAAGGGTGGTTGATCTGTCCCTATTCTATAGATATTATATATAATAACTCCTAGAGTGGCCAGTACAGCAAATACTACGGGCGCATCCTTACTAGGTCGAGCTTACAACGCCTCGAACAAGCTTGTTTCAAAAGTTGTTATTTTGAAGTACCTCGGCGGTGTGGAATGAGATGCCGAGGACTTTGTTTCCCGATGGTTACAATCTAAAGCATTTTAAGGTCAACGTTAATAGACATTTATCGTCGCACAGTGCTTATGAAGGCAATATAGCCTTTGCGTGAGGTTATCTATAAAAAAGAACAACCCACTTTCTGGGACTTTGATGTAGCAATGCGGCATATTTGGACATGTCAGACCTGCGCCACTCCACCTTAACGGCTGGCAAACTAACAGGTGGAGATCTATCTCTAGATTTCCTTATGTATGTTGCACTGAACTCTATTTATAGACTCATACTCAACATGTTTTCCGATGTCTTTATTGATCTGGATGGCATATTGCTTTCGTCCCTCTTGGATGGTAGTGGTTCACCTGGTTGCATGCAGAATATAAGGGTGCTGTTATCTGTGCAGCTGTAGATTGGAATAGATACAATTTTTGACAGTTCGTTAGTGAGCATGAAAGGAAAAACATATCTCTGGGGAACGGCGGCTTTGATAATAAATATATTGGGAGTGCATCCATCCACCACTTCAAAAAAGTATCGGCGTCTAAGAAAATAATCCATCCATTGGCCCGTACAGTAACATAAACATGTTCTTAACAACGCACCATCGCATCGCTTTGAATAATGAATCAAAGTAGCTACTCACCTGCACTTTCTGACCCGTGTACGTCCGGGCAAGCCTGGTAGCTGAGCAGCAGGCGGCTCTCGTCTGCGCACGCGTCTATGTTCGATAGGGGCTGCCTGCACTCCCCGTGACCCCGATTGTAAGAGAAGAGGAAGGGACCGCGGAAGGGGCACGGGATGGAGACGGCTGTTTCACGGAACATCGAGTAGAGAAGCGCGTCGCCGGTGATCATGGCGCACAGCGACGGCAGTGCTTCGCGGCCGTGACAGTAAGCTGTAGAAAAGATAGGTATCGGGTTATAATTTGATCTCACTGTGGATGCCTCATTGTTCATATTCCGAAAATACTTAGCGTTACTAGAGGGATGAAAAACGCATCTCTGAAGTTTTCAGGTTATTTAGTACCCATAAGCCCTCTGGTAGTCAAGTCTGTTAGTTTTAAGGCTCCTACGCTTAGATAGCTCTTAGATACGCTACTCAAGTTCGAACTTAGTAGTAAAATAATGGAGGCCGAAACCGAGACAGTGAAGGAAAACATAAATCCCACCAGGTATTCAATGCAAGATACTTTAGCTTACTGCTAAAAGGTTATTGGGGAAATTTTGCACATCTGATCTCAGAATTAAATCACTACAGCACCAATATCTTGGAGGTCTTCGCATTGCATAAGGAACCTATTGTGCTCCGGTTCATTTTCAGTATCTGGGTTCAAGTCCTGATTATTTTTTGTTTGGGGTACTCAAGGGTACGCAGGCTATATTTTTCTTCTACCCTGGTTTCTGGGTAAAAAATATTGGGTCCCTCTGGGAAATGACATTGTCCTATGATATACCGTGAATGCTAAAATAAAACTCAATTTCCGGGGTTCAACGCCGGCTAACAAGTGTCTTACAAGTTTGGGCTTGAAAATTTCATTCATAATATAGTGTTTGGTGATTTATAATTTTTATCAGCTATTTTAGCAGTACATTTATTTGAGATTATGGATTACAGTCGTTTCAATGAATAAACGGCCGCATATGGAGAGATTAGGAGATAACTGACAATTTATGTAATATTAATAATTTTTTTATGATACATGTACATATCTTCAGATTATTTGAAGAGTATTGAAAGACCAATTGCAGGCGTTGAGATCATAAAAACCATTTATTTATCCGCATAATTTTTCATATTTCACAAACCATGTACTTCAGCTTATTCAATACTTGTGTTTTATAGTTTTACTTACTTTCTTTGTACTGCAGGACATTCACATGTTTTTCGTGTATCACCACACATCTATAGCAAGCTCTTTTACTGCAACCAAACACAAAAATAAGTTGTACACACATTTTAGATGTACTACTCAGTAAAATAAATAAATAGTTGAGTAATGCTTTGTCTTGTTAGATGATATTGGGGCATGGTTCACATTTTGGAATGTGATTGCTATTGCCTTTTGCTATCCTACCACAGCAATCTATGAATTAACCCAAAAAATAATTCATATTTATTCTCTTATTTCTCGAAAGTTATCTTTGCATGTATGTGTGCTTATAATGATATAATCACTATTTCCAAATCTTCAAAGATAGCATGTCAATAATAAACCTTCATTCCTATCTTAATAGTTCTATCTCTAATAGTAAATAAACAGTATATTATAAATTGAAAATGTTAACATACTCATCTACTAATAAAAATTTATCTCCTTCCGATCCTAAACATCTTCCTTTGGTACTAAGCCTTGGTCCTTCGATTACTATGGGCTGACGAACTCCCGATTGGAACCACGTACCTTCCCATCTTTCAGGAAAGTAGCAGCTTCCTGAAAGTGAGAAAACATTCACAAGCCGCTTTTTATAATCACTATAAATTGCATTCAATTCGAAACGGTACCATATTCACAACTTGAATCCGATGAAACCGATTTGAAAATTGAATAACTAGTAACCTGATGACAGTGACATATTAATGAATGCGAATATTTATCACAGGATATTTAATTCTAATGAAATACATGTTTCGAGTGATTCATTTTGTAAGGACACATTGCTCAACAACTACAGAGGAGCGTATAATTTCGGAATCTGAATACAAGATTCAATGATATCTATGCTTATGGAATGAATATATGATCTACGATATTGATTCAAAGCTAATATTATTACCATAGTGTATGGGTACATGTTAGCTTGAAATTGAGACCAATCAAAGGCAAACAGCTACCAGTATACAAACAAACCTTGCTCAACGTAAAAGTAGGAAGGCTCCTACCAACACTATCAGGCAGCGCGGCGCTCTAGTATATTAGACATAATTTCTTATTTCCACAGCACAGAGGAGCACAACTAGGAAATTGAGAACTAACTGTTCTCATGTCTTAACTCGTCCAGATCATTCTGGTCTGTAGCCAAAACTGTTAGCCAGAACTTTTGTTATTGGTTTCTACCACCACTGAAGAGAGAGGATTGGTACTTCGCGTTCATCCATCAATGAGAAGGCAGATACATTGGGGATTTTTAGCGCTAGTCTATAATAAACTTCCTAATCCACTATCATTAAAAATGACGGAAGTCTCGAGTCGTGGCACTTGTTTTATTGGAAGCTTTCGATAGAGTGTGTATGAGGAATTTCTATTCATGGTTGCTACCTACGAGCTTTCACCGGGTATACGTCAATGATTGTACAGTTTTCTGAGGGACCGATCCTTATTTGTGGTGGTAGCGTTTCTCAGGGATCTGTTCTTACACATCACTTCTCCAGAAATATGTATTCACAGATGCTATTACTGTATAAGGTTCAGACCATCGCTAGAATATTGGATGTAGGGATGCGATCTGAAGGCCTCCCTCAAGCTTCTGAATACAATACATAATAGAGCAATGCGTGTAGTGGATGTGCTTGACTTCAGAAACTACTGCCACAGTATGGAAAGTAGTTGATTTGTTCCTATTATATAGATTCTATAATGATGAATCTTAATCCGAGCTGTCTCACGTAGTAACACCAAGAGTCAATAGTACAATAAAAATTTTATGGTATCCACGCTAGGTCGAACTTACAACACCTCAAACGATCCTCTTCCAATAACATTTTTTTGGAGAACCTCAGCGTTGAAAATGGGCTGCCATGGAGTTTGTTCCCCGATGGTTGCAATTTACAGCGACTTAGCGAATAGACATGTATCCTTTCGCAGCGCTTCTGGAGTGCGATTGGTTTTCCGCCTTTGCGAGAGGATATCCTCAGGAAAACATGCAGTTCACCGCTTCGATCGTCGACCGAACCCATTTTATTTAATTTCTTTTTCATTTTGGATGGACATCCTGATCCTCTAAAGATACGAAAAAATGAGACTTCTCTCTTAAAGAAAGCTAAACTGAAATCCATTGTGTGTTCCTTTTAACTGAAAAGATGGATTTCTCCTGGGATTGGAAGGCTGTGCAGATGTGATGATCATACTAGAGCGTGGCCTGTGAATGTTATTCTATCATACTTTCATGTAGGTTGGCAAGGTGGCCCACAAAATCCAACTGGTACGTTCCCGTTCATGTAGACTTGCTATTTTTCATGGCTCATTACCCGAGAGGACCGAGGAAATGGGTATTTGGCTATAATCAGTTTTTGAGTTGTGATGCGTGTGTGTGTGTGTGTGAAAAAAAGTACTACTATGTGCCTTCTAAGACATACAGGGTGCCTTTGACAACACAACTCAATCCCCAAAGTATTGAGAAGAATTATACTCGATGAAACAACATGCAGGTGAATGGACTACAAAAGTTGAAAGAGAGAACGGTATATACGGCAATTATAGATGAGACTTTGAAGGCTCGAGCCACAAGAGGCGGCCTGCAGGGGGGGGGAGGTTGAATGCTGTCCCCAATACTGTGGAATCTTGTAGTGGACAAGGTTATAAGAGCAGAAGGCAATGATGGGCATAGGACGCTAGGATATGCAGGTTACCTGGTTATAATACAGCAAGAAAAATTCAAAAACACGTTTGAGATAAAAATGCCAATGGCTCTAGAATTAGTTACAAAATGGACATCACAGGAGGGTCCAAATATCAATCCGTCCAAGACGTCAATGGGCTGCATTCACCAAAAGAACTAAGCTAGGACTGGGACCTCTGCAACTTCGGAGGAATCAAATACAGCTGTTAGGAGAAGTCAAACAATTAGGGGTTATAATAGATAGCTCAAAAGGGTGAAAGGAAAAGTGGAGATGTCACCAACATTATCCAGATGCTCACACAGCTAAAATGAGATGGATAGAGGAATATGAGAGTAGTATCGTATTGGACGCAAAAAAGGACCACATAATTCCGAGATTTGCATTGAGAAACTTCGATACTACAATTAAAGATTGAGAGGAAGTTTATTAAGGAAGCAATACCGGCAAGGGAATATAATCTGGTACATAGGCGGGTCAAAGTCTGAACAGGTAACTTAAGCGGGAATAAATGATAGTGCCAACAGGGCAATCAGGAATTATAGGCAACAAAAGGCAGATGAGCTCGCAATAAAAAGATCCTTTTCCTCATTTATTTGCTCAGAACCAGCCTTGGGGGTCCCTAAAAACACGTCAGCACAAGGAATACAGCAAATTGATGATTGGATGCAGGCATGGAAAGTAATTATTGAAGTACTATGCCCAAAAACAGAATAATCAGCATCATATAGTTACTGAACTGCGCATAGGACACTGTCGGCTGAAGGAGCAGTTATACAAACTAGGGCTTTATAACGGAGACTGCAGACAATGCGTGGAAGTAACAGATTCAGCTTTTTACGTCCTCTGTGAGTGCCATTTTCTAGATCAGAAGAGTAAATAGCTAATTGGGAAGCCCAGGTTAGAACCAATAGATTCCAAGACGGTAGCAGCATGATACCTGTACTAATTAGTAGAGGGTTCAAGACTGCTAGAACGGGCGCTGTAAACAGTAGGAGTAAAAGTATAATATGCCTAAAGAATGCAGTACTAACGGAGAAATAACGTCGAACATGTCCTGAGGAAGAAGAAAAAAGGTTAGCAACATATTCTCTTTGAGATTAATTCAAACTGCGGCAGAGCCTCTAGCTATATTCAATGCAAAATTAGTTTAACCATAAGAAATTTATATTGATATGAGTAATCATGAAAAAAATGGATATTTGTTATCCGCAAGTTTCTTTAAATGTATTATTTTATAGCCTTGCACAAATTGGAAAAGCCTCTATTTTTAAACACACAAAAAATAAATCCTTCTGATAGTTCGGGAGTGATGCTAAGAAAATGACTAAAAATAAATACAAAATAAGATGCAGAATAATTACCTGATTGTTTGAAAGTATTCGTGTATTGAAGCATGTAGATAAAAATGATGAGGTGGGTGATGATAGAAGCCCATGGAACGTCCATATTGGTAATAATCCGTTTGGTTTACATGGTAGTTCCACTACATCTGAAACAAATCGTAATGAATTATTATGAATCACTTCATGTTGATTGTAGAAGCTTTTATTTGGTGAAACTCATTCATCATTTAGATAAAACACCGTGAATTAGACACAGAGTATATTTACAGAGAACTACCCAGGTTACTTGTCAACTAGCTAACTAGGTCCAATTATAAATACAAAATTGAAGTTTTCAATTCTAGCATTCTATTGATCCTGTCAACCAATTGCTCTATTGAATTCTATTATTTTGCATATCTAAGGGAAATACTTTTTGGCAACTGCATTTGCACTAGTTTAACAATCGCTGTCAAAATGTCCTTAAGATATTTCATCCATCAATTAGTATATCTATAAGAAGATCAGTCTGTTTATTCATTACAGTATAATGAGATATGTGTAAGTCAGGTATTTTCAAGATTTCGTATGCCTTCTGATGTGATGTTCATATAGGTCTAACGGCTAGAGCATATACAACAAGATACTGAGAACATACAGGGAAGTGCTTTGAAAAACAAACAACCAAAAAAAATCAAATTATGCCAATATATTACTAAATATCTACAAATAGTAAAGTGGGCAGCGCAAATAGCCTAATTGTCCTTCATGAATGTGATAAAATCCATGATTTGAACTCTATGGAAAGATTATAGATCTAGAAATATCGGCGAAATCCTGATTGCACTTATAGTATATGAACTATACAGACTGATCTTTTGAACTCGATTTTTATCTATACTCTACTTTGAGTGTCTATCTATTTGTAGGTACTTATATAAGTTGAATTACTCTTGAAATATCTAGTCATAGAATATGTTAGAAAAATTAAACAGCTTAAATGGTAGGATATCTTAAAGTATCAAATATCTCCTGAAAAACAAAATATTTTATCGCATGAAATATCTTAAAGACATTTTCACGGCGATAGACGAGGTTTTTTAGGGGTTTAATCTTAACATTAGTACAAATGCAGTTGCCAAGAAAATATTTCCCCTAAGACAGGCGGAAGAAGAAAAATCTTAATGGAACAATAGGTAGATAGGAATAATAGAATAATGGATTTGAGAACACTTGTTTCATATTCATGATAGGACCTGGTTAGCTAATAGAGAAGTAACCTGGGTAACTTTTATAAATGATCAAATGTGACAGTCTGACGATGATTTGAAAATACATCGGAAAGCGTCATTTAAAGAAATATAATTTTATGTGTGAAACTTTGTATTCTAATACACCGTTTGTTATCGGTATGAATCATATGTAAATGTATAGATCTTGATCTATTATCTATGAACACGGGAAATGACTAGACAGTCTTTCTAATTTTTTTTGGAATTTAATTTTAGGCTTTCAAAATTATTCACAAGTGACCTCAGGTAGAAATATACAGTCAGAAATCCATTCCAGCTGGTAGTAGAAATTACGAAGAGAAACAACTTTTTATTCGACTACTTCTCTACGAGACGTTTTTTTCATGTTGAAGCAGGAGGATTTTCCACACAATCCCAATAGGCGAATACAGGATAAATAATAACTTTTGTAAAATCGGTTTACATAATTAAGACTTCGCATTACTTGAAAACGTGAAGAGTTAGCTATAGGAACATAAAATAATATTCGATAGACAATTAAATTTTACATCTGTTGCTGACATAAAATACAAGGCATCCCATTTAAATTAAACAAGATATTACCTTTTAAAGATAGTGATTATTTGATCATAATTTTTAGACACTCTGTATAAGTTAGTAAACATTTCACAAGTGCGAAATAAAACATAATCAATTGGTAGAATTGAGCATCAATTTGTTGAAAAAAAGAAATCACCAGCTGAGAAATTAAGCATTGAAATAGATACTACATTTTCGCAATATTAACGATATATCAAAAACCATAAGGCTTAGGTGCATTAAACTCTAATTAAACTTAACTTAATTTTGATCGTACGAACCAAAAATGAAATAATATACTGGGTGTTCTATTTAAAAAAATACATTTTTGATACGTTTCGTGTTTTGGGGAAACCCTGTATAACATGAAAATATTTTTAAAATGTACCTTTGATGGGTCCCTAACCATCCGACATTTTTTTTTTGAATCAGATACTTTAGCCATAATGCTTCGTGTCGAATAACGTGAATAACACGGTATATGACTCGTCGCCAATTCACACTAAAATCAAGCAGCATCACCTAGGAAACCCTTCATCTAAACCCCAATTTCTAAACTTATACCCATAGCGTGGTAGGTATAGATCAATATACTTGATGCCTTTCTTTTTTCTGTGCCTCGCTTGCCTATATTTTGGATAGCGGTTTAAGGTATATACCCAGATAGCCAAAATCACCTGCATTTATTTCAAATGGCTATACAAATCCTAACATCCTGACTACACTTCCAATCTGTATCTTTCTCGACCAAACTGAATAAAAACCGAGCCTACCCACATATCCTATTACTCGGCCAATCCTTTGAACTCCCATTACGTCGGGCTCTAACAATTTCATGGTAGCTTATTAGACAAAAGCCCGCCTCTATTCAGTCCATTCGTTCGTCTGACAGGCAAAGCCCGATTCTTATACGTCTCTGTTGTCGATAGCGCGTACCTTGAGGATGGGTCCAATCTCATCAATCATAATATGTTTGGGGGTATCTTCGAGAAACAATTACCGTATGTCTGGTGCCCGCTTCCCTTTTGTTTTACATCGTTAGGGAGACCTTTTTGCGTCTGAAACCCAGAGTTCATTGGGATACAGAGCAGGTATGGAAGCTCTTGTTTAACCTGCTGCCAATTGGTGGATTAGTATTTTAAGCCAGGATATACTTTCGAAATTGGACCTAGCATTTTGGTACCAATCGCTAATCAAAAAAAGTGAAATGGGAATATGTGAATTTATCTATAAATCTAATTATAACGTGGAAATACACCTGCCAGTAAAAAAACGTGAAACTGGCCCAGTAACTTGTATGAATCTAATTTTTTCTTGGCTACCCAAAATACACATGCTAGTAAATAGCATAACACAGTAGCAAGTAACTTTTATGCTAGTTGTGGACATGCCAGTTCCCAAGTTGGGCACATAGAATCCTTGATCTTCAATATTTATTAGTGACACGTTGTTGTTTTTTTATCGCACTTTCGATGAATTACCTTCATTGAGTGCTCCAATAATAATTTTTTTTGCAATGGAGATGACATATTTCATAAATATTCGTACTTCTCATATACAGCATAACACCATATATATAAAGTCTTTTCTTCAGCTCAACAAGTCATTTTGTCAAGAAAAACTAAAGAACAATTGAAAATATTAGCATTAATCAGTTTAAAAGTACTGGCAACGCGTCATTGGTACAGGTTTCCACACGACTAGCATGTTTTCCCATCACCCAGTTGACAAAATTGTGCTGCTTGCACACAAAAATCAAACGTCTTCCGATCTACTGTACATGCAAGTAGCTTGAATCTTTCAGTGGCTGGCATGTTTCTGTGATGGAACAAGCATGTGTATTTTCTTCATTATGCATAAAAGTTGAGTTTTCGTTTTCAAACCTAGTTATAAATTGATGTATACGTAGAACGAAACTTTAAAGGGTTTTTCCAACATCGCATCGGGGTAAATGGGATACACGGGACTTTGATTTCCTGCTGAAATAGTGGGGAAATATAGTGGTAGATGCTTTATTGTGAAGAGTTTGCATGTACAGCGTACGGCGGTTTCGAGTAAATTAGATCAGAGCTCAACCGTAATGGATAAAAGGTCTTTTTGTTAAAGGGAGAGGATGGGTGCGCTCTCGGAAATATTGGGTTATTGGGAAACAAGCTTTTCCGTCGACCGCTTATATTGGACATTTAGTCGAAGGTTCAGATTTCCCGGTGAATGAGATTCTCTATTGATGCGGACGATTGCTGGTATTGGATGTGATATATCTTGCTAGTTACGAGGGCTAAGTTTTAAAAACAAAAAAGTCGTGCAATAAAGTATTTGGATATTTTCGCCTGAACGGTAACTGGAACATGAATATTCTTAAACGTAGATTACAGGTAACCCTTTCCTAGTACCACCTAGCAACTTCCTTACCTACAGAAAGTAGGTATCGATCCATTGAATAGAAAATATATTCCGGATGTGAAATACCTTCCCGTTTGGAATGTTCGAGTGGAGAATGTAGTCGGAGGAACAAAGTCGATCTGAAATTATCTTTCACCAACAACTGCGGGATCATAAACGTTCATACTATTAATCACTATCAGCCATCCGATTAACCCACGATGCTATTATATTTGTAATCACTCTTTATTAAGGCCATATATGATTGACGAAATAACTTTAGTATTATTTCCTGCCTCAGAAGCGTTAATCAAAGTATATTTTTTCATTTTTGTAATGCTTTTTGATTGAGGCTGCTACATCAACGAAAATGTTATTAGTTGTTTCGTCAATCTCATGTGCTTATAATTAGAGGCCAGTAAAAAATATAATGGGAACCAGAAATACAACTATACCGGACACATTTTAGAAGTTAAAAAACAGTGGACTACTGGCTTGTATTCATAGTAGAGCTACCACAAAACGAAATGAGATGAGACGAGATAAGTTCCAATCTTCTATAGCTTTGTTTTGAGTTGCTTTGGTTTTTTAGTTTTATCTCAATTTAGTCTAGGATTATCGGATAAATCCATGAAATACTAGTGTATTCAACTCTGAAAAAGTTCAAACCCATTAATTTTTGATTTTGATTTAGATAGTAGTGACAAAATTTTAAAATGAACTTGTTAATGTATAAGGGTGGCATTTTATCAAATTGGACATCATAATTTATCATTATATTTTTTTAATTTTATGTTTAATTATAGCAATGACAATATTATGTTCTATGCCAATTATCAACCTTTTATATAGAAAATGGTCCATTAATTGAACTTAATGTCAACATGTATGGCATATTTGGAATCAGGAAAAGAGCTCTATTGACCCAAATGAATATGGAATGACCAATTAAAAAAGGAGTTTTGACGTTTGACAAAAATTAAAACTGCTATGTGTAGTTTTGAATGAAATTGCTTAATCAAAAAACAAAAAAGTTATACGAGCTCTTAAAAGTAAACTAAAATGATTACGTAGATCTTTTGTAGTACCCTACCTTATGAAGACGTTCTACATCATTATTGGAAATACTAGAAAGACAGGGAAATCCTCAACACGATTAAACGTAGAAAAATGACATGTTCTGGACATATAATGCACAACACGAAGTACCGATTGCTACAGTTGTTCTCACAAGAGAGGATCCGGACGCAGGCGCATTTCTTGGCTGGCGACACTCAGAATATCGAGAGACTCAAAATTGGTAGAACTGTTCAGAACGGCAGTTTTACATGAGGGCCTACGTAATGTTTTATTCAATCTGATGTCATGTTACATATCAGAAATTTTTGATTTTTCTATGATTAATTAATGCACTTTTGTACAAGATTTTCTGGCAGGCTTGGGGGTTCCATAATGCCCTATACGCATACTAGATGCTTGTGTAATTCTTATTCAAATCCGCGATGACGTAGGATCGAGTGTCATTAGCTCTCATACTATAGTTGGTTCAACAAATCCTGTGACGATGCTCGTCAAGGCACATCGAACCTACTAGGAAAATTTCACCACCAGACAAGCCGGTATTGACAGATATAATTGGGCTTAGAAATGCCAAAAGACAACATCACTAATAAATGGTATCCGGCGCTTCCGGTCAAATGAAATGGAAAGAATTTTACGAAAAATAGTTTTCCGTTATTAACATACCTTGACGGAGGCGAGTGTACAACAGACGTTTGCTCAGGTGTTTACAATAATAAAATGTCCGCGATACTGGGAGTGAAGTAACCTACAGAACCATGACAATCACGGAGCTTGCCTACATACTTTTTTTAGCATCTTTCAAGTAGCAGAGTACTCCAGTATTTACATAGAAGATTGAAAGATCAAATATAATAAATAGTAGTTCCAGTCACGCTATGGGGATTTCAGAAATCGCAATAATTATGCACAAGTTTCGCAATATTTTATTTTGATTTAAATGATACCAGGCTCATATTATTTATTTCGACACTCACAGTTGTTTAAAAATACGAAGAAAACGGCAATCATTGCACAAAATATGCTAAAATAGAAATAGATCATATATTGGTATGCTATCTTTATTTGAAACGGATTATATAAGAATAGATACCGAATTAACAATACGTTTTCATAGGGATTATGTAACTCAAATTTGTATATATACCATTTATTACTGAACAATTGAATTAAATTTTTGGTCAAACATCTTGGGGTGGGGTAATTACCCCGATCACCTCCATTGTATACGTCTCTGACTACAGGCTCATAGCTCCAGAGATTCACTGCGGACCTCTTAACTTACGTCATAGATTCATGTTTGATAGGTGGAGAACCTCTCGTCGAGCTCTTAATATTGCCAATGCTTCTGATCAGCTATGCACCGCTGCTGAAACATTTTAAACTCTACTTCAATCACACCGTAACAAATAGATTCAAAGAGAGAGATAGATAGAAAGAGAGAGAGAGACCAACAAGTAGACAGAACAACAGAGGTATAGATCGACAGACACAGCATGTGTTTTAGTCAAGATTTTATGTATACATAAAACCTCAAAAAAATGATTTGGAATTCGGAAATTTCAGAGATCACAATGATTATGACGTGAAAAGAATTTCCTAACATGCACCAACTTTTTTTATCAGAAAATTTCCTCGGCTATGCACAACATTAAAAATAACCATATTATGCGAATCCAGAAGATTCAGGACCAGAACATTATACACATAAATTCATCTTTTCGAATACCGTAGAAAATGTCAGGTTCTGCGCGTGAAATGACTCCAGTGAAAAGATTTTTTATTGCTCCTCAAGGTTGGAACTTGTCCTGGGCATCAAAGCTCCTAGCCACCATTCTGACGAATCATCATTACATTTAAAGCCGTTTATGCGAAAAAAAATATTGTTCAGATCAGATGCCCATTTCGTGCATATCAGAGGTGGATTTAATTTAACAATACCTCAACATGATAGCACACTTTTCCAAGTTTTTTTATACAGTGCTACTGTCCAGTACAACTCAATCACCCTCCGGTATAAGGAAATTGTTTTCGTCAAGAAATGAAATATGTTTATCTTGTAATAATCAATGCACATGAAACTTTTATAAGCTGACTACTTTGTTTCCTACTGTTGAACATTACTGTTCAACTAATTAATTTATTTGATTTTTTAACATCTGATGTACATTTTAAGCGCCAGTGGTTTAGTGTACCTACATCAAGTGTAGCAATCTGTTACACTTCGCCACTGATGCTCTAACTCATATGTACTCGTATCTGTGCATGAGTCTTGATGAAGACAAGTTATTATATTATATTATATTATTTTCTGATAGCGACATCAGATTATCCACCATTTCAATGCTGCTCGAATGGTGAAGCTATAGCACTGAAACGAAAAACTGCAAAAGGAGACTGATACGTCCATAATTGAAGATCGCCTTGACCGTCGTAGTGCGTCTGACGTGATGTCAGAGTAGTTTAACGATCTGCATTGAAACTGACACGTAAATTGATTTTCTTGACGTTATTCCGATATATTGCCGATGGCACCCACTGTCTGGCAGACGTATGTGATGCGATATCAGTAACAGATGATCAAATTTATTGGTGATTTCAGTGATTCAAATGGTCATTTATAAAACCGTTGAAGTCAATAGAAGTCAAAAATATGTGTCATTCAGGAATTATTATTGGACAATTATGTTTTTTTACTCCAGTTGATAGTGAAGTATTGTAATCACATGAACCTTGAAGAGCTTGCTTAAATCTTGTGCTGTTGCCTTTTTCGCGTGGTAAAATTATTATTAATAAATAGAATGAATATTTTAATTGCAGTTTTTGGAAAAATATTGCATGCTATTAAAAATGTCAACAGACATTTTCGAAAAGGCAGATACAGGCTTCCTTCAGGTGGAAGTAGACTTTTAACAAAGAACTGTAGACGTATGTACCTTCATATTACTTTCCAAGCCAATAGGCCGGCAGTTTTTTCGCACTGGTGAACGACGTTCTGGCATCAATAAACTTTTGGCAAGTAACCCCGCATACTGTTAAGAGAGACATTATCATTTATACATTTGTCTGCAAAATACAGGGATGAGCTATTTTCAATAGTTCTGCAATTCTATGATATATGACATAGTGAATTTTTGGTGGATTCCGAACGATTCAAATAAATTTAAACCAGTCTGATTTTTACGGGGTTAAGGAATTTTATGACTTAGGTAGTAACTTCCTTTCCAAAGATGTTCAGCTGTTCCGCTTAGTTTTAGCAACCATAACAGATTACTGCATTTTAGCTTAATAAGGATCATTATTAATTACGAAATTCATTTTCAATCGCATTCTACAGGTTGATAGCAGAAAATGTTCACAGTTATAGTATTCGACTGCATACCCAAATTAATTATCTGTTTTCATTTTGGACGCAGGGATGATAGCTCAGCTCCTGCGTTCAATAATTATGGGCATCCATGTGAAAAAACGCTGATGGATCAAAATAACCAACAAGCAGAGTCTTCTAAGACCCAACAAACGATCGAATTATTTCCTTAAGATTTATGGCACCTTCTTTTCTCGCCACTCATTGTTATGTCTTTATGCAATATAGTAATTTGTCGCTTCGAGAACAGGAAGGATATACTACTCAAAGCTACAAAACCAGTTTTACACAAATAGTTTAGTTCTTTTCAGGACCTAAAAAGGTTTTCTGCCCTGAGACGAGATGATGCAATTAAGAAAGACATAAACATTGTCAAATGTGCTATGCAGTGAAGCACTATACCTGATTATTGGCTTGGTTGTAGACAAATCAATATTTGATTCAAGAACTACCTTCATTTCATTTCAGGTCATGTCACTTTTAGAGATCGTTGAAAGAATCATGCACCAAATGAGAATGTGTGATGCTTGCTGCCAGCGCCATCCCTTAGCCAATCGAAGGACATTCAATCGGCGCTACAATACGCAGCAGATAGATTTTCATCCACCCTCGATATAGGGGCTGTAGTACGTCTATGTTTTGCAGCTTTAGTTGAAGCCACAGTCGGACGGCGAGCTTTTTCAAAGCCACCGGTTCTATTACTCTCATTAAAGCGATTAGTTTTAATAGCGGCTATTCTCTCCTTCGCTGTTTGATTTTTGCACTGCTTTAAAATGCTATATCGAAAATTACAGTATGATGCTGGTTGATTCCATCGTCAAGCTCTAGGATGTCGAGAGCATCAATATGATTAATAAGAAGTTAATACTTCGGAAAGCTCTACAAGATATAGAAATACCTATTTTTGCATGAGGCTTATTGACGAGCATGCTTTCGTAGAAATTTAAAATGGGCCACTATATGCACACACACTAGCAAGATGATTATAATAAGTTATGAAGTAATGGTGCACAACTCGAAAAGGAGGTGTTTAAAATAGGGCAGCGAGGGTGGGGAAGGGTGCGAAATCAAAATTTGCAATTTCACCTATATATTATGGACTCCGTCAATTTTCCGTACTTGTTAGCTATAGATGATTGTTCACATATTTGCCTAAAAAATACAGATATAATAGTCCAATTAAAATACGGGTTTAAGGAAAAATGGAGGCTGGTGCTGCGTTTTGAAATAAAGGTCATGTCGATTAATTTTACGAAATCTGATATGTCAGAAGTGAATGTGGGGTGACCACCGCCCATCGTAGGCGTTCATTGTTGATTCATGTATTAACAGCATTAATAGGTAAGTAACTCTGTATATCTGTAACTCTGTGAATCTATTTTATTTTACGTGCAATGGTATCCGTTTATTGAAGTAAGTTTGGAAATTATGAGAGTTTAGGCTATGGCCTAGATGGATCAGATTTTATGATATGATCATAAAATCTGATATAAATATTTATAAGTTAACAAGCGTAACGCCATTTCTTTGTACCCTGCGATAACGCCAATGGAGTGATGTCTGCGTATCGACCGCAACTAGCCTTGGCGGTCAGCGTAGCCAACAGACAGGTTAATTAAAATACATATAGAAAGGGGACGGAAGATCAAACCTGAAAGGGGTGAAAAGCTAGGGAGGGCTCCGACACTAATAGATCGTTAATTTTCGCTCACACATTTGAAGCATCAGCATGCGGTAAACTAGAGAGTCGATTAAAATATTAATGGAACGTTATCGCCTTGGTGTATTGATAAGAACGTTCTCTGGGCTAAGAATTGACAACCAGAACTGTTTTTTACTATGTACTGAAAAGCATTGTAATAGTAACGATGACTATACCTTTTGTATTCAGTAAATTTAGAAGTATGGAAAAATTATACGAACGCTTGCTCGAAAAATCATATAATATGCAAACTTATTGACAGTGAAAAGCAAAAAGAAAACTTATATCGGCCGAGATTTGAACCGATAACGAGAATCACGTTCGAAAATGTTACAGCAGTGTTATTAAAATGAAGGATCTATTCACCCCTCAATTTCCTCCCATACATCTCCAAACGAAAGTAAGCTAAATACTCGATAAAGTAACGGCTTCAACTATATGCCAGTGATTAATGGTTTTTAGGTCTATTTTTTTCAGATAAGATAGATATGCGTGAAATTTGGACAGGTAGTAATTGAAGTTGCAGGAAACAAAAGCAATATAGTTACGATGACGTTGCTGTCAATGCCACCCATATGCGGCAAAAAATTAAGTAATCAAAAGGAAACCCAGAAATTGATACAACAAATTATACGCAAAAAATGGTTGTATGAAGTTTTTTCTAAGAGTCAATGTCTTTCCGGCTATTTCGGTTTGAAAATGTTAATTTTGTAATGAAATAATATAGGTTTTCAACAGTTTCTGAAGATGATTAAAAAATATTACGTTTTATCCAAAACATTGTCAACCAGTTCAAGCTTTTAAAATGAGATATAACAAAATTTGTTAGCATACAAATAAAGTTGTGCTATAAAGGAATGTTCAGCAAAAAAAACTGATTTAAGCCCTTGGTATTACTTCCAATATAATTATATAATTGAGTTATAATAAATTATGTTTAACAGAGGTTTAGACGTTTTAAGATGCCTAGTTTCCGGAAAAATAATCAATTTTAATATATTATGAAATCTTATTTTAATTATAGTTCTTACATTTATACATTGAAATGTTATACAAAAATCAATGTTCTTCTGGTAGTGGTGTTTTCCAGTTATCTACGAAATATCTTTTGTAATTAAGATTTTTGTGCGGGGTCCACCCCGCAATTAGGAGCCCAAAGAAATTCAAGTTCATAAACCTTATAGTCCATGAAATTCTATTCAAAATGGCTTAAGCAGAAATTAAAAAAAATATTACAAAGTTCTTCATGTAGATTGTAGATGCTCTTACTTGGTGAAACTCTTCCATCATGTTAATTACACAACTTTGTATCTACATCATACAATGTTATCATAGAAATACGAAACACATTTTATTCTGGGAAAATTTTGGAGCATATACATTTTCTCACTCCAATAAACGTAGTTACAAAAAAATAATGAGGAGAGTATCATCTAGGCTCTTAAAAAATAGCGTCAAGCAGATAAAAAGTTGTGTAATTATCACACAGTTTCACAAATAACGCGTCACTAAAAGAAAGAGTTTTATTTGTGAAACTGTTTGATAATTACACAACTTTTTATCTACATGATGGAAGAGTTTCACCAAGTAAGAGCATCTATAATCTACAGCATCAAGTAGGCTGACCATATTTCACGTAATATTTCAAGTACAGATATAGCAGTTTATTGAAGATTGGTATCAAATACATCATAAAAACATTTGAAGCAATTAAAAAATATTTGTCCTCAAATGCATAATTCTATAACAGCAAGAAACAAGGACATTCCTCCCAGAAACTACTTAATTCATTCTAGATTAGAAACATAAAAATGGAGCCATAGAATTCCCCAGATGCATAGCAAAACTGAAATAGCAAAAAGCTGCCATGAAATTAAAAGCAATACGGGTTCTTCCCAAATGTTCGCATTGGTTCAAAATTTCTTTCATGTTTTCGAAACATTATTTTATCTAAATTAATGACAATGTTTCACCATTGAAAATAGTGCTTATCATAAAACTCCAGACAGACAGGCATTTATTTCTTACTTTGTACGACTAATAACCTGAATTCCGAACAAAAAAAAGAATTACGCAAAGTTATATTATAATTTCTGTTTATTTTCGATTCCGATGACGAATCCCTGACATTAAATAACAATGTCAAACATCAGATCAAAAAGACCGACGAATTCACCATTCTTACGATATCCTTACATCCACAAACAGATTGACGAAATGTTCAATGACGGTATGATACGTCCAAGCCAATCACTATGGGGTCCTCCCATTTATATTCTCACCAAGAAAAAAATAGATGCCGACCTTTATCTAATCTCAAAATTACTGTTGCACTCAACGTAGAAAAATAATCATATGAATGTATTATTATAACAAATGTATTGAAATAACTTTTGATGATTCTAGGTGATAATACAGATGAACTGAGTGTATCAAGATGCACAATTCAAAAATCCACAATAATAACTCTGTCATATATCTTGTAACGAACTGTGAGCCGAATACAGTACGTCTCAGGGATCATGGGTATCAACGTGAAAATCATTGTCAGACGGAAAGTCCTCTTAGTTCTTTTCTAAGGACATGTACACTTCTGAAATATGAGATTTAATAAAAATAAATGCTATAAATTTTAATTTCGCACCATCATACGATTCATGAGCATGAAATCTACAATTTTTTTACTATACTGAATGCGCCATGGTGGTTTCCATGTGGGCAATAGATTTTGGAAAGCCTAATTTTACTGTACTGTTAATTGAAACAAATATGCCTCTATCCATCTGTTGTCAAATATGCGGTTCCACAGGTCGTCTCTTTCGCACTTGCACGTTTTTCAAATATTTTCTTCTTTGTCTTTCGTTAATATCTGAAGTATGTCCGATAATTCTTTTACCCTCACTGTATATACGCCCCAATTACCATTATTCAATTTACTTTGAAATGTTAGAATTAGAAAACCGACAGCTTAGATTAATTCAGTCATACTTTCAAAATAACTTTTTACATTGAGTGTGACGCTCAATTAAGATGTAATTTTATTAGCAAATACCAAATAACCACAAAGATGGCTTTGCTTGGTAATTTTTTGCTACCACTCCACAGTTATGCTACTTTACTTGCTTGTTGTTTTACTGGCCTCTTTAACAAATTTATGAAGCTGAATATATGTGTTCACGATATAAACTTGGCTCTGTAAATAAATAGTGGTATCTTTATTCAAATGAAATATATATTACACTCCTTGAATAACGTGTCATTTCTTAACTGGTCGCATGAATAGCTAAGGGTTTTCATGCCTTTTTGTGGTGATTAATTAATCTAGTCTCTCTATTGGTCACAAAAACAGATAATTAAGTAAATAAAATAGTTAAGTAAACTGACCAGATACCCTTCATCCTCACAAATACAACAAACGCTCTCCGATTCAGCTTAAGATGATTTTATTGAAACTTTATTAGTGAAGGAATTTTGTTCTTCTTGTTGTTATTCTGAAACATGCGAAAACAAAGTTTGGGGATATTTCGATTCTCAATAAATTACTCTACCTCAAAAGCACCGATGCGCAAAAATGAAGCAGCATACCCTGTTATTGGCTCACACCATATCTCTCTCAAGTTCATAAAAATTCATAAAGCGGTTACTGATCTTACTTCACACTTTGGATACTTTTTTTTCTGGGAGATGTCATTCTCCGTTATAATGAAATTAGTTCTATAAGATCCCCTCATAGATACCCAAATTAAATCTGTTGGCATTTCTGCATTTCTTTGTGAGACTGTGGTCAAGTGAAATTCGTTTTTATATATTAATATTGTTGGAATTGCAAGATATTCATATTTCAAGTTACTTGGGATGGAGTGTATATATGTATATAATGTATGAAGGTACGTATGTCTGGATTTTCTCAAGACCTGCAGTATATTGCCACAATGCTTCTTTCATAACTTAATAGGGAAACGCCTGTACCTCTTAGACTTAGAATGGCACAGCACCAGCACTTCAGACTAAGGTACCTACTTTCAGACTGGAAACTCAAAAACTACAGGTAGAGTATTTTGGAGCTTCCCATTACCGGGTACGTTCTGTAATTGCTATACCATCCACTCAAAACCTATTTGATTTTTATGACAGGTCCCTTATAAGTGTGATTGCTTTTCTATCTCACCTTTCTCGATCCTTATTCTGTGCCTTTACCGATCAATTTTCAAGCTCTTAGAGATCGTGCCAAAGAAATCCTCGGAAAGCTGAACTGGCGTCGGAAATTCCGAACCTGTGTACAACCATGTCCATCCAGCTTGAATATTAATGACGACTGCATGTTTAGAGTGACAAATTGGTATTCACATTTATCATCCTCGAGGCATATTTTATCACTCGACGTTGCACTCGAAATACTTGTGTATACCGGCGCTACAGACTTTCATAAATCAGGGAGAATAGCAGTACCGCAGTTAACCGCTATTGTACAAAGGATGATCTGCTAATATTTACTAACTAAAACGTCTTCTAATCTCATGTAAGTATGAAATGCGGTTTGACAATTTGAACTAGTCGTAACAAATTCGAATCAATTAAAAAGGTATTATGTGGATAGGAAACATTTTAAGGCTGCATAAGAAAAATGAAAAGTCATGGTCACGGAGGCAGTTCTTCTATCGAGCTGCCCAAAATTTAGAAATGGGTGTGAAAAACAGGAGGAGATTTATGCGTAATTTTTTTATTGTTTTTTAGATATTTCTGGTAATTTTAACTTTTCATGTGACTTTTGTTGCTGTTTGATCTCTTTGTAAGAGAAACGTATTAACCGCCCCCCCCCCTTTTCACAAAGGAGTGCCATGTAGCCCCAGAGCAGTTATCAGTGACATAACATGAAAAAAAGGGATGGGCTACATCTGTTGGTTATGAATGTGCAAGAAACTAAAACTGAGACAGATATATTCGGAAATTAACTGAAATGAAATTTTGAAAATTAGTTTGCTGAGTTTGAATAGACCATAATAATGAAATTTGCATGTTATGCACAAAATAAATGCTCAAATTATTAGCACAAGCTTATGTCCTGTTGGAGATCGTCTTCATCTTTGGGCATGGGGATGTGGTGCCTGATTCTAGAGTAGAGAGGTGATATCCAATAAGCGGTAGTCATGGAGGTGCTCCAAGGATGCTTATCATGGTGATGCCTAGGAAACGGTGGTCATGGAGGTATCTAAGAATGTTTTCATGGACGTGCCTCAAAAATGTCTTAGCTGTAATTCCAAAAAGCAGCATCATAGAAGTGCTTCAAAACGGGTGGAGTAATTGAGATTGAAATACGTCACTAAAAAACGGTATATAGGTAGTTCAAAGTATCATGAAACCCACATTTACCCCTTTTTAGGAGATGTTCCTCCATGCAGAATATTTCTGAGTTATCCATTGAAATTTGAGACTTGAAACTGACAATTTTACTATTTGTTAATGATAATAGGAGACTTGGAAACACTGCTTTTTGCTGAATAAAAATAACAACAAGCAAAGAACTAACGTTATATCACCTTTTACAAGTTTCTAATGCAGTGTAGATATCGATTGGTGATATATTCATGAATTATCATTAAATCTACACTGTCAATATCCAAGAACATATATTTTTTATAAGCATACGTCATGAAACCGTTACTGCAAAAAAAATTGAATTTCACTCAATGAATATCAGAAATATACATTTTCAACATAGATTAAACATATTTCTATACTTTTTATTCAATATTCTGAATATAAAAACTCATAATTGCAATGATAAAAATATAAAACCACTTACAATGTTCACGTGAAAGAATAATCGACGTTTAAAATAGGGATATGCTCAGAAAATTGGTCATAGAGTAGTCAAGCTGTAAAGTTGGATCAAATTTTACACTCACTATCCTTAATTGCAAGACATGGACATTTTGAGATATTTCATCTCATATTTGAAGTGTACTGGTTAAAACAGAACTTGAATCTCGGATATGTACACCGATCCACAGCCGGCATGGCATGCAAGTGGTCGAAAAAGGATGGGACGATAGGGCACATATATATTTTTCACGGACAGAAGAGGTAAGGATGTCGTGAATAGAGCAGTGTCAGATAGCGCACACAGAACTGGAATGCTCGTCTTTTTTAATACGGTTGACCCTTTCCAAAACAAATAGTTAAATAAATAAAAACTATTATTTTATTCAATAATTTTTACAATGAGATGAAGGCTCAGCTACTCCATTGTACAACGAAGCATACAAATAAATCAATTCATGCTGATTGACCCTATAAAATGCATTGGGTATGTGACCATGTAACTAGGAAAGTTAATAATTAATTATCCTTTTCAACTGATTTCCAATGAATTACATACTAAACTTGTAAGACAATTGCAGAGATTTGCTTATGACAGTGACAGTTTTGTAACCAATCAGATTTGGAAGATCGCGATTGCGATCAAGCTTGCTGAAAAACCCTCAATTTTACCAAAATTCTGATCAGCGACTTCATTCTTGAAATCAATACCTTTTCTGTACCTACATATTATTTTAAACTAATTTTTTTATCTTACCCTATAAAGTATATAAATCGTATTTTTGATCGCTGAAACTGAATCTAGGTTCCAAAAAGGTAAATTTACCCAGAAAGGACAATAACCCTCAAAATACACTAAGGTCCGCCAACCACACAAAATGTCTAAACTTAATATGAGCTAGGCGAAACAGTTAATGGTGGAATGAAATCCAGCGATCACGGAAGATATAATAGGAAGGCTGTGAGAGTTATGATAGGTGTGTTAAGAGCGAAATGCAGGTTCTGCAACTAAGATGAGCAAACACCTGTTTACCTCATGTACCCAATCCAGTGAAGGCAATCCAATCTAATCTAATTTAAACAAGGCGGCTGTTCGACACACAATCAAACGAATCAAAGAAAGGGTTTGCGCTGTTATTTTGGCTGACTTAGTTTATTCTCGTGTTTTGTGCGACATGATTCGGTCATATACCATGTGCGGATTTACAGAGGGATAATGGATTATTACTCCCCGCAATGAACAAAAATTAAACCATAAAAAATAAAGTTTCTGAAACACGGCGACAATGGGCTGTCGTTTTATGTCTTTTCTCATATGCAGTTTCGTAGCTAGAGCAGGACAATTTCGCCCCGTGATAAAAACGTTGACTGAAAAGGTGGAAAATGTATTCAGTAGCTATTTTTTCTTTCAATTCGTGTTTTCAGGGATGTCGAAATTACCGCAAATTACAATATTTAATATTTTGCCTCAAGCGTCATAGTTTCTAGCTACGACACTGAACAAATATATCTTTTTTAGCACCACATTCAATGCTACATCTGCCCTTGTCGTTTGCAATTTTTCCTGTGGCGCGCCTTCAACAGAGCCCCTGTAATGAAGAAATTGTGTTGGGGGAATGGGCGCTATGCCCTATCGTCAACAGCGGTAATCAAAGTTTCGCTCGTAATGACCGGTAAATAAATTGTGGTTGCTCGAAGTAGGCCACGAATACACATGGAAGTTCTGGGACAACTTTGCATTTTGCATGGTGAAGGCTACTATTGCACTAATCACAGTTGAGTCTTATACTATTTTTCATACCAAAGCAGCTACGAAGGTGAAGTCGAAATATTGTTGTATATAAAGAAGGAAGAGAAAGTTTTTGAAATGATCAATGCTCACAGAGTCAAAAAATATCGGTAACTTCTTTATGTATGAGGAAGACTAAGTGGAGAAGGACGTATCAAGCTGCCCAGTTCGATTCCCTGGCTGCGAGAGCGCTAGAATCATAAAGGAACTTCCAAAAGAACATATCACGTTGCCACATATGTAGAATAGCACCACGCATTTGAGTTCAACAATAATAGAACTGTTGTTCTCTAAGTCATGACTGTCACACATCCAGCCACGTTCAATGGCAAACTGCACGTACAAACGAGTCAGCCTGCAAGTGATGTGCAATTCTGCCGTAGTAGTCGAGGCGGAGATTCCCGAAGAAGAGATGAATGTTACATTGGATCGAGACAAGAGGGGCATAAATAAAACATCAAGCGCCGTCTGTAGTCCGGCCCTCTTCCACATTTCTCCGCCCCAGCCCCGATAGTAGCCAATCAGAAATGCGGGAAAACATCAGTCATTATTGCCTCAAGCTTAAGAACGGGCATTTAGAGAGGACAGCTCTACACTGCATTGAGTATGGATAGCATAGTTGCGGCAAACTCCACGTGAGAGAGCAGTATTTCAGGCCTGACGTGATATTGGCCCTAAGCAATGTAAGCAGGATGAATAGTGAGAACTACGTTCTCGAGAACACATTTATTCTTAAGAACATGACCCTCGTGGTTGGACGCTCCTTTTGTTTGAGAGAGTGATTACTAAGTGCTGACCGATCCATGGGACATCAGCACTATGAAGAATTAATTAATCCCTAGGTAGCGGACCTATGCCAAACATGTTTTATATAATATTATATAACAATTATTCAACAAAGTTGAAATACTCTATTTATTTCCACAGATCACTTGCTCTGGTCTGAACATTTATGCAAAAACTTCGTAAATTTTGTCGTTACGCTGGAGAATTGGTTTAATTAAGCCAAATATCGTATAATTACAAAGCGGAAAATCCTAATTCAGTCCACCTGATTAAATTTTCTCTAATAACTCTTGATCTAATGCAAACTTCTGAAATTTGAATCCACCCTTTTATTAAGTACATGAAAAAATAATAGATACAAAAACTGCACCACCCATATTCCCCATTTGCTCGTCACTGAGTGAGTATGTCCACCATTGTTTCAGTCTATCCCGTGAATCCTTCGTATTATTTTCCACGCATCAGGATGCGATTTTCCCTCAGTGAGTACTCTTCAGCGCTTTCAGCAGAGATGATTTCACAAAAACCCGCTGGCAGCTACGATGCGGCGGTCGCCCCTAAATTGTTTCTTTGATTGACAAGCGACATGCATATATCTATATATGGTTACTGGACCTCCGCAAAAATCAGGTTACTCCACGTAAATGCACTTTCTCTTCAGGGACGTAGTAGATGTCACTAAGGGTATTGGAAGAAATTAATCTTTATTGTAAAATGGGGTTTATGTTATGGTACTACCAAACAGACACGTACGACGTAACCACACAAAAACAAAAAATGATTTATTTATTTATTTTGATCACATGTAACATAGATATTTATTTATAAAAGGAATTGCTTCGGACATCCATTGTCTATAGAATTTATGTTTTATGACAACGCTTCCATTGATATGATAAGCTCATCGATTAATAAAAATCGAAACGCGTCACTAAAAGAAAGAATTTTATTAGCGAAACTGTGTGATAACTACACAACTTTCTATCTACATGATAGAAGAGTTTCACCGAGTAAGAGCATCTACAATCTACATGAATAAGGTGAATTATCTAACAAGCTTCATCCAATCCATGTCTATTTATAGACTGGTACCCATCCGCTCGATACGTACGTTCTCAGTTATAGACGGGCCAATGACTACAATTTTTTTGACAGATATGCTGCCGCTTGATCAGACGACAGACACACGACACACGACAGACAGACGATAGACAGACGACAGACAGACGACAGACAGACGACAGACAGACGACAGACAGACGACAGACAGACGACAGACAGACGACATACAGACGACAGACAGACGACAGCCAGACGATAGACTGACGACAGACAGACGACAGACAGACGACAGACAGACGACAGACAGACGACAGACAGACGACAGACAGACGACAGACAGACGACAGACAGACGACAGACAGACGACAGACAGACGACAGACAGACGACAGACAGACGACAGACAGACGACAGACAGACGACAGACAGACGACAGACAGACGACAGACAGACGACAGACAGACGACAGACAGACGACAGACAGACGACAGACAGACGACAGACAGACGACAGACAGACGACAGACAGACGACAGACAGACGACAGACAGACGACAGACAGACGACAGACAGACGACAGACAGACGACAGACAGACGACAGACAGACGACAGACAGACGACAGACAGACGACAGACAGACGACAGACAGACGACAGACAGACGACAGACAGACGACAGACAGACGACAGACAGACGACAGACAGACGACAGACAGACGACAGACAGACGACAGACAGACGACAGACAGACGACAGACAGACGACAGACAGACGACAGACAGACGACAGACAGACGACAGACAGACGACAGACAGACGACAGACAGACGACAGACAGACGACAGACAGACGACAGACAGACGACAGACAGACGACAGACAGACGACAGACAGACGACAGACAGACGACAGACAGACGACAGACAGACGACAGACAGACGACAGACAGACGACAGACAGACGACAGACAGACGACAGACAGACGACAGACAGACGACAGACAGACGACAGACAGACGACAGACAGACGACAGACAGACGACAGACAGACGACAGACAGACGACAGACAGACGACAGACAGACGACAGACAGACGACAGACAGACGACAGACAGACGACAGACAGACGACAGACAGACGACAGACAGACGACAGACAGACGACAGACAGACGACAGACAGACGACAGACAGACGACAGACAGACGACAGACAGACGACAGACAGACGACAGACAGACGACAGACAGACGACAGACAGACGACAGACAGACGACAGACAGACGACAGACAGACGACAGACAGACGACAGACAGACGACAGACAGACGACAGACAGACGACAGACAGACGACAGACAGACGACAGACAGACGACAGACAGACGACAGACAGACGACAGACAGACGACAGACAGACGACAGACAGACGACAGAGAGACGACAGACAGACGACAGACAGACGACAGACAGACGACAGACAGACGACAGACAGACGACAGACAGACGACAGACAGACGACAGACAGACGACAGACAGACGACAGACAGACGACAGACAGACGACAGACAGACGACAGACAGACGACAGACAGACGACAGACAGACGACAGACAGACGACAGACAGACGACAGACAGACGACAGACAGACGACAGACAGACGACAGACAGACGACAGACAGACGACAGACAGACGACAGACAGACGACAGACAGACGACAGACAGACGACAGACAGACGACAGACAGACGACAGACAGACGACAGACAGACGACAGACAGACGACAGACAGACGACAGACAGACGACAGACAGACGACAGACAGACGACAGACAGACGACAGACAGACGACAGACA
Organism: Bruchidius siliquastri; assembly: GCA_949316355.1. Taxonomy (NCBI): domain Eukaryota; kingdom Metazoa; phylum Arthropoda; class Insecta; order Coleoptera; family Chrysomelidae; genus Bruchidius; species Bruchidius siliquastri. The sequence continues at coordinate 12,797,110 of OX438534.1, read as the reverse complement.
GACGACAGACAGACGACAGACAGACGACAGACAGACGACAGACAGACGACAGACAGACGACAGACAGACGACAGACAGACGACAGACAAACGACAGACAGACGACAGACAGACGACAGACAGACGACAGACAGACGACAGACAGACGACAGACAGACGACAGACAGACGACAGACAGACGACAGACAGACGACAGACAGACGACAGACAGACGACAGACAGACGACAGACAGACGACAGACAGACGACAGACAGACGACAGACAGACGACAGACAAACGACAGACAGACGACAGACAGACGACAGGCAGACGACAGGCAGACGACAGGCAGACGACAGGCAGACGACAGGCAGACGACAGGCAGACGACAGGCAGACGACAGGCAGATGAGAGAGGGATAAAAACATGGTATCATTTTTTTTCGCGTTTTCACATTTAAAGAAATTACCATAACTCGTATACATACATAATGATTCAGTGAAGTATTGCGTTGCGGGATTTTTGATTATACTGACAAGTAATACATATATCACCACGTCACCGATAATTTCAAGTAATAAAGTTTCATGTATACTACACGAATATCAATAATTCAGCAGTATGCTTGTTTGTAGCTTTCTTTGCTACGGATGGTGATGAATGCAATAGCTCACAGTCGGAAACAGATCGATTTTCTTGTATAGCATACTATTAGTTTTTTGCTTCAAATGCATTGTACAGAGAAAACCATTGAATTTCCTATTGTAACGTTAGTCTTTAGCAACAAAAATTACCAAAAGGTTTTATCTGGGGAACATTATATACATATACAATGTTTAGAGCAAATATAATCATTAGGTGGAAAAAATATTAACTCAAAATCAAAAAGTGATACTGTAAATGATGATACTCGTATTACTGGATTTCAATACAAAGTTCTGTCTAAAATCAAAATATGGGTAACATCAAATTATTCAAATTCCTCTGCAGTGAATAAAATTCGACATAAAACAGTATTTATAGTAATATAATAAAAATTCTAAGAAATATATAAGATGATAACATCAAATGATAACATATATTATTCAAAGCGAAATCAATACATTACAGGTTTTATTCGGACTGATACCTCCATTAACCGCGTATGGGGGATGCAATCTTAATTTTCCCAATAGCAACTGCTTCCAACATTAAGTGATATCGTATGTGTTTCGTGGAACTATTGAGTTATGTAAGTTTTATCTCATCCACATAAACCATACAAGTGTCATATATTAGCTGGAAGCTGTTAAGAAATAAGGCCGTGAGGGCTGAAAATGGAGAGAGGTCGATTTTAGCGATTTATCGGCATTAGAAGGGTGAAGTGGTAATTTATAATGTCCGAGATAGTTTGGGGTTGTTCGGACCGTTTTCGATAAAATATTTATATTGGAATACGGAAAGTAGGTCCCTCCCCTCGTTCATTATGTATGAATTGTGTTCTCTCTATACTGGTGGCATTTTAAAATGAGACCGCCGTATCGATTTTATGGAGTTTTTGTATCGAGTGATAGTCGGAGAATACCAAGCTAGTTTGGGAAGTTCAGCAGTTGGTTACGCTTGACAGCAAAAATAAAAACAAAGTTTTTATTCCTGAGCAACCATGAGAGCGAAGATGCAATAATGATGTTTTTGCCTGTTACTAATATAGAAGTTATACCTTCATTGCCTTTTTGATCGTAATGCCTCGAAATAATAAGAAACTAAAAACCGTATAAAAACAAAATTTTTAACTGGATCAACAGATCTGAAATTCGATAAGATTATTTAGTAAACTGATATCACTTCACGTGTAATACAAAATCAGCCTACCTAGTGCTATCTTTCCAAGGGTGAATATCACTTTTGTAATTATTTATCATCCTTATTAAAGTAGAATGCAATAATCTGTAGTATTAGAAGTTGTTGGAATAGATGCAGGACGAACTGGAGTGTTAGAGTAAACATGGAGCCTGACAAGCTGTCTATCTGTATCTATAGATATTCAATACAACCGTCCGTCAGTATCGCTTGAACAGTAGTCTTGGAATGTCCACTCGATATATCGCGCGTTGTTATATGCATATGTAGCTTCAGTATTACTCACCAAACCGATTTTCAAATACTACAAAACTTTTTGTCCTTATACTAGTAACAGTGTCAAAATTTCATAAAAAGTTATAGAGGGGCCAAGAATGACCAGACAGACTACAGACAGACAGAAATGAGTGGGGGCCCATTGAGGTGGGATGTAAAATATTATATCGAATTTAAAAGTGCTCTGGATCACAATCGCTTCAATATGTGCAGGTACAATCAAAATGTTGCACTTTCGATAAACCGCTGTACATTTTTTAGGTCTAAACGTTTTCAACTTCTTGAATCTACGAGGAACGTTCGTAATATTCTTAAACAGCTTGACCCTTGACCAGTATAAAACATAGACTGTCTGAGTATATTAGTTTTGTGCCGTTATACTAAAGAGTTCGCTTAGAAAGGTCCTCTCCGGTGATTTGAAAATTATAAAAAATAAAAGAACTTACAACTGGACTTGCGTATTGATAACTGTGTTTATCTCTGCAAGGTTTTACAGTTTTTTTTGTATAATTTACTGTAAATCTTTTCTGGTTAATAAATACTAAATACTAAATGCTAAATACAACTTGATTCGAAAATGTGTTTTATTGTTTTTTCATATACAGAAAAATATATATCGAAAGGATCAAAATCTTTCGATAAGTGCGAGTCTGGGTTATTGATAGAATTGTATTAAGTTTCAGATCTTTTACGTAAATTCGTATCTGTAGAACAGAGTACACAATAAAATACCTCTAGCTCAAGAAAGATACTCCGTAAATATTTACGGAGATATTTACGGACATATGTCCCGAAACTCATATCCTTTTGTGGCTTCGCACCGTATCTACATGCTGTACGTTATCGGATTTGGTGCCCTTCTTACATTATCCAGCCATCACCAACAGAAACAACGGAAAAAACTGGGGGATTTGTCGATACCGGCAATACTGTGATTCCCTGTTTCTGATATCCGACTGTCTGCGATAAAGCTGATCAGTCATTGAGGGTTTTATCTCATAGCCATAAACAATACCCAGGGAAGGCGCATCGACAGACTTTCAACGCTGTAAAAAGACGTTTCCTAAGTATTCCAATTTATTAACTGAGTAGAATCCAATCCTAACTGGATAAAAGTTTTTAACCATCAATTAATTTTTATCACATAGCAACACAAACCATAAAACCCCCTAATATCATTTTATTTGCCATCAATTATAGTACTACTACTACAGGACTACAGTAATACTCAAATTTCGAAGAAGTTTGATAATTGAAAGGCCTTATTCATGTAACAACTTTAGATATAACGTTTATAAATATCCATTTATTGTATGTAAAAATGTATCCCCCACAAATCAATATGGGCAACACACTAAATTGATATAGCACTTGTGAAGCATGTTATAATGTATTTTCGAGTTACATAAAACAACTGGACTACGTTTAAAAATGAAATGCTGTTTTGTTAGTTCACTGCCAATGCACCGATTGACGAATGAAGCAGAATTACCAACATTATATCCCTCCCCAAATCATCAAAATTAATGCATTGTTTTTCTAAGATTATGCAGTCACAAAGATGCTAGCAGACGACAAACCAACAGACACACCGATGGAAATGAGTGACATGCATTTTTGTGATGTAGATATCATAAAACAAGCATAAACTTGTCGAATTCCGAAATGTTCACGATCACAAAAGTTGCCCAGCCTTCTCATTTTCCGCACGATGGGAGTATATTATGGAAAAGTGGTCATACATATTTTGGCATTGGGAGCATACGTTCTGAGCTAGGAGGAGGAGGTGAGAAAGAAAATGCTAACTTGGTGGAGATATATTCGAAAATATGGCTGTGCTCTCTCCATTCGAATGATTTTAGGTAGGCAAAAAGCCCTCCACTGAACAACTATAACCTGCAGAAATTTTATCAAAAGTTTGATTTCGGACTTCCATTGTCTATAAAATTTTGAGTATCACGACGTTTCGATTGATGTGCTATCTTCAATCGTCTTCAGGTGAACTGGCGAACACGTTCCTTCCATGCCTATTTATACCCCGTCCGGTGACGTGTCGTTGTGCGCGGCTATTCTGGTTGGTTTTATAGACAATGGAAGTCCGAAATCAAACTTTTGATAAATCCACCTTGTCTACAAGTTTCAAACAACTGCAGAAATTTTGTAGAACAAAATAGGTTTTGGTGCATATCCCACGACTCAGATGGTAACTACAGTATTCCAATCATCATACGACCTAACGAGAGTGAGCTCAACTTTTCAACCTTCAAAATCTGTCAGTCTGTCATGTCAGTTCTCCTCAAAAAAAATATTTTTTTCAAGGTTTTAGGAGGTTATAGGTTAATATATCTTGGTATGCGCTTATGATAGGTGAGGAAACTATGATAAACATGGTAAATTCAGAATTTCACAATTAAAATCATTTATTCACCTTCTATCATAAACACATTGTATATCATTTAAATTTTAGATCAATTTTTTTCGTAGGCTCAATTTTTTTTATTCCGAACGCTATGTTGGACAAAGCAATCAAAAGTTTCGAGATTTGATTAACACGTTGAACGTTTTTTAGGGATATCTTTATTTGTAGTTGAACAATTATCTGGTATCCTGTATATTTAAACCCATTCTCTTTAATATTCATGAAATCGACAGAGATTCCATTACGCAATACGTAATTTGAAAATCAGTATTAAATATATTTAGTGAATCGAAACTCATCTCTGAGTATAGTGAGTTTTAAGCATCTAATTGGTATTTCAAAAAGTGATCTTACAAAATGCACAAAAAAGTAATTCTTAGTGCCCTGTGCAACGACGATACAAACCAAGTTTAAATCAGCAACTACCATCCAGAACTAAGGATTTTCTTGAATGCAAACAAATTTTTATTCATTATTTATAAACAAATCTCCCACAAGCATAACAGGGAAACATGACAATTGCATGAAATCTATCAGATAATAAATAGCATACGTTATGACTGACAGAAATTGCAGCTAAGCATCATTGGTAACATGAAGGGGATTACATAGCTCCACTCGTTTGAACACCGGATAACACATTTTGCACGAAACGCTTACTCAAATATATTATTTAAAACGATATGGTGTGTGTGTGTGTGTGTGTGTGTGTGTGTGTTCAGAAAGTGACATCCAAAGAACAGACAGAATGCCATGATATTCCACAAAAATGTACTGAAACGCGTTTGAAAGATAAAACGAAACAGTCCCAAAACATTAGCCGTAACGGAGAAGAGATTTGCTCTTGTAAGCATCTCCGTTAAAAATAGAACACGCCATTATTAACACTTTCTAAAATACACTCAGACAGTCGCTATTTCAGGAAGGCGCCTACCCGCTAGTCGTGCGAAGTTAATTAATTACCTTCCCCAATGAGTTTCCGAAGATCTGTTAGAAGGGAAATTGATCTCCCTTTCTGGAACATGGCATGGAGTAAGCATCAAGGGAAACTTCGCAGGTTTTAATGATAATCTTTATTATTTGTCTTAACTTCATACGCATAAGAGAAATCTAAAAAATTTATAAATTTCGGATAATCGGTTTTTGGGAATTTAATGTATCACAAAAAGCCATGCCACTTATATCCATCTGGCTGTGTGCTACCTTATTTTTGAAAATCGTTGCATTTGTCGTGAGTTTATATTAAAAAAAACATCTTCAACTTGCTTTTAGTTCATGTTGACTGTAGATTACTTTTTTGTTGGAGAAACTTCATCAAGAAGATAAAATTGTACATTTTGTACACCAAGTTGAATGATGAATATAATAGGGATGGAAAAATATAAAAATAATCAAATCAAAACCTTTCGCGGTTTCTTGTTTCTGCCTGGATGGTATTCTACGAGTCCTATATCGAGAACCGATGTTCTAGATGTACTAGAAATATGTATCCTTCCAAATTAAAGTTATATTTCGTGGAACGAATGTTATGAGTTAATTCAGAATTATGTTTGCATTTTGTCACGTGCCCATATTTCAATTAGTTCCAACGTCAATGATGGATTAATATGCATGGTCTCAAAATGTAATTGAATGGGTTTTGTATGTGATTTAGCGGACTCCATATAATTTTTTTAATTTGTACTTTATATTGTATATTTATATTTTTGATATAATTTATTGTTGTAAAAATGTTTAAATAAATAATTTATTATTATGGTTCTGCATGGATATATTGAATATGCAAAGGTTAAAGACATGCAGTAATAATTTCGGCGACATATTTTGCTTTGAATTTTTTCTAATGAGTTCAATACCTCTTTAGGATGCTATTTTCTGATGATGGCAGAATCCGCATTTGGCTCAATAATACATGTTAGCAAAATGCGTTTGAAGATACTGATATCTGCCTAGAATGCAGGATCTTATAGGGAAAACATTTTCAGTCTGAGTTTTGTAATTATGAGTTTCTCTTCCGGATGAATAAATCATTGAATTTGCATATTTATGGTTTATGGTTTCGTATAATTGCAACCGGTACATACTTCCTCAGAATGTTTTTCATTCCTCGACATAAACCTAGTACCACAGAGGTATAAAATAAAATAAAATGTTTGAGATTTTCTTTACCTTACCAATAAAATTCGTAAATAATGTCTTTGGTTACCATGCACTGCAAGAGTGCCCAATGGGAGATCCAACTGACCTAAAAAAGGAAAAAAAATCATAATATTGGTGCTAGGTATAATTCATGGAATAGTATAAAAAACATGTGATTGATTAATCACTATTTGATGGACAATGAAGCATAGCTGTCTCAAGAAGAGCGGTTTTGTGAAATGCTAGTGGTTTGAGGCGGTTTTTTTTATCTGGCTAATTTTTCAAGGTTCGTTGAACAAATATTCAATATAACGTTTTTGTAGCTGTGGGAACAAGTTCTTGGTATCAAGGAATGTTTTCAAGAAGGTAGACTCAATATAACAAGAATCTACTATGTCCTTGATACGTATTGTATTTTGTAGATTTTACTTTTCATCATTACGACATATAATGAATCTCATGGAGAAGTGAACAAATATACAAGTAGGTTCATCAGATTTTAATAATTTTGTTAAGCATTTAAGTGCGTATTCTTACTTAGCAAACTATTGGATTTATACCTTTATCAACAACAAGCCTTTGACCCCTTACGTCAAGCAACGTGTATTCTGGCATTGTTTGCTGAAAAATAAGTTTTTGGGTGGAGTTAAAGTTGTTCCACCAGTTTCTGAATGTAGCGTTAGGCTGAATGAAAGCTATTGGTGATATGCTACCATAAACAATAGTTTGTGCATTTCCAAAGAGAATTGGGATTCATCAATAAAGGCCACGTGATTCCATTTTTGATCCCACTTCTCTTCCTGCATCCGTCTATGATATTACCCCTATGTTTAGGACTGATAGACCGCTCCCAGTGTGGATGATAAGAGAAAAGCACAAAATGTCTTATCCAGCGAAAACTGTTTATCTGCCTTCGTATGTTCACCCAGCCACTGACTTACAATGACACAAATGCTCCTAAATCGATCTCTGGGAGTCAAAAGTCTTAATCGACGATCTTGACGTTTTGTGGTTCCTCTAGGTCATCCAGTCCCTAATAGTTCTTTATTCTCGGGATACACCAGGGCGCTGTTCCGTTGTCCAGTGAATGCTTCCTATACCGAGAGGTAAGTCATCACTGGATCTAGAAATCGTTCCTACAACCTAAACAGACGGAGAAACCGAGGCTAACTGCTTTCAGCATTTTTTTAAAGCAGAGAGCAGCGTATTCCTCATCTCATCTAAGGATCCGATTACCATAAGCACCGCATTAACGTAAGCACAGATTGATAGTGTTTCATTCCAAAACAAAACACTTATCTTGTAGAGCTGCAGACAGATAGGTGATAAGGGATACTTTCTAGTTTGTACTTTGACGAAAGCTGCAGAGGTAACCCAAATGTTATTACAGGTTTTACAAATAATATTTCCATTGTAGGTCAGGTTAAGCGGAATGAGTCACCGAGATTCCAAGGCATTCAATAAAATGAACCAAACGTTGTGAATTCGGTTGACGCTAATGGTTTGATTAATCTACTTGAGATTTTTCTAATGCAATCTTAGAAAAATGAATAGGCCGTTGTTTTAGTGATTCAAAGCAACATTTTTTTGAAAAGATAATTTTTGGAGCAGTTCATGCATGTGTTGAATTCTCGTTTGACTTTCACTTCCTACTTGAATGGTGGCTCGAATACGAATCTGTAAATCTGTGGACTCTTCATAAAAACTGTAGGTAGAAAGAATAAAAATTATTCAATTATTAATTTTTGACATTGTTGTGTTCATAATCTCTGTAGCTGTGATTTGTAATTGAATCTAATTTAATATGTTGGGAGTACAAAGTGAATCGACTCGATGCCATTTCCATCTTGCTTTAATGCAAAATTTGGCATCGCTGACCTTAATATTTCATCTGGGTATTGAATGTGGTCAGATATTAAAATTACATGAAAAAATGGTTGTTCAGCGGTGTCTGCGTAACAGTTTTCAAAGCCATAGCGTGACCAGGCAGACAAGGGACCTTGTCTCGGTATTGATGTAGATTTAATGCATATTGATCTTGGTTGATTTATTAACTCATTACTTCGCAGGCTACGATAAAATCTGATTCTGTTCCACTATGACAAGTAAATTTCGTGTAGAATATAGAAAGCAGGAATTGGGTCTCCCTGGATTGGTTACAGTGTTGTTTCTGGGTTGCAAAGCACCATCGTGATTCGACAATATTATGGAAGTTGGATCATTTCGGGATGTTTATTAAGCTATTAATATGTAAGATGCAAATATGATGTTACGTTTGAATAAAATATCTCAACGGCATTTGGAGCTAGATGCTAGGAGCTTTACAGACTCTTAGTGCAAATCAGTCCACCAGAAAGCTTTATTCCCTAAACTTTTAAAAATCTAATAACATTGCGAACACACATATTTTAATGATACCCTATCACAAAGGCCTTTTACTTCCCAGAAGTGCTTTAACTGATATTTTTCGTTGAATACCATGCTAGACAGGAGGTCTCACTAAAGTGAAACACTAATGACGCTCTTGTATAATTTTTGCACAACAGAAAATCCGCCGAAAATATTAAAAAAGGATGATAAATTCCTATTTTGAATGGTAATACAGCACCGACTGTATTGAACACATAAAATGGAGATGCAAAAGATGTAAAAGGTTAATCACAAAATATATTGAAATCTCAAAATAAAAAATATGATCTTCCTTGTGGCAGGTAATTCTCAAGGAAACCAGTGTATTATCATCTTTCATAGTAACGCGTCTACAAGCTGTTTCAGGCTCAAGGTTACAATTTGCGATCTGTTAGATCGAACGAGGTATATAGGGATTTTCATATATTGAATAAGCATGAGGTATTTTTTAAACCGAATGCATTACTTTATGAACAATCTGTTAATATTTTGCATGGTTGTTGAGCGTAATGCAATTGAATATGCCGTCATTTTTATGCATAGCCGTGTTAGATACAGTAATTTTCCAATACATTTGGTAGGTTTGTTATTTTGTATTCATATGCGCTCATTATCATTATCAATTGGCTGATTTGGATTGAACATTATGATATGTGTTGAAATGGTACTCTATTGTTTCTACTCGATAATGCTACACAGCATCCACACTAAGTGTGGCTTTTTAATCAGTAGGTACTATTGGTCATATGTAAAGAAGTAAAGTAGAGATATAACGTTCCATCTAAATTTTACTCATCGTAATGCACACATTTTCAATTCCTATTTATTTAAAATTGCACTTTGCTCAGAATGGTACTATTAGCACTAAAGAAAGTATTCGAGTTGATCCTTTAGGAAGTGCTAGTCCATGAAACAATCGTAATACATGGCAAAAATATTTAAGAGAAATTAATTCTCAATTTTAGATGCCGCATAAAGTTCACTATTTGAAGTCATCTTCAGAAGTTTGGCATCAGAGACGCTTAAGTAGTGGTTAAGATAAGATCGATATCACGCTTAATATAGTGTTTGTTTTATGTCACCAGGTGACAGTTTGCTATAATTTTCAACCCCTATTGTACAATCCTTGAGTTCCAAAGTATCAAATAGGGCCATCGTATATGTGCAAGCTCTTTTCGGAAATTCATGTCAGACTCGTCCTGTGATTTTCGCTTCGGTTCATCTCAATTCCGCTGACCGTTCATTCAAATCCCATACGGCCAATGAAATGCAAAAATTGGAATTCGAGATATGGTGCTTTCTTGATGTTTCATGTCATGAAAAACCATTTAACTCATTTTCGTTGGGCTGCCTCTCGGTACTCAGTAATTTTTGGCCCTTATATATCTGGAAAGTTCTTTTGGACTGAATTAGGTTTTCAGTGTAACAAGGACGAAAAAGATTTGTAGTGCTTGAAAATCACTTCAGTGTCTGCCAATTATCGTCAAAAAAAATGTTTTTGGTCGCTTCTCCTTTAGTACTCCATACTTTTTGGAAACATCGATCCAGTGGCAACATGATAATACTGAAGTTATGTATCCATATATCAAAGCGCAATGCATAGCTCCTCTATTTGAGAGATACTGAAGAACCGAACGGTCCAAATAGATTAGATTGATATAGATAGATGCCCCAGCCACCAGAAATCAGAAGTTTTTTCTGTCAAAGTATCAACAACTTGTTGCCAGACGTTTAATAATTATTGTTTTTGTGCAATGAATGTACAATAGTTATCATGATGTTAGTCAAATGCACAATAGTGTGTGAGGCGAAAACCAATATAATCAGTTCTGCAATATTGCTAAATACTTGTCAATGTAGAACATTTATTTCTTTGGTTGGATAATTTGTAGTCTCATCTTTAATCGTCGCGCACAATGGCGCTGCCCATTGGCAACTTACGGAGTCAAGGTCTTAACACCTGGACTGCCTTGAAGTGGCAGGTGGTGCATAGTGGAGAGCATACATTCAATAATTTGTTTTGTTTCTGTTTTAGCGGCTTTTACTACATTTCAAGTGAACAGGGATTTCCAATAATGAAAAAAGTACTTATTCAGTGTCTTAAATAATGGCGTCAAGTGTAAAACTAAATAAAAAAGATTCCGTGTTTTATTATTTTTAAATTCAATTCTAACTATCAATAGTTAATTCTAAATTCCGATTCAAATTGTTATTCCTAAACTAATAGCATTTTTTTTGTTTGTTTAAATCTTATAATTTGCTTATTTTTTTGTGAAAATATTATTATATTAACTATACTGAAGTGGATCATTCGACGGGTATTTAGTTCAAGTATATAAAAATATTATTCATCATCATTCATCAATTCTATTTGCAAATAAATAAATCAGTCATGAACTTCTCTTGGCAAAATACAAATATAACGTGCATTAGTTTGTGGATTTTATCGAGCCGAACTTGAATATTCAATTTGTCAGTGCTTTATTAGTCACTTTTTGAGGAGTGGGATAGAAACAAGGGTTGAAATAGAGCGAGGGAATCGCAAAGTTAGTTTTCTAAAAGCGATTAAAAATGTGTACATAATAAAATACCATTCATGACACCCTGAGGAGAGAAGGAGCTGCTTTGAGATAACTTCCAGTGGAATTCCGTGATGTTAACCACTGTTGAGGGATATCGAAAGTGATTAATTAGAGTGCTAGAGTGCTATAGTTAGTCCTACTTATTAATCGCATTCTTTCTTTAAAAACACTATCTGTTTCATAATGGGTATCTTCATAATTAACACACTCATACCAACATATATATATATATATATATATATATATATATATATATATATATATATATATATATATATATATATATATATATATATACTATGTTTTAACATGTCTTGTTTCAGTCTCTTATTCGGTCTAGTCCAGGAATGCCCAACATAATGTGGAGGGCCAGGTTTAGTACTTTTGTAGCCGTAGCGTATCAAATAAATGCAAAGTGAACTTTAAATGTAAATAAAACGAGAATTATGGATGATTTAAACAAAATAATAAAGCCTCAGTTGCTTGCATGCGTGCTGTCAGTTAATTTAGAAGTGGCTACGCAAAGATAGCCTGTAAAATGGTTGTCTGATAAAGATTATCTCGTTTTCGATTTGTTATTTTCACGATGGAGGAAAGCTGTTCGCAGGTATATGTACTACGTGGTACTAGCAATGAGGACATTTGTTGAAGAGCTAATTTGATAAGATTGAGATAAAAGTATAGACTCATTAATAGTCAGAAAATAATCATAATATTATAATCATCTTCAATCCGAAAATATTTGTGATCATAATATACAACGCTTTCCTCAATTATGCTTGCTAAATCCTCTATCTTATTATTTTTTCACCAGATACATTCTAATAGTCTTGGATTATCAGTATATATATAGATCGGATGAGAATAAAAGCTAAATAAAAATCAATAAAGACCACCCTGAGGACTTTTGTCGCGACAGGATCTTCGGTGCTGTGGTGGGATATTTTTAACACCACTTTAATGGCATATTAAAAGATACATAAATCTGTCTTCTGAACTGACGCGTGACATGCCTGTTACAGTTCCGGTGATATGCTGTTTCAGAAATTAGTTCTAGCAATCTGATTTTGACAATATTGAAATATTTAGCATCTTTGAGGTTGCTCGTGTTATCCTGTATCGGTAGATCGTTTTACTCATAATAATCCTGTTAAAAAAATCCTCATATTAGATGTGAGGGGAATGCAAATTTAGTCAAATATAATCAGCTGTGAATTCGCTACGGGGCTTAGTTTTTGAAACTGTGGACAGGATGGGTGAAATCAGTGTTATTATATAAATTTTCACCGCAAGGGATTGAGTTCTATAATTTGACAAAAAAATCACTTCCACTTCCTAAAACATTTGGCGAGAGAAATATCGTAATTTGTGAAACTCTATGGTTACGTTCTACTGACGTTTAGTGGTATATATGATGTGTCAAAAATAACCGAATTAAGCCACTGTCAAAAATGTATACACATAACTCTTTATGAATCTCATTGATTCCTCAACTCGCATTTCGCATACCTTTTATACAGGGTGTTACTTAATGATAGTAAACATTTTTTATATTAAAATCATCAGCATGAAATGAGGGAGCTTCTATTTTTTTCTCCAAAAACAAATTAGGTAGAAAGAGATTCGTAATAGTCTTTTAGTTAGTGCTAACTTCTTACAATGAACAACATTGCCAAATTTCAACAAATTAGGCATAACGATGTTTAAATATTAATGAAAAAACCATTTTATCTTGAAAACAAAACACATGTATATATGAAATTTGTCATATGAATGTGGCTTAGGAATGCCCACTTATGGGTCATAGAAATACACACAAAACGAAAAGCAGATATGTTAAATAATTCAACCTAACCAGTCAAATTTTTCTAGCTTTGTCTCAAATAGTTTCCACACATCGATCACAAATTTTCAAAAAAATAATCGATGGTTTAACCAAACTTTACATATAGTATGTATTAGGTCTACGGTACTCTAATGTTGAGGCAAATTATATTTTGATATATGTGTGTCGAATATTGATAGAGGTTGATTAGCTCCAAGAAATGCATCATCATTGTTCAGTGAGTACAACATGTATATTACGAATATAGTTAGTTTTCTTCAGTTCTCCATAGCTGTGGCACACAATCAATCTGTTAGTTTCCACCAATCATAAGTCCTGCATTCATAAATAATAAGAATGGTTTATATAAGAAGGTTTTATAATATGTACACCCATACTAAAACCTTCCATACTTCCTCAATAAATGACGAAGGGGAAATCTCATAGGAAACTCTAACATTTTTCAGGAATTCGGAAGATATATTTAAAGGCTCACCCTTAGAGTTTCGTCGCACATGGAGGGTAGTTACCCTTAGTTCGGGTATCTAGTCCCATGAGTAAAAAGTTTTCGACTTGATAAAATCTACGAATAGAGTCATTGCCCTTAGCATCTCGCTTTTTCTGATGAATTATTGAATCTGGGATCTTTGTATAAGTGGCTCGTGATATTTTATTATTCAACAAGCGAGTGATAGCGCATTTACTAACTTAGAATGCAAGATTTGAGTCACATCTTCAAGGAGACTGTACTGTGAATCATGTGTTAGAGCACAGTATGATTGCAAAAAAATAACGAGTGTCGATAATTTCATAAGGGTCATTTAATCTTTAGTTTTCTAAACCTATTGTGGTGTGTCTCTGAATTATATCTAAGAGGAACCATCAAATCAGTATTTTCATGAGAAAGGTCAAAGAGTCTGACTCTATAAAATTTAATTATGATTATCTTTCCAACTCCTCAGTAGATTGTGGGTCAGTTTGGTTGAGTATGCTTCAAAGAAAAATCCAATGTATGCTTTGCAAAGCTGCAAATGGGCAAATATTGTTCGTGTTAGTATATTGCTCTATATATTCTCCTTTTATCTCATAAGACAGGCAACTTGGTGTTTTTGACGTGACGGTGCATCAAGTCCCAAATTTTGAATTTATCAACAATGCAAACGCATAATTTATATTTTAGCCTTCGATAATATGTAGTTCTTATTTAGAAACTGTGGATAGTCAATGTAATCATAATTATTTAAAAATTTAATATTGTAATTTATTTAACTTTGGTAAACGCTGGCGTAGCAACCGATATGCGAAAAAAAGTTATTCCATGTGGTTTAAATTAACTACCAGTAGAATTATAAGATACATTTCGGAGTCTTTTGCATTTGAAGCGGAACACCCTTCATACATTAAATATCGTGTCAAGCAATGACACAATTAGAGTGCACATCGTCAAGCAGTTCATCCAAATGCGAATGATATCAGGTATCAGGAATTAAAATTTAAATCGATTTAAAAATGTTTGATTGTTTGGAATGAAATTTGAAATATATTTCAAATATCAATCCTTTTTTAATTTTAATAAACCCAAAAATTTTTCACTTTTTTTAAAATTTACATAATTCCTTACACTTTAAATATATATGTAGCTTCACTGTTACCCGACTCGAACGCATTTTTTAAGATACTAAAACGCAACTTTATCATTCATAATCCTTATTCAATCAAAATGCGTCGATCTGCAATAGCAATTCCTAAAATAAGTGAAACAAATTATGCATTTTGTATTTATTTGGTAACTTTTCGTCTTAATGCACAAACTCACCATCACAAGCAGTAGTTCACCACTGACACCGTCTTACTGCCGCCGCCGCAGTTCTGCCTAGGTTGTCAAATGTGGTGTACTGGTCTGCGTCACTATTTATATTTTATTTACGAATCAAAATATAGATGTTGACATTATACGACTTGAATGGTTTAAACGGAACTTGGTGGATGGTTTTATAAATAATAATAAATAATTTGAACTGTTGATAGTTTAGAATTTAATTTAAAAAATATTTAGAATCCAAATTTTTTATAATCAAAATTTTTTTAAAAAGTCTGAATTCCCAAATTTCTCCGATTATCAAAATTTAGTTCAAGTGGATTAGGATCCAATTATAATTCTTCATTAGTTGTCGATTCTTTAATTATTTTTCTTGAATTCGTCTTTTAACAGCCAACAGCTAGCCAGCAGTTTACATTACACTGAATGCATCAATGTAAGGAATAGTCAGATTTAGCATGTAAAAAAGAATTATCTGCCAATACACTGTTTTTTGAGTTCTCATGTTTATTGAGGAACTGTTTCTATGGAAATATATACGATTTTGTTACATATCTCGAAAAAAAAATATCATTGCTATATTTTTTCAGTAAAGTTACCTAATAAAGAAAATAAAAAATGGTGTGTCATAGACAAATGTGAAAATTCCGCGAATATGTGCATGCAGTAAAATGCCCGACCCATAGTAAGAACTAGGTGTTTTGAGACTTCAACCTCGAACGCGAACCATAATTGAATAGGGGAAGAAATTCATTTTTTTAGAGGGTGGCGACCGGCGACTCCGTGGCTGTAGCGAGACTTAATTAACGAAAGTGCTGTAGAAACAAATTTATTTGATGGCAAATGACTCAGGCAGTGCTTCGAAAACATTGAAGTACTTATAATGGCGCAGTCGTTGTGAACAAATTGTGCAATCGCCTCTCTCCGTTGAACCTAGTGTGAACCAACTACGGTATGAACATACCGATGCTTTTGCTAATCATCGGATCAGAAATATAAGGAGACGATCCTGTCCTATTTACTAGTAATGATATAATTTCTCTCACTTATTACTGTGAATTTACGGTGGATTTTTCAATAAGAAATGATGTGACTGAAGGGTACACCGGCTCATTGGGGAAAATGGTCAATTCTGATTCACCAATGGTTCAATAACAGAGGTGGACTCTAGTCCTGAAATATTTGGATATATGATAACACTATCATTTCCCCTTTGGCAGATACATTACTGTTCTCCAAGCGTGGATTTCGTATTTATATAAAGCAGGGTCCTAAAATGCGAACAAGTAGCTGCTCTGACAGCAAAGCATCAATGAAGGCAATATTAACGTAAAATATCTGATACTAAGTCTTTTGACACAACCAACACAAAAACTACACAGTTTTCTTTTTCAAGATTCTCTGAAGATGCTAATATACTTAGTGAAACATGTGTCGGGTTCAAACAAAGTAGTTTGGCGAGCGCTAGTCTTGGTGAATGAGTTGAAAGATAACATGGAGACTCCTTCTTCCGCGCAGAAAAGTTTTTGGTAACATTGCCCTAAAATATCGGATCTTATTAATGTGATCACCTGGGAAGAATGTTGTTGTGGGACTTCTATCTGGTCACCACACCTAATAAGCCACCTACATGTGATATGGGTGCCAAATGGAAAAAAAATTGTGCATGCAGTAATCGGCAAAACAATGTGTCGCTCTCAAGCCTTAAGCGGCGGTCACATTAGGCTGGTTAACCATCCGCTGGTTGCTACTGGTTGCTATCAGTCACCGAGCAGCGCAGTGACCTGCTTTCACTAGCGGGCGAATTATATTACTAGCGGCTAATAGAGAAGCGCATGCTCAACTTTACCAGCCGCTGTTTGATCATGTGACATCCTTCTCGCTGCTAACAGCGCATAAATAGTCTAATGTGAACAGTCAAGAAGCGCTAGTAGCTGCTCTGCTATATAAAAATGTCGGAAATTAAATGAACAACAGATAAGATTATCAAGTTTCTGAATATATATAAAAAATTTGACTGTCCGTGGGACGCTTCCTCTGCACAATACGTAAAAAGCGATGTCAGAAATACATCTTTCAGTAAAATGGTTGAGGGATTGAATCTTGCGGGTCTGAAAGTGTCGCTCTCACCTTTTAAAAAATATTAAAACTATTCGTGATACATATAGAAATGAAGTGAATCGCCATCGTCAGTATTATCAACTCAAAATTCATTTTGAATCGCTATTAGCAGCTTTAATACCCCTCTAGTTTGAACCCAAACCAGCTGGTGTTTGCTGGTAAACTACCAGCCAACAGCCACCAGCTGTTGGTAAACCAGCCTAATGTGACTGCCGCTTTAGGGAGCGACAGGCAGATTATACAGGGACGTGTAGCTATAAGGTGTGAGATGGAGGAACATATCTGCATAGAGCAAAAAAGGAGATAAGGCAGGTGGCATATACTAAAGGTTATAATCACTGGAAAACCAGTTGATTACTCATTCATTTTTTGTCCCATTTAATCTGCCAGTGAAAGACAAGACATTGAAGATTGATTTGGTAATGTCCACAAATTAATATAAATAAAGTACTAATCATATCAGCCAGGAAAAATATTATCGAAATAAAAAGTTTTTCGGGAATTCCAAAAAATTCCCGCGGTTTCAAAGAATTAAAAATGTAATTAAGAAACAATTCGTCTATAAATATTTAAACCTTCTGACAATTATTCCACTGCGACCTAAAATAGTAAGGTAGAAAACGATGGACAAACTGCTTTGATATGATGAAAAATCATAAAATGCTGATATTTCACAGGGCGATCTAAGTTTTTATTAGATAAACGTTGGACAATAATCTCATGTATCGCTTAAACATACACCGAACGAATATTCCATACTGTATATGTTATATGTACTGTCGATGTAGAGGATTCTTATGAAACAGTGATACATTTGTGCTGATTGGTACCGTGAACACTGTAGCTACATGATATATCTGGAGACAGATAGAACATGCAATTCTGACTGACGGTCTTTCATCAAGAGAATTTTCTAAATGATAAAAATATTTATTGAGAATTTGTAAAAAAATAAGTTACTATAACATAAAAAGATTTATACATCACAGTTTTCAAGATATTCAAGCTTTCATTATTGATTTGTTCAGAAATGTTGATTTTGTTTAGTACTGAAAGGCAAAAATGTGGTTAATTTAATATGTGTTCATTAATTATATATGATTCACATAGAAATCACCTTCAAAATTCACTACAGGATGGAATAATACATACGAGTGTACTCAGGAATTTTATGAATGATTTTTTTGGTTTTGCAATCAATCGTAATGGTAAGTAATAATAATTATAAATGGTATAAACTTCAGCATTTGGAAGGTTTTCTTGAAATTAACCCATAATAAAAGGTAATTAGAATATGTAGCATTTTGATTTAATTAGTGGCCGGTACAAGTATAAGAAGAAAATGGGTTTGATCACTCTTGATTTAACACTCATTTTCAACTGTATGCTGAGATGAACTGTCGCAGGAATTTAAACATTATTGTAGCCGTAATAAGGATTGTTCATTTCCGTTAGTTGTAATAAATCGCATGTTTAAACCTATCCTATTTCTCGCATATCGCACATCCTCTCTTGATGCCCAGAAATAAACTATTCAACAAAACGTTATTCAGTCGAAATAAGTCACATTAAGACAAAATGGGAGATACTTGGAGATATATCTGTTGATATGCGACTCAAGGGCAAAGGTATCAGGGACCCCTCTGACAATACATGTCGAATAGTATTTATGGAGTGTTGATATTAATAAATCTTTATGCATATTCGCTTGTTTTGATTCTAAACCTTTGATCTAAGATTAGCGTTCTAGACTGCCCTCTTCAGAACAAGTTATTTCAACTATGAGTAACGATTATTCGGAATAGTCTATCATTTCAATAGCAAATGACCCCGAGTCTGTTTCGGCAACCTGCAAACACTCAGAACAGCTAACGGCTTGAACATAATCCCTAAAATCGTTTCCTTCCAGGAAACTGGCACATTACGCCAGCGATCTTCATAAAGCCGCGATGGCCCTATATGCAAAATTAGGACAATTAACGTACGTTCACTTAAAAAATCGGTAATGAAGCTTGAAATGTGGAATGTTTAAGAGATAGTGAAAAAGTGTTTAAGTATTAACTATTCTCATAATGGTAGATAAGGCACTAGTATTTTTTTTATACATTCGAGATAAAGAGATGCGATATGAAATTTAAAGTTTTAAACGAATATTTTGATCTATACTGGAAGAATCCGATTGTATCAATACCTATTGTGGAATTCTGATTTCATTCTAACGGGTTATGCTCTTCCTGGTTTCATTATAGTGTGGTAAGTACTGATTCAATAGTTGACTCGATTTAATAATAATGATTATAATAATAGTAATAATAATTTCTTCTTTAGCTTTCATTATGGCTTAACCTTGACTCCCAGATGCCGATGACAATTCGTTAGGTTTGTCGTTTTCTAAACTTTATTTTAGCTCTACTATTACCCGAATCAAACAAGCCGTCCTGGGCCGCTCAGCAACTTGCTAACGTGGCGGCAAATGCTCACCCATTTCGTTGCGATTTTTGAGTGTTCTGGACGACAGCGCCAGCTGCCAAACGCCACAAAAGAAGCTTCTGTGTTGGCCGCTTCGGGACGTTTGCAGTATAGTCTTTATTCCGTCCTTTTTGATTTCTTCGAGGTTGATGTTGATATATCATCGATCGGCTTCTATTGACAGCCAGTGAACGGAAATGAGCGCCATCAAACAATCAAATGCTATAAAATTACTCGTATATAGGACTGAAAAAGTGTATCAATTACTTTATTAAAACATCGTGAATATTAACGAAATCATATCAGGATAGTTGGAAACTAAATAGAGAAGCCCCTTGGCTCTCTTGTTTGACACGGCCTTGTGCTAAGAGGATAGCAGCGGACAGTCTGAAATTGGATGGTGGCCAGGAATAATGCCAGTCAAAGGACAATATAATTCTATCGACCACCACTCCGCACTCTACGTTTGCTCGTTCTCCGCGATCTCGTATGGATTGTATATACATGCGGACTCTGTGGTGTTGGCAGTATTTTTACTGCCACTTCCATTTCCTATTAAAACACACATAAATCTTTGTCTCTAAGAACTCATTCCCGTATATTAAATTTTAGTATAAAAGGCTTTGTACTGTGTCTGTCGTTTGGAAAACAGATGGAATAATGGAACTGATGAATCAAATAACGAATGAAGTCCGTTGGAGTAACGAAAAGAAATCATAGGACCTACATAAATTGTTTGTTGTTTTACTTATCTGCCGCTGAGCTTTACTGATAATTATACAAGCTAAGACCGTAACATGAATCCCCTTAGGGTGCCATGTGTGTTTTTTGCACATCTTAACGTCTGGAAATAAAACCATCAGATCCTCAATTAGGAAAATCACTAAGAAAATTATATGGTAACAGCAATGAAATTGCTTAATAGAACATTATGAATTAATCTATGAGCTTATTCAATTCCATTGTCCATTCTACTTACTACGATGGCACGTCATTGCATTTTTACCGGTGCGATTGAACTGCATCGACAGGATCGATCAGTTACACTGTGATGTCAGTCTGCTACATTACGTAGCGCGTCCTCAAATTCAATTTTTTTATAAAGAAATTGAACCGCATAGTCATATAGCTAAGAATGGCTGAGTCGTTGATGCCTTCTGATCCAACTTCCGGCTTAAGGGGCAAAAACGCATAGTGGGACAAGTTAGTTATCATCATTCCTTCAAACTGGAGCGTTATCAGCGCACCGGTAAAGAGGCATAATGTGACATTGCCTTTAAACATACTGCCTTATTAATCCAAATGAACAAATTCCCTCATCATACTGATCAGGTCGATAGTTTCTGATTGTTACAACTTATAGCGTTCTAAGTGCAATGTGAATAGGCAATTATTGTCAGGCAGTGCTCATGAAGGGTGATTATCTATGTAGAAACAGTTCTGTTTTTCAACATTATACAGTTAGAACAATTGATGGATCTTTATGAAATTTGAGATTATCGAATAAGAACAAGTTATTAATTTTTGGGAATAAAGGTAACAGCTGTCCATGTTAAAGTGTTAGTCAGAAGGCATTTTGATCAACTATTTCTTATGAAAGTGGTGGTCTTGTGGTGCCTACTTAGAAATGTCTACTTATCATGATACTGACAATAATGCCTTATTATCTTAAAGATGAAGTTATCTCTTTTGGCCGGGCTAAACGTAATTATCATGCCCTGTTAGTCTCTTCAACGATCGTTTTCATAAACGGCTTACATGCCGCAAGTACTTGCAGTAACAGCAGCAGTAGTATTTTATCCCATACGTGGCGGAGGGAAATCCTGCTTTGGAAACAGCAACCTCCGTAGCATGCCGCCAGCCGTGACTCTTACCGACTAAATCCCCCCCCCCCCAAACTACTACCACTTTCTCTCATACATCGGGTATTATCGATTAAAGATATTTTTTGCCATGTAGGAAGGGTACCATTGATCCTTATGTCTATTTACAATTTCGTTAACATGTCAATGTGGCCTATATCTGATGTCTACGATCTTCCTTCTCTTTTGCCGATAAGATCTTGGTTATCATCTCGGCTATTGCTTTCCATGCTACTAAGTTGGATAGCATCTCAGGAACCATATTTTCTGGTGAGAGCTCTGCGTTCCAGACAGTTCCGACGTTCTGTCTGTAGCCCATCCATCTTTCACACGCAAAAAGCGTGTGTTCTGCTATGTCTTGCTGGTCACAGTGTAGGCACAGGTCATCGTCTAATCGTCCGACTTTTTTTCTGTATGGTCCGCGCCCGGACAGCGCCTGTGTTAGGAAGTAGCTGGTGATGCGATGTTTACATTTGACCCACTCCCTAATCGATGGAATTGACCTTTTAGTCCACTGCGCCACATCAGACGTCTCGTTTTCTAATTTTTGTCTATGTATCTTGCTCCTCAGAGATACATACCAGACAGCTGCGCCTTACAGCACCATTGACTGGACCCCATTGTTCAGCAGTGCCCTCTCGTTGCTGCTTGGCCCGCCAATTTTGAGCATTATTCTAGAAAGTAAGACCACTTTCTTCTCCGCTTTGGTAGATACTTTTTTGATGGGCTCTCCAAAATACTTCTCATTATCGATGGTTACCCCCAGGTATACCACCGATTTTCCGGAAATCAACTGAAAACATTTCACATTGAAGATTACTTCCCTTCTCTTAGCCCGTGATCCCTTGAGGATAACAGCCTCTGTCTTTTCGGGAGCCAACTCCAGATGATGCACTTGCATCCATAGGTCAATTGTTTCCAGAGCGTCATTAGTTTTCTTCATTAATTCGCTCTCGCTTTTAAGCGTAGCTACTAGTGCCAAATCATCTGCAAACCCCACAGTTCTGGTGTTGCTTGGGAGGGTCAAGCGTAGAACACCGTCATATCGTAAAGATAGAGAAGGCCGAGGAGGAGGGGTTGGCATATATCAAATCAATCTACCACACAAAAATTCTAGATTTTGGTATTGATACAAGCTCAGTTATGGAAAGCCTGTGGCTAGAGGTAATTTTGCATAAACAAATATTCTGTGTAGGTGTCATATAAAGGCCGCCATCCAAAATTTTTGTCGATTTCGTAAACATGTGGGATTCCGTTTAACCTACGTGTATCAGCATCTATGATAATGTTTTGATTTTAGGAGACATGAACTCAGATCTATCAAATATCAATGTCAGCCTTAATCATTGCTTTGAATCATTTGGCTTCAGTCAAATGATCAAAGATCACACACGCGTTACTAAAAACACTGCCACTTTGTTGGATGCGGTTTTTTCTAAAAATGCAGAGTTTTTACAGAGACAATGGTACTACATGCCGGGGAGATTTCTGACCATCGTCTTGTATGTTGTTCTTTAGAGATTGCAGTAAAAAGGAAAATGCAGGCATTCGTCACCTTCAGAGATTTTCGTGTTTTTGATGAAAACAGATTTTTTGACGATTTAAAGTTGATTAGTTGGCACGATATCATATTACTTGAAAACATTGATGCAAAGTCGATTTTCTCACGAGGAATATTCTTAATATATTCAATATTCATGCGCCAGTCAAAACTGTTAGAGTGCATAAGCGCCAAGCCCCTTGCTTAATGTTTCCTCTAAAAATCATACTCAAGGAAAGAGATACAGCTCTTGCAAAATTTAAATTTGATAGAACTGCAATAAACTGGATCAACGATAAAGAAAAGCGTAATTTTGCTCTTGAATCTATAAAGCGCGAAAAAGCCGGATACTTGTCTTTTTTACAACAACAACATATGTCAAAAGAACTTTGGCGTGCATTGAGTATCTTGAACATCGGTGATTTTAAAACAAAAGCAGTTACACATGATGTTTGTTAGAGCTTGCTATGAACCTGTCCCATTGCCTGCAGTCATCTTTCTTTAGCCATGTTTTCATCACTTCACTGTATGCCTTTATTCATAGCGGTACTTATCTGAAGTTCGCTAATACCATCGATTAAAGACTCTTTAATATATCACTCAATGCTAATACTCAACATGGGTCTAGGGCCATCGCATGAGCCCTTGGTTCCTACACATCGCAAATGATGTGATAAATAGATCTTTCCAATGAGATGCGAGATGACTGTTCATTCTTTAAAAAAATAACCATAATTGGCCTCGGCGTCATTTTGACATTTATCTAAATACTTCCATAGTTCAAAAGATCTTATTGATGACGTTAGTATGGCAGACCTGTTTCAGTGACCTGCTTTAAATATGACTGGAATATTATCGATCAGACAAAAATGCCAAAATGACAATTATGTTAAGAAACAAACACTGCCAATTTCGCTTGGATCTGGAATTCTGCTAACCGTATATACAAAAGGTATCTGGATGCAACCATATGACGCTACAATGCTTTTCATTGATAACTCTCAAACATAGAAAAAGGACTGCTAGGTGAAACTCAGAACAACAGTTTGAAACGAAACTGCGGAGTAGGATTATTCAATTGCGAGAAGAAGGAAGCTCTTTTAGGAAATATTTAAAATACAACAATGCAATACATGGTAATATGAAGATACCTAAGACTAAATACTGAAACTAAGTTAACCATTCAAAATGATAGATCCATATATTGTAAGAATGGTGTCGTACGTTGCTTCATCCATAACAGCACATAACTGCTTGGTAAGACTGAAGCACAGTCCCTACATATTCCTACAATTCTACCTTATGCTCATGTGTGCCTCTGCTGTCTTTGGACTCTGGAATGAATTATATCCAGGTCCTGTGGTTGGACAGGTTGACAAAGGACTGTGCATGTATTTAGACCAACTAGCTATTTCTAGTGTGGTGATTACAGTTGGATTTAAACGTGGCTACATAGAACATGCAGCGCTCATTTTGATGTTTTTCACGGGGCTTCCAGTGCTAACGAAATTCTTTGGCTTGGAATACGTGATATTATCAGGGACACTGGTGATCTTAAATTGTGTGCACTTATGTGGCCTTGGATTATTGTCTAAAAATGTCGCAGCTGTAGCCTCCTCTGCATCATATGGCCTCATGTATTTTGGTATAAAGGAAGAGAATGATGATGAGCCTTGTAGTTTTATGGTGCTGGACTATCGTTCAAAGAGGAACTATAGCCTATGTTTTTACCAAATTTTTGCTTTGTTAACTGCAACAGCGGGCGATAGTGGAACAAGAGAAAGCAGGGAAGAAAGATAGCTGGTCCAGGCATATGAAATTGTGGCGTTTTATTTGTTTTACACTCAATTAACGAGATACGTTTCAGCAACTAAGCTTAAATGTAGTTATATTAAAGAGTATCGTTCAGTGCATATGTATCATGATACATACCTTAAACGTAGAATAATAAACAGTTATCACTCAAAATACATATATAACTAAGTGCATCCATGTCATTGTTTTCATTCGTTTCATCATCATGTCTGTTTGATCTTTATTCACACAACGTTTAAGCTTTAAGTGAAACTTTGGGAAGGGTTTTGTTTCGAATAATTGAAAATCATATATTATAAAATGATAACAAATTTGAAATATGGATGTTTTAACGTAATTGAATCCTTTAACCAAGACAAAGTTTTCCTTTTTGCCATTTACTTTGCTATCCTTGAATGTAATTTTATCAATTATCAGACACTAAAAAATTGAAGTTCACACAAGTTTATTGCGCCTCAAAATTATTATTCGTTTTATTCGGTGTGTTTGTTATAGTTCTTATAAGTAGTATTGATGATAAAATATCCTTCTTCATGGAGAACATTTAACATCTATTTGACATTAATATCCCATATACGTAAAGTGAAGCGAAATTACTAATAAGACAATATTGTGTAATTTAAACACAATGTTCCACAGATAAAATTATTTATTTGACGCGGTTCGATTTAATTTTTAAATTATCGTCAGACTGTCAAAATTGACTGTGTAGGAAGGCTATCAAGGCTAATTGTCGTTTCTATCAGGATATAAAACTAGAGTTCTCAAATCTAGCATTCTACTGATCTTGCCATTTCAATATATTTTATGATTTAAGACATTTCAAGAGTAAGCCTTGCGATTTCTTGAATTCTACATTAAATATAGGAAGCAACAAGTATACATTTAATATACAAAACGTTCTATTAGAGTATAGGTTCCCGACGTGGGAGATAACGCCATCTCGTAGTGGCGAGAAAATTAGGAGTCGTCGATATCTTATTAAGGGGCATATTATCACAGAAGCCTAAGATGCCCGGGTATCGGTGGTTATGGTTTAGGGGCATTCTGAAGATACACCGTAGAGAACATAAAGGAAGACAAACTAAGCAAGAGTATTGAGTCCGAGTGGAGAGCTTTTTTGCACTTCAGGTTATTTGACGAAAAATGTCTCAAAGAGAGAAATATTATCTCACTGTTATATCTCTCTGTCACTGTTATCTCTCTCTATCACTGTTATTTGTTAGGTTTTTCCCTGAGAACATAAAAATGGCAATGATTGAACTCAATAATTTTCTCGGTTATGTACCAAGCAACAATGAAGCTGAATCCAGATAACTAGCAAGCAGTCCGAACTTCCAGCAAAGAAAACTTAAAGCCTCTGAAATCAATGCTGAATCTTTAAATAGACAACAGAGGTTAGACATTTTGTGACGTTTGAAAAAGTAAGAACCTGTTTAAGGACGAATACTTATTTTTTGGTACTCACATTCTATCACCGCTCTTATATAACGCACTTAATGCAATGTATAATTTAATAAGATAATATTAAGAATACAACAAAAATTAATATCAGTTTTGAAGTAGCATTCGTTAGGCATACCACAAGCCCTACCGATATAAAGTATCAGTTAATTGTAAATTTTGAATATCTAGCAATAATTAAATTCCGTTATTATTCATTATTTTATTTTAGTGACAGACAGAAAAACTGACAGATGAACAGGGAGACCGACAAACAGACCCACTGACTGTAATGAGTGACTCGATTTTTCGTGATGAAGTTGTGAGAAAATAGCTAGAAAACGTATATCAAATTCCAAAATTTTCTGATCACTATATGATATTTCCCTAACTTATACGAGCAGACTAAAAAATCTCATAAAACAGTAGGGTGTAATACAATGAACGATCTGAATGATGGACGCCAATGCTTGTTTTATATTACAGCTTCCTTTCTTTGAGCCCTGTCTCCGGTTGCCGGGGAGAGCTTCTATTGTATACGTCCAGATTGAACATACCTGATAATATTTCCCACGATTATACCTGTCTAAACATCGGTTTTTATTAAAAAGAGGAGAGGGGGGTTGGTTATTATGAAATTCACCTTCAATTATAATTTATGATCCTTGGTGGAGGATGGATACTGGGATACCGTCGAGAACCAGTGGTGTAGACAGAGAAATAGGATTAGCTCACTAGATACGATCCAGTTTGAATGCTGAATCCACGAAATGCAATCCTAGGTGCTCAAAGATTATGTGATGTTATCACCTCAGCAAATATATGTCTCAGAAAAAGTCATATCGCCATATGGCAACTCATTATTCATTCCTTGAATACATGCTTGGTTAGAAATTGTATTCTTTATATTTGTTTTGATTTTTGTAAATGTATTTTCAAAGAGAGCCCTCGATGTTGAGTCTTCGGGTTAAGGTGGAAAATATATTTGGTTTCACACTAATTCTTAGTGTTGGCAACTGTAGTCTTATCAGTCTTTCTGTGCATCTCGAAGTTGAGTGGGTATCCTTGTCTTTAATCTGAAGACGGATGATGATACCACATTAATTGAAACGTAAACAACTTAAAGATAATGGAAGTCCGAATCGTGTTACTAAAATGTCTATAAATTTCAATCAACGCCACTTCTGACTAGATGTTGTCTAGACATATCTCTATTCACTTTCACTTGATAATGTATTTTGTATAAGGGGACTGCTATCAATGCTACTATTTGTGCTTTCATAGCATAGTGTCCAACTTTTCCAAGTAAAATATAAGAAACTGTATCGAAAGCTTTACCATAATTTAGATAAATAATGTCAGATGGTTGGGAATTTTCATGATCAGCTTTCCAGTCATAGAAGCAGCTTTCACATAGTTGACTGTCTTTGAAATTGTTTCATGTCACAAATATTGTTCATTCTTTCATAATTTATTATATTCTTCACTTTCTTTAATGGATTACAGTGAAGGCTTAAGGAACAATAATTTTCTAGTTTGTTTCGGTCCCCTCTCTTAAATAATGGTGTTGTTATTGGCAAATTCGATTGTACGGGATTTTTACTAGCTCAACGATGTTGCGCATTACCTCTGTTTATAATGAACGCATTAATTCATTATAGATTTGGAATAATATACCGTTTGAAAAATTTTAAAATTTGATATTGGAAACGTGCAAATGCAAGACAAACAGAGATAGTAGAGCGCGTAGGTGTAAGAAAGATGGCCAGCGTAGGTTTAGTTGGCGAGAGTCCTGACATAGAGAATGATAAAGTCTACTCAACGTAGTAAAATAATGATATTAACTTAAACACACATTATTATGTTAGTTGTTGCCTATTCTGTAGGTCTGTGACAGCGCCAAAAAGATTCACGATCATGGCTTGGTCTGTGATAATTGTTGCCTAAGAGCTGACACTTAGTATTCATAGAAGTTGTGAAAAGAGAACTGCACAGTTTTAGACAAATCTGCTCAATTTCTCTGCAGAATACAATATACTAGGGGACATGGATATCACGTGCAAAACATTGTCCGACGGAAGATCCTCTAGTTCTTTTCTGAGGAAATATCATATTTAACTCTTTCGCAAGTACGTGTTACAACATTATACGATTCATTTCAGTATGGCATGAAAGCTTCTATTTTTTCACTATTTTGAAATGTGTCCTTGCTTGCTTCCATCTAGATTCCATATAGATTTTTGGCGATCCTAAGTTGACTGGACTATTAACTGAAGGAACATGCCGCTATGTTGCCAAATATGTGGTTCCACAGGTCATCTCTTTAGTACTTGCAATTTTTCCGAATGCTCTGTTCTCTGTTATTTGTTAATACCTGATGTCCAAAAATTTTTCTACCCTCCGTATATGTAGATATTCCATTTCCTCTACTATATTGGCGATGATAGAATTGGCAATGATGGGAGGACGGAGTTCTGAGGTTAAGAGAATTGAGTAGTTGTATTTCGTTCCAAAAACTTTCATCAAATTTCATCAAATCATTTACCAGTTTTCGAAATTTTCTGTAATTATCAAACCATATTTTTAGTACATTATTAGTTCAGAATGCTTTAGATTGTAGATGCTCTCACTTGGTGAAACTCTTCCATCATTTATTTAATACACAGTTTCGCAAATAAAACTCTTTCTTCCAGTGACGCGTTTCAATTTATATTTAAATCATCGTCGGACTGTTAGATTTAACTGTTTACAAATGCTACCCAGATTATTTGCCAACTAGCTAACCACATCCTATCATGGATACAAAATAGAATACTATTCATTCTATCTAGCTATTTCTCTATAAATTTATTTTTTGATTTCTCCGTCTAAGGGGAGATATTTTTTGGCGACTGCATTTGCACTAGGTACTGTTGAGGGAAAACCCCTAATAAACCTTTGCCATTGCCGTCAAGATATCCTTGGAAAAATATTTCATGTGATATTTTTTTATTTTTAAAGATATTTTATGTTCTAGGACATTATATTCTTTAAGCTATTCCATTCTTTTTAATACATTCCATAATTTAAGAGTAAGTTAACATAGAATACAAATAGATAGAAACTTATAGTATAGTAGACTATAGGAGTTCAAAAGACCAGTCTGATCATTTACTACAATACAATCAGGGATTCGCAGATATTTTTGAAGAATAAATCATGTATTTTATTACAATTAAGAAGAACTCTCAGTCCATTTTCGATGTCCCCCCTATATAGTAAGTCGTTGGCAAAACTGATCTTTTTTTAAGTTGTTTTTTGAACGCACTAATATTGTTTAAGTATCTTATTGTAAATGCTCTTGCTGTTTGACCTATATAACAGCATTACAGAAGGCAAATAATGGAATCTTATAAATATCTGACTTACACATATCTGGTTCTTTCTCTTTTGCATTGACTTAATATGATCTTGAGGTAGGTGCTGATCTATTAGTTATCTTTATTTGATTATTATATACTGTTTTTCGCCTGTTACATTATTGGTTTTATTTTAAAACCAATAACCAAGGTTTCGTTACAAAAAGGGAAATCTGCTCTATTTTAGAGAATCTAAAAGTTATCCTCATGCCAGATGAAATATGGAACCTCTCTTAAATAAGTAGCTGCTGAAAGATGGTGTATCCAAAGGTTGATTAAAAAACTCTGTTTTGATGAGATTCGCATTAGATACTATTGCAATGTACCGTCGTTAAAAACGTGTATGAAATAATTCTTTTACTCTTAAATAAGCTCCACATAGTAGATAAACACCGGTTTTCATTTTTTTTTAATATTTTTGGATCTACCTACGGAACAAGCGAGTTAATGGAAATGTATTGAAGAGACCATATTATCTAACAGATAAATATCCCTTTATAAAAAACCTACGTCACTGGGTCCTGTGGATAGAGGATACTGGCGTTTGCTCGGTGAAAGCCCGAACGTCCCTTGTATTTTCTATAGGAGAGCGACCGCCACAAAAAACCGGGCTTTGATGAGATTATGAATAAAACATCGTTAGATTCATAGAATTTGGAAGCCATGACGATGATAGCCGAGTTTACTCCATTCACCAGTTTAAAACACCAGCACTTCCAGAATCCACCAGCTTCATTATTATTCTGGATTATATGTATAAATGGACTAGCTCTTTCAAACATAATATATCCTATAAAATAGACGATATATAATACCGAAAATAGATATTTCAACATTTTTTGAGGTGGCATGTTAAAACATTGATGAAATGCTGGTTACCACTGCTTATAACTCTGAAAGAGGTGCAGTTAAATGCTTCTAAAATTACATATTGATTTCGCGCTGAAAACCTTGGAATATGGGTACCAGATTGTCGCGTGCGACGGCTCGAATATTTCCACCGAGATTTTCACAATGGAACATGCCGCGGATCGAACCAACCTCTGTCGGTTTTTGGGAGTGCGAGGAAAGCTGTATTTGCTGACAGCGGTACTCCGTCAATTAAGAGGAATCTATACAACGATTCGCTTCTGATGAATAACCAAGCATTGCCACAAAATCATACAATCAGGCTTCCAGGAGGCAAAATAAACGAAGATATGACGAAACCCACAGATCTTGACAAATGCGGTGGCAATAGGTAGAATGCGAGAGCAAAAAGCATACCTAATGATGCAGCCTTGTTATATCCATAAATTTTGCTAGTACTTCTACTGGTACCGAAAGTACAAATTTTCTATACTCATAGGATGAGAATTTGATTCATCAGCCAATGGTTAGTGATCAGGAAGTTTTCTATCGATACATCACAAACATCATCAGCGCATTTGTTTTTACTACCGCTCCTGAATCATCGTGAGACTACCGCTCCTCATTCCATTGCTATCATCCGCAATACTTTGAAAGCATATTGAGTATAGATTTTGCACGAAAAAACATGAAAAACGGCTATAACAGTCGAACATCTCTACAACCGAACATGCCGAGGACCGAGCCAATAATATTGATAATTTTTTTGGGCGCTCGGGAAACGAAGTGCTTGGGTCGGGTCTAACGTACTGCTACGCCCATACTAAGAGCCGACGTCGATTGGCACATATGCCGTTGACGTTCGGCGTTAGTAACTGTTCAATGATGGTTCAAGATCCAACAGTAAATTCCAAGGTCACACACGATGACAAAACGTATCAAGGAGTGCGATGTACCATCCAGCCAGAGTTTGGCAAGTCATATTGATACTAGGGTTGATACGGTGTGTTGATAAAGTGTAAGGAAAACATTTGGTTTCATTTATTCTCGCGCGATGAATTTTTGTTCGCAACTGCGGGATTTTTTGTGATGAGTTCCATAATAAACAAAATAAGAAACAGCTAACTAGACGTTGACCTTGGTGAACAACCCATCTATTAAAAACAGGCATTTTGCAGCGGTGTTCATTTATTATTCCCAAAACTTGTGTGGTAAGAGCCGAGAAATATTTAGTGAATATCTAAATCTAGTACTACTAGATTTAGATATTCTAACTAGAACTAAAGTTTGAAAATTAAAAGAAAAGAAAGATCAAAAGATTTGATCAGGACAAAATTCATGATAATTATGAAATTTTCAGTGGAAAAACCATTCTTCCACTGCATATTTTCCAGTTCTTGTGAATCGATGTTTACTAAATGATTTCGCATGCTACCCATCCCTTCTATATGTCGGTCTGTCTATCTGTCGTTTTGTAAGTCCGAAATACCAACAAGCAGCATACCGAAAGACCGACAAACCGACATATGACAGAGCGAATGAGATTTTCATTGTGTAGACATCACAACATTTTCGTGATCACAATCCCTCCCTCCCTATTGCATGTGAAGTAAAAATTAAAACAGCATGCGGAGTACCGAGTCAATCTACTTGACTTTATTTTCTACCAAACATTGATATACAAGAATTGGAAAAATATGAAGTGAAAAAATCATTTTAATATTGAACATTTCAAAGTATAGTCAACTTGAATTCTTTCCTGACCAATTCCTTCAAACATTCGATCTCTGTCCAAATGCTGTTGAATTATGTATATCTTTGGCTAGCGTTTGGAATGTGCCATCCAACGGCTTCAAATCTCCCCACATGTGCGTGTATTTGCGTTCGGTGCCTGGTCCAGACAAAGCCAAACGGGTGCCGTTGGCTAGCGTTGGAATGTATATCGTCCATACCAAAATCGGATGCTCCCAAATCTCATTTTTTCACATGTGCCTTTGATAGGATTCGGAGTTTAATCTGGATGGAACATAAGACTCATCGTTTGCTGATAGCGGCACTTGGTCAATTGAGAGGCACCTACCTGTAGAAAGCGATTTGCTGCAGATAAATAACCACGCATTACCAAGAAATCATACATTCAGGCATGTAGAAATCGAAATAAATGAAGATATGATTTGATACCGAAACATCTTGACAATGGCAGTAGAAGTCGACAGATCCTAGTATATTTATTTAGAGCAAAGATATAATAATTGTAATGCAATCTTGTTATATCCATAAACTCATAAAACCACGTCTGGAATGTTGCTGGTACTACTGGGAAGTTACCAAATCTACCACATTCTTTATCTCTATGTAGTTCAGTACTCTATGTAGGAGATGTATTTGATTAATCAGGGATTAATAAGTGATCTGAATGTTTTCTACCGATATATCGCCAATATCACCAGTATATTCGTTATTCTGCGCTTTTATGCTACTGCTGCTCCTGAACCATTGTGAGACTACCGCTTTTCATTTCATTGCTCGCTATCCCCAATATTTTGGAAACTAATGCAGTATAATTGATGCTTTGTTACTAGGGTTTTAATAGTTTGGAACAATCTAACAAGAGATCTCTGCCCCAATTTTGTTAATGTTGATCAGTTAACTATTATTAATAGCCACCATGATTTTGATGTTTCACTAAATAATGAAATTACCTGAAAATGATATCACAGTTAATTCTCGTTTTAGATGAATTTTTAACTTGTAAGTACAAAATACAAATATAAGAAAATCGGTTCTGATTTTTGAATACATGTCTATAATGATAAGACTACGATTCTCTCCATTTGATATTTTGCTTGCATTTCTAATCTTTATCACGCACACTCACGTTTTCTTGGAATTTAGTTTTCTAAGTGTACATAGTCGCGTATTATTGAGACTGAGACTGCTAATTATTTGAAAGTTAAAAAGGACTTCAAATTTTAGAAGAGAAAGAAATGGGTATTCAAACCAGTACATGAATAATTTTTCAAGATTCCATATTCCATATTCAAAAGCAGTCGAATGAATTCTCGCTTGAAAATGAAAAAATCATGCATTATGTCTATTTGACATAATAGTACCTACATCAGCTAATATCTATTACCCTATTTTATATCACGATAAAAAATGTTGATATCTAGGTATATTGGCTGCAGCTGCCATGGTATTTACGGCTTAGTCCATCGCATGTTATGTGGTTTAGGAGGCTGATTCGGAATATTAGTAAAATATCAGATGAAGCACTCCAGAAAGCCAGGCACTGTCTATTATTAGCAAGTATTTGGAGAGCCTCATTTACAGCGGCTTGTTTCATGAATCTTATACAGAAATAGGGTTATTTTCTTTGAAAACAAGACCTGCGTGCAATGGTGCTTTGTTGTAGCGCTCTGTTTCACCTCCACATTTACAGTTAATATAACAGAGCGTAAACAATAATGTCTTATAATAAAAGCACTATAATAGTTGGTGAGTGAAAGCTTTTTAGAACGTATTAGTTATATCTTGGAATAAGATATCAATTATTTCCAATCACTATACATACAGTGTGAGCCATAGTGACTAATGTAATAGGATATCTAAAACTTTAAAATATGGGAAACTGGAATGTCATATAATGTCAAAAAATACCATAATTTTCAGGTTCTACAATTTTTCCATAATTTACAATATTTCAAAAGCTTAGGTCAAGTACGTGAGCAGCTCTAAAGTCCAATCATAATTTTCAATAAACCGATGCACCACATGTGAAATATTCAGTTAAAATACTGTAATCCGTAGTGGCAGCCACTAAAGCAGAAACCCAACAAATTAACTCTTTTAATAAGACACTACGCACTGTACAGGTGGATTGATATCAGTTTATTGCAGATTTTGATAGGGTTTTGAGAAAGCTGATCCACTTTAAACTTGAAAGTTTTGGGTAGTGTTGTGATTATATTTTGGATTAATGAAACACTAGTTTTCAAAAATATTTTTAATATGCTCATATTTTTTTTCCAAAAGTTTTGATAATAATATTCGATGAAAATTAATGAAACACTAGTTTTCCAAAATTTTTAATATTCTCAAAATTTATTTCCAAAAGTTTTGATAGTAATATTCGATGAAAATACTTTACCACACTTAAATCACTATATAATATAAGAAATATAAAAATTCTGTTTTCATATTTTTTCCAAGAAAATATGTATAACATACCCATAGCATATTTACCAGATGTTATCAACATTTATTGGTGACGGACAGAAGGATGGAAATTGACGACATGTTTTTTTGTAAATAATAAAACCAAAAAAAAATTATATGTAATTAATAAATCATTGCGCCAAAAATAAATAGCTAAAAGTAGATTCAATTTTTGAAATAATTTTTATTTCAGTCGCAATAACATCAGATTTATGTTTTATTAAGCTTTTCTAACACTGCACGAAAATTCTGTCAGACATTTCCTTCGGTGTGGCTGTTTCATAGATCACTTTGATGTTAGGGGGAAAAAATATGATAAGCGCTTATATCGGGTACTGCTGGATTCTTTTGTAGTATGGTTATTTGGCGTTATAGTAATTGGCAAGAATCGAAGCATCATCAACTTTTTTCAAAAGAAATACATTTTAAAGTACTCAAAAAAATTTTTTGGGCAAACATTTCTTAACGCACCCGAAATTCATTTTGACCTTTTACAAGTTGTTAATCATTTTGAAACAAAAATATTTTTTTAAGTCTAATTCTATCTCCTGAACATGTTCTTCTCGATAGGGTTTTGAATTGGAACTTTAATTAAACATAAAGCCAGTATACATTGATACGTAAGTGTAAGTTTCCTGATTTGTTGATATCACATGCAGTTTTGAAGGATATTCACGTACAGGAGGCACTATCCTCATACCGTAAAAACTGTTGAATCAATTTAATATTCTTGTTACGGGTTTTCAAAAATATCATTTTCTGAAACTCTGTACCTACGGCTCAACTGACTTAGGTAACGTATTGATTTGATTAAGTGAGCCAAAGAATCGCGATCGATAATGAGAATTAAAAAAGCACTCACAAGTATTTTAGCTCACTTCAATACCTACTATATCGATACTGTAACTGTCCCTAGTTTATCTCACTTTTCTGATTCCATTATTATCAATCGGTACAACTTTGCTGAATGACGGTTTTAACCCAATTCACGTATATATCTGCTTAATAAATATAAGTCTATTAAACTGGATAAAGGGAGTCCTTAAATGGCAAGAAGTATGGTCAGAGTTAATAAATCTGTTAAGCAACTTCTATAATAGGTCACTGACAAACTGTTAAAGTTTCTTTGCTGGGCTTAACAAGGTGACATATAGCCACCGAACTAAACTTCCTCTCATATAATCTTGTGGGATTGTTCCCAGATTTATGGACGAAATATGAAAAAGCTTAAGGATAATAGGAAGTCATACAGGGTGATTCGAGTCAAATGTATGTGCTCATTGAACACTATCACTGTATGCCTGCCTGTCCGTCTGTCTGTGAACTTTGCCACCATTCTACCTACATTGAATTCAAAACTATGGTGAATTTTTAAAACAAATACAATATCAGATGCAAGTGTTAACGGTTTCATATATTTCTCCGCATAAAAAATCGAGCCAAGTTTACTGCCTGCAATGTAAAAATTCGGTTTATAAATATGGGGAAAAAATGAGGTTTAACTTTTTTGAAGACTTTGGTCTACTGGCGACTATCGGAGATATTATGCGAGACAGCTCGGTTGAACATCTGCCATGATAATATATGAAGAATAGAGACAGATCAGCCATCCTTCTTCGATATTCCAGACTGTGCAGGTCATTTGTTTGGGGCGCCACACATTATGCGAGCAGTACTCCAGCGATGATCTGACCCGGGTGTTGTATGGTAGCAGTAGCTGTTCCGGAGAATATGATTTCCTGGAGCACAGAGAACCCCCAGCTTCTAGGACGCCAACCTAGCGAGGCGAGCAACATGATCGTGCCATAACATATTATTGTTCATGTTAATTCCCAGAAGCTTGATGGAAGATGATTCAAGTATTGGGTTTCCTTCCATCTCCACAGCTGGCAGACCAGCGTGCGACTTCTTTGTCTGGGTTGCCGTCTCAGTCTTCTGCGCGTTAAACTGAACTCCGTCTGTATATCCTCATTCAACAATTCTCTCAATGTCCTCATTGATTTGAACAACATGCTGCCCTCGCGGGTTTGTTATGTCGGGATGGTGGCGGTTTGCCCATTTCCCTGCAGGAAATAAGGTTGCTGTCATCAGTGAAGCTGTAGATAGGATGAGAGGTCATTTCCGTCAAATCGTTGATATACAACAAGAAGAGCGTTAGAGAAAGATCAGATCCTTGAGATACACCGGCATTGATGGTAAGTACATCGGAAGCATATCCATCCACCACCACAAATAAGGAGCGATCCCTGAGAAAACTATCCAACCAGTGGCACAGACTCGTCGACAGCCCATACGCAGCAAGCGTGACCAAAAGTCTCTCATCCCACATATATTTGACGTACGCGAGAAGATCTCCCATGGATCTTTGCTAGCGGTAAAACCATATTGGCGATCGTTGATGATATTATTTTTGTCCAGATACTCCAGAAGCTGCTCGTTAATAACGGTCTCCATAACATTGAACATGATGCAGAGCAGAGTCACAGGTCTATAGTTGCTGGGTGTATTTTTCCTGCGCTTCTTAGGTATAGGGTGTGTTCGACCGATCTTCCAACCAGTAGGGAACACTCCTCGCTGGTAGGAGATTTTAAATAGATTGCAAAGCACAGGTGTAAGTTCTACGGCGCAACGTTTTAGGAGAATAGCTGGTATTTGGTCTGGACCACTAGCTTTCCTGGAGTTCAGCTTTTGTAGATTGCGTTTTGTATCTCGTTGTTGAAATCTAATTTCTGGCATTTTTGAGTCTACATGGATGGATGGTGGAGTGCCTCTTTGGAACTTTATTGTAGAATTTGCAGCAAAATTCTGCCTCAAAGTGTCTGTTTTTTCTTTCGTTGGATGCGAGGGTTCCATCTGCTCTCATTAATGGTGGTATGGATGAGTAGCAGAAGTTCTGGGTAGGTAATATACTTAGCTACAGACCAAAATGATCTGGACGAGTTAGGACATGAAAGTACATTGTTGTTAACTTTCCGGTTGTGCTTCTATTTGCTGTTATCGAAGACCCGCTTACAGTGGTTTCTGGTATCGATGAAACTGTGGTGACTATCAGCAGTCGAAATTGTCCCCCATCCCCCAAGGTTTGTTCTTGGAGAGGCATTTATCAAAGTGGGGTATGTAGCCTGATGTAACATCTCTAGTATTTTTTGTTACAAGCTGACGGATCTCAGGACGTGAGACAGACATCACTCAATGGAAACGACTAGTAATAGTTCCAGAGATCATACCTTTTGCTGATTTGTAGTGTCATAGTCTGCGTTCTTTAGTCTGTTGTTGAGCTAGTGATGTCATTTTACAGTGTGTTGAAGTGGTATTGTGATCGGATGTTCTTAATGGAGCGGATATGTAGATGCAGGCTAGCAAAGTCGATCGGGAACTCTGATAGCGAAGGCTTCAGCTTCGCGTCCCTCCTCGTCTGTTTCATTTTTAGCCAGTACGTATTGTGAACGTTGAAATCACCCCAAAATATTATTTGTGTATTGGAGTGATCTATTTGTGTAAGTGGCTGAAAGATTAACGCGATGATCTCTGTATTCTTGCTATTCGGTGGTCTGTGAATGCAGCAAATAAATTTGTAAAAAGTTTTAAAAGATACTTTGAGCCAGATAGTGTCGAATCCTTCATGTTCAAGACCTTCCTCTTGCTGACAAAGGGACCTGATTTGATATATACGCATAGACCAAATCTTAGTCTGAATGCGTGGTGTATGAGTATTCTAAACCTATCAAGTACAAATGCAAAGTACACAACAATTATATAGCTATAGGGGAATCGTCAATTACAGTACCAATTCAGTGAACACGTCTAATAAACGGGTCACAGATGTTATAATGGGAACAAGAAGATAGAAGAATATGCCTTTCTAAAGTTCAATGGTTATTGTGTTCCTAATTTCTTAGCAGAATAGTGGTAAAAAATACAATAAATTACTTGAAAAATCCTTTAGGTATCGAAAGTACCACTGTGGATTCTATAGCTATAAATCTATATATTTTTACACACAAGGATTGTTTTGTGACGCATTTCGCTTTTATCTTCGAATTAACGCCAGACGGACAAAATGGAAAGTTTACAAATCATTAATCAAAAATGGACTTC
The DNA here is from genome assembly GCA_949316355.1 of Bruchidius siliquastri. Lineage (NCBI taxonomy): Eukaryota > Metazoa > Arthropoda > Insecta > Coleoptera > Chrysomelidae > Bruchidius > Bruchidius siliquastri. Next base: position 12,758,010 of record OX438534.1, on the reverse strand, counting down.
CAAATCTAGCTTTCTATTTAACCTGTCAAGCTATTGTTGTATTAAATTTTTGAAAATTTGTTTCTGCATCTTATGTAAAATATTTCGTTGCTGCGCCAAAGGATCCAGTATCACATATCCGTCAAACTCTTGTTTTGTTAAATTATTTTAATTTTTCTGCGTTCTAGATGACATATATTTTCTTGGGTTAAGGAAAACCCTTCACCCTTGAAATATTATTAAGATATTTCGTGCCTTAGACATTGCATCCCTTGACCAATTTCATACGATATTTTTTGAACTTTAATCTTCCCAGGAAATTTTCAACACGGATCTTATTACAATTATGATGTACACTTTAGTTTATTGTCGTCGACTATTTTATGTAATATTTATATTATGAGTATTATAATGATTTATATTCAATGGATACATGAGAAAATAAAAAATATCTGCGAAATCCTGGCTGCACTATAGTAAATCAGCAGACTGATCTTTTGAACTCAACTTTCGACGATATACTACTAAAAGTTCCCATTTTCTTTCTTATAATTGTATACGTTAACGTAATCTTGAAGTATGTTAAAGCATAACAAATCATAAGGAATAAAATATATTAAGAATAGAATACTTTACGACATATCATAAGGACTTTTTGAGGCAGATGGTGGAGTTATTCTAAGGACGTAGTCAGCAAAAAATTTGTCTCATAAAACGCAAGACCTAGATAATATTTGTACGGATTAAACGAAAAATTGGTACAAAAAGAGACTTTTTATTTATGGGACTGTATGATTGTCACTATGTAAGAATACCTACAATCTATATGATTCACGCTTATTGCCAAATTTTTGCTCAATGATCATCAATGAAACCTTATAAGCAAAATTTGATCGCTGTTTCCTTATTTTTTACATCAATACCTCTTTTGTTATGAAATGCTGAGCACTTATTTGCAATGATTTGCAGTATGACTATAATGTTTATCAAAATATTCCTTTTGCAATCACTATCTGCCATCTAATTATTCTATTTACTTGTTTTTCTTTGATCAAAAGTACACAAAAAGTGGATACAACCAAAAAACACGCAGGACTGAAATTTTTGAAAGTCTTTGAAACAAATGATATTAGTCAAAAGACATACTGTTTATAGATGTAAAATAGTGTGGAAAAGTAAATATTGAATACAATCAAAATTGTGTGTGATGAAAAATGCCAGAGACCATTACGAAAAGTTTTAACAATTTCCGAACGTAATTTTTTGAACAACAAAAACGATATGATACTTGAAAATGATGAGAAAGATGTACTTAAATAAGAATTATTACATAGAATGAAAGTTTAATAGCCCCATTTTATCATACAATAAAAATAGACCTTTTCACATTCATACTTTCTTTGTTACAAAATGCAATTGAGTCATTTATATTTGCATCTAATCCGAATTCTTTCTACCAGACAAAGAACTGCATCATCTTTAATTCTTAGTACTTGATTACAAAGACTTGCAGCATGGTTAGAATGTAAATCCAGCTCTTTCTGCGAGCATTAGTTCTCTCTTGATCCGTATTTCTCCGGCTTGTTTTCCTTTTCTCCAAAGCCCACTTGAAAATTCTCCACATCCGAAATAACTCGATAGCTGCCGGTACTTAAAAAACTACTCTTTATGGATTTCCTCTATGTTTTGTTTGTCTCGGGGTACCTACCTATTCAGCAGTCCCAGACGTTAGTCGGTATCCTAGTGACAGACCGCAGAGGTCCCATTTTCCGCGGTTCTTCGTATTCGAAAGACGGCAGAGCCCACTTTCACGTTACCGAGCTCTAGATTGCCGCGGACACGTCAGACAGTCATTTGTTTCGCGTCTAGCACACTGGACTTTGTTGCAAAATGCCTGAACGGTCTGTTTGACAGCGAACGTACTTCTGAGGTCCCGGGAATGGAACTGGCATGTGATGTAAGCAGAGACTCACGCGTCGGGGCCGCTAGCCCTCGGGAATATAGTACGGGAAACTTAGCCAATACATGCTACACATTAATTTCGCTGTTCGTCTGAAACGAATTACTTTACACGCCACCACTCTTCATTTTCAGCACTGCGCCTTATAGTAGTAGTCTTTTCGCCTTTTGCTATGAGATTTACGTCGTCAGCGTAAAATATAAGTTGCTTAGATTCAAATGCTCATTCCACATCAATATATTAAATAAATTAAAAGTAATTATATTTTTCTAATACATGCTTTTATTTAAATGAGAGATTTAAGTACTCGTATTTACTTAGTTTGAAAATTTTAAGAATTGAAATCAATCAAGTTATTTAATTTACTTGTTTATCTACATAGGTAAATCTCGCAACAAGCTTTTATATCATATAAATTGTGTAATGACGTTATAAGTTGATAGTAAAAGTTTTAAAGGAAAAGTTTATTTTATTCTTTTTAAATTTTAAAAGCTTGTTTTTGAAAAAGTTTTTTACTTTCAATTTAATTTTTACCTTTCACTTCTCACATCATCGTTGGAAGGTCGTTTGCTGGTTCATTCGGAATAGTCTAGCTCTGAATAATCGAATTTGTTATGCCCTTTTCTGTTTTAAATACTTCCACTGTCTCATCATTGTTAACCTGATTCAGTTTGTTATAAACTTCATTTGCACTTTTTCATTATCAACTAATTTCGGAAGATTTCGTATAATTATTGTTCCCAATTAGATACTTGAAAACAAATTCATGTCCTGTCACTCAATGGATTCATCTGACATCCAATTTTTAGAATTGCGGGCGCTGTTTGCAAAAACACAGTGTCCGTTTTTGTTTCAATACAATCTCTGACATCGTTTACAAAAGATATCCATCAAGTTGGAATTGTAGAAAGCAATCTATTCATCAACTCATCTAAGTGTCGCCCTCTATGGGGACACCCATTGACATCTTACGAAGCCAAAGGTCCTAACACCTGGAGTGCCTCGAAGCAGTTGCATGACATGCGCACTGTGAGAGACATAGTATGACATCTGGGAACACTTGTGCTGCCACTCCTGAGTATAAATCAGGAACTCCGGATTGAATTATTGATCACTTTCTTGCTCTAACATACAAAATTTAACTGACCTTGTATGTATATATATATATATATATATATATATATATAATTTCCAATATTCCCTTATTTATTAGTCTAGTGGTTCTGGACTAAAGCTAAGGCAGAGAGGAAATGGAGGCAATAGCGCATGTCTGTGCTATAACGGGATGACCTACGTTCATCCCTTCTTTACTAACGCTCACCCTCAAACGGTCTCTTTCCTACCCTTCGCATAGAAGTACAGGGTGGCCGAGGGTGCATCCAAAGAGGGATTAACCGACTAATACCAATATGACAATTTCGAAGCGATATAGATAAGTATGAAATATTCGGGATCTTTAGTCAACTGTTGAAGGGGAGGTATCTCATTGATTTTCCCGTAAGATACTGAGCTGCTGAGTGTCTTGGTGTGACAATATATTCTGTTATTACCAAACATCAAAAATTGAGTCACAAACCTCGTAGCATTTTCAGATTAGATACCCAAAGAAAACCTGAACACACAAAGAGAAGTTAGTAGTGCAATGATAAGGATTCTAGCTCACTCACCAACAACATCCTGAAAAACATGGATCACGCGTTGTCGCTGTACTGTACTAGTTCATGAGCCATGTCTTTCAATATCTAGCTAAGATTGTCAAGATGGCCGCCAAAGATGCAGTTTGACAGCATTCAAAGGTTATTTTAATTAGAGAACATAAAAATCAGAATGACAATTCAGAATATTTTTACATATAAACGATTATAAACCACAGTTTTAAGTATCAATTATATTTGGAACAATCTAGCAGGAACACCTTTTACGATCTTGAAAGGATACATAAGTTCAAACACCTAATTTATCATCAACAAACTCTGCTTAATTTCTTTATAGCAGCATATTCCAAGATTTAGTATTTTCCTTCGTGGCTAGTTTAAGTGTGATCAAAACAGAATAACAGTGTTTTGGATCGATATTTAACACTGCACTATTGATTATTATTGCATTTTCGAATATAGAGAGATACATTCGCATTGTTAATACATCCAAAATGAGAGAGATAGTAATCTATCGTAACATTAGAGATTAAACGTTGCCTATTTTCTAGAGAAAGAATGCAACATACAACAGTCTTATCTCAAGGTAACGGCGTTAAACACAACTGATTTAAGACTCAAGAACAAGCTATGAAGGAATCTGGAGAAAAACATGGTCTCCTTCAAACGCTCCCAAACAAGACTGAGTTACAGTTCACTGAAAAATTGGAAGGACGGTCATGATTCAGGTATTGAAACCATTTTTTTCTGTTGCATTTATTTTTTTAAGAAGAAACCCTATCCATTCTACATGACAAACATGACATGCTTTTGGTATGTGGATTGTTAGGTTTCTGTTCTAGGCTATCAAGACATACTGTGAATTGTTTAGGTTTTACTTTTGTGACCACTTAGATATAAAAAATACTGACGTAGAGTAACTACGAAATGGTACTAAATTTATGAGGTTTGGTTAAAATGATCACCTCTTTCAGCATTTAGATAATAGGATCTCAGTGTCGGCGACTTTCAGGAGGGCAGTAGGAAACCCCGAGAAAATGAGGGGACGTTGATATAGGATATCATACGGATATATAATATACGTTCGAATATAATCGTTTCAATAGCTGTTTGAGATTCGAGACAGATGACAATTAAAATAAATTATGGGTTCTGGGAAAAAATATTTTCAAAGTGGGCAGTGATCCATCTTCATTACAATCCTGCCATCACCCAATTTTTCATTCGCCGAACGAAAGGACACAGCTGATAGAGGGTGCATTTCAAGCAAGATAAAACCACATATTTTTATTGAGAGAGAATTGAATATCAAACTAAAAAGCAAAAGTATAGGGTACGGAATATATCGAAGGCAGCTATTATTTTCTATTTAACATATCAAAGGGAAAAAGAAGGGTTTATCGCATGGCTAATTGGTGAGTTCAGTCATAAAGGGAGATGTAAATATATTTCAAAAACTATTTATGCACCGGAGATCAAAGATATGCTGTTTTAACAGGGGTTGTGTCATTTGGCCTTATTGATTCTGGTTTGAATTCAGTAGGCAGAGCGTGCAACCTCAAGGTACTATGATACTGCTTCGATAGTATCACATTGTTGTTTTAAAATTTGTTCTATATAATCTGTGTACACGAAGTTTTTATAGATGTACGCATTACAATCGTTTTCATATGAACTGGCGAACATGTATAAATCGTAATACACCAGCAAAGCTGTGCAGGATTGGCCACATATAGCAACGGGTCAACCAGTTGAGTATAAATAGCCTTGTAGGGCGCAGTTGAATTTAAAATTGATGATCGTACATCGATTATCAATGGAAACATCATGATACTCAAAAGTGTTTGGACAATGGAAATCTGAAATAACATCTATGAAGTACTGCATTTCTCTATGTTCTAAATGTTTCCAAAAAGTACACGCATAATTGTTTTTATATACGAGTATCGACAAACAAGTTGAACATTGAATTTATAAACGCTGGAAATGGGAATTGGAAGCAGGCAATTGTACAATGTTCGTGAGATCGGGGACGAACATTGAAAAATTTGCATCAAACATCTTTTACACTTCCTGAAATTTATGCCACACCTGTCAGAATAGATACACAATGTCCTTCGATAAGTTGCTATGAGTAAAAAGAAAATTGTAAAAAAGCGTTGATGATTCTCATCAACAAAGTTTAGGATTCATCAAGTGCTGTAGTTTACTGTAGTTTAGATGATAAGTCTATATAAGTATGAGATTTACAAGAAAAAGAATTGAAAAATACTACCTACCGAAACAATACAAGAGGAGGAAATCTAATTAAAGAACTGAAGAAGAAATAATACAAAGTAATGTTAATTTTATTGCTTTCAACATGACAGTGTAGTAGAAACTATGAAAAAAATACCACAGTGAAAATTTGGATAATAGTTAAATGCCGCAGTCACATGCAGCCATAGCAAGAGAAAAAAATTATAATTAAACGAAAAGAAAAACAAAACTATTTTGAAAAGAAAAATGACCTGAATAAATATGTTGATTTATCAAAATTGCAAGTAAAGAAAAGAAACAGAGAGTAATATTAAAGATGGGGCAGTATGAGTGAGGATACTTCAAGAATATATGAACATATTGAAAAATTCAGTGCAACATGGTCTTTCAAAGAAATAACGAACGAAATAATTTAGGCAAGGACGAGCGACAATAACAAAGGTTGTAAAAGAAAAAATAATCTGAGAGAATTTCTACATTAGATGAGAAAACATCAAAGTTAATTACATAAATTAAATAACATAAAATAATTATTTCACAATATTCGAAAAAGTTACTGGAAATTTAAAAATATACTGGATGATAATAAAGGTCAGTTTTTGATAGATTGATAATATTTCAAGCTTCATAACCTTATGATTGTAGGTTAATGCAAAAATTATTCGACTATAACTCTGCCAAGTAAGAACTTAGAGGCGATCTTAAGACGTAGAAAATATGATGATAGTGGTATATGCCTAGAGTGCAGACCTTATGATCTAGTGTTCATACAAATTTAAAGTAACGAAATCAGCTAAGACAATATCACCCTGTATGTAAATCATCCAGAACATGTGAGCAGTTGTCAAAACATGCATCTCGAATGTGAAGATTGTTCGAAGTTAGTTATGGAACACTAGAGATGGGCATGGCATGGATATAAATTAGGGTATAAGTTGTGTTATCAGTTGATATAAATTAGTGTTTTGAGAACGTTACAGTACAAACACTCAAATAAAGTAAATTATCGCTGAAACTGTGTGTTAAAATTAATTATTTTATCTGCATTATGGAAGAGTTTCACCAAGTAAAGCATCTACATAATTGTATATATGTTGTTTGAAATATGTGGACAATGTGAATGTTTCAGTAACACTGATTCGGACTTCCACTGTTATTTTAGCGTGTCAAAACGTTTGATGTGGTAGCAGTCGTTTTCAGGTCAATTGTCTCAAGTTAATGGAGAAACGGTGTTACTCTTCCTACATATTGTAAGTTGTTCAATACTAATCTGCATTATTATCTAAAACGAGAACAAAATAACTATGACATAAATTTTCTTGTAGGAGATGTCATCATGACATTCATCTATTGGTTCGTGATAACGAAGTGTCGCGACGCAAGAATATTTGAATTTATTATGGGAACACAACTACAAATCTAACATTAATTCATACACACGAGTGTGTAAACAAACCATAACTTTTTTAAGTCAAAACAAGAGAAATCAAACATGCTACCTGTCGTTCTTCAAACTTAAATGATTCAAAAATCAATGAAGCACCCAGTCTTGATGGCATCACTGCTTGTGTCCTTAAGCAAATATCCAAGTACACAGCTCATCCTCTTTGTCACTGGATTAATCGTTGTTTGGATGAAGGTGTATTTCCAAATTTATTAAAATAATCAAATCCATTATAAATCCAATTCATAAATCTTCCCCTTTGAAGATTCGATTTAATGAAGCGGCTATCGACTATACATAAGGCTTGCAATACAGGTGCATGTTTCGTCTTTAGCCTAGACTTGTCAGTATAGTTCGGCGGTCTAACTGAAGAGAGGAATTGGGTGGTATATACGTAACCAAGTCGAAGGTGTGATAACAATATCAGCACCCATCTCTTGTTGAGGGATGTTGTAATGGGTATCTGTTATGACTTCACAAGATGCCAATAGGTAGCGCCACCATGAGCGACACTCGGAGATCGGTTTCGATTTAATTTCTTTTAGAGAGGCTAGACAAATACAAGATGCACTTATTTATGTTTTGGACAAAGTTTATGATTACTTAGTTGAAGTAGATTGCTGCTTGTTCATATTTGTTGACCTTGACCTTTGATACCGTCAATTACGTTTTTCTATTAGAGGTTATTAAAGATGTAAAAAACTCTGGGTTTCAGGGGTAAAACTTATGATGAGCTATCTAACACATAACAATGAGTAACAATAGGGAATGAAATCAGTGAGGAACGTGTCATTAATTATGGTGTACCAAAAGATACCGTTCTCCTTCTTTTTATTCGTCATCTTCGTTTTCTAATATATGCAAATGAACTGTTTAAATTAAATTCAATTAGGATCCGAATCTTCTGAATTATCAAATCCAAATGGGGAAGCCGTAGGGAATGGAATAGACTCGCATGCTACTACACCTTCGGCGCTGTAGCAATATCAAAGATAGTTGTAATGTATGTGTTTTTTCAGGATTTATCCATACAGCTTGTGGATCAAAAGTTACTACCAACCAAGATTCTCCTGCATCTATTACAATAAGTGTTTTATAGTCTAACACCATTCTAAAAGTATCTTGATATATGAATCTTAAACACGGAATAATGCTCTCAGGTATAAAAAACCGGTCGAAAAACGTATGCGTGTCTTATGTAAAAATTAGTGATGGTTGACCGGTGGTGAACCGCAGGTGGCCACCCTCGCCCTACAATGGCACCCTTACAGGCATAGACGTAGGAGTAACATCAAACTTTGGTGTTAAATTTGATGCGATTCAAGATTTTAATTTCGGACTTCAAACAACCTCAATTAATTTGTAAGAATATGTTGTGAACAAATACAAAGCAGTGGTGTTCCGCTAGAGCACACAGGAAACTTTTTGAAGAACTTTTTTATGAGCGGTAATTGAAGGACGCGTATCACGCACTGCCTCAGCTGCAGGAGGAAATATTAAATAAAAAACCATCCAGAATACAGATTCCGGAAAGATATGATATTGAACGTAAAATAAATTGAGTGGTACTACTTTGCCTTCATTTTGACGTTATTACGACTATATTTTACCTCCCACTCAATCGGGATTTTGTAGTGGTTATAGTTGTACGACTGCTTTGCTGAAAATCACTGATGATATTATTCATGATTTAGATAATGACAGGTGCAGCGTTTTAGTGATGTTGGATTTCAGTAGAGCATTTGACACTATTAACCATAAAACTTTATTAGCAATTCTTAAGTCTTGTGGCCTTTGCACTGAACCTTTATCACTTTTGATATCCTACTTAGAAAATCGTACACAGACAGTTAAACTTGGATCTCATCTATCTCAATCACGAAAAATAAAATCAGGTGTACCACAAGGTTCAGTACTTGGACCATTACCCTTTACTGTATATACAAGTCAATTCACAAAATTCGTTCAAGATTGATCTGTGCATATGTATGCAGATGATACGCAAATCTATCATTCGTTTCCTGTATCTGATCTGGAAGCAGCTAATAAAAAAGTGAATGATGATTTGAATCGTATAGCTGAATTTTCAAAGAAACATTCTCTTTTTCTCAATTCAAAAAAGTCAATTGCCTTAGTATTTGCCAAGAAAACTGTTCGAACTTTCGTGAATTCAAATATTAAGGTAAATATTGGTGGCGAGTCTATAAAAATTGTCGATGAATGCAAGAATTTAGGACTGATTATAGATCACAATTTAAGATTTAGAGAGTATGTGTCAAAAAATATACAAAGAGCTTATGCTTCGATGAAGCTGCTTTATCCGCATAAGGCGTACTTGTCAATTGATACAAAAAAATCATTGTGTGAAACTCTGGTGCTATCACAGTTCAATTATTGCTCTGCTGTTTATATACCGTGTTTAGATAGTGAAAGCTTAAATAGGATTCAGCGTGTACAGAATTCCTGTATAAGATTTATATATGGAATCCGGAAGTTTGATCGGGTGTAACACAAATTAAAAGAATTAAATTGGTTGAATATGGAAGACAGGTTTGACGTCCACGCTTTATGCCTATTCCATAAAATAATCACATACGTACATAAACACCCTCCTTATTTGTATAGTAAAATATTATTTAGAACAAATATACACAGTGTCGATACTAGAAATAAATCGTCTATCACTGCGCCACCACATAAAACTACACTATTTGAGAGAAGTTTTACGTTCAATGTCTATGGGCTATATAATTCCATACCTTCTCATTGTAAATGTTATAGTGCTCATAGATTCAAAACATATGTTCGTGATCAATATTTTTCTAAAAACTAAACAGCAGTATAATAGCTGTTGATTGGACTCAAAAGGTGACCCCCATGCATGTTTTGTTGTGCTTCTTATTTTAGAATAGTTTTAGTTTACTTTTTTACGGTACAAATGATAACACATACAAGGGTTGAGTGGAAGAACACTTTGCGTGAACTCCCCCTTGGTGTTTTCTCTTTGCTAGTATTTATTTTGACTGAATGTGAGGATTCTATTATTTTTCTTTTCCACCAGCAGTGTACTGACAAAGGGAAAATAAAGAAAGTATTATTATTATCTATTATTATTATTATTATTATTATTATTATTATTATTATTATTATTATTATTATTATTATTATTATTATTATTATTATTATTATTGTTATTATTATTATTATTATTATTATTATTATTATTATTATTATTATATACTCAAAAGATGCCATACTATTATACCTCTACTAGTATCTTTCCATTTCATTTTTTTTGCGTGAGTCTATTAATTTGTGGTGAAACTAAAAACATTTTAAGTTTTGCACCGACAGACTGACAGACCGAAAGACCGACAGACCGACAGACCGTCAGACCGACAGACCGACAGACCGACAGACCGACAGACCGACAGACCGACAGACCGACAGACCGACAGACCGACAGACCGACAGACCGACAGACCGGCAGACCGACAGACCGACAGACCGACAGACCGACAGACCGACAGATCGACACACCGACAGACCGACACACCGACAGACCGACAGACCGACAGACCGACAGACCGACAGGCCGACAGATCGACAGACAGACAGACATACCGACTAACTGACAAACTGACAGACCGACGGAAATGAGTATGGCATAGCAAGCCAAAAAGTTTCCTTGAAGTCATTCAGCTCTTCCCTAACCTGCTCACATGTAGCTCCCCTTTCGCATGGGCGTGCCGGTGTGTTTTTCAATGCTGATGTGGCCGGTGTTTTTCTTAATAGAAAATGGATAACTTTAGTAGAGTAACATGCTGAAACACACAAATAAGTGGAATGAGCATCCTTAGTTTAACGTTTGACTTTGTAAACTCTGCGGACATGGACAAAGTAATGAATATACAAGTATTGTTTCGAGAGCTATTAGTGGTGAACAATATTAACAGAGATAAAGAGTTTATCATAGTCTGACGTCATGTGACTAATTTGAAAAGCACTATTTTTAATATGGAAGTTTACGTCCACTACAATTTTCAAGCGCAATGGTTACAATGTCCATTTAGGCATTTTAAGACCCACACCATATAACCAACATAGACACAGACAGCGAAATGGTTGTGATGCCCATTTAGGCATTTTACGTCCCACACCATATAACCAACATAGACACAGACATCAATATATCTATTCAATTTTGTATATTTGTGTAGAATCCCTAATAAATTATCATATGTGAATATTTCACAGTTCTCATAACATTTCAGACATACGTGCCAAATCGAAAACCTCCATATTTGAATGTCTATTAAAAATATGGACCTTTTGTATATCTGATTTGAAGAATAACTCGTACGTTTAAATTAAAAATTTAGAAAGAAAAACCATCATACTGGGGACATTCAACCTACACTCTACACACTTTATTTTAATACTCGTACTCCCTTAACCTTCTATAATTCTAGTATTCTCAACATTTTACATATGTAGATGTATCTTACTCGTGCAATGAATAAATGTCTAAATAATAAAACTAGATTTCACGAAAAAAAGGCATTACAAGTAACCGTCAAACTGAAAGCTTATTTTAATAATTCCAGAAATTTTTATAAACTTCTACAATTTTCGCTAGGCAATTCCTGTAACTGGAAAGGTAACGGCAAAATAGTCATTTTGGTCCAATACCTACGAATTGTCAGATCAATTGATTTGCATCTCATAAAAAATATGAACTTAGAAAAGAATTTGTCACCGAATGTTAGCTCAACCTCTACTTACTTCAAAAATATTTAAGCACAGTGTATCATCCATTAAAATGTTTCGCTACTACTAGCTTGGTTTTCATAGAAAATAACACCTTACAATATATAAGAATCAGTTGGTTGATTAGAATGAATTTCAAACCTTGCATTGCTTTCATTCTTCAATTAGAGTAGTATCACTAATCTGAGAACTATTCCGAACTACAAAAATGCATTATGTACTCGTATAAATCTGTATCATTTACAAGCAAGCTGAGTTCAAACCAATTGCGACTTTTTACATATTTTTTTCATATGTTTTTTGATAATAAAAAAGTCGTTATAGGAGCAATTTATTGGTAACATTTTACATATCTATTATGTCAATAGATAGGATCAGTATATTGCAATTTGTCGGTGTGTGAGTTTTGCCATATTTTAAGGAAAAGCTAACATTGTTCTAAAGGGAACCAATTTGTTTCATTCCTATTTTAGTAGTACCTACTCTGGATTACAAAATTTATATTTACCGTTTTTATAAACGGCGAATCAGATTTTAAAACAGTTATTCAAATTTGTTTCTTAATATAGAGACGCTTCTGGATAATTTGAGAAAAATGGCTTTTACAGTTTCGAGGTAAAAATTACATGAACTTGAAACAATACTCAGCAATTTCACCTGGTCACCTTCATGAAAAAAGATATATTTCTACCCTGAATGATTTACGAGATACGCTTTGAATCCTTAATTAAAAACTCGTGCTGTATATTTCGAGATATATAATACATACGTATACAAACACAAGCATAAACCTGAACGTGGTGTATCTCGGAAAATACCGTGATCAACATGGAGATTCTGTGAGATCCTTTATTCCAGTAGTAGCAAAGTCATAATCAAAAAATAAAATAGCAGTGGGGTCGACCCAATACTTTCCGTGTATGTTTCTTCATAGCGCATAGTTATGCGGCATTCTGCTGGCAAAAGTATCATTATCCGTCATAGTACCTTAGGATTGTTTAGGGTCCCATTTGTACATCAGTTTCTGTTTCTACTTTGAAGAGCGGGTAAAAAATTAATGTTGATGGTCTTATAATATTCCATAGCATATGTTGAAATTGTTCAATCCTTCAGTAATGTAATTCAATGTCAAAATAAAGCACCAAGATTACGTGCTAATAAAAAAGGCAAATGGCAAAATACAACACTCGAACTTTTTGAGCACGTATGATGTGACCCTTAACTAAGTATTGAAATATGAAGTATTACATGTTTAGGGAATGTTGAGTATCCTAATTGTTCAACTACCTTCTAAAATGATTAGAAACCTGTGAAATACGGAAAATTGCAATTTTCACGGCGCATGATGACTTGCCGCTCAGAAATAAAAAACTGGAAAAAGTCGGACAATTCTTTGCTTTCCACTAATCATACTGTCGCTTATACACCGATTTAAAAAAAACATTCTGCTGCTTCCTTTTAGCTCTGAAAGCTTGATCAATCAGAAAACTCATGATAATATCCGATTTTAATTTTAATTCAATTCGATTTCAATTGCTTACATCTTGCAAATTACAAAGTATTGAAATAATTGTCAAGTAGATACATATTTATTTTTCCTTTAACTTCAATCACATTTTGGCACGGTAATTTTTTGGGAAAAGGTGTGAAGGAATAAAGTGTCTAAGATGTTGTCAAAATTTATTGTTTCCATGGAAATTTTTCTGTATGCTCAAACAATTCTTTTTGGAATTGTTCGAAATTCTTTGTGAAACAAACCTAAATGAGGATTTATACTGAGTCGACCTGCTTGACCCTCACTTATCCATAATTCATAATAATATATATTTCGGTAGTAGGCACCGCACTTGATATTTAACGACGTTTCATTTCTATACATTTTGACCTCGACTTATCATGATATAAAAACACCCCTCATTTATAAGAGAAATATTCATGTGTAGATACCAGGCACGAGGACGAAATTAGGGTTGATCATGATAGGATTTCCAAGGGTCTAAAAATATCTGATATAATTACTTAATAGTCAGGCTGAAGTCGTTGCTGCTACTTTTACTCCATTCCCGCATAAAATATAGGGTGGAACAATGAGTTATATGGACTTCCAATCTCATATTTTTTACCGCCCTCTCAATAAAATCACATACGATTGACTGAATACTTTTACAAACGTTTTGATTGTTTCGGCAGCCGTTAGAAAAGTATAATATGAAAAAATTAAATTCTGTAATTATAATGGTATTAGCATTCTTGGCTGTTTCCAAGCCATATTTTAGAAGCAACTATTGTGGAAGGCTAGAATGCAGATCATTCTTGATAATTCCATAATATGGGACATTGCTGCATCGGAAATGTCTGCCTTCTGAGATAAAACAGGCAACAATACACTATTCCCTCATTTGGAATCGAAGAGCAAATCATACTGATACCTGGAGAATCAATTGTGGATTTGAAAACGTTGATTAAACATTTCTTTAAAGGATACTCAACCAAAATGGGTCACAGTCCACTGAGCAGAGAACTTTATATCTATACAGTGTGGCCCAATGAAAACTTACCGCAAGGGATATCTGCTAGGGAAAAAACTTATCGAAAAATATATAAACACGTTGATGTTTGAACAATTTCTGACCAAAAACTCATTGCAAATCCTTCAATTTCCTAAGAAGTGGTATCATCCCACCCTTTTTTTCAAATGAGAATGAAGGTCAAATGATACCTCGCTGGAAAGGGCTCCTAATTCCATATAGACTGTAACTTTATCTCTGAAAATCACTCCAGTCGATTAGAAAACATGGAATTTTGAAATGTGAACAATACGGTTGAAATTCATAGGTTGTTTTTAAGCCGCCCTTGATCACTCTGCCTTCAGATCAAGATTCAGGTCTTCCGTTTGAAAAAAATGTGAGGGATAATTTGGGTCCAAATTGTTCTAGTAAAAAAAACAAGATGTGTTTCTAGATATTTCAAAAAATAATGTTCCTATCAATTATCCCTTACGGTACGTTTCCATTGGGCCACCCTATATATTACTAGCTGTTCATTTATGACGCCTAAGCCAAGATAAATATGGCCTCGTAGTAGGTTCTCGTACTCTTTTTTTTGTAATCGATGCATTCATAACCAACCAAACATTCTTGGAACATTCCCAAACTTAGTTTTTTTTATCTTCCTCGAGTTATCACTTTACCAAATGTTTTTTGGGAGTGAAAAATTTTTGAAAAGTATTATTACCTCATTTTGACATGACAAGCTCAATATTTTCCAAGTAGCACCTCACTTTGGAAATCTATTTTGAATTCACATTTTCTCAGCCCATAAACTCGGTAACCACTTCGATCGATATTGATGTCATAATATGCTGTAAGCCAGAAATACTTTTGTTGTTATTTTGACATCACATTACCTTCCTAATTCCTAATGATTAGACTACAAAGAATCTAATGTTGAATATTAAAATGCTACCGCATGAATCCAAATATCAATGACAAACAACAAAAATATTTCCAATATTTTGTTCGCTCAAAAACGTAAAGAGTGATTACGTTATGATGAACAATTGTTTTTAATTTCCATAATTTTCGCGAGTAGTCAAAAAACTATTTCGGTGGACAAAAACTTTGAAAAGTGTCGAAAATTTTTACATTATGTTAGAAGCTTCGGCTTAAAGTATGATTCACGTTACACCGTGCCGGGGCTGGACCCGGTCAGTGCCGTGTCGTTCCCACCGTCTGCCAGATCGGCGTATGTACGAAGTGTTGTCAATAGTCTGCCATGGAATAATGGAAATTAAATACCATACCATAAAATTACTTATACAAAACCTTCATCGAGTTTCGGATCCTCAGAATACACCATAATAAATATTGTAACTTTTTTATGAATTTCTGAATTTGATTCAGGTACACAATTTTTTCATTTTGAAAAAACCCAATTAAAAAAATATTACATTAGGTACTTATACTCAAATCCTTTGATGTTTGCCGCCTCTTTCTTTGATAATCGCCGCCACTCGGCTTGCTCAATCAAATTCTTTGAGGTTTGCCGCCTCACGGGTGACACATCAAGATTTATTGCTTCTCAATTATTCTAAACTAGTTTATTCCAGATTATTCCTTCATTTTGCCTATATAAGCGGGTGGATGGCCCGAACGTTAGTTCACTTCTATTTGAGCTACCGAGGTGATAACTTGGACAAGCGATATCCCAGCGAACTGCTCGAGCCGTCAACTTGCTTTGTGACTTTGTGTGCATCTTGAGTGGTTACTAACTATAGTTTGTTATTAAGTTTATTGAACGAAAAGTAAACAAAAATGATGTCTGGTGGAAAGAAACGAAAAGTAGATACAGAGGGTCGCCAGTTTCAAGAAAAATGGACTGAAGAATTCTTTTTTATCTTGCACAATAGTAAGCCTATTTGTTTGCTGTGTAATGAATCCATTTCAGTGATGAAAGAATTCAATATAAAGAGGCATTACTCAACTAAGCATGCTACGCTTCACTCACTGACAGGACAATTAAGAACAGACAAAATCCAGAAGCTTACCGCAAATTTGGAAAAACAGCAACAAATGTTTCATAAACAAATAACACAACTTGATAATGTTCTGAAAGCTAGTTTTATAGTTAGCTCAAAATTGGCAAAGGCATTAAAACCATTTGCCGAAGGAGAATTTATCAAGGAGTGTATGTTAGAAGTTTGCGGTATTTTGTGTCCTGAAAAGAAAAATGAATTTGAAAAAATTAGTTTGTCAAGACGAACTGTTGTTCGACGTATAGAAATGATGGCTAATGATATAAAAACAACATTGACTGACCGTATGGTTGGTTTTGAATCATTTTCCATAGCATTAGACGAGAGCACCGATTTGTCTGACACAGCTCAACTGGCTATATTTATTCGAGGTGTTGATAAGGAGTTCACTGTTACTGAGGAATTGCTTGCTTTACAGCCGCTAAAAGGGACAACTACATGAGAGGATATTTTTATTGAAGTTCAAAAGGTATTCACAAGTTTTGGCTTGCCATGGTCAAAATTAATTGGAGTATGCACAAAAAGCAACAGAATTAAATGTGCAAAAAGATGATTTGATAGTCCTTCATTGCATTATCCACCAACAGAACTTGTGTTCTAAGTCCATTCGACTCCAGAATGTTATGAATGTGGTAGTAAAAACCATCAACTTTATTCGATCCCAAGGGCTTAACCATTGTCAGTTCAAGGCGTTTTTGGATGAAATATCAGCTGAATATAACGACGTAACATATTATTGTGAAGTCAGATGGCTTAGCAAAAGAAACATGTTGAAACGGTTTTACGAGCTTAGAAATGAGATAGCAGACTTTATGAAAATAAAACATAAACCACTATCTGAATTAAGTAACCCAAAATGGATATGTGACTTAGTATTTCTGGTCGATCTTACAGGGTATTTGAATGATTTGAATTTGAAACTTTTGGACAGTTAGTAAATGATTTGTACAGCCATTTGAAAGCGTTTCAGATCAAACTACGCTTGTGGGGGTCACAGATGCTGTCTGGTTACAGTTACCATTTCAACACGCTCTCTGCGTATGAAAATATTGCTTATGCTCAATATGCTGAAGAACTCACGTTACTGTCGGAACAATTTTCGAACAGATTTAGCGACTTCAAAAACATGGAAGACTGTTTCAGTTTATTTGCTACTCCTACAAAATTTAATGTACAAAATGCTCCAATACACTTACAAATGGAGTTGATCGAGATTAAAGAAAACTCACTCCTAAAATCCAAATTTGAAGAGTTGTGCGATTTCTACAAAAAATACCTAGAAAAATTTTCCGCAGCTTAGAAAATTCGCAAGAAGATTGATTTGTGCGTTTGGCAGTACTTATAAATGCGAGCAGTTCTTTTCATTGATGAAAGTTAATAAATCAACACAATCGTACAAGACTGACTGACGATAATTTGGAAAATTCTGTACGTCTTTGTATCAGTGGAATTAATCCAAATATCGATGGATTAGTTTCTCAAATTCAAGCTCAAGTGTTTCATTGATTTCGGTGTATTTAACTTCCGTAGTTTGTAACAATTGCAAATTTAACGATTTAATTATAATGTACCATTTTTTTAAATTTCATTTTTTCATCTTAATAAATTGTACTATAATAACATTGTCGTATTATTTCATGTCTCATATCTATCGCTTAAAATATTATCACTACTTTAAAATGCACTTAGTACTTTTAAACGCAGCCCGTGAACGTATTTGCACGCTAAAGTTTGGCCCTCAACATTTCAAAGGTTGCCCATACCTGATTTAAATAGAGCCTTTAAAAATTAATTCGATTGGGATTCTTTGGAACAATAACATGGAAACCTGGTAAATGTATGTCTTTCAAAACAACCAGTCAGTTGACGATGCTTATAAAGGTATGTTTATGATTTTATTCACATAAAATAATAAAAATAGTGACTGGTTCGATATCTATAACTCTAGTTTAAATACGGCAAAGAACACAACTAAAAAACTATTTGAATTTTGTTGATTAGTTTCTGCGTAACAATCATTTAATCGCATATTGTACACATGAATAATTTTCTGATATTGCGAATCGTGCATCACCATCTTTGTGAATTTTGAATGTATCAAAGTTAATGCACAATAAATAAATAAAATAGCAATTTGAGGATGTACAAGGAAGCCTTGTAAATTGTGATTCCATAACAGTTTGGCAAATATGTGTCGGTCTGCCTGACTGTTCTCAGTCAGAAACCGAGATACATAAAAAACAAAGCTTAGAGTAGTTCGATTTTTTCAAGTTATCTACTGATAAACTACGCCACCAATGCATTGTTAAATTGAAAAATAGCATTTAGGTACCTAATCCAATTCCAAATTACAAGGAACGGATACCGAGATTACATAGTGAAAAAAACGACTCACAGGCAGACAGACAGCGGAAATGGTTAATGAATAATAGTTAATGTCGATAATGCATGTAATATCTCTAATTATAATATTTCCTCACAATATTACCCTCGCTTCTGCGCATTTAAAATAATCATTTATGGAACTCTACATTTATTGCTTACTTGAGGATAATGAATTTCAAAAAATTACTACCTCCTTCCATCCATAATTATGTACTGTGAAATACTTTCCCCGGCATATTTTTTCCAATTTACAAAAACGTCTACAGAGAAAGAGACAAATCTAGGTCGTAGCCAAACTAAAGATCATCAAAAGCAAGCAAGTAATCCTGGATTATGGCTCAGTACATGTAGCACAGAAACTGCAGTGTAAATGTTCTTGTTACTATGTAGACAGATGAACTTCATATTCTGTGGAAAACTATGTTTTTCGTTGTGAACACTTCAGCTGTATAATAAAAATGTGGTTGTAAAGTTTATGTGACCAAAGTATACATCTCATATTATCTTGTATTATTCCTACTACCTGAATCATAATTAACGAAACACAACGATAGCATGTACTTATTTCTATGTATGTGTCTCAATTCTAGGTAAATATATATGTTGTTTTGTTATTTATTTTGTTATATGTGGATGCAAGAATTTGATAATGAAGTACCGTTATATGGAACCTATAAGTTCATTCCTGTAACTGGTTAAAATAAGCGTTTGTAGCAGACATTACATCACCATTAAATTATTATTTTTCTGTGCCATCGAGACCACATTAAAAGTCCGTGTCATCTGTGTGTGTATGATATGGTTGAACATGACCTATCAATGGTTGTGATAACTCTCAATGTTTTGCGTTGAATTTATGAAGTAAATAATTGACTATATGACACTTCAATTTTAAGAAAAACCACTGTTTATTGGGCAAAGTCTTGGATATGATGACTATTTTTATTACACCATCGAATGCAGAAAAGGTAAGCTTTTCAATGATGTCAGTTTTAATTAGCATGCTATTCGAAAAACATACATAACGAATGCGGTATATTCATATAATAAACTTGGCCAGTAACCAATTCATACGAGTATATATTGCTTAATCAGTTTCAACAAAATAATTGGATATAATGTGGTATACATTTTTTCATAATTTAAAATGACGCAATGTTTGTTGGTAAAGTGATACACGAAAATATATTTCATTTATTTTGTGAACCAGTATATTCCACAGTCCATTGCAGTGTTACAAAGAATTGAGTACTTCATAGCTACAAGGGTGGGGGGATACCTATGGTTTATATCCTTGCTTTATGTTGCTGTTGAGACGTTATCTTTATGTATCTAAAATAAACGGTTGATGATTTGAGGTGAGATTTTAGAATAAGATAACGTATCTTTTGCTAAATTAACATTTTTTAGCTAAAATTTTGTCTAACCCAACCAATATTTATTTTTGATAACTTTGGAATATCAAAGCTTCCGTGATTGTTAGCATGTTTCAAGTAAATATTTAATATCCTACTGATAATTGATATTTTCTACCGTACTTGTTCATAGAAAACGCATCCGATTAAATGGTCTTTCCTGAATTCATCTGTAAAAATTCATTCTCAGTCTTTCCAAAATACCGGTACAAAAATTGTGAAAGAATTCGCTCAAATTCACTTTGAATAATGAATGCTCCCGGGATGTATTGAGAAAATATATATAGCTATTTAAAAGAATGCTTTGTTATGAGAAGACCAAAAATCACAACCAACACAAATTAGGTATCATTATAAATTATAATATGTGACACACCAAAAAGTTTACAGCATTTCAATCACCAATTTTCTGTCATGAAGTGGACTGCCGCAAAACTTGAGTATCCTAAAATGACTGCGCTGACAGCCGAAATGTTTTCCATAGAGCAGAATGCAGACAAAAGATCCTCATAGAAGTATGCTCTCCGGATGATGCGCTTGACATTGTTTAACGTTCGTTTTGATGAGGCGCGTTTGTCCTGTGACGAATACCTAGTTCTCTGGACATATCGCAGGTGTCCTTGCAAACACTACTATAATTGTGGGCTTGAAAAGTGCCTTGAGCTCGCATGATTATATAAAATACGTGTAAACTATATAACATGTAACAAGGCAATACCATACCGGTCAGCGTTTAACCTTCGTGATTGATAATATCGAATACTTAACTACCACTACTTTCATATTTTGTATACATAACAACTATTACCCTATCATGTCAGTTTACTTTTGATATTGAGCTATGGATCAAAAATGTTTCGAACATCAGTCTGTCGGCCGGACTGTCTCTCGGTCTGCCTGTCGATCTATCTCTCGACTTGTTTATCGTTCTGTATGACATGAATGCATTCAAACAAAACAGTATTTTCAACTGCTTCTGGTACTATTCAAATTCCAAAACATTATCTATCACTGAATTATCCAGTTTATCGACTATGGATTCTGGATGTGCAAAAAATATTTGGGTCTCCTAGACATATCAAGTACAGAACCAAATAATACAAATACTATATAAGTAGGTCAAAATCAACACTCATTGAACAAGTTTGAGAAACGTAACACAGGTTCAAATAGGAGTAAGTTTCCATACTATACAAAGAAGATAACGGTATCAAGAGAAATTCCGAAGAATCTGCCTTCATGAAGTTGAATCATGATCATCATTCGTTAAATCTGAGTTTGTTCCAAGGAAAGATCTAATGTATATCCTCCGAACTTGCATATGCGTCTTTTCCACGAGTTTTTCTATGGTTTGTCCTTGGACCTCAAATATAGGGATTATTATTGTTATTGCCTTGAGATTGCACTATTGTTTGTTTCATTTTTCTCTCATAAAGCCGCCGTTTATAGTGTGACGGTCTCTTTCAGTCAATGTCCTTGTAATTTCAAAAGTAATTTTTTTCATTTCATGTACTTTGTTTAAGGATACAGAGATAACCGAAACTGCCATAAAATTATTCCTTCAAGTATTGTTTTAATTGCTTCCTGTACATGAATAAGATGAAGCATTTATTCTAATTTTCTAAATGTGACCGATCTGTCCTATAGGAACATTATGGTGGGAATTATTATAAAAGCATATAAAATAATTGAAATTAATATTTTTTGTACATAACTGGATCTAGCTTCCACATAAATATGTAACTTATATGTCAGCATTAAACAATATTCGTACGATTTACCATAATCATGTTAATCACGTTCAGGAATCGGCACATGCGTGCATACAAATTGGTTTGTTATTGTTCTAGGAAGTGTATTTGTGTTCTTTTTTAATGCTTTACATTCTTAATTTAATTCAGTTCATTAAACAGAGTAACCACATACAATAATTGCTTAATTACTTGTTAAACTTTATCAGATGTTTGTATATATGTCCTCCAGTTGCAAACAATCCATAACAGAATATTATATGGGCAAATTCGATATTCCATAATTTTGCAAAGATCACAGACTGTTCTAACTATAAAGCATGAAGTTTTTTGTTCTCACTAAAATCCGAAATACATACATACCCAAGTACCAATATTGCTCCCGCTCCGTCTATTACCAAAAGTTAGTATCAAGTATTCCAAATAACTTCCAAGAAAGAGGATATATCAGAATGCCCATCATTTTCGCGGACATCATTTATCACACCCAACAAATAATATGCTAAACTGAAAATGGCAAACGTGTAAAAAACGAATAGCATATTTCACTGGTCCATTCAAGGTTAATATCAGATGGTGCTGATTTTATTGATAATCAGTACCCATGTAGATTTCGGATGAACATATAATTTCATTTTTTCAGCTGAAACCAACTTCTTACCAACGAGAAGAGAAAGCAGTGCCTGCTACGATCAGATTAAGGTAAGCAATTGAAATTATAGCTTTTCTTTGTGAAAATAATATCAAACAGATTCTATAACAAATCATAACAATAATTTTAAATATCGATAAAAATGACCCTAGTAGCAGTTCGCAGCTGTCTGTAGGAGACATATTAAGAAGGAATCGAGTCACAAATCGATAAAGTCTTCAAATTATATTCATATTCATCCTCAGTAATTCATCGATTTCGTTCAACTTACACTTTTTAGAAGCACCTTTCCTCCATCGGGAATCGAGTGACTTGAGGGAACTCATTCCACGCTGCCATATAGCATACACAACTATCTTTATGAGTATTTAGTGCTTATATCTCGAATAAATAGATATAAATACTGACGACAAAGTTTAATGTACGCATAATCGATTCTGAAATCATTTTTCATTTATGCGTACCTCAAGTTGTTTATGATAAAAGACAGTCGAATTATCCAAGTTCATGGTAATTTATGATTGTTTTGATTTTGAGATTAGGTCTGGAGCTCAAAGTGGTAATTGTTTACGCATTTTGAATTGGGAAAAGACAAAGGCCACTTCACTAGAAAATATTACAATAACTATATTTAACATCGTTTTTTGATGAAGATGGTCTATCTGTATATTGGTCTGTCTGCCTATCGATCTGTCGGTCTGTCTATCGATACTTTTATCACCACGTAATCTACGTACCGATATTTTTTATGAAATTCGAGGAGGATAGTAGATATTTTTGAGAATGCATGTACTAGAGGAGGAATGATTAACAAAAGACAAAAATTAATTTCTTTTTTCATGTTTAATTTGTTGATCACTAATCTTTTGTTATGTGGACTGTAGATGCTCTTACTAGGTGTAACGATTCCATGATTGAGATTGTGTGACTATGACACCAGGTTTCAAGAATATAAGTCTCAATTCTGTAGCACGTTTCACTTTAATTTTTAGTTCATAGTCTGACGTCACAGCTTGGTTGCTCAATTCCTGAATCCTATCGCTAGAGGTTATTGATATTTCTTTTACTTCCCACGTCATCGCAGAAATCGTTTGATTAGAGAAAACCTTTTGGTCATGTTTTATGGTAGAAATTAGCAAAAAAAATGAAGATACATCAATACTCCTCTGAACCGTGTCTTTCGCTCCAGTTTCTGGTCTCCTGAAAAGTATTCAGAAAAACTCTTTGGATCGGTGAACTTTTTTAAAAATATTATGAAATTTTCAAAAAGTGTGCGTGTGCGTCTTCAGTTTTTTTTATAGGAGCCATAGACGGGGACATTGTTGATGTAATGGCTAGTAACTCTTTAACTCTATATAAAGATTGATCTTACTTTTCTCAAAATGTATTGTCAAAGGCTCCACAGCATGGATCAGCTGAAAAATTACCCTTCCCCCCTTAACAACGCCACTCACCTGAATGTGGTAAATGTTTAACTGTCAAACTGATCGCGGATATGAATTTGATCCTCCCCACATCTTAATATTATATCCACCTCTGTTCAAGACGTGAAACGAAATTCAGGTGCTTCAGAAATGCTCAAACTTAACAATACTTATTCCTTGATATTTTTCAAGCTTTGGAATATCTTCGGGCATACCTAAGCATTTGTATAAAGCACATAAGGTGTTGTCGTTTTGTTTCTCAAATGCATGGTGATATTTGGGCATTCTAAACACCTTGCTTATCAGTTATGCGCAGTCTCAATATTGCTTCATCTTGAATGATGAAGACCAGGATGATTTAGGTGCATCCAAAACTCGATAATGTCTTCAATGTCTTATATAGATGAAAAAATAGGAATAGTGGGAATTTATAAGTGACCAATCGCAAATAATAATCGCCACCTTTGAACCCGCTGATTTCCATATATATTTTCAATTGTATGCAAATAGGAAAATCGTGTCCGCGACTTTGACATTCGCTCGGTTGTGTCGTGCCCTTGCCGGCCATTGGGTGTGTGGTGTGTTATGTCCACTTGGTTAACGGGAAATATGCTGGGTGTCCGGAGGAACCGAAACGGGGTTGACAGGAAGAAAAAAGGTATTTATTCAGTATTTAATACTCATTACCTTGTCTGTGATAAATGTAGAAAACTATAAAATATACATTAAATCTAACTAGATATCTTAGTGAAAAACTAGATACTGTAATAGATTAAAGTTAAGATTTAAATAACGAAACCCGAGACAAATAAGTTGATGATATATTTCTCATGCAATTATTTAAATCATTTTTTCAATTACTGGCACAAAGATTTGAAAAACATTAGGCAATGCGTATATTTGAAAATTTCAACCCCAAAAAATGAATAGGTTCAACTCAAAAGGTCTGTAACTGGGAAACTGTCGTTGCCTCGCTAATTCATCTCATACTTGACTGGCCGCTAAATGAAACCACGTGTGGTTTAGTACCCAATTCAAGTATAAGATGAAGTTAGTATCAAAATGTTTGAACCATATTTTCGTTATCACCCTGTAATGATCAAGATCTTAAGTAAAAGCGTTTTTCACATTATTGAACCTTTTGGCGAAAAAATGTTTGACTGCGCTCAATAGTGAAAATTCGAAAAATAAACAAAAGCGATTTTTGGGGATTCTTTGATATTTCACTCTTTTTCCGCCAGTGCATTAGTTTTCAGAAATATGATTATCAACTATGTCTCCACTGCATATCGGTCCCCAACTTTATTAAGATCGGTGAAATTATTAATGACATCACGCGGTCATAGAAACGCCGACGGATTAGGGCAAAGGACAGGCGAAAATTACTGAAAAACATATCGCGAATTAAAAAAAACAAACGCGCTCCAAAAATCTGTCAAACTAATAATGTTTGCCATCACCATGAGGTTACGCATGTGAGGTAAGAAAAAAAAATCATAAAATTCGAAAGTTATATAACGATGGGGTTATGATAAAAAAAATTATATGCACAAATTTTGTTTGTTAATATTCTTGAGATCTGTGACCAAAGGCGTATACAAGGGGGGTAGAGTAATGGGGTTAATTACCTTTCCACAAGATTTTTCACCAAAAATGTAATTCAATTCAATTAATGGTTCATATCTAAATTTGAATAATGTAATCTTAATAAAAACGTATTGTTAATTTAGTACATTGCGTTGCGAAGAAAAATAATAGATTTTACCCTGTTTTCCACAGTCCATTCCGTTTTCTTCGTATTTTTTGCACAACTCTGATTATCGGAATAAATAATAGGAGTTTGGTATCATTGAAATCAAAATAAGATTTCGCATACCGTGCGATTACTCAAAATCAAATTTTTTGTACGATTTTCTAAATCCCATAGCGTGAGCGGAACTAAAATTCAAAAAGGTAAGCGCACATTTGTACGTATTAGAGAGACAGGACGGATGAAAATGTATGTTCACCCTCTTTCAAATGAGCTGAAGCACATAGTATTTTATCTGTCTAACCTCATTTGAAAAAACATCATGATGCCTCCATTGTGGCGGTTCAGAGCTCAGAGCTCAAAGACTACACTGTTTTACTTGCTTTTAGCTTCTCCTTCTTTATTATAATTACTATTAACGTATCCCTCTTTCTGTTGCTTAAACTACCTCGACAAAGGTATTACAAAAAATGGTGAAAGCATAGACCCTTTTAACGCCCCCCGCCCCTCAAGACTGATGTCTAGATACGCCGTTGTCTCTAATCATTTATTTTCCTTATAACTTTTAATTTTTTATAATAATAATAATAAATACCAGCCATCACAGAGCTCGCTTTCACCTAACTTAAAACCCACATGAAAACTGCTGAAGCCAATTCCTTCTAAGGATTCCCATATATCTTCTACGAAAATTTAGACGAGCTTATCTAATCAGTTGACTTTTTCTTTCCTAAGGGATAGGTTGAAATCAAAAAGTGAAAGCTTTACAATGGCTTTCCACAATGGTGTTTTTACCACCTTAGTATATCCTAGTAGTGTTATGGGTATAGAAGTACCCGATACCAGCTGTAGAGTACACTGGGAAGTATTTGCATAGACTTTGGGAGATCTGGTCATCAGAACTATCCGGTAAGAACAAAGTCGCTACCACAAATATGCTTGCGGTCCCATTATTGTTATACACCTTTGGTGCCATCCACAAGACTGTGCATGAGCTACGACAAGTTGGTAATAAGATCCGATGTACATGGAGAGTAGCTTGCATCCTAAGTCCTGGATCCCGTGTATATACCTGGGAGGAGGTGAATTATTAAGTTTGTAGCATCTGCATAGCAAAGTGGTACTGAGGCAAATCCTGCGAAGTTATAAGGAGCACCGATCCTCTCAACTGCTTTTTGCGTGCGCCTAAGAATACGGGGAGAGAAGCTTTCCTTTTTTGGGCAGCAAGCTCAACAGCCGACTCAGGCTGACACTAAACTACAAGCGGGAGAATCAGCAGTCAGTCACAGAGCTGGCGCGTTAGCTGCGAGGCTTTTGGAGCCCGGGCTACACAACATTTACTTTATTTTCTGTAATAATACCGATAGTATCGAAGCATATGAACAGGGCAATACATGATCCAAGGAAACAAAGTTGTATGCTTCAGATGATGAAAAGAAAGAACAGAAAATCCAAATAATAATAATAATGATAAAGTGTCTTTATTGGCATAAGCGAAGCTTAGCTTGGGAGCTACTCTTCCACATAACTATAATATGAATCGACAATCACAAAAGTGATATTGGATACACAACATACAATGTAAGACAATAAAGTAAAATAATGTAATATGATAATATTATACAATAATTTTATATGAAGACATGAGCAGAGCAAAAGCTAGACAAAAAAAGGATATAAAACAAAAATGAGTTACGAATTGAGAGGTTTAGAGCGATCTCCAACAGCTGTGTTCAAAT
This sequence comes from Bruchidius siliquastri, assembly GCA_949316355.1. NCBI lineage: Eukaryota > Metazoa > Arthropoda > Insecta > Coleoptera > Chrysomelidae > Bruchidius > Bruchidius siliquastri. The sequence continues at coordinate 12,730,293 of OX438534.1, read as the reverse complement.
AGATTCTTTTAAAAGATCGCAGAATTTTCTGTTTATTTGAAATACTGACGGCATTGTACAGTCTAACAGCGTAAACTACGACGTAGAGGATTATTGAACTGGTTCTCGTATTGTAGCCTTCTTGACACTAAATTTTTTCGAGGAATTAGTTTACGCACAAGATATATTAGTTTCTCGGTGGTGATTATCTTATGCACGGATGTTAGCATATAAAAGTGGAAAATATTGTTGAGTTTCAGCCACCCTGATTCATCAATATAAGATGTCGTATAGCTATATATTTGGAGATCAAATACAAATCGACAACATGGATCTTTTATAATCTGCGTTTTGTCAAACAGCACCGATAATACAGAATGAATGAATAAAGTAGTTTAACAATTAGCAGGTTTTCACACACACTTTCGTGTCTTGAAATTGAGGACAGAACGATTGAAGCATAGGAGTCACAAGCTTGCAATGTTGTTTTTGATAAATTACTGACATAGCGTCAATATCTTAAATTTATATCTAGTGTAACACCTAGATTTTTTGCATGTGTAAGTAAAGGGATGTCAAATCTCGTAAGGAATATTCGGTAGTCGCATTATCTGGGATAAAGCTATCCTTTCTTATAGCGTACGTATTTGAGATGCTTTACACTCGTTCAATGACATATTTGTAGAAATCATAAATTGGGCTTCATATAAGTTCACCATACTCCAGCATAGGTATTATAATCAATATTGAAATAACTGAGAAATGTTGATATTCAACAATGTCTAAAATGTCTAATATTGAATCCATATGTATAATATACACCCTTTAAAATTTGACTGATAGTAAATGTAATAGAGGATGAATGGTGATCAAAGTACGCATCCACATATTTGATAGCTTTAGATCTTTCCAAAAAAATAATGCTAATCTAATAAGAATATGTTATCCTATTGAATTTCCTGCCGAATGTTATTAATGGCATTTTTGAATATTCAGGAATAATTTGTTTTTAAAAACATATTTTTTTAATGAATTGGCTTATACTATATATACTAGAGACATCATTCGACCATAAGTTTGACGAAGTTTTCAAAAATACAGCGAAACGCGTTACTCAGAAAACGATTTTTATTTGGGAAATTAGTGTATAAATTGCGCCTTTTTATATTACAAATGCAGCAATTAAAATCTAGAATATGTTGCAACGGCGAACATCTATGACTATTCTCATCATTGATATATTTCTTTTGAATTATTTCTGCAGCATGGCTAGTACATCCAAATATTGCATGCTGAGTGTCAACTCCTACTTCAAACACCTAAATTTTTGAACAAGCCCCATATATGACAGTTTAGTGTTCTGAGATCTGAAGAATAAGTAAGAGTTTCTTTAGGACTTTTGACTTCGTAAGTTGCCAATTGGCGTCCCCATTTGGAAATGAGTTGATGTAAATAAGAGTTTTTTCAATAGAATATAGAGTAATTTGATTGTGAACAAAATTGAATTGCAAGTTTAAAACCAAAATGCACTTAACAATATAAACTCAAAATTAAATAGCTCAGACTAGAACAGAATTAGCTGAATAACTTCAACAATACCTAGTCACTCATCAAAAAGATTCTCTTCTAACTTTTGCACTTCTCCCTTCCTCTCCTTACATTCTTTTACTGACTGTGGCTGGTATTCTGAGTGGCCTGACCTGACAGATTTATGAATAGATACTATGACTTGAGAGTTAAAATCTTACAGACCGCTCTGAGAGCTATCGATGATTTAATAATAAGTAATTTTATACTAGTTAAGATGTGTTGTTGCTTTCATTTTATTCCACCTTCATGGCCTCTACTACTTGCAGCCCTAAAGTTGACGTAAACGTCGAAACATCGATAAACTGAGGAAAAACCTCTGTATCCGTAGAATGATTGCTTGATTTTTCAATTATTTTGAGTCCTATAGTCACATTACCATCAGTTAATATTGCTTCTAGTGAGGAGGGAGTCCAACCCAACAGCCAGCTATGAAACATCATACAAAGAATCGATCGAGCAACCGGAAAGGTTCTGGGCAAAGATCGCACAGATGATAACTTGGTCGAAGCCATGGAAAAGAGTATTGGATAATACATTTGAACCATTCACAAAATGGTACGTTTAACAATGGACTGTATCTCGTATATACAATAAGTTTATGGTAATAACTGTGACTATCTATAAAATTCCTTCATAGTTGATCGTACGCTCTATAAAATGTAGTAATTTGGCATCTAAACGTATTTGATGGATAAAACTGAGATATGGGATAAGTATGATCTATGAATATTGTTTCTTAATATTTAGCAAGACATATTTCTTGGTTTTGTTTAATAAGAAGATGATACATAGCTTGCTTTTCTCCGCAAGATGGAGTTTTTGATACATAAATTCGCATTTAGAAATCCGAGAAGAGGACCCAGTGCAGGATTCGAACCCGCATCTCCCGATTTCATGTCGGACGCTCTGACAAACTGAACCAACTGAAGCAACTGGGTAGCTGGTCAGTCGTTACAGAGCGCGGATGATAAGCAGAATCCCCCACAAAGCTATCCTTGTTGGTTCAGTTGGTTCAGTTTGTCAGAGCGTCCGACATGAAATCGGGAGATGCGGGTTCGAATCCTGCACTGGGTCTTCTTTTCGGATTTCTAAATGCGAATTTATGTAATAAGAAGATATTTAACGTGAAAGAATTCAAATTACCTCATATTGTACAAACCGATTATTCTGAAGTGAGGGCAGAGAGAAAGGGAGAGAGAGAAAAATAGAGAGAGAGTATGGGACAGAAGAGAAATAGAGAAGCTTTTCTCATCAGTACCAGTAACATTATTAAGTTTATCCTCCAAATTAGTGGTTCATCCAATAATGCCACAAAGCAAGGCTGATTAAAGAATATCTAAATGAATTATAGATAAATTATGGAATATATTGCCATTCCCACTATCAAACCTTCTATAGTTTATAATGCCATTCTTTGCACGTGGTATATCAGCAGGTTTTGCATGAAAATTATAGCTGTTATTACAGTCGGTTGAGTGACCAATAAAATATAAATTTTAATCTTGGATATGTATGGATCCGACATTTTCATTAACGTTGATGAATTGCCGGACTACACGTAATACAATACAATTTCTCACACAAGTGGATCTGCTGTGTGATCTGTCACATTTCACTATGATCTTGTTAAGAGCTTTGTTACGATATTGGATGATTCCCACTTTACGTTCGTAATGTGAATATCAGATGGCATTTGTACATAGGTTTGTAGGTGGTGAACTTAATGCATGTTACAATGCGGTCGACAGACACATTGACGCTGGAAGGGGCTCGAAAATAGCTCTAATACACGACTCACCGCTCTTAGGGTCTGTTAGGAAGATCACATATTTCGAGCTGCACGAAAAGGTATCTATGAGTTTTTATGGATATTATTGTATGAGCAATTTTTGATATGATTAAATGATCTTTAAGAGTATCTACATGATAAAGTCAATTCAATATATTTATATTTAATACGCGATGCGGCGTTTCAACTGTTATATAACCGTCGTCAGGCATCTGGAACCAAATCAGGATAATGACGACCCAATTTTGTATTTACCATCTTTTTGACAGATTGTGAGTCATACATGATGTAGTTAAATGGTGGAGATTACCTAAATGGAGGTACAAGGTAAATAGAATAAATGATCAAAGGCCTCTAACGACAGTTTTGCACTACCAAAGATAAATATGCATAGACATGTATAAACAGTACATGTGCAGCGCTGCTATTAGAACACATTGATCATTATTCCAATAACCTCTTTCCTCAATGTTTATTATCAATCAATTAGAGAGTGGTTCATCGATGAGTAATACTTTGATTTGTTCTCAGATACAAAAGTATCACTATATAATAGTCAAAACGCCACATAGTAAACATAACTTCAGAGGAACGGATTTTCAGGTTTCTAAGTTAGCTGGTTTGTTGACAAGGCTGGGAGTAGGTAAAGGAGATAGAGTTGTAATATATATGCCACTTATTCCAGAAACTATAATAGCAATGCTGGCAGTTGTTAGAATAGGAGCTGTACACTCCGTAGTATTTGGTGGTAAGTATAAGGAGTTAATAAATATATTTTTATTTGAATACTCGGTGTATTTTTCAAATCGTTCATCTAATATGTATATTGTATATAGGTATAGTATTATAAAAAGAAATCACGGAACATATTGTTATTCCTGCAATTAAATGAAAACACTACAGTTCTGAATGCCTAAATAGATCACGATTATCTCACCATTGTGTCTCTATGCATGTTGATAATTTCTTGGAGTATATAACACGAAATGAAAGAAATTGGAAATTGCTGACGACGATTATGCTCTCGATCATGACAGATAGAAAGCAGAAGGAAAGAGACGATAGGGAACAATAAATATATAGAGTGGACGATGCAAGAATAAAATCCCGAACTCCTAATCTCCAAACATCTGGAGGAGAGGAGATAAAGGGCAATGATGATAAAAAACTGGAGAGAAAACAAATTAATCAGAAATAGGAGCAGCTCCCAACTGAGCAAGGTCTACATGGCGGTTCTGGCGAAAGGGCGTTTCAGGACATCCACTCTCGGGTTGCAGCTTGAGTATGCTCACCATTGAAAAAAGGATCACGATTATCAAGACTATTCTAGCAAGCGGTATTTGCATCGAAAATCAAAAAAGTTTTTCTATTAGCATTTTTACAAATTTTCCAAGATCCATTACTCCACAGCTACTATTATATACTAAAGGCTTACCAGAAAATATTGAAAATGAAGGATAGTCCATATTTATTACCTACATCCTAAAATGGTCAAAATATCGACAAAGATGTAAATATGTGAATTATCCCATTTTCATACATCAAAATGAACCGTATCATCGTCAAACGCGTCACTGAAAGAAAATGAGTTTTATTTGTGAAACTGAGTGTTAATTAAACAACTTTTTATCAACATATATCTTCACAAATTCTATCAAAAACTATACGGTAGGAACGATTAACAATTTGAAATTAATTTTTATGATTATGTATCACCAACCAAATTACTAATGTACAAATTTTTACAGCTTTGATATACATTGTCCAAAATTATATAAAATTTATAGCTTCAATAAGTCAAATAACAAAACTGACGTAGTGGGTAAATACGAAATATGAAAAAGTGTATGTAAATATGACGTCGAATTATACAATTATTATTTTCGTACTGAAGTCAGTAAAACAATGAACCGATTATATAAATTACCAGGCATTTCCGTCCTCAGACTGTCAGCGCATTTTCCAGCAAAAAAACAATTTATTTCATACACAAAATTATTAGCCTCTCTCCTATCTGTACTATCTACTACTTTTCAGACCTTGCGTTAAGCAAAAGGTTTCGCAATGAACATATTATAATCTCGACTACAAGGAGTATGCGGAACTATGAATTCGTCAATAAATACAAGCCATTGTTTCAATCATACAGTTGAATCGGAATTTCAGATCCGCAGCACTTGGGCTACCAAGTAGATTTGCAAATACTGTCATTTGCTACCGCAGTCTAATGAATCTATTGCTTGCAAACGCTAGACCCATTAACATAAACAATAGTCCTGCATTGATAATAACCTGGACGACAATTTGGGTGTCATTGCCATCGAATCGAACTGTTTACTTATTATAACTGTTTATGTATATATCAGGCACAATACCTATTCGTATTTTAACAATAGCTCTTTACATAATCACTGTGGTTCCAAGGGCAAAGGTCTAAAATGACGAACTTCGTCAGTTTTTTCACTTTATCAATACTATAAAGGGTCTCATTAGTTAGGAAGTGAATTTAATGTTCGTTACCGTATAAGCTTTGATGATAAAGTAAGATATATGGAACGATATGAAAAAGTTGGGAATATATGTATATATATATATATATATATATATATATATATATATATATATATATGCAACTTTTACTGTAAATTTGCAATTGCATATATGTTACTGTAACAGGATTAGGGATTATAAAAAAGTATAGATTTTTTCGGGATTTTACCTAGTAGTAGTTTCAGTATTTGCTAAATTTGGTGAATGCTGGATTTGGGAGTAAAACAATGATTGTTTCTTAAACATTCATTTAAATTAACTCAATAAAAGTCTAACATATTTTATGTAAGACAATTATTAATCAGTTGTCATTTATTGATAGGTACTAGAAACATTCTACTTGTTACAACACGGAGCGCAATTGTGGCATTTAGAATTACAAAATTACCTTAATGACTTGTAAGCGCATTTCTTCAACAGGTTCTTGAGACAGTGACTTTTTTATCCTTGTCCTTAAGTCTTTATGACGTGTCTTTTCCAACATTTACCGTGTCTTTGTGGAAATCCTATTATTTACCAAGTGAATGATGGTAAAAGTTCGAAAATGAACGATTATCACAAAACTATTTGGACCTTTACCACTAAGAGTTAGTAAATCTTAACTTTTACTGGAAAATTTTAGGATCTACCGTAGTCCGGGTATTTAAGTAACATAACGTATTCAATAATTGGAAACATATTATAAAAATTGTTTTCAATCCGATTTTTGAGTCGACAGTCCATTGATGGCTCAATTATTGTTGAGCATTTTAGTTGTAGACATTTTAGAATATCTGAAAAGACTCTCAAATTCCCACCCATAAGCGAGAGAAGTAGTGTCCTTAAGAAAACAATTTAATTTAGGATTTTTCCCACTTTCTATGATCAGGATAATAGCCTGTTACGATATTGTTGATCGTTAACCCTTATTGTCAACGCGTAATCTCACAAACTTTGGTAATTATAGGTAATGCTGTTGTTTTAGCATCTGTTGTTCTTTTGTCAACCATATGTTACCACTACATAAATTCTGCCATATTGTTGATGTAATTATAACATACCTGACGGAGATGACATGGCATTGCTCGAATCTTGTATCAAATATCAAAACCCTGCCGATCGACAATATGTGTAAAGACTAGCATGCACAGATGACCCTGCCGTGCTTCTACGATTGCGACCTGGCTAGTGATGCTACCAAGCAACGCAGTCAAAACACTGGACTAAAATTTCTTTCGCTTTCGAACTTGAAACTAGGTAGGCCAAAGAAAAATAATATTATATACATTACAATATCTTTGTGCCTATGTATACTGAAAACTAAACATGCGCTGGTAGTGAGGAAGCCCATTGCTGAACTCTAGATCAATCGCCAACAGCAGACGATGGTTATAGACTCGATGTCACTCATCTGTAGGCCCCTACCTCACTTTAGTTTATTTTTTAATTTAAGAGAGATTTACTAGTCAGTGATTGAACAGGTAAAATGACTAGTCGAAGAATGGACTTAAACAAAACGGTAATATTTTTATCAAATTCTTTATTGTGAACAAATCAAATTTGAATTAGTTATCTGCAAATATGTATTAATAATTTCGGAATATTCAGAGAAGTGGCTTGATCCGGGTGATTGTATAGAACGATCTATTCAAACTACGTTCTTCTCATCTCAATCTCACATATAAATGTCTCCGTATCCAGCATGACGGCCACTGCGAGTAATGCGCGCAAATTTCTATTGCCATATACATTTTCTTAATGCCAGTGGCCGCAGCGGCCAGCTGCTAATCATGGGTCGCTAGGATCTTATTGAACCACCGCGGCATAAACTTAGGCGTGTGCGGCCAGCGTCAGCGGCTTAATCGTGCCGCGGCGGCCAACGAGATTATGACGACGCATCTGAGAGCTATTCGATACGGGGAACGTACATGTCAGATTGAGATGAGAAGAGCGTAGTGGGACAACTTGACAAGGTAACAACTTGTCGTTCACCTGTGCCATATCCCATTGAATTTTGCCCATTTGATTAAGGAACAGAACATTCTATACCGTCTGCCGAATCAAACTACTCGTTTTCTCAATATTCAGAAATTATTGATACATAAATAATCCCCGTTTGAGCTTGGGTTACAATGAATGATTCGATGAAAGTAACAGTTTCATTCACAATAATTCATAGGCTATTCGTTCATTCGTGTTGACAATTGTATCTCTCTTAAATGAAAAAAAAAACTAAAAATGAGGTAGATGAGCGACGTTCAAGTTGACGACCATCGCTGTCGTCTGCCTTCAGCAATCAATCTAAAATTTTGCAATGGGCTCACTATTCGCGCATGTTTAGTTTTTACTATAGATAGGTGTAATGGCAATGTGCGTATATTATCCTATTTCTTTGGCCGAGATGCAAGGGTGTTCTTTGTGCCGGTGACTTACTTACATTTTTATCACAGTTCGTCAAACGAAGATTTTCTTATAATTAAGTGAGTCAAGAGATTATCGTTGTTATTCTGCAAAATATGTATGCAATCATCCCATAAAACTTCTTATGCACAGCAATCGATATATCCAAAATATTTTTTTTTGTCTTTTCTCCTCTCGTTATATAGGTATAGCTATTTACTACACGCTCTTATTTTGTACTGACATGTTTGGTCTCTATTCTGGCTGTCGGGCTGATTTACGTAACATTATTATGCGGAATATTGATATCATTAATTCAATAAACTTGTTTTTGGCAAAAATGTATATTTGTTAATAATGTTGTGTGCCACAATAATCATACTAATGTAAATGATGAACAAAAATCAGTAACACTGCGTTGGACGTCCATTGTTGTGAGATTTTTGCATTTAGCAACGATTCAATTAATGTGGTATGCTCAATCGTTTTACCTGAAGGAGGATGTTAAGCTCAAGATAATGGAGCTATTACTGAAACATTGTCTACAAATTTGAAACAACAGATGAACAAAAATATCCTTGTTATAATGTGTTATGCGGTATGGCTTTATAATTTACTCATTATCCTATCGGCTTGATTTGAATATGATTATGTTGCAGGTTTTGCAGCGTGTGAACTATGTGCAAGAATCCAGCATGCCGAACCCAAAGTCATAATAGCTGCTAGTTGTGGTATTGAACCTACGAAAGTAGTTAAGTAAGTGTGATTGTTGGAAACGTGGAATGAATTAGATTATAGCATATATGTATTAATTCTTCTACTCGGATCGTCCTCTGTATCCCTCCATTCATTTGTTGCATATAGCCGGAATAGTTTTCTCATGCAACCATGTTTTGTACGGATAGTAGTAGATCAGCCGGTGTGGATATCGTGAAATTACATCGTGTGGATTATCATCAGTTATTCCGAAGACAGCCATATCAATGTTTCTAGACACGCATTCAATTGACTTAAGACTTAACGTAATATTATAAATAGATATGGGCTTGAAACATCTTTGATAACGGCGTTTTATATGGTACGACCCAATGATTAATTGCCAATCATCTTTTACGCCTCTTATCTTATTTTTTGCGGTAAATCCTCCATCAGTCGGTACTGTATTTAGGATATCCATCTTCACCTGTTAGAGTTACACTTGGGTACGGGATACCGTATCAAGCATATCTTGTCCTTCATAAAGGATAAAGGCATATAAAGTAACCAACATGGCCCTATTTAGTTTCATAATTTAAAGACACTAAAGAAGAACATGTAAGAGAGTATAGATATACTACCAGAAATAATTATAACCATTGGCGTTCGATCAACTCCTCCGCTGAGGACTATGCCAAGTATATGAATGAATACTAATGATTTTGAGGCACAATATTCAAGCTATCTGCTTTACGAAAGAAATAGCCAAAGAAGCTAAAGATAGGTGCATATGTATATTTTTTAGTAAGTCAGAGAAACTCACAAGTACTATGGCGATAAAACGGAGACTCAATATCTCTTATGGTGTGATTTGTAATACGATGCTTCACACTATGAGCATAAAGCACTACCGTAGTGGTACATATAGCAGATGGTTAGTTTTTGTATGGCGAATATCCGAAGAACACTGGTTGATATAAAGAATGTTCTTACAAAAGTATGTTTCGTTGTTGTTGCAATAAAATGAGCAAGCCCAAACGATCTGTTCTACTCGATTTGCTATATAAGATTAGATGACCTTATCCATTCATTAACAGCTACCGACAGTCATTAAAGCAGGGGTATTAACTTTCTTACAATAGGATATTACCCCAGTGTCGAAAGCATTTCGATAACTTCGTATAGTTCAAGAAAAGTCGACGTATACCTGTTGCTATTGTTTCAGATGAAAAACAAAGCTTGGAATAAAATGATGACTAAAGACACAAATTTGAATGCGAAAATTTACATATTTTTTTGGTGCTGACTAGACCCAAACTCGTGTTTTCTTCTGATTGCACTTTCATGTGTACACACGCACTTATGGATCCTCACTTATCCGACCAGTCTGGCCGACTGTTGACTGGTTGGCCTGTGTTACTGCGAAATATCAGTAACCACCGATTTTGATATGAAAGAATAACAGGTTCTCGTTATTTTGACATTTTTGGCTGTAGCCAAATACAATTAGATAGGGGGTAAAATTCAAAAATATCGGACTTCACTTGTTTTCAAGTTGCTGATCATTTTAGATCATAGTTGACTGGCATTCATGGAATTTCAAAAATTCTACGACTTTAATTTTTTAATGGAATTCTAAAACTATTTAAATTTCTCAAATCGGCTGTGAATGTTTGGGATAGTTGAGAATTTTAGTCTTTATGTATACGTAATTTGAAAATTTATATTCATTTATAAGAAAGTATTCGACTCCATTTTTAAAGTTTATTAACCTGAAGCTGGAGTTTTCTCAAAACCTGTATCTTCCAGCTTTCAAAATACGCCGATGATTTAGGAAATAATAAGCATTCATCGTACAATTAGACTATCTGAATGTGCATTTCTTGAAAACTTTGTTGTACTATTGATTCTAAAGAGAGTAAATGACCAGTTTGAAAATCGGTTACATTACTTAATTGTTGAATAGACTTAGCAAGTAGCTACTATTGAAAGGGCTTGAAACTCATTGAGAATATTTTTTCTTTATTCTAGCTTAGACAAACATAAGCTGCTGAAAAGAAAAATTTTGAATAAACGCCAATTGTTATATTCATGTTATATTGTAATAGTAAGCAATTTTAATTGTCTTGTCCTACTTTAGCAATATGTTTTGCAACTTTTCCGTCGCTACTTTTGCATGAAACTACAGAAAAATCTATAAATTGCCATTATTTTGCTACCAGTGAGTTTCTAATCCAGGATAGCCTGGTGCGAGGAATAACATCAGAACTATTAGACCATATCGGTTTCAAGCATAATCGACCCTAAGCGCGTAATAAGTTGTAACATTATAGGAGAGTTCCTACAAATCTTTAATTTTTCTCAACTTGCAATGCGCTCAGGCTTTTCACCTCCATCACAAGTACTATCCTATTTGTACAGATGACAGTATTCACAGATCTGCCAGCCATGTAACTGCATCTTACTAGGTTCCGCTACAGAAAGTTGTATTCACCGAAACAGCTACTTTTAGTCTAAGAGGCTCAGATCAGATTATCTTTGGAATATTGCTCACATATATGGGGATGCACTTGTCAGCACTTCTTGAAGCTTCTTAACTTAATACAGAAAAGAGCATGGGACCTCCACGATCTGGAAGAAGAAGTGGCTGATCTATCCCATTTCCATAGATTCCACCGTGGTAAATGTTTGGCCAAGTTGTCTTTTATAGTTACACCAAACACCATTAGTACGAGTACTAAGGACGTATTCTCACCATGTCGAATTTCTAACACCTAATATGAGCCTCGTCACCCTTTTAGAGAATTGCGGCGTAGTAGAATGAGCCTACCAAAAAATGTGCTCCACAATAAATAAAGTTATCAAGGTGTGATGGTCAGTGTAAATACAATAATCCTCTTACACCGGTTCTGGAGTGTAGTAAGCTGTCTACCTTGGTATGAAGTTCCTCATAAAGAAAATGTATCTTTGTCCAAAAAAAAATTACTGTGAAATCTCATTGCGAAAATATTTATAACCCTCAACTTGCCCATACTTGCCCGCATGATACAGGGTTCTCTATCGTCCACAGGTTTACCGAAATCTGTGTCCTGACGTTTAAAATTGAAGATAATGTATAATGGCAAAGTCTATCCTAGAAATAAAATTTTGGATATAGATTATAAGTAATCCCTAATTATGTTTTGAGGTTTAATGAAGTATATGTCTCAACATATTTAATATGTATGATATTTTCATCCAGCTATATTCAAGAACTTAACGACGCATTAACGATGTCCACGCACAAGCCTTCCAATTGCATAATATTCCAGCGAAAAGGAGTCGAGATTGGTGATCTGGATCCCGCAAGAGATATGGACTGGGAGGAAGCTGTCAAGAATGTCGAGATTGCCCCGTGTGTACCTGTCGAAGCAAACGATCCACTTTATATACTCTATACCTCCGGAACCACAGGTATAAAATCTACCTTCAAGTATCAAATTAATCAGAAAATCGACAATTTTTGAAGTTTTTACTTATCACGCCCAATGGCGAGGAACATTCGACATAATATTTTTTCTTGATGTTTAAAGAGATACATATCACAAAAGCCACTCACGCATTTCCGTCGGTCTGTCTGTCTACTTTTCCTTTGTCATTCTTTAAATCGCAAAGTACTTTTAGGACTATTATGATACGTTGACACTAGGTTACTACTAAGACATGAACGAAAAAGCTTTGTAGTTTTCAAATATCAGTTCAGTGGCGGCAGAGTTATAGTCACAAAACGAAAAAATGAATAAACTCAAACTTCTTATTTTGACGTTTCCAGGCCTCCGACATCCACTTTCAAATGTTTGGAATGGTGGAATTCACAAAAAAATCGATTGTTGATACATCAGTATAATTATGATATGTTATCTATAATAAGACTCGTGCTCTTGTTAGACACATATTTGATATATCGATCCAGTGGCAGAAGAGAAAATGTTTTCAGGATTCAAATCTACAGTTGAGTAGTCCGAAAATATAGCAGGATTTGAACAACACATTTTTAGTTATCTATACATTTAGTTATCGGTCACTGGAGACCACGATACCCCTTGCAGAAATATCAACTTTCAAAGTGCTCGTGCGTTTCGGATCGAGAAGTACATTGCCAAGCTCATTACATTCTACTCAGGAATTGCAAAGGCAATACTTTTTAATTTATACTGCGAAATTCTATCACTTCTATTATTTGTACCTGGAGCAAATGGCTCCAAAAGCAGTTGAGGTCTGTCTTTACAAAAATATGTGGGTTCAATTAATGTAACTTCTGAAACTTATCCTAGGTTTCTCCCTTGTTGATCAACAAATAAAAAATATAAGGTTAATATGGCTTCAATTATTGGTCACATAAAATGCATAAATACCACAGGAAAGCTTACGCATTTATAAATCGAATACCTATAAGTACATACCCCTTAACTTTATAGCCTGGTCTTAACATACAAGAATTAAAATATCCAAAACACAGTAATAATGATCCTATTCAAAAATAATACTGAGCACTGCGCTTATGCGCAACTCCACCCATCTAAACTAGTACAAATTATAATGTTGAGACTGTTCAATTCATTTTTCATTATGTACTGGGCTACACCTATTGTTAGGATTTATTTTATATGAGGTCCAATAATAAGCTTTTTGAAGTTCCATTTTGCCCTAAAATATGTAGCCAAACTTTAATCGATACTGGTGACCTCATTATACTTTCTCCCAATCCGCAGATAATCCTGTAATGCCGCTTAATATATAGACCCAGCCTGAATATATTCATTCCAAACTTCCTCCCTGCAGCGCAGCAAGTGGTAGACTTCATGTTAACGTTTTAGATGAGCGCCTGTAGTACAGCACATCTCACTTACATATCAAAATATCTTCCAATTGCACATAAATATTTATCAGTTGATCTGCTGAACTTCATTGCCATGTATTATATGCTGTTCATGGAAAATCACGAATCTGTTATTTTTCTTTTGCACTTGTCAGGTTCACCTTCAGCAGTTACTTGTCATGGGCAAACGACCTGTTTTATTTATTTTCGTTTTTCTCTGTTTTAGTAACCTATAGATATACGAGTACATCTTGACACAAATGTTAAACATATAGTCAACATGGTGCGATGTTCCAGTAGCTATCTCGATAGTATGGAATACCGAAGACGTGAATTTCAATTTCTTGGGCATTGAAATTTATTTTTGATTTATCTCATTAGTTTCTTTAATCCCTTTACGTCCATCTTAGGGGAACCGAAAGGCATCATCCGTCCAGTAGGTAGCCACCTGGTGATGTTATGCTATACCATGAAGGCCCTGTATGGTGTGGACCCAGATGATGTTTGGTGGACAACCAGTGACTTCGGATGGGTGGTCGGTCATTCGTACATGTGCTATGGGCCGCTCCTTTACGGTATGACGTCTGTGATATATGAAGGGAAGCCTACTACGACGCCCGATCCAAGTTCTTATTACAGGTATGAGCCAAATGTGCCCCGAAATGATCCAGCACTTTTGAACTCACCAAAAAAATGTACTTCGACTCATGCTCATCCTATTCCCTTCTGATATTAAAATTTTGAGAATTATATGAACATAAAAAATTATTATTATTATTATATATTTTATTATGTAAAAATGGTAACCTTCAATTGCAGCCTACATCCAAATAATGGAATAGATAGAATACTGACGTACTTACTGCAGATACACATCAAAATAAGCTATCTTAAAACGAGTTTGAGTTTGGTAGCATCTACACAACTAGAGCACTAAAAATATCCCTACACCTTATTATACGGTCCCACAATGTTCGATGATTTGAACTACCACTTACATTTATGGTGGATACTACTTCAGAGCCATAGAACCATTTCTAATATAGCTTCTGATTAATATTTCAAAACGATATGCACTTCAATAATGTCCAGTATGAAACAAAGTACCTGAACATGGTTTAAAATACATATATAGAAATAATATTAATAATAATAATAGTAATAAACAGCTTTATTTATAATATAACATTATAAGTGGGCGAAGTTTAGCTTAGGTGGCTATTCTTCCACTGAATCTATGAATAAACGATATTAATACTAAGAAAATTAGAACATGTAATATGATAAAAATATGGTAAAATCTGACAAGATAATATTTATCGTGGTTATCAAAAATAATTCTAAATACTAGTGTTCACTAGTCTATGGTGAAAATAATGATGCAAATTGTGTTGTTTAAATAATTCCAACACATTTACAGTAAAATTACAAATTTTGAAAAATTACACGTAAGATATGGGAGCGTCAATTAATTACGTGAGGTTTTCAGGGGGGGCGGGAGTCGAGCTGAATCTCACCCAATCTCACGCGTGGAAGAGAGGTGTCTCGACAAATATCACGTATTTTTTCCCATAAAAAAATAGTGTAAAATTGCAAGAAAATTGGGTAAAATCAAAGTAAAACATGTTTTTTAAATAAAATATAATAATATTTATCGTTGTTATTCGAAGACCAAAAAGCAGCCTTTCGATTGTCTAGGCAACTACAATCTAAGAAATCCTAGTTTTGAATAAAAATAACTATGCAAGTAGTGTTACTTAAATAAATCCAATACATCTACACTCAAATTTTTAAAAATCTCACGTGAGATAAATGCTGTTGGGGGAGGGAATCAAGTCTAATCTTACGACATCTTACCAGGGGAGGTTTTACTAGAAACGTTATCCATTGTATAACAATGAACCAGAAAATTGATAATTTGGTTATATTGGATAACCTTCATCGAGGTAAATAACCGTTGTTTCAGGATAATAAACGATTACAAAGTATCAACTGTGTTCACGATCCCAACAGTAATGCGTTTACTGAAGCAGACAGATCCGGAGGGAAAGTATGGTGCTGAGTACGACATTTCCAGCTTGAAGAGAATATGGGTGGCTGGCGAACACTTGGACCTCACAACTAAAAGCTGGACGGAAAGGATCTTCGGAGTGCCGGCGATCAACCACTGGTGGCAAACGGAGACTGGTTCGGCAATTACAGGAACGTGCGAAGGATTAAAGAATGTTTGTGAGGATGAAGGGCTTACTACCGGATTGCCCTTTCCGGGATATAATCGTGAGTGTCCGTTTGGTTTAAGTTCTCACTTCAGTGTATATATATATATATATATATATATATATATATATATATATGAGCCGATACAAGTTATAACAAACCACCAAATACGTTTGTGAAATGTCACTTCCATGATTTTCAAGTAACTGGAATCAATACTTTATTGTAAATGATTATAATAACTTATCAAGATAAATAAACCTAATAGAATGTAGGATAGTCGTACACCAATATTGTAAATTACGTATATTGCATTTTTTTTAAATCAAGACCACAAAATAGGACTCGATTTCATAGTAATAAAAAAATATGTTTGACCTAAATAGACATTTTCCAGATAAGTTGCTGCCGGCTAAATGTTCACTCGGTACGTTATAGAATAGAAAGGATTTATGCAATATACTTTATTACGAATATATTTAATGCATTTATCTATATCTGATATGATTCCACAAAAGCGTATTGACATATTTATCCAATATAGTGGCGACCTACGATGACGGAGGATACTTTTCATAGCAGGACAGTAAAATATATTTTAGATAATTATTTACAGAACAAATATCTGAAATAAGTTGCGCTTAGAGATAATGAGTGACAATTTGCATACCAAAATTTAATTAAATCAAATTCATTGCTTATGATATTCGAAAATTTTTTAATAGACAGTGGAGAAAACAAATTGAGGGTCCTATATGTATATAGTTTTATTTGCTACCATATCAACTACATGTCTATATATTTTCTGCAATAGAAAAATACAATAAATAACAATGTAAAACTTACATGTTCTATCCATTTCTTGTCTAATTCACTGAAGGAGTTGTTAATATAAATCTTTTTTGCAGTGAAAATACTGAGGAAAGACGGTAGTGAAGCAGAGCCTAATGAACTAGGCAGGATAGTTATAAAGTTACCTCTGTCACCAGGAACAATGTCCACGCTCTACAAAGCAGAAGAGCGATTTGTAAAGACCTACTTCTCTAAATATCCAGTAAGAACCAGCTTTTATTCATGCTATGATAAATATAAAAATAAATGTTGGTTATTTATTGATCACTGGACTCAGTCCTTGAAAAGATGAATGCGCTCCATTTGAAATGGTAGGTTCATCCACCAAATTCCTAGAGATGCAATAATTTAATGTTTTTGAAACAACTACTATGACAAATATGATATACAAACATAAAAAATATGTTTCATCGTCGTTGCTTTTGAATAATCAATACTACCTAAGATTTTCATACAACTCTGTCAAATTCTTTGGAATATTGCTTTTTGAAAATGTTGCCTCAATTGTCAATACTTCAATGACTAAATTCATGAGTTGGTAGAATAAGTAGTTTCATAAGGCAGTACAAAATATCACCTAAAACAAAGAAACTATGATCAATTACAAAATGAGTAGCTGTCGGAAACCTTGAGCATGTGCCTTAACCCATTATTTGAAAATTTGTTGAATGCGCTGCATAAAATAGATTATTCGCCGAATTTCTAAGAGCTTATCATCTTATCTTTAAGATTATCCAGACGGTCGGATTTTACTCACTGAATAACAATAAAAATAAACTTTATGGTAGGGTGGAAGATGATTGGTTGAAAACACACGCGCCAAATAGACACTCCGAAATGTAAGATGGTAGATTCGGTTCTTAGCTGAAAACACATTTTCTCCTGAATCTGAACCTTTTATAAACGTAAAAATAATGATTTATCATTACAGCTCTTATGGGGCTTTCGTTCTGTTGAAGTTTGATTAAATTTCGCCGAATGTCCTGGAAATGAATCTATCTGTGAATATTTTGATCATTCATAGATGCCTTTGAAAAAAAACAATCCTAAAATGGTTTTCAGGTTTTGGTAATATAATTATTCTTGTCATGATCCACGAAAAAAACAATTCATTATAAGAGTTCACGGTATACTGGTGTTATGCTAATATTCGTTGCGTTGAAAAAATTATCAGAAAATTTATATAACTATATAAATATATATATATATAATTTATATAACAACAGCTTTTCTATTGATATTTCTTTGTTCTACTGTTGTCGCAGTCTTCTACTTGTCTCCCTCAACCGTAGATAAGATATAAAATAAATAGATGAGGGTATTTGAAACAAGTTTATAGGAAAATTATGCTACTAATTTAAAACGTCGTCTATTTAGTTAAGTAGAACCGAGTTTAGGTATAAGCAGGACAGCGATACCACTTTTTGACAATGAAAAATGAAAATGGAATGTGAAAAATTAAATTAAATAAGTTTGTTTTAGCCTGACCACATTTAAAAAAATCTGTCCACATTAATCTAAGAGGGTAGAAAAACTTCAAAGAAAGATGTTCCATTTGATCATCATTTGAAGGTATACAGCATGTAGCTTAAACGATAATGAAGTTCAATAATCAGTAATTGCTGTTTTAATTTTCGACTGATGCAAGTAATATGATTCAAAGTGGCAGTTTCAGGATTTGTATTACATTAAATACCTACGTAGTCTTTTATACTAATAAAAGAATAATCAATGGAACGGGGTATAATAATTCACAAAGCCAAATCCAATAAATGAAATTATCTAGTCGGTTGGTCCCTGACCAGAGCGCTTAACCGAACAAGAAAGTTATTTCACATAGCAACCAAAGCGTACAGGCTTTCATACTTACTAAACAACTCTTTCCGAACTTCATCCCTACATGCAGAGACGGTCACTGCTTTCAGAGAAATATGAGCTGGTATAATTCTGAGCGCTGGTGTGCTCCCCAGATACCGCGTCATTTTGTGGAGCAATTTGTGCCACGCACAAATTTATGAACGCTGCTGTCTCTGCCTTACACGGAGTAGAGTAATTGGTTAAACTGTTTAATTAGCGTGGATATAGCCATACCGGACTAGTCTTTTTGTCCAGGTACTTATGCTTTAACATATTACTTTCCAACGTGATACGATTGTAAACGAATTCAAATCTGGAAAGCGGAGCAGAGAACTACATTTTGAGGACATGAGCTCTATACACGATTACTTTTATATGGCCATTAGGAATTACGTTAAACCCGGGCCCATCAATTTGGCTGACCAACCGTAAGATTCTCAGATGCACACAGCTGGACTATGCATGTTCTAATATACTAACATATAGGTTAGGAAAGTAGAATCAAATAGATTGACTCAGTACTTTTGACGCATTGATGTTTTTCATAAAGGTTGAATTGATCAACAATTTTTTATCCTAAATCTTTACCATAATTCAATTTTAATTAAATAATATTTAAGTGACTTCATGTATCAATTTTTTTTAAAGCATATCTCTGAAGTATTTAGTTTTACTGTCCTGAAGGGAGATCTCACGTTGTGAGTATTTTTTTGTATCTTTTAACTTTGAATATGATCCTTCCTTCTTTGTTTCCTATGTAGTAAGCTAGTCAGTTTCGAAGAAGAAAATAAACATTTTTGAAAGCCTTACATAAACAAAAAGTCAATCTCTTCATCGGCCTACATTAGTATTTGACTTCAACTTCTATATTTTAGATTTTGTTATAGATACCTATATATAGTAAATGGTAGTTATGAATTTCGGTATATTTTTTCACCCTCCGTATAATATTTGACATTCAAAAAACATCGGAAACTGAAATACCATACAAAAATAAAGTTCGGAGATGTTATTTTTCTTTTCTTATTATTCCGTCGTCAATACACCGAGTTCCAAATGTATAGCAGCATCTATCATGCCAAAGTGACCTTGAATAATTAAACAACTTTCGTTTTATAATACACATTGGCTTTTTAACAAGTTTGATGTAAAAACGGAATTTTTCAATTACACTCGTAATTTCTTAAGTGTATGGTTTTCACTATGCATCAGGCCTGCTATAGACATGCATGTTTCGTCTTTAGCCTAGACTCGTCAGTATAGTCTGGCGGTTGAACTGTAGAGAGTAATTGGGTGGTATATACGTGACCAAGTCAAGGGTGTGATAGCAACATCAACACTCATCTCCAAGCGTCGCGCACTATGACGCTGTCCATTGGCAACTTATGAAGGCCAAGGTCCTAACTGGACTGCCTTGAACCTTGAACCGTAAGGGACATCTGTCGCCGCTTCAAGGCAGTCCAGGTGTTAGGACCTTTGACTTCATAAGTTGCCAAATGTCAGCAACATAGTGGGCGACGCTTGGAGATGATTGTAAACGTTGTTATTGTTCTATTAAATTCTGTTATATTTTCTTCGCCTTAAAGGAATACACTTTTTGCGTTTACATCAGTGTTGAGGAAACTTCACAGAAAACCACCCCAAAAATTTTCTTAAGATATGTAATGTCCTAAAGTATCCTAACCCTTGAGCTTGTTCATTCATTTAATATATTTTATGGTTTAAGAGTGAGTCAAATTATAGAGGTATACTCCGAAATGTATGAAAACTTATAGTACTGCATCAAATACATTAATTTAATTTAATAATAATTGAATTCAAGTCCGTTCATTTACATTGAAATCAGAATTTCTCAGATATTTTCGGATCTCTAATGTTTCTTCTATCTACTTTTGTTATCTATTTGAGAATTCGTATCTACAAAATATCATCAGAATTTGATGTTTCGATGTTTTTTTTGAAGGCACTGTATCTTTTTGTGAATGCTATAGCTATTCAACCTTCGTTAACGGCATGACAATGCCTCACACCTGCTATAAGGCGTTTTTTTAGGAACCAGAACAAATTGCGCAATTTAATCACAATGAGGGAAGAGTATCACCAAGCAAGGTGATCTACAATTTACATTAAACCACTTTTTTCATATTTAGTACCAGGGCTGTTTAACATCAAATATGGTTTTGTAAAAGGAAAAAATGACTTTTGAGAGAGCCATTACATTGGAGAGTGTCGTTTGAAATCGAAATAATGTTTCAAAGAGATCTGATTTTGTTTCCATTTTAATTGCAGGGCCACTACGACACAATGGATGCAGGATATATAGACGAAGAAGGAAGAGTATACGTGACCGCTAGAGCAGACGACGTCATCAACGTGGCTGGCCATCGGCTATCCACGTTGGCCTTAGAGAATATTATACTTGGACATCCAGATGTCGCAAATGCATGTGTGGTTTCCGTTCCGGATGAAATCAAATTTGAAGTACCGCTTTGTCTCTTCGTCATGAAAGAAGGTAGGATATGTGAGCAATCTCTCAGATTCATTAGAAGACACAAGCATTGAGTTTCTATTACAAAAATATTCCTCTGTCCTCCCCTATTGTTTTTTCAATTCAAGGGTCAAGCTGCCTGAAAATAATATTTTTGTAACTTTATTACTTTTACTTACTCCATGAACAAACTAAATAAACTTATTTTTTACGGCAATATTTGGTAAAGTTCTGTGTATTTAAAGGCTCAATTATAAAATGACGTTCAAAATCTAGGATTTATTCCTACAAGATATTCAGGATTTTTTTGTTTCATACCTGAATCTGAGAGATGCCCATATATTTTGGAATACCTACTCCATATCCAACGCACTCGTATATCATACCGTGATTGAAGAGAAAAGGCTACTTAACGTTAATCGATAGATTACTGGGTCAGGTGGATAAGTAATTCACTATTAGTGCATTTTTAATTTGCTCAGAAAACTGCAGTTTGACGTACCACAGCCGTTTGGTTCATCATTTACGAGAAGAGAAATGTTGAGTAACTACTCTGTTGGATTGGCTGGTTCTTATTTGTGTAGCTGTCACTTTTTATTCATTGTCCAAATAAGTAAAAGAATATACACTGCAAGGACTGGTGAATCGGGTGCAGGAGACTGATGACCTCCTCACCTTAAACCAACTCATCAAAGAAACCTCTACAAGCGAGAATAATACGAGACGGACCAATGTTATATATACCCCCAAAAAGAACCTCAAATTCGGATGTTGGAACGTTCGTACAATGATAGAAGCCTCACGTCTGGCACAGGTAGCAAATGAAATGAACAATTACGGACTAGATTTCATTGGTATCAGCGAGACAAGATGGAAAAGCGTCGGTGAGCTAATAACCATTAGGTAACGAAGAACTGTTCTTATATTCGGGAAAGTCACTAGATGAGCCGCACGAAAGCGGCGTAGGTATATGAATAAATAAAAACACAAGGAAATGTCTGCTAGAATGGTCTGCAGTATCAGATAGGATAATAGCGGCAAGATTCAATAGCAAACACTGAAAATTCACCGTAATACAGTGCTATGCGCCTACAAACCAAGCATCAACAGAACAGAAAGAAGACTTCTACAACAAACTCACAAAAACATTGAGCAAGATAAGGAAGGCAGACGTGGTAGTCCTAATGGGGGATTTTAATGCCAAGGTAGGGAGAAACAACATCAATATGGAACATATTATGGGCAAAATGGACTTGGCGAAATGAACAACAATGGCAAGATGTTCACGGAATTATGCTCCAGCTCTGACCTGGCAATTGGAAGGACACTATTTCCGCATAAGGACATCCATAAGGCAACATGGTACTCTCTCGACAGCATTACTAGGAACCAGATTGATCATATAGCTATTAAAAGAACGTGGAAAAGAGCATTATTAGATGTCAGATGTTTTCGTGGTGCAGATGTGGCCAGCGACCACCAGCTGCTTGTCCAAATACAACGTAGAACGACTGAAAGACTCAACCACCCAAAACACATTCAAGCAAAAACTGACAACTAGAGCAGCAGACCTGGGAAAACGGAACTGATGGAATGGAAGATATACCAAGAAACTATCCTGGAAGTCGCAGAACAACTAATAGGACTAAAAAAATACACGAGAAAACAATGGATTACCGATGACACCTGGAAATTAATTACAGAAAGAAGGAAGAAAAACAGGAGATAATGAACAACCCACAGCTAGGAGATAAAAGACTAGACAGCGATTATAAGAAGCTGAACAATGCCGTCAAACGCAGTGCCAGGAAGGACAAGCGTCAGTGGACAGACAAACAAGCAGCAGAAAGAGCTCACGAAATCTTTGACTGGCAATAAAACAAAAATTCAACCCACATTAAAAGGCAAAAATGGGTAGATAATAAGTGATTCGAATGAGCAGCTAAAACGATGGAGCAAGTATATAACGGAGGCTACATCCCCAGCTTTACAACCCGACATTCCAGAAGAAGACTACAGTCTACCACCCAACACAGCACTTCAGGTGGACACATCAACCCCAAGATTGGATGAAATTAGGAAGGCTATTGGGCTCCTTGAGTCAGGTAAATCACCAGGTCCAGACAATGTACCACCCGAACTACTAAAAGTCAGTATAGATCCCTCTTCAACAGTATTGCTTTCCATAATATCAGCAATGTGGCAAGAAGAAGAAATACCTGAAAACTGGAAAGAAGGACTGATTATCAATTTACCAAAAAAAGGAGACGTCACGGAATGCAGGAATGGGAGAGGTATAACTTTGTAACACGGTGTATAAAATTCTGGCGATAATAGTACTGGAACGATTGAAACCTTACATAGAGAATACCTTGAGGATTGAAGAAGCTGGCTTCCGCCCAGGTAAATCCTGCATGGACCAAATAAATACATTGAGAATTATAATAGAGCAGTCGTACGAGTGGAACTGCCCGTTGCATTTAGTGTTCATTGATTTTGAAAGAGCTTTCGACATAGTAACACATACAAGTGTATGAGAATGCATGAGACAGAAAGGCACACCCCAGAAGATTATAAGCATCGTGAGAGAGCTATACAAGGATGCCACAAGTCAGGTTCTTCACAAGGGGCAGAAAGGTGAAAGAATTAGTATCAAGCGTGGTGAGAAGCAGGGATGTGTACTTTCGCCCTTGCTATTCAACATAGTGCTAGACTGTTTAATGAGAAAGGTATGTGATGGCTGAGGAGGCATTAGATGGGGACTGATGGGTAGCCTTCAAGATCTGGATTACGCTGATGATATCTGCCTAATATCGCACAATATCCAAGACACAAAAAGGAAGATTGAGGTCCTTAAAATGGAAGCGGCAGAAATGGGTCTAAGAGGAAACATGAAGAAGACAAAAGAAATGCGGATTAATATAGCCAACAATGAACCTCTCCTCCTTTACAACGAAGTGGTAGAAAAAGTTGACTACTTTGAATATCTAGGCAGTATAGTTAATAACACAGGAGGGACAGATCAAGATATTCAACAGCGTCTACTAAAAGCAAAAAGAGCATTTGGCTCCCTTAACAAAGTTTTGCAATCTACCACGTACTCAATCAAAACCAAATTGCGCATTTTCAATAGTAACGTGAAATCAGTGTTGATGTATGGATGCGAGACATGGAAAAGCTCAAAAGCCAATGAGCAAAAACTCCAGGTTTTCATTAATAGATGTCTACGGAGGGTCGTACGGATTTTTTGACCAAGGACAATATCGAATGGAGAACTGTGGAAAATATCATTGGAATTGGATAGGTCACATTCTGTGAAGAGGAACAGAAGAATCGGTATCCAGAACGGTGTTTGACTCAAACCCTCAAGGAAGCAGACACATTGGAAGACCCAAAGTGACCTGGAGAAGAACAGTTACAGACGAGGCAAGAAGAACGGGCAAGACATAGAGAGAGATAAAAGCGCTTGCGAAGAATAGATCAGACTGGCGTCAGTTTTTAGAGGCCCTATGTTCCTTAATGGAATGATGGGACTATATATATAAGGACTGGTGAATGACAAAATGTGGTGATATTTTTACTCCATGTTTCAAAAAAAAAGTGTCCATGCAAGCTAGTATTCGTGCGCCTCTCCTTGACATCTCGAATCCTTCAGTCCTTGAATACATTCGGTACACATTTTATGACACAGCTCAGCACCAACCGTCTTTTGATTTTCATGTGCGACAGCTCATTATAAAAAATATTGTGGTTTGGTCGTAATAGAAATGTTAAAATAATATTATGAGGTTGTTCAGAAAGTAATTTCGTTTTTTTTTGTGGAAATCAAAAACAGTTTTCGTATAATAAACAAATACTTTATTAAATTATATATTGGCCGTTCTGGTCCAACACCTTTTGCCATCTTTCTGGTAGTAGCATAATTCCACGCTCATAAAATTTTTCTTTGCTGGCAAAAAACTGATCGAGGTGGTTTTTGACCTCCTCATTTGAGGTGAAGGTTTTACCGTCTAAAAAAATTTGGAGTGACCGGAACAATTAATAATCCGATGGTGGTAGGTCTTGAGAATATGGTGGGTGTGGCATTGTATCCCATTCAAGCTGTAAAAGCTTTTGGCGAGTGACCAAACTTGTGTGAGGTCTCGCGTTGTCTTGGTGAAACACTACACCTTTCCTGTTGATTAGTTCTGGCCTTTTCTGTTGGAGTGCATCATTCAGTTTGTCCAGCTGATGCCAGTAGACTTCCAAATTAATCGTTGCGTTATCCGGTAAGAGCTCAAAAAAAAACGATTCCTTTAAAATCCCACCAAACAGGCAGCATCACCTTTTTTTGGTGAATATCGGCTTTGGAAATGGTTTGAGCCGGATCATCTTTTTTGCTCCATGACCTCTTGCGTTTGACGTTGTTGTATACAACCCATTTTTCGTCCCCAGTGATGATGCGCTTCAAAAACGGATCATTTTCGTGACGTTTGAGAAGCTAATCGCAGACGTCGATGATTTCTTTCTGTGAGAACATAGGGAACCCATACATCGCGCTTCGAGGATAATCCCAGGCCTTTCAAGTGGTCATAAACTGTTGAATTTGATCAATTTAATCTCAATCCGATCTCACGTGTTGTGATTCGCCGGTTCGCATCAACTAATGCCTTTATCGCGGCTTTATCAGCTTCAACCAGCCTTCCCGAACGTGGTGCATCTTCGACATCAAAATTGCCGGATCGAAATTTAGCGAACCAGTTCTGGCACTGGCGTACTGTCAACACACCTTCTCCATACACATCGGTCAATTTCTTTTTGGCTTGAACAGAATTTTTACCCTTTCTGTAGTAAAACAGTAAGATATGTCGAAAATGCTGCTTATCGCTCTCCATTTTTATAAGGCACCAACCAAAAACTACTGTGTAGAATTAATTGGAATTTTTCACACACGAGCCTTGCTATATGAGCTCTCAAAGCATATAAAAATTATACGGCTTAAGTGTGAAGTTGGGTGCAAAAAAATACAATTAAATCCTCTGTCGGGAAAAACAAAATTACTCTCCGAACAACCCAATATCTTGGACTCTTGTAGTGTACTGAAGGTGCTCTAATAGTTTCCTTGACGTAAAGTAACATAACGTGAGCCTAAGAACTACTAACAGACTGTTCATAGTTCTTGTGAGTCATAAGAAGTTATCCCTGCGTTTTCCCGATAATTACGGTTACGTCTTTTTGATTTTGAAGCATTCTCGTTGTCACCAAAATATAAACAATACCTTTTAACTTTTGCTCCTAAAATGGATTCCGAAATATTGCGCTGAGTGGACCAACAAAATAATCTCAATGCATAGAGGAAGGACTAGACTAGATTTTTAGTGGAGTCTTTTAATAAAGTATTATACATGATGAATCCAATAATAAGGAATATGGAACTCCAAGATGGTATCAGCGTTGAAAAACTACCGGTCATCACTTTTCAGTAAATTACATATTTGTGTTATGATAATGAACGAGTTTGGTACATCACGTCTGTCCAAATCAATGACAAAATACCTTAAGGCAATGGACACTGTGAATTTTACGTTTCCATTTCTCCATGGATAATATACCCACAGACCCGAGACAGTAAATTTGTCGGCATAGACGCGTTTCTGGAAAACTATAGAGACCTACGTGAGAGGCAATCTACTTCACTCGATCTTTGAAACATTTCTTTATTTTCAAAATTCCGTTTTTCCAGAAGCTATACTAAGTGAATTCATAGTAGCAAAAGAACTTGTTACGATGATTCGTGAGAGCGTGGGAGCTGTGGCAGCATTCAAACTGGCAATAGCAGTTAGAGGACTACCAATGACAAGATCTGGAAAAATTTGTAGAAAATCAATCTCAGACCTTGCTAGGAATAAACTGAAAAAGGTAGGTATTAACGACAAACAGTAATATGTAGCTAGAACACACAGAAAAATAATCATCTAGTCAAACCATATCATAAAATTGTAAGAAATTACTTGAAGAAAAAACCGATTTATTTGTAATAAATGGGGCGATGGTGAAGAATGGAATTATTTTTTGGATAATAATATTTCCCCTTGACCTAACGTTTTACCTATCGATTCTTGACTATTCTGATCACTAAAATGATTTCAAAGCCCGACTTATTCTGTAGAACTATTATTCCCATCCCGAGAATCATACAATTCTTAAATTATGGCACCATGTGAGCCATTGCTTAAATAACGTCAAATACTTTGTGTATAAACAGATCATTATTTTCTAAACAAATTCCGTGTCTAGAAGTGAAATTTACATAGTGCGAAGATTTCAAGTTTCAAGTTTTCAACTTTTTCTGTTTCTTCCAAATAAAAACGATAATTGTGTAACTTAATATATACTTTTTATTTCCAGATTTCGGCCACTGTGGTTGATCCTACAGTATACCCAGAAATAGAAGAGGCGTTAAAGAAGTTAGGATTCTGTAAAGATAAGGGGTGCACATTTTGAAATAATTGAGCTTTATAGTAAATGCAACGTCTGTTGTATTTATGTCGCAACTGAGATTTGCATTGTAATGTCGGATAACACTGCACAAGATTTACTTACCTGGTGCCTGCTATATTGCATTTCAAATATTACATAAACAGTGTATTGTCATCCTGTGATACATAAACATTTCATATATTTTTTATACCTAGAATATCAATAAATTGTTGAGGGAAAGATATTTACCGACTATCAATAACACACAATCACAGAATCGGATTATAGAATCAACCTTGTTTTAGTATCTTTGTCTTGAAAATGTTTCTGCTAGAAGATAGTGGATAGTTGAATTGCATATATTGTTCTAGAATTTCATATTTATACTTATATGCTAATATTTATGTATATAGTTTGTTTTATGTTGTTAAGTAGTGGAATTGCAAAAAACAATTCTTGTGGTGGATATTGATGACATAGTCACCAAATAAACTTTCTTGCATTCGCCAAGTTGCTTTGATAAAATTGAGAAATATCAAGTTTCTATATGCTACAAATTACTAATACCTCATTTTTACTCAGGAGAAAATAGATTTTTAATTTGGAAAATAGGTATATATCCTGAGTTAATTTAGCAAAGCATTTTGAATAGATGAAGGTTATGAAAGGTCAGTATCTTACTTGTGTACTTTGAAATTTCAGCGGTAAGTGAGAAAGTTTAAAAAACTGTTTATACTTTGAACTGCCCTAGAAATGTGTATTTACCTTGGGTACTGATAAAAAGCATATCAGATTAGGCGGACAAGTGATGGTAGAGGACTTTTTAAATGTACGATTCTATATTATGCTAAAAGATTAGCATTGAAGCAGAATGCTGAATGACTTAATTTTTGATGGAGAATATACTACTTATAAATACTGGAAGCGAATTCTGTTCATAACATCAATAAGCGTCGAACATAGGTCATTGCTTATTGTTAATTTATTTAACGTACAGAAATCATAAAGCCAACGTGATTCGGTTCATATTATATCGTATTAATACCTGCAACCATACATCCAAGCATGTTTGTGTATTCAATAATTCAACGTTCCAACACGAAAACATACTTAAGCCCATTCATTGTACTGATAACACTCATCATCACCAGCGGCTCAAAATTAATGTTGAAGATGACTTAACGTACATTTTATTAATATCACGCACCAAAAAAATGAATACATGCTACAAATTAATAATAATAATAATAAAACGTTCCAAATTAGAATAGAGTAAAATAAGTGACCGCCATGTTGTCTTCCGCAATAAAATATGTTGCGTCGACAGAATCATATGTAAAAGTGTTTTCCTAGAAAGTGAAAACGCTGGCGCAATATTAGTTCTTCAGTTCTGTATACCAGGCAATCTTCGTTATATCTAAATCGCATACGAAGACCGAATATTCTGACGATCTGCCGCACTCTGAAGCGTAGTACCTAAGAAAACAAACATCCACTCACAAATCAATATGCAGACGAAACAGCCTACAAGAGTTCGTCACTCTTAGCAGATAGGTCTTACCCTAAAATGTTTGAAGAGTTGTCTCATAATATCATAATATATCATTATATCGCAGTTATGAAAAGAAAGGGAAATCGCTGTTTGCTGATGATAAACTATATTGTGAGATTTATGGAAAGCGTAATATTTCCCCAAATTAGGTCCATTGCGGCTATTGACGTTATCACATATTGGTAGCAAATCTGGGTTTGTGGGTGGAGGATTTGATTTACTTTAATATAGAAAAACTAACCGCTATCACGATGGTGATCGTCCTTTTATTAGATAAATAAATCTTACTGAGAAATTAAGATAGTCACCACTCCTCATTGAAAAAGCTTCGTTAGTCTACCTTTATTTTCTAGTAACGGAAACTTCGAAATAAAACCTGATGCACCTTATATAACCTTAAATAAGTGCAAGCATAAGAGCCAGTCAGCCCTATGTTTATACAAAATGTTTTTAAAAATCGGAACATTAAAGATATTATCATGCTATCAATCCATAACACGTAAAGTAACCTGTTACAGCTGTACTATTTGTTGGAAGTTGTAAGAGTTGTCGCTCCATTGTGAATCTTGCATCCTCACCGCACTCTCGAGACTAAGATCCTCCATGTAGATTGTAGACTTGGTGAAACTATTCTATAATTGTGAAGCTTTATATTCTGATGCACGATTATTTTTTATCTCAACAAAGATATTTATTAAAAAATCCACACTCCTACCATCGTACAAAAAGCGCAGTTAGCTTTGATCGTCTATAGTACGGAAGATAGCGAGCGATATTCATGAAAGCCTAGAATTTCATTCCAACAAAATAAAACCTTGCACACCAGTAGAGAACACCATAAGGTGAAGTTTTGGCAGTGTTGCCTCACCGGGTACCTTGGCACAGTTCGGATACAGCGGGATGTCTACAAAACACACAGTTTCACGAATAAGACTCCTTTTCTTTCAGCGACGCATTTAGATTTATATTTAAATCTACGTCGGACTGGCAGATTTGACTGTTGACAGAGGTTACCCAGATTACTTGCCAACTAGCTAACTAGATTCTATCATGGATACAAAACTAAAGCTCTCAAATCTAGCATACTATTCATCCTGGCTCGCTATCTACTATACACTACTATAAGTTTCCATTTATTTGTATTACATGTTAACGCATTCTAGAAATATCTTAAGAAATAAAATAGATTATCACATGAAATATCTTTTTACATTCATATCATTTTGACGGCGATGGTTGGCTTAACACTAGTGCAAATGCAGTCACCAAAAAATATTTTCCGAGACAGACAAAAGAAAGAAAAAATAATTTAATAGAAAAATAGCTAGACAGGATAAATAGTATGCTTTGATGTGATTTGTATCCATGATAGGATCTAGTTAGCTACTTGGAAAGTACTCTGGGTAGCCTTTGTTACCAGTCAAATCTGATAGTCCGACGATGATTTAAATATAAATCGAAATGCGTCAATGAAAGAGTTTTATTTGTGAAACTGTACATTAAAGTACACGATCTTTTTATCTGCATGATGCTAACAGATTTGTGAACCAACTGTCAGATTAAAATAAAGGGGTTTGGCGAGAGGTAAAACTATGTAATGTTTGTGATTGCTGCAATGAAGGATCCAGTATCACGTATACTAGATTACTACTACGAAAAGGACGAAAAAGTTATGTACTTTCTGAAAATCGGTGCAGTAGCATCAGACTTAACATCAAAAAGAAATTCGGTTTTTGGACGTTCCGTGCACCGGTATATTTTCCAATTTTTTTGAGTAATGTTAATAAATTGTATACATTGGTAGAATGAGTTCTATCAGCTATACAATTTTGAGCCCGGTAATAATCCATACTTGTTAGACATCATCGTCACACATTTGTATCCAATCACAGAAATGATAAAACTCAAGCACTATGTAAAATTTCAAGACACATAATGATTTTCGATCAATTTAGAATGTTTTTAGTAAACATAAACCATATAATATGTAAATGTGTGTTAGACAAGTTATACGGCATTTTAGGACGTAGTTTCCGTTTCCAAAGGGTTCTAGTTTGTACCATTTCTGTTTTAGCGACGGTTACTACAGATGACTGCATTTTAAATAAATACGGATCATAAATAATTATGAAAGTGCTATTTAGCCAAGAGTCTAAATATTACAACTATGAGAATAAAATTACTTGAAGTAGGTTGATCAGTTTCTTGAATATTTTGATTAAAATTTAAACTTATTGATCCATTCGAAGCAAGCTTTTAAAATATTGACAAAATGGAAATTTATGAAAACAAAAAAATGGGAATTGTTGGAATCATAAAAGTTATAGTTCTTTTTGTTTTCCATCTGTTATAAACAATTTCAAATTCCGATCACGTACTTTTAAACTGATACCATTGCCTGGGAAGTACCAACTGGACTTTTTAATACTCTAACGTACAGGATAAGAAATTTATGGATCTATAGTCAAGGCATTCTTCAAAATTTATTTTCTTCAGTGGACATAAGGTGACGTTAACATGTTTGAAAGGATACTAACTGTAGTGTATATAAATGTATTAGTAGCAAAACCAGTTAATTCACACTCTGATCATTGATCAACTTCACAGATACTTATTCTGGAACAGTAGCCTCATCCTTCATTTATCTTACTGCATGTACAACTTCTACCTTACCTCTGGTATGGGGACCTCCATCTCTGTGATTATGTATGTGAACATAAGTCTTTTTATCGAAGTTATTTATGATTTCATTTTTTTCTATACATTGAAATTGTCATAGTTACAATGCAAATGCACCAATATATTTGGCATTTCATAACTCTACATAAGTCACAATCACTAAAACAAAATACTCTTGGAGACAGTTCAATTAACGTAAAACTTATTAGCACACAACAGCCATACACAAGCCATCAGTTGCTGTCAAAACAGTCTGAGGCGGCTTGGTATGGTTGAAGTGATTCGCTTAATTTCATTGTGATGTGGAAGATTTGTATGTTTCAATTTTGGTTTTAAATCACAAGCTATTTTTTGCTTGCTTGACTGTGTAGTCCTTCATTGTAGTTTTCAAGTTATTTTCTTTGTTTTAATTATCGGGGAGTCAAAACGCGAGGTACCAATGACACTCCATAAATAACTCGATAAAATCTTGTTAAATCACTCTAAAAAACAATATGCAGCATTACTATGTTGTACTAAAGGTTAAACAAAACAAAAAAATTACTGCTTCAGTATATTTTTAAAATACATAGTGAAAACTAATTTAATTGTGAGTCTTGTATGTACAAAATAAATTATAAAAAATCTGACCCCACTAACAAAACAGAATTTACAAAATTGCACTCAACCCAAAAAATTCTACATTAACTGATTTGGCAGCATCATGATAATCTAGACTGATAAGAGCGCATAAGAAGATAATATATAAAAAACTAACTGAACTAAAACAGGTAAATGGTTTGCCCATCTACAACAATGAATTTTTATATAAATACTTAATGACAACATATTCAATATAAATAGTTATAAAGGCCTGTTGGTAGCAGAAATCAGAGCAAGTTGATGATTAGCACAAGAGGTTTGTATCTCCCATATATTGACAATCCGAGATTATGCAATACTAAACAGGTATATACAGAGAATTAATTTGGAACGATCAAAATATGTGCAAATTTGCATTTTTTTTCTAAGTGTAAGAATTTAGGTGTTTTTACCAACTATTCGGATACCAAATTGTTGAATTCTATACATAGATTTGGCACCTTTCACAAGGGTGACCTCACCAACTGTGTAGATCTCTCTCTTTGGTATATTTCTCAAAACACGATAGGAAATAATTATATTCACCTTGCTGTTCCATACAATTAATGCTGAAAGATACCTATCATAATATACCACTCCTGTTTCACAACCTGATACTAAAAAGTAGGGAAATAGTTACGAAACCACATACATCCAAACGTTAGTAGCTCTCTGTAGCTCTAAAAATAATTTGTAATAAAATTCAATACGCATTTATTTAGCAAATCGATCAATCAGCTTGCGCTGAGGTCTGCCACTCAAACAAGGAAATGTTGTCTTAAACATTATTTCATATGCCATCCATTTCAAACCTCATATCTACAACAAAATTCAAAACCTGAAAATCAAAATTCATATCATATGTACATATTATTGATATATTTTGTACAAGTGTTATATGAAATATATTTCATATAACACTATATAACTAAATTACTAACAAGCTTAATTACACACAGATATGTGACTGAGTAGTAAGCGACAAAGAATTGTCGCTCTACTTATCGAAAGATAAGCTACCACATTCAGTCACAGTTGAGAGTATTTGCTGGCACACCACATTTTACTATAGTTATCATTGTCTGAGATAGGCAGAGCATATAGCTACATTTATGTTTATAAGCTTCAATACATCACCTGGGTATTTATGTACCCTTGATCGCCCATCTATTTGACAATGGTAGATGCCAAAGCACATTTACCAGCAGTTTATAAAAAAAAATGTCACAGCATACTCTCACGTAAATTTTTGGTTGTCCATAAAATCACACATATGACATCTAATTATAGTGTGTTCAAATTACAATTCCAACACAATTCGTTAGATTGTTTGCTGCAATTTTTAGATACTAACGGGGATAAATATGCATTCGTAATGTTTCGCGTTTCAGAAATAGTGTCGAGCTCAGTTAACGATATAAGTATTATCAGCATCAGTTTTATTGCTATGGTGGAATTATCAAAGTGATAAATAAAAAAAGAGGTTTTTGAATTTCTTGAAATGATACAGCTAACAAGCTATAATATAACAGAACGGTTATCAGATTCTATAATTTTTGTAACACATTAATTTGTGACATAAAAGGCCGGTATCCTCAAAAATAAATAAATAATGCTATTAACGCTATTCTTTGTGGTGTCCAAGTGATTCCTATGCCTTTTTACAGTATTTTTGAGAATTTTATGTCTACGGCTTCTTGTATTATTCTAAATTTGTCGCATAAACAACAAAAAACTACTCTAATTTTTGAAACTTTATGTGAGAATTTTATCTTAAACTGCTATATTTACGTTAAACGCAACCGTCTTCTTCAAAATGCACCATTAAAAGAACTATAATAAAATTTGAATTCTCATATTGATTAATTACATTTTGAAAACAGATCGCAAGGTAATTCAAGTATCACAAAAGTTTTAAAAAGACAAAAAACATTATCTCGATTTTGAGTACTAAAAAAGTAGCTTTGCTAAGGAAATTTAGGAATGTGGTATATTTCTTACAGTCACAATGTTTCTTTTTGTAGACATGGCACATTTGATGTATATATGAGGTTATTCAAGGACCATTGAATAATTATCAAAATAACGCATTTTGCCGGTCAAGACTACTGAAAATGCAAAACCACCTATACTCGAGCAACCAAATCGTGAACGTACAAGCAAATATTCACTAGCATATAAGAATTGGTTACAGTAAAACGAGGAAATAGATTATATCCAGGCTGATTACAGTTGAACGGAGTTTTAATCAATTTTTCATATTTTTACAATACCGCCAAATAACCAACGTTAATTCAGCTCTCGAAAATCATAGGCACATGCAATGTCCGCCAAAAGTTGGGGGGACCGAATTATTTTATGGATGGTTTGCAATATATGATTCGAATCATATGTATACAATGTAATCGAACAACAGAAGTAAATAATTATCAACAAAACCACCATGACAATTATTCACCTGCTAATCCGCAATAGGGGAGCCGATATACAAATTCGCATTTAAAAAAGCATGTCGTACTGTGGGATTCGAACCAAACACCTTCTGACTGCCTGAGAGATGCTCTAGCCAATTGAGTTAAGCAGACATTCTGATGACTTTATTAAGAACAGCGATGATCTTAGGTGCACTCCCTCGAAGGCCATCGTTTCCCGGATTCAAACTGGGCGCGTCATTTGTAACTCAGGATACGGTGCCAGTGTAAGGTCTTGGTTTGTACAACATTCAAACTCTGGGAAAAATTCGATCCCATGGAAGTGTACCTATTAGCTAGACCATCTGACCGTGATTCGAATCCCGCAGTAGGACATCATTTTTTCAGTTTACTAAATACAAATTTGTACACAGAACCACCGCTATATACATATACGGGAGTGAAAAAAGGTTATAAAAATGAGGTATAAGAATTTTTTTCACAGAGAATCTAATATTTTTATCAACATTGATTGTAACTATGAAGAAATCATAGTCCTTGTCATGTGCTGCTTCTCATTTCAAAAAGTTTATTTCAATGAGTCCCCAGCCTACCCTATTCTCCAAAAATGTAGCTACGTCAACCATAACAGTTGCTGGAGTATATCAGGGCATCCCAGTTTCGCCAGTTATTTTTGAAGTAACTAAATCAGTCGCTGTATCGTTTTCCGCGTTAAGCCTACTAAAAACTCAATCGAACAGAGCGCGAATCAGTAGTGTATTCCTGTAACACAGTCTTTCTTGTCTTTCGATCAAATAAGGACAGTGGGTTTTGAGTTACCACTCAGCGTCACCTGTCGCCTTCTGGAAGACATAGTCTTGACCATTCAAGTTCATTATGCCGTCCTTCAAGTAGAATTTCCACTTGTTCCTATTCCTGTAACAGAGTAATTTGTTATATTATAAAAACAAAATAGGAATGAATAAGTTTTAGTGCCGATTTCATCAAATTACCAGTTTCAAAGTCTTTCGTAATAATTTAGATATCCAACGGTGTTTGACTATATAAACAAAATTTTCAAACGTCTGAGATGAGTGATGGGCATTGTAACGTCAGTTGCTTATGGAATATTCCTAAATTTACAGAAATTTGAATAAAAATGGTGAATAATTTATAATTTCCAGACAAAATCAATTACTTTCCATTGTAGTGAACGTTTCTACAATTTTATTTTTGAAATACACAGTTACTTTCCCTTTAACTATTTGTGGAGGAGTTCTATTTACATATAGGTACCTACCTTATATAAATACATAAACATTCTACAATTTGACCATCCTGCACAAATATTTTAGTTGGTGAGAAACTTTGACATAGAAACTGAGTAATTGCCAAGTAATTGTATTCAAAATCCAGTAGAGAAATCCGATTATTTTCATTTCCCTGGTTGGACACAGCATTCCTTGATTTTAATAGGGTTATACAAAATACCTAATACGGATTGTATCAAGGACAAACTAACATCATAAACAGTTTACAGAAGATGCATAAGTTCTTGAATTGGAACATAATACTTTTCTGCTACTATACTTTATTAAAATAGGAAATTGTAGTACTTGTTATGCGCCACAGATGATCAGTTCATCAGTTATACGCTTATCTGTCATTTCAAACCACAAAATAGAGATGGGTTGCTATTTCGTAAGCTGTGAATTCATAGTGATAGGCTTAGTAAAGGGATATCGAAATGCATATTGAGGTCCAACTTTAGTAAGCGTGGCCACACCAAACATGTGCGTATATATAATCTTCGCTAGACAACAGTATGCATAGTGACTTTAGATCCAAAATCATTGTACAAGTACCTACAAGAAGCATTAGAAAATACCGCACCGGGCGGACCGCAGATGGGTACAGTCATGTTTTGAACAAACTTCCGCTAACGGTGTTGTCAAATAACCCGAAAGCTTGGGTTCTCGAATTTATCAAAAACCTCAATCATTTGGAATGTGATGCAATTACAAGCTCGAAAAGATTGATTTCAACGAACCTTGATGATATTACGATAGATTCAGAATTCTTTTGGTTTTTCGTCTGTCAAATAAAACTTAGGTTTGGCCTAATCATCCAAAAAATAAAATAAATAAAAACACATATACGTATGTTGCATAGCAAGCATAGCCTCGATTTTTTTCACATTACTATTTGTGGTAATCAAATTCGCATTTAAACACTTGCATATAAGGCAACACTGTATTTGATGTCTGTGAATCATGAAAAAGAGCTAAAGTTTTTTCCAGACAGCGAAAGTACTCACCTGCTGTCCGCTCCGGCGCCGTATATATATGCATACGAAATCTTGGTTGAATAAAGTGAAATATATATATATATATCACTTTATTCAACCAAGATTTCGTATGCATATGCATCCATCATCAAGGCTACAATGAACGCTCAGTAACATCGAAAACGGGATTATAAGATAATACTCACCAGAAATGGCTAAGTAAATAATGTAAAACAAGTAGTCTTGTGAAAACATTGGTCAGAGTAAAATTCTATACGTATAATGATACATGTGAAATAGGCCACAGATAAATTCAATTCATTTGTAGTGTCAGTAAAACCATGATAATATCTATTCCAATACCCTGAACAAAATGTTTTGGATATCTATGAATAGAGAAATTTACTCTGAGCAACGAAAACCAGCAAATTCGAACTGGAATGGAGAGTTAAAACGCCCATCGATAGACCTGCATATGAATCGTGACTCGTGACGTACAGATTACGAAGTCAGCTCTCAGCTGTTTTTGTTTATCGTGTTTGATAATTTTATTTTACAATTATTTCTGAAAAGCAGGGCCAAGCTTATAGAAATATCTATATTTTAGCTCAACTTTTTTTATTTTTTTTTGTTATTTGTGCTATATATTTTAAATGCCGTGCAACCTTATATCATTATACCTCCATTCAAAAGGATTTTTGTAATGCTTAATACCTGTGCTGGACACTAAGCAGGCATTGGATGGCATTTATTTTTGTAGAATGAGGATAAACTTAATAAGTAATAGAAAGATATAAGGAAATTTCTTAAATACCTCCTATATATCCTTTTTTTACTAAATTATCAGGTGTTTATATTATTACAGTATGATGTAGCTTTATAAAAATCATTTCAGTACTCCCCATTAGATTGTTATGAATTTGATACACCCGAAAACCGTTCCAATAATGTCTCACATTTCTCAAATCCTATTGGTCAAAAACTTGCTGTGAGGTTCAGAAAGTCACTTTTTCATTAATCAAATATTTCCCCACCATTTTGTGTTGAAATTCAAAGGAAATCAATGATTTTCAGAGACTTTTGACAGTACAATGTTTAATAGCATTTCACAAAGGTCTTATGTGATTGGTCAATCTATTCGGTATATCTCTGATGTTGATGAAATCGGCCCTTAGAGTATACCATGAATACCATATGAGGGTAAAA
The DNA here is from genome assembly GCA_949316355.1 of Bruchidius siliquastri. Lineage (NCBI taxonomy): Eukaryota > Metazoa > Arthropoda > Insecta > Coleoptera > Chrysomelidae > Bruchidius > Bruchidius siliquastri. Next base: position 12,691,823 of record OX438534.1, on the reverse strand, counting down.
GTTTCCAATAAAAAAGTACCATAAATGGATGCCTGGCCGCCTTGCTTGGCTGTGATAATGCCGTTACGTTGCTGGATCAACTTGCGAGAATAAATCGAGAGGGGGTTGGACATGGCTTGTCCATGGGCACGCCATGGAGTCCGCTAACTTGCATACGTCATTTTTTACATTTTCGTATGTAGCCCAAGATACAAGGCAATTTCCTGATATCTATCCATAAGTAGTATTCACTTAGAAAAACCCTGAATCAACTTTCTCTGTAAGCTTGATCATAGCCAGCTCCTATGCTTAGCCACTATGGCAATCTGACATATATATATTATATATTTATATTACCGTAAATATAATCATGAGTTCTTTTAGTGTTAAAAATATCGAATTCATGTTTTTATTGAATTTGAGCCTTCTCTTTGCAGCCACCAAATTAATTATATTACTGAGCATCCGACATTGACAACTTTATCAAGAGGATGCAAAAATGGGATCAAACTAAATGAAGATGTATTTGTTACAGGAATACCATATTTAACGCTGTAAGGACTCATGAGATAACCAAATCAAAAATATTAGAGTGTTGTCAAAAGTGCTCTAAATTTCTTCGAGAAAAGTATGGTATGGCTGTGTCTACGTAATAGATAGGAATGTTTAAGCTGCTAAGGACAACAAAGGGAGCAGCTATTTATCAGTGAAAGATAAGGTGAAAGACAAGACGCTGATTCCAAATGTTAAAAGATGGACAAGGCAGCAGTGCGAATCGACCATGTAAGATAAAAAAAAAGGAAGAATATGTAAACTGCTTATACCGGGTTATTCACGTTATTCGACACGAAGCATTATGGCTAAAATATCTGATTAAAAAAAATAAAAATGTCGGATGGATAGGGACCCATTAAAGCTACATTTTAAAAATATTTTCATTTTATACAGGGTGTCCCCAAAACACGAAACGTATTAAAATTGTATTTTTTTAAATAAAACACCCTGTATATTATTTCATTTTTGGTTTGTACGATCAAAATTAAGGTAAGTTTATTATGGTTTAATGCACCTAAGCGTTATGGTTTTTGAAATATCGTTAATTTTGCGAAAATGTAGTATCTATTTCAATGCTTAAGTTCTCAGCTGGTGATTTCTTTTTTTTCAACAAATTGATGCTCAATTCTACCAATTGATTAAGTGTTATTTCGCACTTGTGTAAATTTTACTAACTTATACAGAGTGTCTAAAAATTATGATTAAATAATCACTATCTTTTAACGGTAATAACTTGTTTAATTTAAATGGCATGCCCGGTATTTTATGTCAACAACAGATGTAGAATTTAATTGTCTATCGAATATTATTATACGTTCCTACAGCTAACTCTTCACGTTTTCAAGTAATGCGAAGTCTTACTTATGTAAACCGATTTTACAAAAGTTATTATTCATCAAGTCACCTATGGTGTTTTGACAACTCCGATTATTATTTACTTAAGGTTGTCAGTTATTTATTGATGTTGTTAATTACTAGTCGTTGTATTAGTGCTAGCAATAGTTTGTGATCTTTGTCGTAAAAATGCTAATTTATCCAAAAGGACAACGGATTGAAATGATTTTTATACTGGGAGAATGCCTTCAAAACTGCCTCCTGGCATCACGAGTTTACGCTGAAAGATTTCCCAACATAACCATCCAAATAAGGCAGTATTTCAGAGACTGTTAACGCAATTTAACTGGTAGTGTTCAGTATGAAAAACACATGAAACCTGTGACAGAAAATGAAACTGAATTTGCGGTGATCACCTCTGCAATCGAAAATCCCCATCTAAGTCAAGTCAAAACTAAATTGCGCAAAATATCGACATAAGCCAAGCAAGCGTCTCAAGAATCCTTAAAAAATATAATTACCATCTTTATAAAATTCAGCTTCATCAAGAGCTGTCCGAAGACGATTATGGGAAACGAGTTGAATTTTGTATGTGGGTATTAGAGAAATTTGCAGATAATGAAAAGTTTTTCAACTTAGTTATGTTTACTGACGAATTTACATTTCATAACAATGGAAACACCATAGGTGACTTGATAAATAATAACTTTTGTAAAATCAGTTTACATAATTGAGACTTTGCATTACTTGAATACGTGAAGAGTTAGCTATAGGAACGTATAATAATAATCGATAGACAATTAAATTTTAAATCTGTTGTTGACATAAAATACAGGGCATTCCATTTAATTAAACAAGTTATTACCGTTTGAAAAAAAAGATAGTGATAATTTAACCATAATTTTTGGACACTCTGTATAAGTTAGTGAAAATTTCACAAGTGCGAAATAAAACTTAATCAATTGGTAGAATTGAGCATTAATTTGTTAAAAAAAAGATAACACCAGCTGAGAAATAAGGCATTGAAATTGATACTACATTTTCGCAAAATTAACGAAATTTCAAAAACCATAAGGTTTAGGTGCATTAAACTATAATCAAACTTACCTTAATTTTGATCGTACAAACCAAAAATGAAATAATTTACCATTAAAAAAAATACAACTTTGATACGTTTCGTGTTTTGAGGACACCCTGTATAATATGAAAATATATTTAAAATGTAGCCTTAATGGGGCCCTATCCATTCGATTTTTTTTTAATAAGATACTTCAGCCATAATGCTTCGTGTCGAATAACGTGAATAACCCGGTATATGTCTGATGAGAGTATTCCTAATCAATATTATTAATCATCGATTCGAATTTAGTAGATGAATATCCGACCAGAGAGAAGAGTGATGTAACAATTCTATCGAGTTTTCACCTGAAAAGGGATATACAAGCTTTGGTCTGCCTGAGTAAAAAGTCCTTTACCCAACTTACCTGATGATCTTGTCGTATTGGCAGACTACGATGTTGTCGGTATCGAATAAATCAGCAGGATCGTCATCAGTGACGTCGTCCTCAGAATTAAGAGGCTCCTCCTCGCCCCCCTCATCCTCCATCTCTTCATCGTCGTCCTGTTTGTCGTCGTCCGGGTCGTCGTCGTCACCGTCCGCATCGTCAGAAGCATCGTCATCATCGTCTGATGTGTCCGCTGCTCCGTCGCACTGCGTCGAGAACGGGATAGATGACGTGGAGGGTGCGGACTTCTGGCAGATGGTGCGGTTGGGGCGCTTGGAGGAAGCGGAAGCTGGAAGTCAATAATTTATGTATGATGCTTATTGGAAACTTACTTACAAAAAAGGCATGTTACACTGTAATATTCTAATTTTTACGATTTTAATTTTCGTTCTGTGTACTACCAGTGTGGATGATGAGTTAAAAACTAGTATACAGAGTGACAGGAGGACAAATAAAACCTGTGCAGAGTATGTACAGTGCACATTTAGTTTTGCGTGAAACCTCATGCCAAAATATTAAAAAAGCTTGGTTAATGATTCACAATAAAATAACTCACCTTTCCTATTTCTTCTTGAAGTTGGCACTATTATTTCTATGCTACATCCCTCATTGCTCTCATCATCATCAACCATTCCATCAATCTGTACTAATTTTTTGGCTAAGATACTTTCTAACTGCACATCATTTCTTACTGGAATAAAGTCAACTCAGTTTAATGATACTTCTGACACTCAATATAACTTCTGTTAATTGAAAACACATCTAATTATTTTGATGAACTCTGCTAACGCAGCTGAATCGTTAGTAGAATTATTTAATTAATCAGAAGCAGTTTAAATTAAGGACAAGTAGATATGAATTAACAACCCCAGGATAAGTTTTAGAAGTTGCAACCATCCATAGGTCATAGACCAAGAAACTGATCTCAGATGTTAAGTGCACTTCCAGCATGTGACTGAATCAAAATTGGCATTTACCCTTCCTAATTGACCACACACGACAATCAAAAAGATCAGGCAGCTTATGGCGACAGTGTCATCCGCAACTCTCTGTATTTTTAATCTGTCTGATGCAAGTCTGCTCAACCCCATGCCATGTCAAGTTTACCTTAGTTTTGATACATAAACATAAGATTTTATTTCTTTATCGGCATGAGTTACTATTTCTTTTATCATTTTATTAAACACAATTATATCTCATATTTGATTCTTTAATTCGGAAGTCTTAAAAGTGACTAAAAGAGTAACCATTAGTAGCCTACCAAAAAATCAAAATCGTACGGTTGGCCCAACTGTTAAAAAATTGCAAAATAAACATTTGGAAAATGTTTGGCTTGAAATAAACTGCCAATACTACTTCTAAGTTAATTTTTGTTTGTTTTTGCTTCTCAGCTATTAAACAATTAAATTATCCAATCCAATAAGATTCACGGTGATCCAGTGGTCCAGTGCGAATAGAACGCGTCTGGAACAATCGTATTCTACTAAGTTATCGTTTTTTCGCGAATCCCTTTGATTGTGAGCTGCATCCATTCAACTTAAGTATTTCTGTCATAGCCAACGTACGTGGTTAATTAAACAGCTGTAATGTTGACTGCGATAATTATTACTTATGCCTTGTGATCCAGAAATAATTTAAAAAAATGAAGTAGTCTCAAAATATTTTATTGACATATTTCGCTAGGAATTGCAAGCAAGTGAGTTAATATCAAGAAACCTATAAATGCAATGTAACTACCAATCGTTGCGTTACTGATATAGCTTTTCTAAAAGAAGTGTTTTGTTTCGCAATTTTAGACAAAAATTAAAATGATGATCTTTAGACGAGATTCATATATAAATTGTTCTTACTGTCCAATGATATACTGATTTTTAAATAAATTCATTATGTTCGCTCAACTATTAAAATGTCTTTCTCTTAAGAAATGAGTCTGTCACTATCTTTATCGTGTGTTATTTAGGTAATTTGGAGTAGGAATAACCAATTGCAATGTAGGTAGCACTTGCTACTTCTAGGATAGCTATACTAAACCAACTAAATAATTAACATTAGGCCGGTAGGCATCTTATCCTAGAACCTAGATACTTCACCTCTATCATATGTAAGAAAAAAAACAATAATATTGAATAATTATAGATTTTCACATTTTAAAGATATGGTATCAATTTTATATTATTTCAAATATATAGAAATTCTCTACATAAATGTATCTTGCTCGTTACAGATGGGTTTTCCTAATATCACTTAGGTATATGTATTTTGTTATATCTTTTGTATTCGAGATAAAAAATACGTCTTTATCATCCTTTAGACCAAGGCAAAGAATATCTCAGTGGAAGCAGAGTTGAATAAGTCTTGCCAAACAAATGATTTTTCTACTTGTGTATAGTAAATAGGCAAAGGCAACTTGATGCTCAGTGAAAAATCCCACAACAACTTCTCTAAGTATATAAACAAAGGCAAATTGATTGAAATTCAACAGATTTTGAGACAAATAATGCATATATGACCAGATAAATAGATATCAAGTGCATTTGTGCCAAGATGTTTGGGTACAAAAGATAATATACAGGTATGTAGGAATGTAGCAGACAAAAAGACAAATAGGTTATGGTATGACCACCATTACCACACGCTTTGGGCTTCGAAGGTTGATGGGAATATTATGTATGTATATATAATATATATATATATATATATATATATATATATAGCTTTTTGCCCGAGAAGGGCCATACAAACATTATCTGATAAAAAAAATGCACTTCGATTGTACCTTGACTACATCCTGCACCATCATCATCACAAGTTCCATCAGTCTGGCCAACTGTTTTCACCACTGTTGTCTGTTGTGCTTGAGCCTGCTGTTGGCTACTCAACGCGGCGTTCACATGCTGCTGCAGTAGTGATGATGCTATGCTAACCGGCAGACCCATTGTTGCAGTGATCACAGGGCCAGTCAAAACCTAAAATAAAATTGAATGATAGCACATATGCAATTTTTCACAAGTAGATGCATAGCATTATCTGAAATTAGCAAGGGATAATATAATAGCCTTCAATAGAAATGATAAAAAAATTACCAAACATGAGTATAGAAAATATAACATTTCAGCAGTAAATGGTGAAGGCTGAGCAAAAATTGAGCTATAACACAGCTGCAAACTAGAAATGTTGAGACTGTTGTGTTGAATACTTCCTTAATTTTACCTTTTGTAGTTGATTGCCTTGCAAAGCAGATGCAGGAACTTGAATCGTAAGCACTCGCTGAGTTCCATCAGTACCAGGCTGTGGAGGTAGTGTGATTTGAATTGGAACCTGAAAATACTTTGCATTAGAAATTATGTCCTTATTTTACATCCTTTTCTGCATTCCGCCATTTAAATTTCATAATTTCCTGTACATTGTTGTTTTTTCAAAGCTCTTAACTTGGAATGTTACAATGCATCTAACATGACCATGTTTCATAAAAATCTAACCATTTTTATTTCAGGATAGATCAGACTGATCAGACAGATCAAACATACCATTTAGACCGGACATACCAACAGACAGAAATGAGCGACATAGGTTTTCATGTTATATATGTCATGAAACATCAATAAGATTCAATACCTCCAATTAGAAATTTTGCGCGATTATAATACATCTCTTCCTATTGGCGTGAACTAAGTTTTGAAAATATTGTGAATTATGAAAATTTTGAATTGAAAAATGTTGGGACTTTGTAAAATGTAAAAGACTTTTCCTAATATTCTTGATAAGGTTTAAATTTCATTCCAAAAGATTCACAGATCCAAATTCAGAATCAAACGTTTATTTCTAAACTGATACCATTGTCTGTGGAATTGTCAGACTACTCGACATAATTTTTTTCATTGTCTCAAACATTCAAACAATATATCCAGAAAAAAGTGTTGACATAATTTAAAAAAATATAAACTAAGGTTATGCAACAACTTTTGTAGGACATGAATAAATACATTGACTACTAATATCTTCCTAAAAAATATAGTGAAAGTATACATTGTAACAAATTATCTTCTTAATGATATATATTGAATAATGCAGACAGAAAGAAAAAAATTCATAAGAACGACTCCTCGATTCATGCTGACCTTAAGTCAAGTGGAACAATGCATTATTGAGAAGAGATGTAACAGTAATTCCATTTTCAATTGTTCCTCGAGCAGTATCAGGTACTAACACATTACATATCTATATATGTACCAGGTGAACTGTTAACAGATGTATCACAATATGAGGCATGCAAAAACCCCATTGTAATTCGCAATTTTGGAACATCCAAAGCTATTGGTGGTTTTGATTGATTTTCTCAAAAGTACATTCCACATAGCAGTTTTTAAAGCACAATGTGACAATATAGATAAAACTTACTATCTATAATAAATCAATAACAACATTATATCTGCAACAAGAAGACACAGCACAGGAACAATTCAAATTTCCCAAGAAATCCATAGTCCAGATATTTTCATTTTATGAGATGCACTTTTTAAACCTGGACTGAACATTGAAGACTGCCCCTGTACATATACTTTACAATAATTTTTTTCTCAAAGGACACAGCATTCAAAAATTCTTAAACAAGTACATTTTTCTATGTATCATACTCCTGTGAATGTATTTCACAATATATATTTTTTTTAAATCTATTGTAATGTGCAAAAAGCAAAATAAAGTACTATATTCAGGGTGAAAACTACCTCATTGATATAATCAATCACCCAATATTTTGACAACATGCTATATGTAGTGGAAAGGCTCTTAAAATTAAGATTTTGCATTATATACTACAAAAAATGTTGCTATAAATGTACCTGTTTTGTTTCCACAATCTGTTGTATTTGTGGTGCAATATGTTGTTGTGTGGGCTGTTGATGAACAGGAACACTTTGGGGTACAGGGTTGTTTGCTACCTTTGGGAAACCATTACTAGCAGCATGTTGTTGTTGTTCTTGTTTTTTAGCCTTTTCTTCCTGCTCATTCTGCACTGCTTTACTGGCCATTAGCTTACTTTCCCACGTTTGTTTTAATTCCAATAATACCTATAGAAATTTTTATGCTCATTATTTGTATGAAAAATAGGCATCATTTCAATCAATAATAGCATTCAATACAATACAATTGATTATTTATGTTTTATTGTTATTTCCCTGAATGGTGCACTGTTCATAGTGATGTTCACTCAAATAATTGACCAGAAACTATACTATTTTCGAGAATATTTTAAGGCGACTTGATGTTGATTTGTTGTGAACTGCTGATTATCCATTGACACCTTTCAGTGCATTCATTACTAGGAAAAGTTGTTAGCAATAATGAAAGTATAGGCTGAATCAGCTATTTCTACAGAATAGCCATCATCAGAGAGGTGGGATTCTTTAACTGTACATATATGAAGTGCATATATTGCATGCCTCATTTTGGGAGATTAATACAAATTATATCGACTTTCTAATGCAAAAATGTGTAAAAAATCACACAAGGAACATCTCTGTCTAGAAGATCTGTAATAATTGTCTGCCAGTTATGGGAAACTAGCATAGCTTGGGAGCAATGCTCTCTTTAATGTGGTAATATAGTATAAAAAATGATTGATTTACCATTTCTGTATCCCTTCTGGTTTCTGATATATTGATATAAATGTGTATTCTGAATTTTAATTTTTTGGGAGCCTGCATATGCAACTGAAATGTTTCTCTACAAAATGGAGGTAATGTATATGTAAAAAAAAACCTTTTGTTTATTAGGTCACTAGAAGCTTCTATTACAATCTGTATATTGTATAGGTAAATCAAAAGTTTGCAATCTTGATTTGATATCCAGCAATTCTAATACATTCTAATCTCATATATTTTGGACACTCCCTATATATGCTAATATTTTCAATATGCATTTCACAACCATGTACAATAACTTTTATTCAATTATCCATACTAATACTATAAATCCTATTTAAATAGTGGTGGCAAGCATGTTTTTAACAGTATGAGAGACAACTCCTGTTGCATGCTGTATATTCAATAAAAGTTGAGTGATATTAACAACACAACATTCATGATAAAAATTGAAATTAATATTTAATTTTTATACCAAACATATATAATTTCCAAAATATTTCCATAAATACTCAGACCTGTTATAAATTCCATGGCAAAATATACATATGAGCTGATGATGGGTTTATTGTAAAAAGAAATTATTTCTGACTTTTGTTTTTCACTAATAACCTCATTACGGCCAAACCAAGCTTTACCAAATAGGAATACACTTAAACTATACAAACACATAGCTAAAAAATATCAGAAATACTAAAATATCACCTTCTTAATACAAAACCATTCAGCATATTCTATATTTGAATCAAGTTGATTGATTACTTTAATATTATACAATTCAAACAAATTGTTTATTGATAAAACTAAAATTTAAACATTGGACCCTCAACTATGAATTTGAATAAGGTATGAAAAAAATTGAGTATTGATGTAATAGTTCTGGTGCAAACAAAGTCATAATGCACAAGTTGAAACAAATTCAGTCTGACTCCAGCTAAGTACATGCTGTCTGTTCTGTACAATGATTCAGCAGCTACAGCTTGTACAGAGGTAATTTGTTAGCTGTAGGTTTCTTTCTAGTGGTGAATGGTTCAAATTTTTTATTTATTTAAAAGTAAAACTATGTATTGGAGTGATTTCAATATGGACCTAAAACTAAAAACTACAGAGGTTCAAGAGTGCAGAATTTTAATTTATTGAAGAAATTATATAATTCCATTACACATAGAAAAATACCACAAAAGCCTAATGGTTGCATAATTTGTGATACATATAGGAAAGGCATGGACCAATTGAAAAAATCATAACCATCAGTGATGAAAATGCTGAAGATGAAGATTCTTCCAATAAAAATTATTTAAATATCAAATATACTGAAGGGTTTTGTCTCAAGAATGTGATATTCTGATATTTCTGATATTTTTAGTTACTTCTGAATATTTCAATTAAATTCCTATTTGTTAAAGCTATGTTTGGTTAAAACTATTATTAGTGAAAAATAACAGTCCAAAATAATTTCACTTTACAATGAACCCATCATCAGCCCAAATTTATATTTTCTATGTTATTTAGATCAATACTGATTATTTAAAGAAATATTTTGAAAATACAAACACAATTTCAATGTATTGAGATGTAGGATTCAGGGTACATACTTAATTCTGTATTATTTTTCATTCCAATTTAATCCAGCAAATTGCACTAATGATGACGATATACTATTTAAGATGCATTTTCTGCATTAAACAAATTTGTAATAGCTATCACATGCTTGTTAGTACCAGGTTGATCATTTTATCATTTATCACTCAAGTTTGACAAATCCTATACAAATTTAATGAGACACAAAAACTGTAGCTATGAAACCTGTTAGCTACTTATGAAATTTGATTCAGTTGTGTAAAAATAAATCCCCACTTTGTTACCTACTATAATTCAAAAATAAAAATCTGGTAATTTTATTCAGTTAAAAAGAATACACAGCCTGTTGGCATTCACATAACCTCAATATTTGATATTTTATGTAGTTAGAAGAGGTAACATTTATTTATAATATAAGTCTTCGTACCACTAATATAATTATTGAGAATGAATTTGTCTTACCTGCTCATCAACACCATCTTCAAGAAACAGTTCTCGGACACCTACTATAACATCATCTATCACTTCTTGGTATATCCGAAGTACAGAGGTTTTACAAAGAGATGAGGACATTTTGGATCCGTTATTTCGAATAACTTTCCTCCTCGAGTGAAAACTGGTAAACTGTGAAAACCTACGAGCTATATAGGTTGCACTCGCTATGAAGTCCAACCAAACTCTTGTAACTTAATTATACAAAATGCTGGAAAAAATCCTTTTAAATCACATTTGATTGAAGTCTATGTATTACAAATAATTACAACACTCCCAAAGTTTGATCATCAATAAAAGTCAACAATTTACTGTACCGCCATTTTGATTAGTAGAAAATGACAAAACATAATGCTTGAGGTTATGTGACGCTGGTTTAGCTATCAAAATTGGTGTCGGGAGAGCAAATATAATGGCGTCTGGTTCCATGATGTATGGTTTTGTTTCTGAATATGTTGAAAGAAACAGCATTCATTTGATGCTGTTTTATGATACATCATAACATTTTATCGCGTATATATGGAGACGATGACGTGATTTTTATGACATAAAATGTAGACAGCTCTTAAAAATCTATATGAAGAATGCCAAATCCAAAATTTCAATTATTTCAAATTTATTGGATTTTTTTTAAACTATACAAAAAGATAAATGACGCTGCATAGATGGCAGTCGATATCAATTCATATTTAAATTCTCTCAAAACAGCACCATTTATATATCTACGTAACTACTACAGATACTTGCAAATCTCATAGTTTGGTTATAATTATTTTGTGGGAACAGCGCGTTTGTAGGCAGGACCAGCATTTCACAGCATTATCTGTTAGAATTGAGTTAGATCATTCGAAAAAAAAATCATAAAAAAGATAAGACCAAAGAAATGATTAATATGTACGATAACGACAGTCATACCAGTACTATGTCCAACGGCAACAAGGCGAACAACCTGCGGGTACCAGATAAACCAAAATATGCAATGGATGAGATTTGCAAGACTGCTAGACGTTTGACAACACATCCAAATGTGAGGATTTGTGAGACTCGTAAGCATGGGCAACGAATCTTTCCAGGAAGTCGTATTAATACATATACCTATCGTATAAACACATGTTCCAAAGCATTCGTATATTTTCTTTTAATATCAATAAGGACGATAAGTGCTTATGCCAAGGTTCCTTACACTTAAGGAGTGATCACAGCCCAGACTTGAAATACTTTTTTATGACCACAGTGTGGAAACTTTATGTATGTGATATTCACGTCGAATTTAAAAAAATAGGAATACATTTTTTATCACATAAAATGTATTACTGCGATGGCTTGAAAGGAAAACACTCGGTGGGATGGTGGTGACCATGATTCACTACGTTCAAAATATGTCCGACTCGATGCGAGTACCACATACACAAAGGTTGAACAGTGGGTTCATGAATAAACATTTTAGGTCTGATCCCAAGGACTAAATGGTATATGAGAATCAAACTGAAACGTGTTTGATATGAACTTAGCCGTTGTAGACGGAGTGAAGTGTGCTTAGTGGAAATATTTAATATTATTGGTGACTAGAATAGTTAATGAACACCGGTAAACAAAATTCCAAATAACGCTCTCTGATGGACCCTAGTTTAAACTCATCATGTCAGCATGTAGGATGACATGATGCTTTAGCAACATTTCCATTTCCAGCAGAACGGTTTTACATCACCAGTGTAAACATTAATAATAACAATGCGATACCCAGGCCATCGTTTAAAAATTCTTTAACAGAATAGTAAGCCCTATAAAAACTAGGTTTTCTTTCATACTAAAAAGAGCTGAATACGGCTCAGAAGCTCTGTTAAATAATCTTACCATATTTATTTTGTAGGATACTTTGAAAAAATAGAAAAATATGCATGTTTATTGTTTTTGCGATTTGAAATGGCAGGTCTAAAACTACCCTTAGCCCCTTTACTTCAGATTAATTCCGTAATTTGCGTAATACCGACATCAAATCACGTGCCTATGTACTAGAATCAAAGTGATCCGAAAGAGCTGGGAATCGAAAGATTTCTAGTAAGATGATGAGAAATTATTGTCCTATTGGGATTCGTACCCCATCTGATTCTCTATGAAGATTTTTATCACTGATACGGAAAATATGATGAGCTTACCCACCTCTGGTCTCTGTAAACAGTGGTTTCATCATTTGACAGGCAGATTGAAATTGAGGAAGAGTGGAAAGTATCAAGAGAATGAAATTATTATAATGTTCTGTTTGTTGGCAGCAATGCACCAATCATAGCGCGTTGAGGAAAATTGTTGGCCAATCGATATAAGTGACCATATTTCATGTAGACCTCATGTAAACTCTATCGTATTACATACGTATTCTCATTCTTTGTATACTCGTATATGCTGTGGTAAGCTCGTTCAAATAACCCTAGGTTCAGATTGTTTGCTATCCAGTTTTGACGACTCGGACTTATTTTGACATTGACAAGCGGACATATTTATATATGTCAAAAATGAAGATGGGCGACGGTAGCATAATTTTGCGAAGAAACAGGCCTGGTACAAAAGCAAAGGTAATTGTGTGTAGAAAATATTCTAATTCCTCTCATTTATAATTTATTATTATTGAGAAGAAAAGATGTAAATACTACAATTCTGCTAAAGCCCTCTGAATTCAGTATCTCTTATAATAATACCTTCCTTTGTAGGATTTTTGTCGATGGCCCGATGAGCCGTTTGAAGAGATGGACAGCACCCTTGCGGTGCAGCAGTATATTCAACAGCTGATTAGAAAAGATCCTACAAACATTGACCTGATATTAAAAATGCCAGAGAACCAAGACGAGGGTGTGTGGAAGTATGAACATCTGAGGTATGCACATGATCCAAAGACTTAAGTTGGTTGTACATACACTCTAATTTTCAGACAATTTTGCATGGAACTGAATGGCCTGGCTGTGAGGTTGCAAGGGGAATGCCATCCAGAGACATGCACCCAGATGACTGCTACAGAGCAATGGATATTTCTTTGTGCTGCTCATAAGACGCCAAAGGAATGTCCAGCTATTGATTACACCAGACATACATTAGATGGTGCAGCTTGTCTTTTAAATAGCAATAAATATTTTCCTAGTCGGTAAGTAATTCAGATAGAGATTATAACTTTTCATTGCTGTTTCAGCAATTCTGATGCTAAATTTGAAGAATGCACTTCTCTATATAATAAATTGGGAATAATCTAACTCTGATTCATTGTATTGTACAGCAAACTACACAGTGAAATTTTGTACTTTTGAAAACGCTCCTAGGCCTGCTAAAAGTTGGTTAATCTATCTCAAATCTGACTCTACTATTACCTACAAATTTTTTTGAACAACTCTCATTCCAGAAAAATTTGATCAGCTTTTTAGGAGAGGTATTTTTCAGATCTCTGCTTTTAGCATAGTGCTGTGAAGTAGTTTTTATCTGATCTATCTGATTGTAAGTTAACTACAATTCTCTTCCATAAAAGTTTGTTTGATATTTTCTGCTATGCTCAAATTGCTAGTATTGTGGCGTATCTTTTGGTGCTCAATAATTCAATGGGGTTTTATGTGTAATGCTTAATCATGTACACTCAATGAAATATCAAATAAAAAAACATTTTTTTTATATATTATTTATGTAAAAGCAATTTATTTATTTGTTTGGTTTACAAAAGTTTACATATAAAGTTGAATAAAATACTAATAAACCATATAGAGACTAAAAAAGTACCAGTGCATGGGTTTGGACAAAGAAAATCTAATATTTCATAATCAGTGGAAAGATTATTATACTGAACTGTTTACAGCATATTTTCTGGTACAGTAAACATAGTTTTATATGCTGACTACTGTGAACTTGTTCACTCACAGTCATTCAAGATTGCCATGGTTGTTTTTCATCTGTTTGGATATGTGATACAGTATCCTTTGGTGCAGTAACTACAATCACTACACAATTTCACCACTTACCAAACTACTTTTTTAAGGTTGACACATGTTTCCCTAACCAGATTAGTATGTTCAGGAAAAGATTCAACTAAAATATTACAGCTAGTTGTTGTCTTATATACCTGTCAAATGTGCAGCCAACTGTATAGGCCCCCACAGACGTCATTCTTTTTTGGTAATTTTACCCGCGCAGTTAAAACAGTACGGGTCAACACGAACAACGACCACGTCCACTCATATGCGTTGTTTCGTTCAGTTTGTTTGAAATTGCGGGCAAAATCATTGGTCATGGATTTTACGACGACGTTAGCAGAAGCGGCCGCAGTTGCTTATAAAATAAAATATAAAAAAACAACGTTCTAAATGGGCTAAAGAATGGTTACTCAAGCGAAGACAATTTTGAATGTTAATCAATGAATGAATTACGACTAGAGCCGGGAGATTGGTTTAATTACATGCGGATGGACGAAGAAACGTATTTGGAACTGCTCTCTTTAGTAGCACCATTGATACAAAAACAAAATACCGTAATGAGACAAAGTATTTCACCACATGAACGTCTCACCGCCACACTAAGATTTCTTGCTACGGGAAGGAGTTACGGAGATCTAAATTTTTCCGTGGCTATATCACCCCAAGCTCTTGGGCAAATTATACCAGAAACGTGCAGTGCCATATATTCAGTTCTATGAAGTGAGTCGACACTGATAAAAACCGTCCTTCTTAATTGCGTTCTCACCACACACTGACAGACTTGAACGAACGCATTTAAAACGGACGGTTAAAATCAAGCACCGGCACATATTTTTGAACGCCAGCAAAAAGGACAGTTTTTGGCCACACACTGACCATATTATCCGCACCGTTTTAACCGCGTGGGTAAAATTGCCAAAAAAGAACGACGTCTGTGGGGGCCTTATCATATACCTATCTGGAAGACACATCTTCAAGAAGGTTATGCATACAGCAGGCTTTGAGGGATATGACCCCTTATTGTTATTCATTGTTTTCTTTGCTATCTTCAGGCTTTATTAAGCATCTAGCTTCTTAAAGTTACCAACACCACGAAGTAATTATAAATTTTTTGAATCTATCTTATGATCATTATTGAACCTACATTCTGCCACACTAGACTTCAATAATTTGCTATATCTTGAAGTCATTAGGTGCTTCCTAAATCTAGCGTCAATAGATCTTCCAGTTTGTTCTACGTTTGTTACACTTTCTACAATTAATTTTATATACCCCACATTAATTAAGTTTGTCAACTTTGGGGTTCCTCCTCCTAATAAATCTTCAAGTTTTGGACCATACTGGTAGACAGTTCCAAATCCTAGAAGATGCTTTGCATATTTGGGATCAAAAGGTACTGAAATATTATTTGGCCTTGAGAGGAAGAGTGACAAAGTTTTTACAGTTATTCAATATTGTATTTATATACATAACTATATATTATAAGAATCTTGAAGCTTTAAAAAGATTCATTCATTAATGGTTATAATAAATTTTGTATATATCCAACTGTCAATATTCAACATTATTGCTTCGATATAACTACATCTTACTACTGTCTGACATATTAGAGGTGGTAAGATATTATTTCCTACTATTATATTTTAAATGGTCATGCCTTACAACAGATGTGCTCATACTCTTACAGTTGGTTATGGACTATAAAATAATATGACGACTTGTGATTGACCATGAAAGTACTCACTTTTTAAGGTTCCAAATTCTTTGGGGTAATCAAAGACAATTTGATTTTTTAAAATTTTGTAAGATACAATGATGTCTCTATATGAAAACCAACATTTTTAATGTTTTTGGATAAAGCTGTAATTTGATTTCACCAAAGGCACATCTTCTTATTTCCAGTGTTAGCATTAAGGAATCGTCAGTAGCAAAATTAGGCTCAGTGTGCAGACGAGTCTACAGGATTTTTTCACATGCTTATTTTCACCATCGTCAGATTTTTGACGAATTTGAGAACGAGACGTGCCTGTGCAAGCGCTTCACACATTTTGTTACCAAATACAACCTCATGTCCAAGGATAATCTTATTGTACCTATACTGGAGGACGAGAATACTCCTGGCGAGTCTGAGGCGTAATTTCAAGAAGGCATTTAGTAACTAGGTTTGATGTGAATCATGTCTAGGTCATTGTATACTAGAGTAAGTGATATAGTCGATTAGTCTATCTGAGTGATGTTCAGGTATTACTGAAAATCTGACTGTTCAATTTGGTCTTCATACTACTGTGAAAACTTGTTTGTCTAACAAATTCTATTCATAATTTCTTTCTGTATTTCTAGTTTATAGAGGCTGCTGAAAATCTAATTATAGTAAAGTTTTTATTATTAAATTGAAGCAAGATGACTAATAAAGAGAACCACAGAAAATTGAGCACTGATAGTAAAAATTGAGACTCTAATTAGAATTTCCTATTTTATCTGTATTAATTATTCTACATATACTGAAAAATGATATAAATAGTCACATTGTAGCTATTTCTGTAGCCTTTATGAAACTAAAGGGTGTTCAATAAGAGTGCTATATATTCATAACGAACAAATATTGGAAGCACTTTACAAATAATTGCAACCACTCTCACCATTTTGATAATAATGTTGGACAATGTTTACTAACTCTCATCTGTCGGGTATCTATCTCGCATAATACTGTCATGCAATTCTGATATCTCTCTCATTGAAATATCTTTTAGAAAAAAAGTATTTGATAAACAAGTTTTCATACTGGTATACATGGCAAGTTGGACAGTCATATAAGAATGAGTTTACTATACAAACATTATTTATAAAACTGAAATTTTATTTTCTCTTATAGAAGATGTTAAGAACAAACGTTGATTGTTCATTGTAGTGAAAACACTAGATTCAAGAGAATGAAATTTCACATAATCTTCTTAGTTCTCGTTATGAGCTGTTTCAGTGATGCAGTGTTTTTAAACAATTTGTTTTGAATAATCAGAGATCATGTAGCCAAGTATTATTTAGTTAATAAATTTTATTTAAATACGAATGCTACCTTCCAGGTTAGAGGCCAAGGATCCTCAGACAGACAGTTGGAAAAAACTGACATGGTTTTTCGATTCGACATGCATACACTACACCTGATATATATATAAGAAACATACAAATTACACTTGGATTCTGCGCTTTACTTATAATTCTAAATTTGGACATCCGAATAGGATTAATCCTACATCAATTAAATGCGAAAAATTTAGAACGGTAATTTCGCATGAAACTTACCTCGGATATTTTCAATCTCCATTTCTGAGTGGTTTAACTTAAACTCCTCCAAATATAGTTAAATATATGAAGGGTAGAAAAGTCCTCAAAAATATGAATATATTTTCCATTTGTACAAAGTTTGGACCATTGAGGCAGACAACTAGTTTTGTCATAATAACTCAAAGGTTTTCAATAATAGGGAGGCATTGAGGTAACTATAGTGTGACTCAATCGAATGCTCCAGTCTATTTGTCAATATTCTGTCCTGTAATCACCTTGATATATGTCAAGTTGAATTTAAAAACTATATATATATATAGATATATATATATATATATATATATATATATATATATATATGTTTTGGAACCTGGCCTTTTGTGAAGTGCCAAACAATATGTCTCAGACAGCTAGAATATAATCATATTATGCTATGATACAATTGAGAACACCAAGATGAATTATAAATAACTACTACTTGTACTGCATTTATCTAGTATACAAATGATCAAAAATTGCTATACCTATATAAAAACACACCAAAAAAAGTTACAGTGTCACTAGATTTTTTCGATTTTTTTTTACAGTCGTGTTACATTCTCACTATATAGTGTCTTCATTGATAGTATGAAAATGACAGAAAGCATTCCCAACATTTGAAGAATATGAGAACTGTCAAAAATGCAATATTTTGTGACAAACATTATTTTATCATAACGGAAGTAGATTAGGTCTTACCAGAGATCATGTCTATAGTTGTTAAACTGTAGGATACTCAGACTTGTTCCAATTTTTCTAGGTCATTTAATATTGACAGTTGTGGTCATCAGTTTATTTATATACATATATAAATCTTCTTGTGTTAGTGAATGTTTATTTAAAAATATTTCCAACATGCATAATGTCAGAGCAACCCGACCACAAGTTGTATGAAGAGGCAAATCTTCAAAAGTATCAGCAGTCAATCATCTGCTTGAGTACTCATAAAAAACATATAATAGTAACTAATGTTTCCATTAATAACTATTTTGACAATGTACTACGTACTACTAATGGTAAGGAAATTATTTGGTGTGCATTTTCATTGAAAATTCACTTGGTAACTATACTGGAGCTTTAAAATGACGCATAGACCTTAGACCATACAGATATTCAAATTAAGACTTTTTCCGCGTGAAGCGTCAAAAAAGTTTCATTATTGCCAAATTATAGATATATTAGAGCAGTTTTGATGTTGTAGAACGTGTAACTATCGCTTTAAGGCTGTCTTTTTCATACTGTTTCATTTCCGATAACAGCTTGATTTATTTGTAATTGTAATTTTTCTATGTAGTAAGGGGTGTGCAGTTCATGGAAGCAAGCAGCAAGTCATCTAAATTTCTAGAAAGCATTTTTTTCCTGAATTCCAATCTGCGCACGTCGTTTGTATCTCGAGGTCCAGCAGTGTCAGATTGGTAAACATTTACAACCACAATTACGGACAACATCGAACAATCATACTTTCATATGTTCACCAAAAACTGATTGTTAATTGTGCAAGGTATGATGGGTTAATTACATGCTGAAAGCTGTACATTCCAAGAATCTGACGATTTGAGCGTGACGTAAGGTAGTTTGAGGATCATAACAATATGCAAAAAACTTCATCTCGCTGTTAGCGAGCGCGATTTTTCATTTTTATTTTGTAGGAAACAATTCAAGGGTAACGGAAAATTGTAATCTGCCGTTTATACAAACCGAAGTAACAAAAATATATATTAGGTATACCTTAATCAATCTGTCGAGTACCTCCACCATATCTAAGCCCTTTATATAGAACCAAGCGTGTAGGTATCCCCTAAAATTTCTAAAAAAAATCTATATTGAAAATACTTGAGCGCGTCAGATTAAGGAATAATGGATAAAACTATAAACAAGTTTGAAATATATGTTTTCATATGAACCTTGTTCATATTTTATCGACATTTTTTTCAATTAACATTTCTGATATTATTTGAGGAAGAGTTTCAAAATACTAAAAAAAAATATTAAAAATAATCGAACACGTCAGGTTAAGGAAAGACGGATTAATCACTTGCTGAAATATGACATTTAAATGATCTGATGACTTGTGTTGACGAAGGGTTACAAACTTGCAAAAAAAACGTCACCCTCGACACATTGTTGAACACGGTCGAATTTTTTGTAAAATCTGTAAGGATATTGCACATCAATAAAACTTTCAATAAATTTAATATACATATATGTTTTTATATTAACCGCGGTCATATTTTATCCACATTTTCGTTATTTACTATTTCTAATCTCATCTGAGGAAGAGTTGAGAAATATTTTTTTCACAAATTTCTGCAAAATGTATCTTTTCATATGCATGCTATTTTTAAAAAAAAATCATAACTTTGTTAAATCTGATCAAGAAAATTCCTCCAAATAATTGTCAGATTATGGAACAAACCAGGACAAGCTGAATCGTCTGTATGAAAATCTGATGCGCTAGAGTATTTCAAAATGGGGATTTTTTGCATTTTCAAATAGCGGCCACTAGCTTGCGTCACATCCGAATCGTCATTTTTTTGAATGGGAGCTTCATTCCGATTCACTATTATCCCCCCTGAATGTCTGACGCGTTCGAGTGATTTTTTATCAAAATGCACTAGGTCCCCATGACGGCAACGCTTGAGTAAATATCGTGTGCTCCCCGAGTATAACAAGTGATTTACGAAACTGATGACATTAGTAGAAAAAATAACCCTAAAGAAAATGTCTGCACCGAAGTCTCGAAATTGTGTGGAGTAGTATTGACAATATAAGTTCAGTGCAATAAATTTTGAACAGTTAAGCGTATTGAGAAAAAATGGGATGAAACGTTCGCAAATATCGCTGTTGTCCATTGAAAGTAAACCATTGAAAGTAAACTTCTCCAAAACATCTCGGTATACCGACTTTTTTATGATGACGTCTATTGACGAATTTGCAAAAGTGATCGAAGTATCAAATTACAGTACAACTAGGTGAGGTTGCATCCCCTATTCAAAATTTCATCGCACGCCCCTACAAGTAGTGGTATTTGATTAAGAAAGTGTGTTCCTCAGTGATTTTTGAATAACGATGTTATTTCTTGATTCATCGGAAACTAACATTAATTACTGTGAACCCGTTCCAATGTGATTTTCTATGTATATTCAATGCTAGAAATTATTACCTCTTGTCAATCATCATTTTGATGCATTGTGTATAGCTTATTTTAAACTCCACTCTTTTAGATGCAAATGACATTGTTAGTAACATATTGAATGTTTCTAAAACATTACATATCTCTGATTTTTTTAAAACATCATTCTTATCATCCTACACCTTGGTTTGGTTCATGATGAACCAGAAATATTATATATTTTTATATATTGGGTTTTCCATTCATGTTTATCTTCTCGAATAAATATAATTATTATTTTGTAATTTTGTAGTTTTTATGTTGTGGTTTTTAGATTAATGTAGTTAACAGATTTTCATTCAACATAGACAAGAATGAAACATTCAGTGAACTAAACAGTTCCAGTTTTTTGGTACTGGAGACGTCAACCTGAAACGACTGCATCAAAATTATGGAAAATTATACTAATGTGATATTTTGGAACATCCTGTATCTGTGTCTCTCAAATTCAAAATAAAATGTACGTTTCAGTATGTAAATTGAACTTGTAATAAAAATCAATAATAAGGAGAATGTTTACATATATTTTCGACATATCATGGTAATTTTGTCAACGGTTCAATAGAATAAGTTATTGTAATCAAGAGGAAAAAAGAAGCACATATGGTTTGCTTTTTAGCCATAATTCCTATAATTCTTACTTCAATCACTTGTAAATATTTGTATACTTGATTTCATAAAAGTTGGTTATGAGTGTTATGACCATACAAGTGTAAGCAGATCGGTTAATTGGACCAGTAGCGAAGTTAATTTTCATTAATCATATACTGAGTGATCTGCTCATAAGGGAGCTTCGCCAATCTGACGCGACACTTGAAGTTACATGTTGCGATCGCACCCTTGACCAGATTAAAATTTTTGTTTTTCTTTGTTAGGTTGAATGGCAATCATCCTTGCGATGGATACGTTACAAGGATATTCGTACCATAGCTTGCGCGGTACGTACGAAAATGGAACATTATCGCATGACGAGGTGGACGTGTCCAATTCCCACTTTATAATCATTCTCTTTCTACTGTCTCGCCAAACATTGGTCCAGCAACACGTGCTCATGGACGTCAAAGTATTCATGGTTCGTGGTTTCCATGACAATGTACAATAAGCATAAAATTGTCCTGCCCACCTGAACCACCGAATTCGGACCATTTTATTTTTATTTTGAAACTATAATTGGGTACAGTATCCATGGTCTACTGCGTCGAAGAAATGGTACACACTGATTGTGATATGGGCAGTAATATTGATGCACAAAATAATTTGTATAGAGAAATGAAACATGCTGGTCACATTCATCCCCGTCCTCCATTCCCTTGTAAAATGACATTTCAGCCAAATTCCACACTGATTGTGATATGGGCAGTAATATTGATGCACAAAATAATTTGTATAGAGAAATGAAACATGCTGGTCACATACATCCCCGTCCTCCATTCCCTTGTAAAATGACATTTCAGCCAAATTCCACGTTTTAAAGTATAGTTCTACAAGTTTCCAGGATCAATGATTATAGATATGTGTCTTCAATGTTTAATGGATCTTTAGATAAAATTATTCCAAACCTATATACTTAACCCAACAAGAAAATAATTTGAAAGTGCATTGTACTTAATAAAATATGACATACATACATACAATCTACAATACTGTGGTCCCTTATACATATACTATCACCATTCTAGTCTTTTACCGTCCCACTGGTACAGAGCACCGTTGTGTTCGTCAGAAATGTTTCTAATGACCTCCATACAACCTTTGACGCTGCTTTCTACGTCCATCGGTGCTCCAGGACCTCCTAGATCAGTTTTCACCCAACCAGGATGCAGAGCAGTGACAACAATACCATCCTTTTGCAAGTCGATGCTGAGCGATTTGGTTGCCATGTTCAATGCAGCCTGCAAATACAAAAAGGCGTAATATCACAAAAACATAGTCAAGTTGATAGAAAAATGCATGCACTGCTCCCCTCCAATCTGAGTCCCTCACAAGGGTTTTTAAAACAATCACGAACCCCTAAAATTATTAAAAGTGCCTATATTTTTGAGTTTTGTACAATTATCTCGCCACAAATGGATGCATTTTCAAAAACTAAAAGCTTCAAACCTTATCCCTGTGGTGATCTACTGTGAAAATTCCAATAAGATTGGATCAGTGCAGGAAATATAGAGGGTCAAGGATAAATGGACAGACTAATGGAAATGAGTGGCCGTGTTTCGCACAATACACTTCAAAACCCATCCAAAATAACCTACGTTATCAAATTTTTTCCGCCAATATAATACTTTTCTGCTTACCTTGGAACACCTATATGGATACAATCCTCCATTATCATTTGCATTAATTGATCCTAGAATAGATGACATATTTATGACAGCTGACCTTTTGCTACCAAATGGATGATCTTTGTTGACTTCAGCTGCCTTCTTAAGTACTGGTAATAAAGCCTGCCAAAAAACGTATATAAGGGTATCTCATATTTATTGCGTATTCAGATCCTAAATTGACGCTATATAAGGAAGGACATTTTATGCGCATAAGCCTCGTACATTTTCGGTTGAAATTGCTTGCCGCAGGCGCGGATTCAGGGTTAACCTATGGGGGAGGGGGGGGGGGAGTAATGCTCTCTTTGAAATGGGGGAGGGGAGAGGATCACCGCGGGTGAAAATTTGTAAAATGTCAAGATCCGTTTTTGGGAGGCCACTTGCAATTTACATGTTTATGTGCGTATTTAAACAATTATTTACTGATGGCTCTGACACTACTGTAATTAACCAAATGTTTACTGATTTATATTCAGACAGTTTCTTTGGAGTTTTTTTTTGTTCATGGGGGAATAATTACCCTCATTACCCCCCCCCCCTCAGAAACGCGCCTGGCTTGCCTTTGGCCGTTCTATAACCTGGGTTTGAATGAAGTGGTGTGATTGGCCAAGTGATGTGGCATAGCGAGAACGAAGAACATACAATCGCTGTAGTTGAATTTCATTATTGATATTCATTCTGCTAAAATGTTTGTGGTAGAATTTCATTATTGAAATTCATTGAGCAAAAATGTTTGTCATCGTTAGGGCCCCATATAAAAAACTTAAATACAAATTTTTGATCATCAAACTCTTGCAAGATTTTCTCCATTTTGGAGGAATATGGGTAAAGACGTGACTTCTTCATGATTTCAAAAAGGGGGCGCCATAGAAAAAAAGATTGAGGACCAGTTCTCTAAACCTATATCATCAACAGAACTTTACAATTTTTTACAGCATGTAGAAAATGAAAGGTTTTTTTTGTTCTGGTAGATCCAAATTGATCAACTATTTGTGTATATAATGGCAATTACTGTCAAGACGTTCAGTCCTCAAGTATTTTCAATTCCATTAAATAAACAGTAAAAAAATATTGTTTTATATCGAGTGAATCATCGTGAAGTCTGTCTTTCAATAGGTTTATTTTGAAAGAAGACGCGCAAGTAGTATTAGGCACAATTTTCATTATTGAATAACCATCAATCAACGATCAAACACTAGGCAACTACATCTATATACCAGTATATAATAATTCCAAAATAAACCGTTGTATGTTCAGCAATATTTGGGGAATAAACATTTTGGCTATCTCTGCAGCCTTTATCAAATAATTAAATTGCGGAATACAGAGGAAAAAGAAAATTATTGCTACAGAATGAGTTTCAAAAATTACATCAACTTACTTTAGTCAGCATAATGGGAGCGACAGTATTAACTAAATACGTATCCACCAGTTGCTCAGTCTTGACAAAGCTGATTCTGGTTGACTTTGGGGAACATCCTGCATTGTTGAAGAGCACATTCAACCCTTCATCTTTCACGATCTCTTCCACTTGACAGGCGAAATTTGGGAATGTTTCAGTCTTTGTGACATCTATAGTTTAGAAGAAAAAAGGTGAATTTCATCACACTCCAAATTAACAATTAAAAAAATGCTACATTAATATTCAATTGACAACTTTACTTTTTAGTACATCAAAGTATGATTTACCTAATAACAGAATGTGGACATTCCTGTTCACATTGGCCAGTTCTTGAAGTTCCTGTAAATATAAAAATAGGATGAAATATACTAATCAAATACTTAAGTAGTATATATATATATATATATATATATATATATATAATATTATATACGCTTACAGAAAAATACAAATTGAACTATAGAAATAGTACAATGGAAAATATTGCAATGTCTTGAAATACCATTATAATTTGTACCTACACATAACTATTATTGGTGATTGGTGCAAATTTGTTCTCGGTGCTTTACAATAAAATATCCGAAAATGGCGGCAAATATACCGAGGTACATTTAAGCTTATATAATGTACTAAATCAGAACAGTCAATTGTATGAGCTTATATAAAATACCGGAGATGTCAAAATCTTACGGAAATATAAGCTTTCAAATTTAAAACGCTTCAACTGTAAGCTATGGTCAGTTCCTGGATCAGGATATAAATTAAAAATTTGGAATGTAAGATACTTCTGGAACTTTCTCTGAACGCTCTCCATTCTGTCAATATGACAGTGGTAGAGAGGATTCCATACAATAGAACAATATTCGAGCTAGAACGTACATATGAGTAAAATACAAATTTTAAAGCTGTAGCATTTTCAAACAGACCATAGTTATGTTACGCAAAATAAAGTCATATATCCTATATGCTGATGTTTTTGTTAATATGTCCGACAAGCTAGCAAGTCAAACATAAACCTCAAATAATCAGTAATAGACTGTTGACGAGTAATATATATGCCCTCAATGTTATAATTAAATAGTATAGAAATTTTCTTTCCGCTGAATGTCACTGTTTTGCATTTAGCAGCATCAGTCAGTCTGTTATTCAAGCACCATCTGTTAACCTCATTAAGTATGGATAATATTATCGGAAAATGTATTTTTAAGTCATCATCATAAAATAGCTTATTCGTTTTTAATATGTGATCCAAGGCATTAATGACCAATTTGAAAAGCAATGATCATAGAATCGAGCCCTGTGGTACCCTTGAAGTTGCTTGATATGTAATGGAGGCGAATCCATTATGAAAAACAAACTGTAAGCGTTCCTTCAGGTATGATTTACAAAACTTTATCAGATTTTCAGAGAAACCGAAGCATGTTAGCTTGTTTAGTAACCTATTATGAACGCCTCTGCAATATCTGTAGGTACTTAGCCAACTGAATCAATAAGGTCTCCTATTTGAGGCGATTTCCGCGCTGATGGGCGAGAAGTAAAATACCTAAATAATTTTTGAAAATGTTACTATTTTTCCGGATACTTAAGCACGATTTGACGTGGAACAGCAAATTATCTCCAGTGTCCCTTTTTAATTAATTTATATATGCAAGATACATTTTTGTATTTGAACAAAATCAAAAGCTTACTCAACGAATAACATTTCATTTGGATTTGTTGCCGCTGTCAGTAGTGTTTTCGAAATAATCAGTAAAAAATTAAGCATGTATTTCAACTAACAAACACTCAATCAATGGTAAATTGATTACTCCACGTTCATCGTACAACTCACACGTCCACCTGACTTAAGGTTATGTTCGATGTGGCTGCAAAGGTTTTGCTTATGCTCTATTATACAGAAGAACATATGTGCCCTCTGCCTAAAAACTCGGAACCATGTAAGTTTTTCTAATAAACAATTGATGCAGTTCTGCTGGAGAAATTTGTTGAGGTGTTTGTTTATAGATTTTTTATCGCTTTGGTTGTAGTATCTGGATGCTAGGCAACACGATAGCGTTATTTTCGTCACTAACAGGCTTTATATATGAAAATTTTTGTATTATTTTTTGATCTTACACATTACGATTAAACGAACTATGCAAATATTTCCAAGATTCTTGGAAATTGGAATATCATATAGGCACGCCACTGGAATCAGTTTGACCACATTTATTTTAAGAACACTACTGCTGCACTGTAAGATACTTTCAACGGTTTGTCACTTTGTCCAATAAAAATTCAACGAGACTTTATGAAAGAAAAACCATGGAGGTTGTAACCATCAATGAAATGGGAAAAATGTGGAAGAATATGTATGTTTATTTTGTTATAAGAAAATGGTTTATTGTATTTTAACTATATAATTAACACTAAATTATTTTATATTTCTCATAAACATAAATATTGATGACAAAGCAAAACTGACACAAAGTTGTAAATTATACGTAGTTTTTTTATGCGTTACCAAAAATGTTCCGAGTATGCACCGCCTGAATACCCTTTCTTGTGAGCCATAGTATCAAAAGTGTGATTTAATTGCTGGTAACGGCTCTGAAAACCGCATACCTATGTAGGTTCGATTTTATTTATAACAGAAAAGCTACTGAAATTGATCAAAAAACGACCGTTGTAATCTAAAAAAATCCTGAAAATCTGATTGAGTCAGTGGCGTAGCTACCTAGGGGCTAGGCGGGGCAGTGCCCCGGGGCCCTCAAGCTCAGGGGGCCCTCGAATCCTTACCAGAAATCTCGATCGAACTGAACTTTTGGGAATTTCTCCCATTTTCAAAATAAATATGACAGGTTGCAACCCCACTTGAATCATGACAACTCAGTTGAGAGAAATTCAAAAGTTATGCCTAGGGAATTCCCCTAAATTCTTTCTGTAGGTTGGCAGTGCCAGTGCCAGTGACATTGTATTGAACGACATCAATTATGCATCCAAAACTTTACAAAAATGCGACATCAATTTGGGCGAGGCGAGTAAAGATTTAGCAGAGACCAAAGCAAAGTTGCACATTTATAGAAATGATTTCCAATTATTCAAGTGCAAAGCCAGTAAAACTGCAAGAAAATATGGTATTGATACCCATCTTCAAGAAAAAAGGCAAAGAAAAGTTAAAAAACATTTTGATGAATTATCTGCTGATCACCGTTTTCCAAACCGAGAAAAAATATTTAAAATTGAGATTTTCAATAATGTACTAGACATAGTAATATCTCAATTAGATACACGTTTTATTGGTATGTGTGCAGTCTGTCATATATTCGATTTTCTAACACCAACATTTTTATTACATGTTGATGAAGCAAGAAAATATTCAGATATAATAGGCCCTAATTTTTCACTTCAATTTATTAATATTTACCACCTAGTTTTACCTCAACTAACTCAAGCATGGACTGTTCACCAATTATGTAAGGAAATAATGAGCAAATATGGAGTGCTAGAATGCGACCTAACGGAAGTATTTACAGCAATGTTATCATTCTTTACAATTCCTGTCACTTCTGCAACAGATGAAAGGTCATTTAGCACATTGAAAATAATAAAAAATTATTTAAGAAATAATATGGGCCAAACTCGACTCCGACATTTATCGCTAATATTTAAACGAAGTCATTGATACTTTTGCGAAAATTAAAGCTAGGAAAAAATTGTAAATATAATTGTTATTTAGTCAGTTGGTAGGTCCGACCGTTATACGTATAATAAACCCTTGAATCTTCTCTATTTCGTTTTATTAGCCAAACCTACTCCAAGTATTAATTGTAATTTATGTTGTTACTGTTTAATATTTTTATTACCTGCCCTACAGTGCACAAAAAAGAGCTTAAGTAGCTCAGCATTTTTAAAGTATTTGTATATTTCATATTTTTATTTGATAAAACTTAATCAGTTTACATAGCAGTGGGGCCCCATTTTTTAATTTGCCCCAGGGCTCTTGGCTACCTAGCTACGCCACTGGATTGAGTACATATCTGCTCAATATCGCCTATATGCGGTCACACTGAATGGAATTACCACCTTCTGTACCTTGGAGGTCCCAGTATTGCCATATCACCGGAGAACTCTTCATTATTGCATAATTTTGGGGCTTCGTTCATATTTTCCACTTTTCTCGTTTTTGAAGGAGTAACTGCTAAGACTAGTTCAAAATATAATTTTCGATAAGATGAAAGGGGTTTGCCCTATTACCCAATATATAAGGGTTAATGTGATTTATTATAATTGAGTAGAATAATAATTTCACTTCAAATATTTGCTTTTTAGTTCTATTCTTATTATGAGATTCTAGAGGTCGTGTTGATAATGCATATATTTTTCACAATATTCTAATATTTTTCAAGCTTCCCACCCCCAAATGTAAACAATTTGGATTAGGTACCAGATCACAGATTATGTTTCAGTTACTTCTGCCTATGACGTCATATCTCATTTACAATTAATTAATTATCAATGGTAGAATGACTCGCAAGTTTCAAGTTACCGAGAACATTACGATCTAAAGGTAGGGATAATATAAATTAAAAGTGAATAGTAAAATCCTAAATCAAATTTGGCGCTCGCGCATTTGTGTTTTCTAGGCAGCCTGTTCCGGAAAAATTATTTAGTGGTCTGTGATAAATCCTTGTATTTTGGTATTAATTATAGCTTTAACCACCGGGCTTTAACCGTTCGTTATTTGAAGTGATTTAAGTGGATACTCTAGAGAGACAGAAAATGGCTCCAGTTGGTAAGTGAAAGCGGATTTCTAGGTGCTAGCTCAGTTAACCTACAAATCAACTTACCTTTGCATTATCCAAGTTCCGACAAGTAGCGATTATATTTTTTGGTGGATTTTTGTCTTTCACTAAAGCCTTAACAAAACCTAACCCTAATCCACGGTTGCATCCCGTTATTAAAATTGATTTCATATTTTGTAAATATTACATCTACTGGTGATATGATAGTTTAGGTTAATCCTATTAGTGAATTAGTGATACCGCTCTTATCAAGGACACCGACAGCACTGTTTTCAAATGGCGTCAGTATTTTGTTTTAAGAATGTGATTTTTGGTGGCCTTCAAAAGATCGAAAATACTTCCTTTTTGCTATTTAAACAAGCAAGCATTCAAGCTCGAACTTGTTCCTTCAAATGCGGAGGCGGTAAGTAAATCTTGTTCTAATTGTGTCATTGAAAATGTAGTTCTATTTTTTTGAGGAAAAATGATGCAATTTCTTATAACCTCCAAAGAAACAGATGCGTCATTGCTTGTCAAGTGAACATGGTCGTACATGTTTTATATTTAAATGGGCTGGCAGCAGTGGCAGCTGTGACTGATGTGGAATTCAGTGTGATTCAAGGGCATGAAGAGTGAAATATATATATATATATATATATATATATATATATATATATATATATATATATATATATATATAAATATATATATATATATATATATAAATATATATAAATTGAATTCTGTATGTTTCATTAACATAACATAATCTTTAATTACTAATTTTGATTTAAATGAGGAATTAATTATTTGTGCTATTATGATATTTACGTTCTAGTTTTCTCTGTACATATCTATCATAGTGGAGGACTTAGATTTTCGATTTGTCTTATAAGATGTTGAGGTTTATTTTTAGGGTATTTCATTACTTGGAAAAAAATTAAAATTGTATTATACAGTACAGCCACATTTTTGGCTGATAGGTATACATAATATGGATCAAATAGTGGTCTTTCAATCTTATTGCATTAGATTTAATAAAAACAAATGGTTAAAAATATTCATTACATATCATCACAAAAATATGACCTCATCATGTAGGTACTTATTTGCATCTATCGTTTAAGGCAGATGATTCTTGAATTATCAAAATTTCCTACTGGAGAAACCTCAAGACATTGTACCTATGTAACAAGAATCTAGAGAACCTGAGGTTTTTACATAAAAATTGAGGTAATCATAATAACATTTTGACTTTTTATTTTATATTCAATGGCATCTTCAATTATTTGAAAATATATCTTGATTTTTATTGACCAATTGAGCGCTTGCCCAGAATTTATTTTTTCAATACAAAGACTGAGATTGGATATAAACAGATAACTCAAAACTATTTTGGTATATTTGTCAATTAAATTTAAAATTAAGGGAAGTTTCAAATAACCAAAAATATCATTAAATACATTTTAAGTTCATTGGAAGCATACCTTTTGAAACAGCAGACTCTGTAAATTAAAAGATAATAGATAGTTTCTTTGATTTCAACTGAGGGATTGTTACTTTCCAAAACAATGTGACAATAATATAATTTTTTTGTTTTTTCATTTTTTTTGAATGATTTTTTCCCTTGTTAAACTGAAACATATACATAGCCTTATTATATACAACATCCTTCAGTGGTTTCAATCTAAAACACTTTGAGTATTATAGTATCACTTATTTCTAGTACAATAATGTCTGTAAGTCAATAAAATGATAAGACGATCACAAACGCCTGTTCACAATTCAAACAATGTGGTTTTTCTGTCCTTTACAGTGTTACACTTATGAATTACAGCAATAACATTCTGTAGTAATTGATGCATCTTATCAATAATGATAGAAACTATCAAGCTCATCCATATTTAATTATGTGCTAAATTCTTATTCGGAACATCATATGTATCATAATTTTGAATGTTATTTTAGAAGCTTTTGTAAAAGTATTCATTACTTTTGAAAAAAACTTGATTTAATTTCAGAGCAAATGTAGTTAAAATTCACTACTAATTATAAAAGTGTTTCATTCAGATGCTGCATATGATTTTATATATAGTATATAATAGAGTATGTAATACATTATATCATCAATATACAGTTCATTTAACAATAACCTTTAGGGTTTGAGTTTTTGAGAAGTGCTTATTACTCAATGCTCATAAACAGATTTTCTTAGTGCTTGGCACAGCTCTGCTTGCATGCACATTCTGCTATTCAAATTTTATGTTTTTTAATATATGTGCATAGTTGTTACTATTGGAAATTTGTCAATCTCAAACAGAATAGAGGTCAATATTGATATTGAATAAGTTATAGGATATGCATGAAAATATAAATATGGCGATTATGCTGGATCCATCATAGATCTGTGTCCGTTTAATTTTATGATATTGATACAAGATATTATTGGATAATTGGCATCGTGAGCGTTGAACACAAGCTTTTATTTAATTGTGCAAAAAGAATAAAGTATACTTTACCTTTAAAACTCTTACTATCAACTCATAACTTCATTACACAATTTATTGATATAAAAGCTTGTCGTGAGATTTACCTGTGGAAATAAACATGTAAATTGAATTACTTGATCTGATTGTTTTTAATTTTTAAACTTTACAAACAAAATAAATACGAGTACTTAAATCTCGTGACAGGCTTTCATATCATATGAATTGTGTAATGACGTTATAAGTTTATTGTAAAAGTTGTAAAAGTACTATAGTTTATTTTATACTTTTTAGCGCATTTAAATAAAAGCTTGTTTTTGAAAAAGTTTTTTAACTTTTAATCTATTCCATATGATTAGACTTATCAAAGGAAATAATTAGAAAGTAAATTATTTATTAAAGGTTTATTCTATGCTCATATAAAATGCCCTGTTGATATCAGATTTCGGAATCTGACAGTCCGACAATGATTTAAATGTAAATCGAAACGCGTCACTGAAAGAAAAGGAGTTTTATTTGTGATACTGTATATTAAGTAGGTACACAATCTTTTTATCTGCACAAATTTAGGATGTTCTATTACACTGCACAGCGACTTCAACTATAATCTCGCCTATGGACGAAAAATTTAATAAAAATCCCTCACCGTCTAGGCTACTAGAACGTTTTAGTGCTAATAGTGACTTCGGTCTGTAAAATGTGTAACAGTTACTGTAGAACAAAAAAACTGTAATCGCAGTAATGCATTTTTCATACTTTCTCAGAACGCTATAAAATATTCTGCTCGAATGTATGAATCGCATTTTCCAATTATAGCAAATCAATCTTCACCTCCATATTTTCGTAACTAGACGTATCCACTTCCACTTTACTACATGCAACTTCTCTGTTTGTTTCTTTCCAACAAATTTTTATCAGATTGTACATATCGAATAATACTGACACCCGTTTCACATGCCATCAAGCAAATTGTTGTTTGTCAGATCGATAAAACGTCCATCATGTCTCGGTTATATGACGTCTGATAGTGGATCACTTCTATCGGGTCAGTGAAAGGGGGTTGAGACCGTTGAGGATCGAAATTCCAGTGAACAGTCAAGATTGCGGACGATATGATACCAGACTCTCCAGGTAGGTGATAGACATTGTTACAGAATTTGAAATGGATATGAAAAATTTGAAGCAGGACGCAACGCTATGTTGCTTTTGAGTTCTATTATTTTTCACATATTGTTCATAGTAAAGGTCCTTACCCGA
Source organism: Bruchidius siliquastri (assembly GCA_949316355.1). Lineage (NCBI taxonomy): Eukaryota > Metazoa > Arthropoda > Insecta > Coleoptera > Chrysomelidae > Bruchidius > Bruchidius siliquastri. The sequence goes on along the minus strand of OX438534.1, from coordinate 12,658,572 downwards.
TCAAAAAACATACTTAAAATATTTGAGGGTAGCTACCAAGCAAGAAATTTGTCTTGACTCAATGCTTCCCGCACTTTTATGATTTAATCCTGTCAAAATAGACATTTAAATTACGAAGAACTTCCATTGATTTGAGAATTGGTACATGCTTCAAATACACTATTAGGTATAGTTGAGAATCATCATCGATACTACTTCCACTAAAAAAGATATTCATGATAAAATGCCATTTTTTCACCTTTCTAAAAAACCTATCATTTGCCTTCATAATACAGAACTGACAGATGAGTCTTAAATCATATTTTCCATCATTCAGATAGAATATTGTGTATGAGGACACAATTTTTTACCAATGTTGTGAAATCAATGACATACATTTTTTAACCTTTCATCTTTTTTTCAAAAATTACTGGAATGTTATAGTGAAGTTATTTATTCAATCACGTGTGGTTTCGATTGGCATATGTCGGTCTGTTTGCCTGGTTTGTTGGTGGGTTCCTGTCTGTTTGTCTTTCGGTCTGTCTGTCTGTCTGCTGTGTCTATGCTATGCTATGCTCTTCTTGCTAACGTGCAATCTCACTAACTGCTGCCATGATCATAATAAAATGTCTGCTGCTTTCTTGTTGGAAATTCATTGATGGAGTTATAAACAACAAATTATAAGAACTTCATAAGACTCAATGAAAAAAGTGTCGAAACCATATTCATTTTTCAACAATATTTTGATAAATCCTCATCAATATTACACCAATCGGGCGACTTTATCAACAAAAAAACGTACCTAATCATTTTCTAGAAACTAATTGTTGGGCAAAAATAACGTGAGCAATTATATTGCTGCTGGCTCTTAACTCTCTAAAGAAACTATTTTAAATGAGACATATTGAATACTAGACAGATGTAGATCGTTTTAGGGCCATAATTGAGAAGAATTCGAAAATGCACTGGTTGAAAAATACAGGAATTTGCAAAATTACCCTGAAAAATTTGGGTAGCGATGAAATTTTGGTTTTAGTTGGTTAAAAGTAAATATTTATTATAACAAAATCTGGCTGTCTACCTTAGGTTATTTGAAAACACAAAGTTTACATTTTTAAAAGTTAGCATTATTAAAAAAATCACGTTCCTTCCATTCGCGCACTAATGAATTTCTCTTCAAATAATTTTTTTCTTATTAATTTTACCATATGGTTTTTAATACTGAAAGCAGAGTTGCACCGAAAAAAAGTGAAATGTCAGGAATTTGTTTGGGTGATTTTGAGTAGATACTTAGAAAATGTTACAGGCTCTGCGATATTATAAACTTGTTTTTTGTTATATATTCCTTTAAATATTGATTTATATCAAAATAATTGATTATTTTTGCTCATGATTTTTCACTAAGAAATTTTCCCGGAGTACATGTACTTTGAATTAGCAAAATTTAAAACTAATTTACTAGAGAGTTTACGAGGTCAAACGTCTTCATATATAATGCTCAAAAGCAGTGACAGTTTCATTTAAAGGTACCAAAGATACCATCAAGATTATAAGAACGTGAGCTGGAATATTATTGAAGACTAATAACTCCACAAAAAATAAGTCACATGTACAGAAACATAGATAATCTGTAATGTTGTTCTTGCAATAAATCATTAATTATATCGGTCAATGAATCATATCATAGGTAAACAGATTTGATTTAAGAAATAAATGACTACAAGTACGAGTATGTCGGGCAATTATTGAAACAAGACGTGTTCAATTGCTTTCTGCTCCATAAAATTATTTTTTTAAATCCGGGAAATGAAGCGACTTCTTTTTGAAATTTCTAGATGACGTCTATGCTTGAAAGTTAGTGCTGCAGACTTCTATTGTCTATATAATTTTGAGTGTCACGACGATGTTTCGATTGATCGTTTTTAGTTCAAATGAGCAACTTCATCGAAGACATTTCAACGACACAGCACAAATGCGGTTTCGACGACGTTTCGAATGATTTAATATCTTCAATCGTCTTCAGTTGAACTGAGTAATCTTACTGAAGACGTTCATGTGGCTCCGTGCAAATGGGGTGATCGAGTATTCTTCAGAAAATGTAGTTAGTACTAGGTTTTGAAATGTTTATCGTCTTTAATTTTCTACAAATTCTGTAAAATTATTGAGTTATTTTTTTAAATAGTGCCGCCCGGAAGTAAAAAAGCACCGTCTTCCCAAATTGTGCTAGACTTTCACAATCTAGTACGATGATATCTCACAGAAGCTTTTACCCTCCAGAGCTTCGTAGTATAGTTATGACAGGGAGATACAGAGATGGGCAATTTTTTGCTATAATATCTGTGAAGCTAGTTTATTTTGATGATTGCTTACACATTATTAATTATAGAAGAGAAAATTATTGATTTTTCAGTAGTTGCTCTGCACTGAGACGGTGTCCGTGTGGGTGGGTAGCTGGCAAAAATCCGATAAATCTATATTTGGAGCGCAATGCTACTAGAATTTATAATATTATAGCGTTATTTGAACGCACAGTTTTACAAATAAAACTCGTTTTCAATGACGATGATTTAAATATAAATCTGAACGCGTCACTGAAATAGTTTTACCTGTGAAAATTTTTCCTGAAATATATAATATTAATCTGACATGCTACTCAATTTTAGTGATAATATGTGAAAGCTCCATATTTTCAATTCGTAGACGACTGTGAGTAGACAAGCTTAGTGCTTTAGCTGACGATTTCTCTTTAAGGTCTGAAATGTTAACATTTTATTGATCTTGTGTTGCCTAGCGTATTGCGTTCAAGAAATTGAAAAATGTGTAACAAATGTTGGGATATTGTTTTATTTTGTAAAACTCATTTTATTATTTGGCTGTACAGAATTACAAGAACTCAATCGCGATATTCGCGATGACCACGGCAACTGGGCGCTAGTTTAACAAAAAGAGAAATTCCACAACTGAAGTAAAAATGGCGCCTCTTATGAAACAAATTATGTAGGTTGATGCTGTACTTGTACCAGTTGAGAAATAAGGAACATCGGCTTTTGGAACTTTTGATAGTTGAAATTGAATAGAGAATATATCGAAAAACTTTAAATCTATCATAATTTCAAAAAGTCACAAGGCATACAAGTTTTCAAAAATGTCCAATATTTACAAAACATCTATTTTCTGTGATTTACACACAATATTTCGAATTCGACGTGGTTCACGAATACATATAATACTTCGTCGCGTATTGGTGAGGGCTGTGAAGTTATTTTTTAAGTACAGGATTTCAGATTTTTCAGAAAGTATCGCGTATTCAGTGTAGTAGAATTCGTTAGGCAACACAATAGCTGTGAAGTGTTAAAATCTCAGCCCTAAAAAGCGAGTTGATCAAAATTGACTGATTTTATGAAATGGTTCCATTGAATCAAAACCAGTGGACAAATTTTGATGTGTGACCTTTCACTTGGCTCACTTTCTTCTGTTGCATAATATCATGTCTCGCGTAACTTTTCTCTATTTCCTATAGTTTTTAGGTTATAAGCGAAAAACAGGTTTTTCTGATTGATTAGGTAAATTTAGGCGAAGTGATGTGTGTTTCAAAATTGCTGGATTCAGTTTTTTAATTTTCCAGCTGCTACAAGTTTTGAAAGCAAAATCCCCTCTAACTGCGTTAGATACAAGCAACCTCTTTTGACGCAGAAAACAAAATTCTGCTTATTGACGATAATCAAACTTGTTAAACTAAGAAATTAATATTCTTAAAATTGAATTGAACGTCTAGTATACGCTTAACTGTTTCATTTCTTTTTCACTCTTCCATTGACCTAATTTCAGGAAAATGGAAATAATCAATTTGCGTTTAATTAAATTAGAGGTATTGATCTGTTTGAATAATACGCTTATAGTGATTCCAGTATTGAAGGTAGTCTTACCAGATATATATTTCAATATAGAGTCGTATAGTGAAAAAACAGGTGCTTAGTGGATTGACTCGGTACTTCCCACTGGTACTGGTTATAATAACACCTTTATCTGCTTGACAAAATCATTCTCTGATGTAATGAAATAATTATTTACGATGGTACTATCGTAAATACCACTTGAATGTATTTCTTGCACTCTGTTGTGATTGTGTTTGAGCATTTTTGTAATTAATATTTGGTAGCACCGAGATCTTGCTTTTGGTGCGACTTTATAATGTTCAGCATCGATGTTATGTGAACAAAATGGTGGTTTAACTCATCAATGTATAGTTGGTTTAAATTTAGTTTGGAGTAATTGCAATTGTTACTTACTGCTTACTGCCATTCTACAAAGCTCAGGTCAGGCCATCGTCAGAGTATCGCTCGCATGTGTGGGGATCCGCCCCGAAGCACTGTAAATACGTCTAGTGGATGCGCCAGACTTTATAAGGAAGAGCTTCAAAAATCTACCACAAACTTTTGTTCTCTACGGCTAAACATGATCTGAAACTCGGGAAACATAAAAATTGAAAATGTAGATTGCAGATGCTTTTAATTGGTAAAACACTTCCATTGTGCAGATAAAAAGATTGTGTAATTAACACACAGTTTCACAAATAAAACTCTTTTTCTTTCAGTGACGCGTTTCGATTCATATTTAAATAATCGTCAGACTGTCCGACTATGATATATGTAAATATACATCGAAACGCGTCACTGAAATAAAAAGAGTATTATCCCAATAGTATTTCACTCAAAATAGTATAATCGCATGGTTTCCAAAAACATGTAGGGTGATACTCGTGGATGCCCGTTTGCATCAGAATTTCCTGGTTGCTTTGCTACTGGAATTGCGATTGGACATTGTTAGTACAGGAAGTACCTCTATAATATGAGGTTGAGTGGGATGTGAACAGGAAGATGAGGCACTTTAGAATTACTCTGCAATTTTCTGTTCTGCTGTCCTACCACTCCGGGAATCCATTCTGGGTGGTGCTAGTCTTCTATGACCAGCGTAAGGGATGGTTCGTTAGGTCGTAGCTCTACGTGTACTAGTTTCGACTGGCAGAATATTCAGTTCTGAGAAGTTATGCAAGCGGCCACACATTACCATTTTTCTGATCCAGAATATAAAATGTTTTGGGTTATCCAATCAATATTCTTTTTTTTGCAGGCGCAAACGCGGAATATGATCTGGTAGTGATTGGAGGAGGCTCTGGAGGTTTAGCGGCGGCCAAAGAAGCTACTGCTCTTGGGGCTAAGGTGGCTGTACTTGATTATGTGACACCGACACCAATAGGTACGAAATGGGGCCTGGGAGGTACATGCGTCAACGTAGGATGCATACCGAAGAAGCTGATGCATCAAGCTGCCTTACTTGGAGAAGCTATTCATGTAAGCCAAAATCTTTCAATTCACCAATTACTTCTAGATATTTATTTTTGTGATTTTATTATGGCGTACAATTCAAAAATCAAATAGAATATTGAATAAATCTATACCATGACTAGCATACTGGACACCTGAAAGGTTCTCGGTATAATATACCAGGCGGGTTCGGCGTTTTCTGTAGGATTGAAAATGCTTGAATGAGTCCAAAATATTACCAGATATCATAATTCTCTCTTTCAGCTCATATTTTAAAAAATCCGCACAGCCCGTCTAATTAAAAAATCTAAATTTTTCAAACTGCGTTTTATAGTTTGAGCGTCCATTACCTGTGATAGAATTTTCGAGTAACTAGGAATCAACGAATTTTCATGAAATTTGGTTTGATGATTTCATACACCAAAAAGGTATTTTTGGTCAAACGTAAGAGTACTACCTATCATGTGGGCACTAAAAAAATATTGCTAAGTACTTGATTTTTTCACATATAAATATTTTTAATACTTTTTACTACTATATATATATATATATATATATATATATATATATATACTTTTTGTACTATTAAAAATGTTTTTTCGATTCTAAACCAGCCTTTTATTTTGCAATTCCGCCTTGAGATGAACAGTTTTTTTTATATATCACCTGAAAGAGGAAAAATACTAACATTTTGGATATTTTTTGATAATTTGTTAGATAGAAAACTGAGGTGATGTTTTAAATTCGCGTATTGAAATTATCGTTTTTTGGTAATACTTTGGACTCAAAACAAAAATTTGCGATCATATGTATAATCAGGATAACTAAATATAAAAATTTAAGTATCATTATGTTTCAATAATTGCTCTATTTTAAGATATTGTTTACCATTATTGTATTGTATTGGGCTTTTAGCGATCCTAAAAAATCGTATAGTCTATAGTTGATTTCTTCTAAATCTGATTTCATCAAGGCACCCATGCATCTTGCAATGTGTAGTAGTAGTAGTTTTTGTTGTGGGAAGGCGAAGCCTTGCAAGCAGGTCTCCATTGGCCCTTTATGCCGACACCAAGAACCAATACTAAAACTAAAACGGTATTTCCTTAATGTCGTATCTACCAGATCTTCTGACGAAAGTCATGATATCTAACCATTTCGCTGCGTATGCCTCTTTTCCATCGAGCTCCGAATATCTTGGTTCTAAGGCCACGAATTACCGCAGGTCTGCCTACAAAGTCGAATGAGAAATTTTTCATATTCACAAAACACAGGATAATTTTATACTTTCATAAGGGATAAAAATCTATTCAGTCTGCAGCGGTCCGTGAGAATCGCTACCTAAAGGTAAGATTTCCTGCTGCTGCAAAACAGTTACAGCTCTAGACGTTTGCCGGACGGCCTGAAATGAACCTCTTGGCCTGCCTGTAGCCGTCTTTCTGTAGCTGCTGCTTCCACCATTTCTCTGTACCAATTTGTCAAGGATGGTATAGACTTTATGTTTTCTAATACCCAGCACGGGTTCTGGGCCAATGCATGAGCTCCAAGTCCATAGTCTTGTCCACTAATCTGCTTTCTCGTATCCTGGGATACCGCTGTCTTGTGACATTCACGTTGCATTCCTGGATCAGAGTTGTATAATCCTTCGAGATGCTACCGCAATGCTGCCCTGACTATATATATACATATATATATATATATATATATATATATATATATATATATATATATATATATATATATCCTGCTCTGTGCACTGCTATAGCTCCTCTGAATATGCCACCCGTGAGATGACAAATCTCTCTCTGTATGGAATACTGATGTGTAGGCTCCCAGGGCTATGGTTCTCTACCCGCGTTTTCCTTCCAAGCACATTTACGCTCGTATTTATAAAATGTTTGATTATTTTATCTTAACCACCTTCTAAAAAATTACTTTTTCATAGTAGTATTGATGAACACTTTTAGCACTCCTTTCAATAAGCTGAAATCTCATTTTTATAAGTTATTAAATAAGGACACTTTTGTATTGCGATTTATTTTGTACTGGCTACTAATTAAAACCACATGCGATTGAGATAACTGTTAGCAAAGTTGTGATTTCAATTAGCAAGTGCCACTGCTGGTGAAATACACACTATCAGTAAACAGAAGTATATAAGACGAAAATGGATTTGATACTTTATAACAACAAAAATAGTGTATATATTATGTGTGACATATTTATGCAATTTATTTTATTTCCAGTGCTTATGCTAGCAAATTATTGTGAGAGAAGTAATTTTCTAATCCTAGTATAGTCGTTTTTTCTACAACACGAAAACACGTGTCATTATTATCGGTCTGTTGGTCGCGTAATATTTTTTTTCAAATTTGTGGAGCTATACGTTGTGGGGTCATAAGGTGATGCTGATATCGGTACCTCCTAAACAACAAAACAAAAATTCGTGAGGAATACAAAGTCGATCTATTGGATTCCATTCTTTTACTCATCTGCTGGATGATACCTATATTTTTTCTAATTTATGTTGCTGTAGCTAGACCATACATTTGATCTATTTTCAGGATGCAAAAACGTATGGTTGGGAACTGGAACCAGAAAATATACATCACAGCTGGGAATCTTTGAAAGATGCTGTACAGGGCCACATAAAGTCTGTCAATTGGGTCACAAGGGTTGAACTTAGAGATAAGTACGTATTTGTTATTTATGGAATGAATTCACAGAATTACTCTTAACTTATGCATCTTCAAATCTATATTTTTATTTATTTTTGTTGTATATATTGATTCCGATCATTTCAGGGCATAGAGAAACATTTAGTTTGTGATAATTGCACAATAAAAAAGTATATATACTATATCGATTATACTTAATTTTGGTGTGCAGAACCTTAACATGTCAATTTGCTTGGCAATACATACTTTGCTATACTTTTTTATGTCAATTTTTCCAATATCTTATATTTGAATTTACAGGAAGGTTGAATACATAAACGGTCTAGGAAAATTTCTGGATCCTTATACTCTCCAGACTCAGACGAAACAGGGTGAACGCGTCTTAACTGCAAAATTTTTCTTGATAGCTGTGGGTGGACGTCCGAGGTATCCAGATATACCGGGGGCTCTAGAATACGGTATAACCAGCGATGATATTTTCAGTTTATCCAAACCTCCAGGAAAGACGGTCATTGTTGGTGCTGGATGTATCCTTTAAAAACTTTGAAGAACAAGTTTATTTATAACATAAATCAATTTATGGTCACTATGATATCATTATATACACTCTTGTTTATGAATGAATGAATTCGGTACCGGTATAAGGAACTTGCTACAATGATTGTTTTGTGTATGATAAATTTCTTGCTTGGATTGAAATTTCTCCATCTTCGTTTTACTTGTTTTAATTAGACTTTTCATCATGTTGGAATGTCACATATTTTCTTTCATTGTTATGTGAATATCAGTTTAGAAAAATTGATTGTCATGTTTCGTGTATTTTTACAAAATAAAAAAGCGTTCATTCCCGTAGGTTCATCCAAGTATTTTCAATTAATTATGCTTTACGATTTTTCTATGAAACAGGTTTTTCACGGTGACTTGACGTAATCTCAACATTAAAATTATTGTTTACAAATTTATTGTTACTTTAGGGTATGCCCCATTGTTTCAAGTATGCCTTTTCATGCTAGTGCTGATTTAGCAACTATTATCAATTCAATTTTACTTTATTGAGGAACTATACTAATTACAAGAATTATTAGCTATTCCACTAGTAGTGGTGCAGATATGAAGTATGGGTCGCCTGTGGACCTTTTTGCTGATGAATAAAACGTGCATGGTTGAGTGAATGCTTCAATATAGAATCTATCAGACCTTCTGGTGAAGGTCAAAACGTCCGATGGATGTTATGACCGATAGGATGGAATAATTGTGCTGGTGCGAAATTCAGTACAGAGAATGTCTGAAATGTTTCTTGAGGCTGTCTACCGTGAGAAGTTTTAACTTTTCAATCATTTCAATATAGATTTTGATAGCATTATGAATGAGAACGCCGTTTTAAAATATTACTGTAGAGCGGTACTTATAAGTGATTCTTGTATTTATCATATAGATACGATGCAGTTTGTGTGGTAAGAATTTTATCGGTAAGCGTGGCAACGTTTATAAACACTAAATACAAATCTGTTACTATTATACCGGAATTTTTATAACCTATTCTTGATGACGCTATCTAGACAAGAATAATATATAACGTTAGAATATGTTAGAATAGGAACGAAAGAGTTTTTTACGCGTCTTGAAATTCAAGATGTGTTTGTTGATGTGAAGATGCTTCAGAGTATGATAAAACTTTTTTAAATAAGAGAAACATGTTGTCTAAAGTGAAGTATGTTGTCACGCCTTGGGCCTAGGCTTACAGCTATGTGTCTTGATGATATGAATAACTAATAAATTTGATTATCGAATTTAGACAAAATGTTTCTCGAAATGTTTTGAGTATCCAACTTCATCTTCGTCATTTATTTTGTTTGTAAATTATTATTTGTAGGATACCTACCTCAATAGTGCATATTAGTATCGTTTTTTTATTTGTGACTTATTAAATTATTGTGATATAAGACTTGGATCTGAATTTCAAATGCTGCTACCAACACACGGCTGGAATTTTGATTGATCTATCACCCGGCGAGTAAAAAGTAAACTGAAGGCTATTAAGAAAGTGGAATACTCCAACAGTTCATGATAGCCGTAACCTTACTTCAGTAGTAAATAAAAATATCTCAAGATACTGAAATGAAGATTTTCCAATGAAATGATTTCTTCCTTGACTTCAAATCTCAGATATAGGATTAGAATGTGCTGGTTTCCTCAAGGGCTTGGGTTATGAAACGACTGTACTCATACGTTCCATACCTTTGAGAGGTTTTGATCAGCAAATGGCGAATCTTATAGTTGCTGAAATGGAGGATAAGGGGGTCAAATTTGAACATAGGTGAGTCCATAAAGAGCTATAAGGCCTGTTGTAAATTTATTTTCTGTAATAATTATAGTGATTCCAAAGTCCTCCCTATAATACAGGGAAAGAAAATGAATACTATATAATAAAAATTACTGAAGGTCGAGTGACAATTTTTTGTGCTTTATTAATTTATGAGAAACTGGTAAATATTTAACTCTCACCATTTGAGCATAAAAGTTATTATACTTTGTGCATATTGCGTGAAATACGGGACCGGTTTCAAATCAACACTGTATTTGTCATGTTTTATCGCGCAGATTTTTTTATGAGTATAGGCTCTTCTGGATACGCGTATAACAGATTTATAAAAGAATTCATTATCCATTTAGCGCCTATTAAAAGGTATCACTTATTCAATGCAATACTATCAATTATTGAATTTACAAATTGATACCTTAAATTATGTAGACTGTAGATGCTCTCATTTGATGAAACTCGTCCATCGTTCCGATTCAATTGTCTTAGTTATACACAAATAGAATACATAAAATCCTTGAAGCATGCCGTTTTATTTGAAGGCACCGCCAAAATCCAAAATGACTGTTCACAATAGCCATCCATCTAAAATGTAAACTAGCTACGTCTTAGCTTGAATATAAAACTGTTCGTACTTATATCTTCCATCTTCATATTTATGCCAGGATATATCGGCTATTTTTTGATTTTCAATATCACGACAGATATCAATTTTTGCAATCTGCAAAACACTTTTTCCAGGTGTATTCCGAAGTCTGTACAGCAAGCTGACGACGGCAGACTGAAGGTCGTCTGGCAGAACGAGAAGAAAGAGGAGTTTAGCGACATATTCGACACGGTGCTGTTCGCGATTGGCAGACGTGCCTTAACCAAGGAGCTGGACATTGAAAAGGCGGGGGTGAAGGTAGCTCCTGATAACGAGAAAATTGACGCCCAGAACGAACAAACTAACGTGCCTCATATATTTGCTGTTGGAGACGTACTCTATGTAAGTAACAGGAGGTTGCTTGGTTTTGTTTTCATACAAGTGTTGTTCTTTATTTTAATTCCTAGGTGAAAAAGAACGTATTGTTAGTCAACCTAACTTTTTCTACAAATGCGAAACAAATATTAACTAGAAAAGTGAGCCGAATAGTAGAATTGAAAATTTTAGTTTTATATTTATATGACGGATGGTTCACAAGTAACCTCGGTAGCCATTGTACTTAGTCAACAAGACAGCAAAACGATGCTTAAAAATAAAAGCGAAACTCAAACATATCTTCTCTTTATTTTGAAACATACTGTAATGATACAACAATTTTAATTTCGTCTGGAAAATTGATACATCAACTGGTCTGAAGATAATTCCATATCTTAAAGGAAAATATATGAAATACATGCTGTGATTGACATAGATAATTGTTATTGAAATATCAGCTAATGATACAGAAAAATTGACTTCCCAAATCTCCCTCGGCAAATATCCTGCTGCAAATATAATAAAATTCACAAGTTAGGCTTCATTTGACTCTGAGGTCATAAATTTCATGCTCATGCGAAGTTGTTAACAGAAAATAATTATCGTTAGCTGTTTGCCGTGAACGCAGTTCTTCAGTGTTTTGTTTTTTGAATAATGCAAATATTATAACAATATAATCAAGTTAATTATATTCAGACTTTTGTATTTCCATTAGAAAATGCATCACTCACCATTTGATGTGGACAAACAAAAAATTTCTGTATCTATAATACGACGTTCTAATTGATTAATATTCTCAGGATCAGGAAAGAAGTCTTTTATAAATGCTGCTCTCCGGGCATAGTCTAATCCAAAAACGTTGCACTAATATCGGTCTTTAGATATATGATGGCCAACAAGAAATTTGATCACCTAGGTACCTAGATAGATTAGAGGCTTCTGCATTGGCACTTGAACACTGCGTAGTTTTAGTAGATATCAGGTAAATACTGTCACAGATTACTGGGCATGTATGGATCTCACATACAATTGCATAACAGACACAAAAAAACTAGCTATGTGGCTATTGAATAAAGGCAGATGATCGCTTAACTGTCATGTGGGGATTGTCACGAGAGGTAAGGTATTCGCCCGGGTATTCGGCATGACAGATTTTGATAGACAACTAATATCCTCAGGAATGATTTGACATCATGACCTATATCGTAAGATCGGGAAGGTCTGACATCAAAGAGTTTGAAAGAGAGAAATATCCTGATTCTCTCCAAGAGAACAACATACCATCCCCCATTTGCGATCCAATAATAAACCATAAGGAAATCCGAAAAAAAGTTAATAGTTCATCTGTATGCTTGAAGAGCATTGATATGATCTTTCCCTGAAAAATACCCCACCAAACTGGGTCAGAGTCTACTGAGGAATTGGAGATATAACCATCATTAAACTTCATAAAGGAGGAAGATCAAAGAATCTCCCTGTATAAGGTGACGGTTGTATTTCTAACGCCTCTGTAGACTTGTTTGATTGAGTATGCTTGAGTTAAAGATTTAATCAACATTCCGTTGATATATTCGAATTGTTTTCCTGTAAACTTCATCTAGGTCGGATAGGCTGGTTGCTGTTGAAGTTTAAAAATGTACACAGGTGTCTATTTTACCATGTAGCATAAGATGTTATGCTATAGACACCATAGAAATTTCTTAGTTATCCTAGCGAGTAATGGAATGCTACATCTATGTTAACAGCTTCGCTGAGATACTAGCGTGGCAGATTATTCTCTCACCAATACCGATACAGATGATGGATGTATCGCTCTGTTGTACATTGTATCACACTTGGTGAAGTTTTCAAGCTCCCAAAATATTGTGGTACTTTTGATAATTGAAAAGTATTGTCAATCAACTCAATTGAATATATTTGATATTTAATTTTGATGAACTGCTGGAGCAGTCAAAATTTATCAGTTATTTTTATTTCACAGAAAAAACCGGAACTGACACCAGTGGCTATTCATGCTGGCAGGCTGTTGGCTCGTAGGTTATTCGGGGGCAGTACCACACCTATGGATTACGAAAATGTAGCTACTACAGTATTCACCCCACTAGAGTATGGAGTTGTTGGTGAGATATCTCATTGATATAGAACATATAGATCTTTACACTACTTATTATTTGTCCATGCTGGATCCTACATACCCCATTTGGATACTACTCGTATCATAAGATTATCCATGTTTTACATGTCTCATCTGTTTCTATATGCTATAAAGAAAAAAGCTCGATATCGCTAGATAAATAATGCATTGTATTAGAAGTGTGGTATTAAAAAACCCATTGAACGTACCGAAGATGCCTTGAAATCTGATTATAATTTGTCTTTCGGTAGATGGAGTAAGTAATATAAGGTGTTGGGGTATGCTGCTATACATTCTGGATGTATTTTTCATACAGCAGGGTCCTCAAGTATCTTCCAGTATAGAGGAGAGACATTGTTGGGGTTACACTAAAACACGTATATCAAATTTAATAAAAAAATGTTTCCCATATATTGAGAATATTTCAAACTGATGTATGGAAACCAGCTATGCGATAAGTGTATCAAGCTATATATGTTTTGCAGCTAATAGAAATTCCTGAGATAGTTACACTTCGGCATACGTACATTTCAACCAGTTTTTTTAAGAATTACTCCAAAATGTATTGGCCTTCGGTGATGCCTCAATTCGGAATAAAAAATCATTACATGACATTTTTTTAACTCAAGCACCGTCCACTGTATTTTGCTTCTTGATATAAAAGATACTACAAAAAGTCCAAACAGTTAGAAATAGTTAAGAAATAGAAAAAGTAGTGACGTAACACATATCCCATTAAAAATCTTCCGGATGTTGACACCACAAATTTTGAAAATAGATGATTGAATCGATATTCGTTACGACAGGGATTTTTCAACTACACGTCCTGAGGATTATACACCAATGTAAAATGCTTTCTACAGTGCCAAAAGATATCACTGTCATTTACCAACAATAAAAACCATAACACAGATGAGTTTTACCTACTGTTCATTTATTAATTTGATCTATAATTAGACGTCTTTGTAAATGACCAGAATCTCTTACAGAAATGTTTCACTAAGTAATACACTATTCTCCTTGGGCAGGCTTGAGTGAAGAGAAAGCGATTGAGAGATATGGAGAAGACAACATAGAAGTGTATCATGCATATTACAAGCCAACCGAATTTTTCATCCCACAGAAGAGTATTGTGCACTGCTACCTTAAAGTTGTCGCTTTGAGGGATGGAGACCAAAAGGTGCTCGGAATGCATTTCATTGGACCACAAGCAGGCGAGGTTATACAGGGATTTGCTGCAGCTATGAAGTAAGAGCACTAAATGAAAAGTTTACCCAGTGAACCGCAAAGCATCACCCTGTAATACGTTTATTAGTTTCGTATTTAGGGTATTTCCTGTAGATTTGGATACCTCAATTGTGTAACCACACTCTTGATTTCTCTCCATCTAATAAATTCTATTTGCTTACATATTCGCAAGAGGGAGATCAAATATACATATCTGCAGATGGACACTCAGAAATCGGGGTCCAGGATAACAGTATTTTGTTTTGAAATTAGAATGCAAATAGAATGTGATATAGGATATATGGACCGACGGATAAGTATCAAATATAACAGTAATGACTCGTGTCATCGATTACCATTACTTTCATTACTGAGTGTTGCAAAATACTTTCTATAGACCAACTGTAATATTCATCTCCAATCAGGCTTGTTACTTGCATGAAATAAATTGTAGTGACTGCAACTACTGAGAGATCTATTAGGACCATATTTAAGGAGAACTTAGCAAGCTTAAGATACGGTAGAATAGAAAGGTCATGTTCGTTAGTGAACACCCAAGTAGCAAAATTAATTTTATAACTATTATATAAACAACTATAAGATATAATTATTTTATAGGATGTAGAAAATATTATACGAGGGTCACGCCGAAAGTCTTTAGATATTCCTAATCTATACAAGTTTAAACAAGTTTGAGCACGCAGCTATTTTGTCTACAGTTGTAAGTGCTTACACGCAAAAGCAGCGTTTGAATCGTTCAGTAGTTGCCTTGCCACGGTCTCGAATGCATCTAAGTGTTGGCCGAATTTTAACGTGAAAATGGAACCGGGTAGTCGCGATTTTCGAGCCATGATTTTGTATGACTATAAAGAGAGACTTAAACAAGCGGAATGTCACGAAAGTTTAGTGAGTTGCTTTGGGGACTCTGCCCCTTCTAGGGCTAGTTTTAATTTTGGTTTGCTGAGTTTAAAAAGGAACGGGTCTCACTCGATGATGAACCTCGCACAGATCGACCGCCCACTGCTGTTACTCCGGAAACTGTAGAAGCTGTGCAAAATATGGTTAAATAAGATCGACATATAATCTACACCGAGATTGAGGATTCTCTGGGGATTGGATCGGCAGCGGTCCTAACAATCATTGATGATCACCTCCTAAAGAAGCGGTGTTCCAGATGGGTGCCACATTTGTTGACCTGTCAGCAAAAAGCAACAAGAGTTGATTGGGCTAAGTTTATGCTTGAAAAATTTGATAATGGACACTTTTAATATCGTAACCGGAGACGAAACATGATAATATCATTACGATCCCGAAACTAAACAGCAGTCATTAGTTTGGTGCTTTGAAAGTGAGCAGCCTCAAACGAAAATTCGTCGTTCCAAGACTGTTGGAAAAAAATGGTCGCATTTTTTTCTCTCTCTAAAAGTGGATACATCACAACGGTAGCCTTGGAAAATCAAAGGACAGTTACTTCTGAATGCTATATAATCAAATGTGTTCCTGTAGTCTTCCAAGAATTATGCAAAAGCCGTCCAAAAACTGGTTTGCGGGGTATTCAATGGCACCATGACAACGCACCCGCCCACAGCGCCGCTAGAACACTCGATTTTTTTGCTGAACAGGGTGTCAAACTGTTGCCTCACCCACCTTATTCTCCGGACCTAGCTCCGTGCGACTTCTTCTTATTCCCTAAGATCAAAGAAGTTACGAGGTCGCCATTTTTCCACCGATGAAGAGGCAATCGCTGCATTTGACGAGAAAATTAGCAACCTTTCAAAAGAACGTTGGTCACAATTATTTGACAAGTGGTTTTACCGAATGCGTAAATGTATTGAGATAGGGTAGAATATGTTGAAAAAACAATACAGTTTTTTAAAAAAACCTTGTTGTTTTTCTGTATCGAAAAACTTTCAGCGTGACCCTCGTAACGCGCTATAAAATCATCAAATGATCTTTAAACAACCAAAAAGGGCCCATTTTTATACAACACTGGTAGTATAACAGTTCTATCAAAAGTGTACACAACTCTTATATGGTTGTTTTATGCAGCTTTATATAGCTACTATACAACGATTTTATAGTGTGACACGTATTCATAACTATAAGTTAGAAAGCGGCACTATAAATCACTTACACAATGGTTGTATAATACAATATATTTTTTTATAATGCTGCGATTGTATGCACTATGGAACAGCTTCATCATTTATCAGCTAATCATACAAGATGACTGTATCTTATAGTGAAGAATATTAGAACCAAATTACATTTTTAATATGTCGCGAAAAAATCTAGCTTGTCCATTGTAAAAATAGAAACCATAATGACTTGGTCGTGGAAATGGTAGATTTAGATATAGAAAATATTTTATAAAATCATCTGAAAGATTTGGATTGTACAAATTCTGGTGAACTGCGAATTTTACTGATAGATTGTAGGTATTCGTTTGGCAAAAAATGATGCGCTCAAGTTTTAGTTGTCGTATTTAAAAAATTAGAAAATTATTTTTTTTCATAAAATTATCTTTTTTCAACTCATTTCAATAGGTTAAAATGTTTATTATACAACACTATACACTTCTAATAAGACAAGCTCAGGTAACTACATTTTATATTGTCCATTATACAGCACTTATAAAACAGGTGTACAGGTACATAAATTCGCTTTTAGAAATCCGAAAAGAAGCCCCAGTGCAGGATTCGAACCCGCATCTCCCGATTTCATGTCGGACGCTCTGACCAACTGAACCAACTGGGTAGCTGGCCAGTCTTTACAGAGCGCGGATAAGCAGAATCCCCCACAAAGCCATCCTTCCGAATTTCAAACTGCGCGCGTCCTTCGTATCTCGAGGTGCCGCAGCGCCAGTGTTTGGGTTGGTAATCATCTCCTACCGCGATTACTGACAGCAGACCTCTTGTGTCGAACAGCCATAGTCTCTCACTATGCAGAGGTAATCGTGATACATAACTTGCTTTTCTCCGCAAGATGGAGTTTTTGATAATTCCGCATTTAGTACAACATACATAAATTCGCATTTAGTATCAAAAACTCAAGTAACAACAAAATTTACCTACCTGATTGGAGAAAGATGTTACGGGTATGGTATCAGATGGCAGGTATATATGACAATTACTAGGCATACTCATTTAATTTTAATTTTTCTCTGAAGATGCTAACGTAGTTAGAAAAACAAGTTTTTCACAAGAAAGTTTGATGAGTGGTCTGAGTTTTTCGCGTCAAAGGATCAAGTATCATATTCCTTTCATTAATACTAATCGCAGATAGGGCGTCTTGTTGTGATTCGTCAGTACGATCTATGTTGGCATTGCATGGACAATTAGGATCAAATGAAAATAGTTATGCGGAAAACTCATAGTTTCATATGCTACTTTGATAGATTGAAAGGTATTGAAGATATCAATACAAATTATCGGAATATCGTACTGACGAGTCAGCCTCTCTTATAATTCATGTCAAATTATTATATTGCAATAATACTATGAGAATAATTGGTTCAAAAACACCATACCTTCACTAACGATGTTATATCTTGTATGAACGATATAATACTTAACGCTTCTTGTTAATCATTTGCAGATGCGACTTAACAATAAAATTCTTGATGGACACAGTGGGAATCCACCCAACAATTGCGGAAGAACTTACAAGAATTAACATAACAAGGAGGTCGGGTTTGGACCCGAATCCTCAAGCTTGCTGCAGTTAATTACATGTTTATATATATGGCTGAGACTAATTTTGATCTACATTGTTTTCATGCGAAAACATCGATATACGAAGTTTTTTTTGTATGAGAGAACATGTTTTCTCATTTTGTTCCTTTCCTTTTTGTTTGTACCACTTGGCTCAGAATTTTAAATGTTATGAAAATTGAATAAAATTCAGGAAAATTATTGTAGCGTGAAACATTATTTTCAAAGATTGTGTTTTAACGTCATATCCATACAAGATGGAGGACTTTTTAGATTCAAAAGGTTTTTTTCAGTAACATTTTCATAGGAACGGAATCATCATGAAAATTCCTGCTTAATTTGCAGCTAAATTATATATACTGACTAAATTTATTTCTGTAGAAAATTTTGGAAATGTTTTATTTGGTTCCCACCATGATGCATTCGAAAATATTTGTTATACAAGATTTATGAAAAATAACGTAGCGTTTCTAGCTTTCAAAGATTAACTATCTGGTTTCCACAAATGCCCATAAGATTATCAGTATATTTAAACTATATTTCAACAGAATCTTTACCTGTTATTCTACAATAAATAAGCCAAATCTTCACAAGGATTCATAAATACACATTACATAATTATGAGCTATAATGCTATGCCTACATCAAACTCAAATATTACGTGGTGGCAAAACGTCCATGGACAGACATACCGACAGATAGCTAGATAAACATATGGCATAGAATTTCATGATACATATATTAAGCAGCGTCTAAATAATATGATTCCAAAAACGTTGCGATCAAAATTTTGGCCCAGCTTACGCGTGAGTCTATAGCGGTAGTATATTTGCCATTTTAATACGAATGTGATCCTTAATATTTTGGACAATAACAATAATTGTGCATTCGGAAGCTTATACAAAATTCCAACATTTCATTTCTTATCCTTCCAATATTTTTTTTTATTCATAATAGCCTTATTTGTGCAGACAGTGCTTTATAATATACCTCTATTAATACATTATTTATCTCTATAACTACATTACGATAGTCTGCTATATGAAAAAATAATTTGATGCTCGGCTTTCGTTATTGCTGCACAAGGCAGTACTTTAACACTTATCTCTCAATTCCAGATGTACATTAACAGTAGAAACCCTGATGAGTACAGTTGGCATACATCCAACGATCGCAGAAGAGTTTACGAAAGTGAATATAACGAAAAGATCGGGTGTCGATCCTAATCCTCAGGCTTGCTGCAGTTAGGCAGTTAGATCCCGCTTTTTTAAACCTCTGTACAATATTTTTCCGCGTAGAATTTAGGATATTTAAAGTTACGCTCATCCCCAGTCTGTGTTGCATTACGAAAAAGTAAAAAAAATTTTTTCACAACAGAAAATGTTTATACCAGTTCAAATTGTCACTCGCAAAATAAACGTAGATTATTTATAGTGAATCTTTTAATTTTTGTTATGTATAATAATCACAGTATAGCTTACAAGATAAAAGATGCCTTCCAGCATGTTATTTCTTGATTTCTGGCTCATATTTAGCCAAAAAATACCTTAAAAAACGCAATTGGCACAAATTTTTTATGATTTCCAATCGTACTAAACTGAATAACTTTTAGCTTCGAAATGCTACATTCATTGCCTTCACAGAGATATACTTACAAACTGAAAAATCGAGTCAGATTTTGACATCTTTAATAAACTTTAATTTTTGGAATGGAAAGGAAAAAATGCCTTATAGTCGCCGGTAGTAATGCAATTGTGTTACTCTGAGACCTCTGTAATTGACAGTGCTAAGAAATGTACTAACTACCAACCTACTAAAGGAGAAGAACCTAAGAAAAATCGAATGAACTTCATATATACCAAAGAAAAACAGTCTTCAATCTTAGAAAACCTACATGGATGGAGGGGATGTTTTGTATTCGGTGACAAGGATATTACATGTAAGGCACAATTATGTAATTTAAGAAATCGTTTTTCTTTTTCAGGTGCAACCTCACAGTAAATGCTCTGATGAGCACAGTAGGCATTCACCCAACGATTGCTGAGGAGTTTACAAGAATAAACATAACAAAGAGGTCTGGAAAAGACCCCAATCCTGCGTCCTGTTGCAGCTAGATAATGGGTTCTATCATTAATTTACTTGTATTAGAAATGTTTCAAACCTTGTGGACAATTGCGCGTAGTATTTACAATTATTCCAATTTTTGTGCATTACAGTTCACGAGATATTGAAACATATGCATACTACATCTTATTTTTATATAATTATACCGTTCCCGCATATGAAAACATTGAGAGATACTTGACGTTATCCTCACTCTTCACAAGTAACCTTTTATTGTTTATATTTAGGAGCATTTTTCTATTCTGGAACTATGTATGAAGTCTGTATTCATATGGTTAAACTTATTTTAATTATCACAAGAAATAAAACTTACTTAAATCCTCACTTTTGGAGGATATTATATTTATTATTTATATTGTATTAATGAAATAAATAAAATTGCATGAATATATTGTGTTAACAATATTTTTATAGGAAAATCTAGAAATTAGGAAAAATTGTGGTTTCAATAATTCATACCTTTAACAATGTACTTGGTTTTAATAGTTAACGCGTGAAAAAAGTATCTCAGTTGAAGCTTTCAAAATGTTGTTCACTCAAAAATGTTTAAGCAGTGTTGTAACACATGCTTGTAAAATTCAATCTGTAATAATAATAATTAATAAATGCCTTTATTAATTTCGAGCAGATTATTATATCTGATTAGGCTAGTAGTATAACAGGCAAAGTTGAGCTAGCAACCTATTCTTACACTTAACTAAAAATTATTCGGAAAGTGGAATATTAAATGTAGTATACAAAAATCCAGGCATATAGTTAGAAGAGGGATCCTGAGGGCCAGATCCGCCCGAAATTCTCTGGGATATTTTAAACATAATGACAAATAAAACGACGCTTACTTTTGTAATCCTTCCTTGAGACATATTTGAGTGTATCACTTTTCCATTTGCCCTGACAAAATACTAAACATAACTGTTTTTTATTTATATAGGCAGAAACTGCTTTGTCTATATTATAAAGTTCCGGTGCCCTCCAAATCAATTCTCTGGCTACGTTCCTACGAAAATATTTACGGGATACAATGTAGAACATTGATGCTCATATTTAAGATCTAAATACAAATATAAAGATCATTGAGTATCGAAAAAATATTTTTAGTATATTTATTAAACATAAAATACAATATTTGAGTAATTACACATGAATATTTAGAAAGAATGACAGGTATACGTTAAATATCTAGAAAAAAATGAAGTAGAGTGGAGTGGCATTCCTAATTTAATTCATTAGATATATACTTATTAGGTATGCTGTGCTAGAAAATTACATTAGAAGGTACAGTGGAATCCCAGTGACCAGTAGCTGATGTATAAAAACTAAATGGTAAAAAGTAACCAGTGAAGTAGCTTTAACAACTTGATGGTCAATTGGTATTGAACATGATCATAGACTGACATGTAGCTTGATTCAGGCAGTGAAAGTATACAATATTATACATAAAAACAGAGGACCGACGCCTCATATTTTCAAACACATAATTGTTAGCATATAACAGAAAATGCACCAGATTTTTGTAGAATACTAGAAGTGTGATTCTAAAACCAGAATTTTTTGATGCACCACGATCACTATTACAAAAAATGTGATTTTATGTCGTATCGCCTACTATCAGAACAACATTATTGTAGATGATTAGAGCTATTAATACTGAAGCCATTATTATCCGAATATAAACGGAGTGGCAGTGTCAGCATTCACTTCTGAAGTCTTACAAACTGAGTGTCGCCTATATACAACAAAAATATACAATGATACCGTTCTTTCAGATAAGATCAAAAAAGTAAACACAAATCCTATCCAAACCATAAGTGAATTCAGCAATAAATAAAGCATGCATTATTTTGTTGAAGGCTTTGGAAAAGTCAAACGAGATCACCATAACAGAAAGTTATCTGTCTAAGGCTACTTGGTTTGTGATTATCTAAACACTGATATTTGCATATTTTCTCCAATATCTCATAACACAAAGGTAGGAAAATCTGAATGCGAGCACTACATTCAGGTGACCAATCGTTAAGCTTTGGGAAATATTGTCCATTATCAGTCGTAGCTTTCAACTACTCTGTTTTGTTGAGTGGGCAATGGCAACTGACTCCATGTAGAGAGATCCGCATAGCTATGAACTGTTCTGTTTTCCTATCTAAAGAAGGGCAACTATGACTCAAGGTACAGAGATTTACCGGATAGATGGCTCCATGTGTTTTATTAAAATTAGCGAAGTTTACACATTTGCGGAATCTGATCTATAATTTCATGTCTAATTCTCTTCTGAGCCTTCACATCTTCAAGACTGCTGTGATTGGTTTTCCTATAACGTCTTATCACGACCTTCATATCTGAATGATTGTTGTTATCACAAAATAGAACAATACCATCTCTGATTTTGCGTGTCCCATTAATGCACAGATTTTAGTTATAAGGATTAAGAGATTACGAGAAATTCTTATTATGGTCTTCCCTGCAGTTTTCATCAAACGTTTTATAACTTCTCGCGCGTCTGAATTTTATATTTTTGTAGTTTTGAATTTTGTAATTCTAGAAGTTTTTCAATTATTTTTTTCACGTTTGATTGCACAAAACACTGCTTCTTGCAGTATATTGTCGGGTAGCAGCTGCAAGATTCTGGGTTTATTGCACAGATGACAAAACTAGTATGCAGTTGCGCATTAACTTATGAATTTTTAGAAATTGTCAACACAACTGGAGTGAAAGGACTACAACAATCACAGTGAATGATCTAAGTCAAAAAAATATCCGAGCACTTATAGCACATGTCCGTATCGCACGGCCTGTCTGCGACAACTGTCAAGCCATTCAGGCTAGTATGTATAAATTTCTGGTTACTAACAGAATAGCTTATGAGTAGTAAATGACATTATATGCGACAACTTTTAATTTTTGTCATCTACATAATATCTATATCAAAAAAATAATATTTGTAAAGCTTTTGTTGCTATTTTTTGTGATATTGCATACATAAAACAAAAAATGTACTTTTATTTTTGGTCCATCGTGTCAAGCTTACAAAATTATTTATTCAGTGGCAGATTACTTAAACATTATTCATTAACTAAAAAAATCATTGGATCATTTCAGTACATCAACTCGATAGTATACAAGAAAACTAGATTAGTGTTCGGTTTGCCATCTACCCATGGTTCTACTTCCTTCTTCAGGGCACCCAAACCATATTTGAGCTGTAGACATTGGAGATTCTTCAGTTGTGATCACCCAGTCATTGTCGAATTTCCAAAAAAGATCGTCTTTGAAAAAGTAGGTAGATCCTAGAATGATTTCATTCCAATCTGTCAGTGATTAATTTATATGTATGGAAATAAGTTGGAATAAACTCAATGAAAAGTTAGTCCGATGAATGAGACGAGAGGCCTCGGACAGATCATATACAATTTTTATTAATAATAAGAATAAATAATGATAATGCTTTATTTCCCCATTGAAAGAAAAAAAAACAACAACATAGGAATATACAAACATAAAAAAAGGAATAGGAAAACCGCAAGGGCAAATTCACATGAAGAGCTAGCTCTACCACTCATCGTTGATAATAATAATCTTCCAAGTAATAGCTCCGAACATGTGTCTAAGACACACAGGGAATTAAAGAACCATTTAATTGTTACTTTTTAACGTAAGTTGACAGATAACATCATTACAGTTTGAGGTATAACATCATCGATATTTTTTGACACGTCTCGAAGAATTAAATTTTGCAGATAAAATAATTTTGTCTTTGCAGCTAGTTTCACAAATAAAACTTTCCTTTCTTACAGTGACGTGTTTCGATTTATATTTAATTTTTTTGACAAACATGCAAAATGAGTGTTGAGGATATTTTTTTGCTAAAAGGTCCTCCGCCAATGCTTCGGATGTATAAAATTGCCACACATCATATCGCTCTCCAAATGTCATCTGATGGGTGAAATGGTCATTGAGATTACGCAGTAACAAAAATCCAACGTTATTCCTTGGAAAAACAAACTATTCAAGAAAACCTATCGCAAATTCTAAAATACTCGCGATCACCCTACTCCTCTTGCGTATCTAGGAGCAAGTAGTTTATTAGTGACTTTTTTTATAGATAGCCTCACGCGGTAGAAACCATGAGCTTCATAAGCGCTACGATAGGATAAATTTATATTTATATTGACTCAGAAATGCTGTAGATTGTGACCATCGGGAAACAAACCCATTCTACATTGCCGTAGTTCTCTAAAAAATGACTCTTGGAACAGGCTCGTTCGAGGTGTTGTAAGTTCGAGCTGGTGAGGATGCGCCCCTTGGGATCTCCTAGTGTTTGCTGTAATAGGGACTCTTAGTGTTATCACGTGAGATATCCGGACGAACATCTTCCATGATAATATCTATAGAACAGAGACGGATTAGCCACCCTCCTTCGATGATCTAGACTGTAGTGGTCCTTTGTAAGGTCAGGCGCATCCACTAAACATAGTATTGGGAGTGCTTCGGAGCGTTTGTCCACACATGCGAGCAGCATTCCAGCGATGGTCCTATCTGGGCCTTGTAGAGTGTAGCAGTACCTGTTCTGGGAAATACAATTTCCTAGAGCCGAAGAGAACCTCGAACTCCTGGGACGCCGACCTAGCGAGGTCCGCAGCATGATAGTGCCATGACATGTTGATATTGATGTTAATTCTCCGAAGCTTGATGCAATGTGATTCAAGCATTGAGCGTTCTTCCATCTCCACGGCAGGCAGACCAGCATGCGACTTATTTGTAAGGGTTTTGTCTGAATCTTCTTTATTCCACATTTCTCTGAATGTCCTTATTAATTTGAACAACATGCTGCCCTTGCCGAAGTGAGGTATCTCGGGATGGTGGTGGTTTGCTCGGTTCCATACAGGATATGGTATAAAGGTTGTTATCATCTGCGAAGCTGTAGATTGGATTAGATGTTATTTCGAACAGTACCTTGATGCAAGAAGAGTGCGAATGGTCATATCCCTGAGGAACACACTCATTGATAGTAAACACATCGGAAGCATATCCATCCATCACCACAAATAAGGAGCGATCCCTGAGAAAACTATACAACAATTGGCAGAGACCCGGTGACACCCCATAGGCAGCAAGGTTGATTAGAAGTCTCTCATGCCACTGCTTATCGGAAGCTTTCGGTATACCGAGCGCGACGACCCATGCGCACCATGAAGCACAATTGTTCAGCTCCACATATATGTGACGTAGGTCAGAATATCTCCCGTGGATCTATTCTTGCGGAAACCATAATGGCGGTTGTTAATGATACCATTTTTGTCCAGGTGCTTGAGAAGCTGCACTTTAATGACAGTCTCATTTAAGCTTGGACATAATGCAGAGCAGAGTCACAGGTCTATAGCTGCTGGGTATATCTTTTTGCCCTTCTTAGGTATAGGTTGCACTCGACTGATCTTCCGTTCAGTAGGGAATACTCTTAGCTGATGGCAGAGTTAAAATAGTTTGCAAATATTGAGTGTAGTTTTCCTGGCGTTCAGATTTTATAGAATACGTTTTATATTTCGGTGTTGAAATCTAATTTCTGGCATTTTTGAGTCCATGATGATGGTAGCTGTAGTCTTGGAAGTTTATTGTAGACTTGTCAGCGAAAACCTGCCCCAAGCTGTCTGCTTTTTCTTTCCGGGTGGATGCGATGGACCCATTCGCTGTTGTCAGTTGCGGTATGGACGAGTAGCAGAAGTTTTGGCGAACAGTCTTGGCTAGAGACCAAAACGATTTGGAGAAATTAGGACATGAGAGGAGTTTGTTATTAGTTTTCTGTTTCCGTTGGTAGGATGTGTCATCCATTTTCTGCATCGTTGATTTATTGCCATAATTGCGACTTCGGTTAAACCAAGGTTTGTTTTTGGAGGGACGTTTATCTACGTCTAGAATGTAGTCTTTCATATCTGATGTTAGCACTTCCGTTATTTTTTGGCCACAAGCTGAGATATCTCTGGACTTAGAACACACATTATTCCATGGAAAGGATTGGTAATAGTTCCTGAGATCATTCCACTTTGTTGATTTGTAGTGCTAGGCTCTGTGTGCTTTAGTATTTTGTTGGTTTAGTGATGGTATTCTATAGAGGGTTGAAATCGTTGTGGCCGGATGTTCCTAGTCGAGCGTATATAGCTTCAGCTTTGCGTCCCTACTCGTCCATTTTGTTGGAATGTTTATTGTGAATGTTGAAGTCGCCCAAAAAATTATTTCTGAGTTGGTGTGATCTATTTGTAAAGTATTTACAGTGGCTAAAAGGTTGTCGAAAAGCGCTCTCTAATTTTTTCTACCCCGTGGTCTGTAAATGTTAATTTTCCACTTGGGAGAGACCATTTTGCAATATAATGGTATAAGTAATTTAAGACGTCTCCTGGAAGAGCCTCATATTGAACGCTCCTGATTTTTGTGCACTTTTTGTGTGTCTTTGGTCTAGCCCGAACCTTTTCATCTGTACAGGATAGTAATTATGTGTTTGTGGCTGTTCTTATGATGCTGTTTTCATCTTGTCTGTTCTGAATTTTATGTATTTAAGGGTACTTGGTTTGAATTTAGTTTGGTATAATTGCAAGTGATAACGTTAAAAAAATCACTTCAACTGCCAGACAAATGAATAGCTATCCGAGAAAAACGAAAATTTGGATGCAAGTATACTATTAGTTAATACACAAGCTTTGAAAAGGTTTACTTGGGTCAAATCCTTGGATAGCTTGGATATAATATCAAAAAAATAATTAAGGATCTGAACATGCCCTAAATTGATGAGAAAGTAATCGAATAAGTATAAAAATGAAGCTTGGATAGCTTTCAAGATATGAGTTCCCTCCTTTAAAAAATGTTTTTCGCCCAAATATGATCGAAAACACAAAAAAAATCATTTAAAAAAAATTCGGAGTAGCTCCGATATTTTTTTGTTTTTTTGATAGATAGCATCACTATCTGAAGACTCCACATCAGTTTCCTCCATTTATTTTATAAAAATTGGTGAAGAGTTTCCTGAAATTACGAGCTCATAAAAACACCAACGAACGATAGACCGATAGAAAGACTGTCATACAGATGGAGAGATAGACCGATGGAAATGGTAGATCTGTGATGTATACATCATAAGAGTTCAGAAAACGTACTATTTAGAATAAAAGAATCTAATTTACCAACCAAACAGCGTGGGAAATAAACTCAGCTACACATATATTTTAAATCCGATTATTGCTAAACCGGTTATTATGATCAGGTACCTACTATCTGTCCATGTAATTGCCGCATCCAAATTCAACGGTACGCCTCTCCACCTTTCCATATGCAACGGATATCCAGGATCCATCTTTTTTGAAGTTTCATTGTACCTCCAAAATCTGTCGTTCTTGTAAAAATAGGTTTTATCTAAAACAGCAAGTATAAACTGATTTAGTCAGTCTTTTAGAATCACTGTAACTCACTGTTTCTTCCCCAATTCTGCACAGCATCAATACTCCTCAAATATGTTGTCAATCCGTAGGCAGTCAGTGGCAAGGGACTGTTTTCTATGAAATTTTGACCATCGAAGACCCAAAAAACGTCTCCTACAATATCAGGTAAGCTTAAATATTATGAATTATCCTTTTTGTTTTACTTAAATGATGACCTTCAAGCTCATAGATCAAAGACATTTTTATTAGAATAGGGTAATAGGTTTCATAATTGTAATGTTCAGGTTTTCTCTAGATCGGCGTTACATAACCTTTTTCAGTACACGGACCCCTAGACAAACAAGCACAATTTGACGGAGCCCCTTAATAAAAACCGCCACTGGGGCACGTTCGACATGCTAAGTAAGTGTAGCGACTACAAAACTTTTGGTGTAATTTATTTATTATTGTTAAATGGTCCATAGATGAGACTGCGGACCCACATATCTATACTCGCAGACCATAGGTTAAGAAACGATGCTTTAGATAAATGAGGGTTTCCTTTTGCTTAACTAATCTATCATTCTCAAATAAATATAATATTTATTTTCAAGTAGCACTGGACACCCTGAAGCTGCACACACATTGAATTGAAGGTTAGTCTTTACTACCTGTGAATAATACGATCATTCCATCTGGTCTCTGGTATGCTGCATCAATGTTTTTTATATCACTTGGAATATCTGGAAACATGCTTTTCAGTGAAGTAGGATATCCTTGTAATAATTTTCCCTTCTCTTGAAACCTCCAGATGTACTGCAAATAGTCTGTAGTATAGTTATTGAATATTGCAGAAACGTGAAGTTTCCTTGATGAGTTTTTTATATGGACTTACTTTCCACGCCGATATAGGTTTTGATATCATTACGCTTTTTGTAATACAAAATTAAGATTTGAAAGCCGGCCCAGAGACGGTAGAAAAATAAATAGAAAACGATTATATTGTGAATTTTGTTATTTCTGAGACTTCTGCTCTACATCTACATTTTTTTCCGAAGGGTTCAATTCACATTTGAGAAGTAGTTCGAGTCGACGGAATAAAAAAAATGTCAAGCGTTGGTACACCATTTTTCATTATCTATTTTGTCCATGAATTGATCCTGATCCTGAATTTCCCTAGACTCACCTGATATATATTATATCAGGTATATATTTTTTATCTTCATAGACGGTATATAACAATTTTTTTAAATAGCCTTGCTTGATATGCCTATGGTTTCAAACAATCTTTTCTATACGTAATTACCTAGTAAAAAAATGCTCTGCAGAATATATTACTAAGTATTTATTTTCACTTCATATCAAATTTCACTAAAATATTTCATAAAGTTCAGATAAAGTTGATTAATTGAGTAATTATTAGGTTTCACGAATGAAAGTCTCAAATCTGTAACGTGCTTCATTTAAATATTTGAAGAATCAACACGAATTAAAGAGTATATGATGGTTCAATACAATTAATTCAACATACAATTGCTTCAGAGCTTGAAAAATTGGATGTTAGCGATATTCAAACCTACATCTCCGTCAATCCGTTACAATTTTTAAGTCGACCTTCCAATCAATCTGTGACACAGGTGTATTGAGAGAATATCCGAGCCCCTGAAAACTCGAAGAGAAAAAGGGGGAGAACTCATTTTGAAAAAATCGGACATTTCGATGAAACCTATCATTCCTGGCTCTCTTCAAACATACGGGGCTGGGCGACGACCAAATTTTTCGTCCTTCCAAACAGTTTTAAATCTCTAATATAACCCTCTATATTAATTACAAGTCAATCGCTTGCTGGTTCAAATTAACAGAAGGCAAAGTGGACTACTTAATCATATATCTGAATTGCACATTACCTGTTCTCTAAATACGAAAAGTTCACCTCGTAGAGTTGCCATAGCATCAACCTTTCCTTCGCATATATCTGGCAAGCTAGGTGAATTATTTTTTGGCACACCGTGCCGGTCATCATGGTCCTTGTGGTCATCCACCGTCTCGAAATCACCTGCGTATGTTATTGTGCTGCTTTCTTTCCACCTTGTAGATGGCCCGGTGGATGAAGAACTGGAAGCTTTTGCTATGGACGTAGTGTATTCTGATGTGGTTCTAAGCGTGATAAAGAAGGTGATCTTAGAGACTTTAAGTTAACGTACCATAATTTACAAGCAAACATAAATAAGGCCTAAACCTTTAATTTTAAAATTTCATTGGAGGAAATGATTTTGACATAATTTACATTATCGCTAAGTAAAGCTCAGTTGACTCCATGAAAAATCTTGCCTTGTCTTTAGATTTGGATGGTCAATAAATAGACCGCTGTTTGTCACAACAACATAACAAAGGATTCCGTATATTGCTAACAGTGTTGCATCTAAATTCATTGATTTATCAAAGCATGAAGTTACTAAATCGTATATCCTTGACCTAACTAACTTCTGCTCTTAAATGCTTAAAATACTCACTTAGTAGTATCGCGGACTTTACTTGTAGTATACGATGTTCTTCGAGTCGTGTATGCTGTTCTTGGTGTAGTCAACCTGGGTCTCTTAGTAGTAGACGTTGGATTTTCTGAAGTATGCCAAGGATTTTCTGTAGTATACTTTGTATTTTCTGTCGTATACCGTGGACTTTTTGTAGTATATTGTCGAATACCTATTGTAGTATATTCTGTAGTTGAAGTCGAGGAAGTTTCGCCGGAACTGTCATCATAATCAAAAGTTGGTCTAGTTAACTCATCTTCTTTCAGAGTCCTACTAACTGGAAAATAATCTCACATAGTGTGTTCACTTCAAAAATATCCACATTTTGCTTGGCAGGTGAATGGATTTTTAAATCTTATTTGTGGAAAAATTAAAATATAAAGTTGATATTTTTCATTCGTCTTTGAAATGTATCAGAAGCATATTAGGATTACAATATCCGATGTTAATACTATCATTTCATTTTGTTAGAAATATTTTTATTATCCATCTCGGAACAAAAATTAACTTTTCCAAAATAATGTTTCAGTAGGCATTCCTCATGATTAAATTTGGTTCGACAATAACAGAAGTTTACTGCAACACCATTTATGATATTATATTATTGTTATCGCGAAAAATATATTTGTCGGCCTGACTGATTATCTTTCCGGAATCCTTCTCCCGTCTATAACTAATAAAGGATACTATAATCTTCTATACTTGTTAGACCTAATTGATATTCACATATTTGCCTCCAGAATATAGAATTGATAGAGTTATTTCCAATTTCTGTGGTAAATTTTTAATGCATTTTCGATGCCATTGATACTCATGAAGTATTTAATTAATTGTAACTTATCCTATGCTTGTCTCTCCGGTGAGCGTTATATTCGTACCGGTCGATAATAATTAATGCCACGTGTGATAAAACGTTAGTAAAGCTGCCTACAGAGATATAAGCTGAACCAACACAGTTTCCGTGAGGGCAGATCCACAGCCATGGCAGCGGAGGAGGTTATGCAATGGGTAGAAGAAACCTGGAGGTAAAGAATGCATTCAACTCGGCAAGGTGGGAGGACATCCTCGCCGCCCTCCGTGGATATCAGGTGTCGGAGCACATTTACAACGTCTTAGAGGATATCTCAAGGACCGTGTGCTCCGGTTCGAGAAGACGGAAGGAATGCGTACAAAGCGCATCACGTCAGGTGTTGCATATGGGTCGGCAATCGGACCCGACTTATGGAATCTCCTGTACGATGGCTTGCTCCGTCTGGAGATGCCGTCCGGTTGCCGACTCATTGGCTTTGCCGACGACGTGGCCTTGGTCGTGTGGACCCGGACAGAGGCGGCACTTCAGCGCAGGATCGTGTGGGCAGTCAGAAGAATATCACGGTGGCTCATCCAACACGGACTGGAGCTAGCTGCTCAAAAAAACGGAATTGATGGTTCTCACTAGAAGGAGAGGCTTCGGTGATGACTTTCACGTCAACATCCTAGGTACGGTGGTCAGGAGCAGTCCGAGCGCCAGATACCTCGGTATCTGGAATGATTCTCGGCTCAGCTCCAATGAGCATCTCCGCAGGGTTCAGGAGAAGGCATCCAAGCTACTGGCTGGATAATGCCCAACATAGCTGGGCCGAGGGAGGAGAAGCCGAGGCTGCTCGTCGGAATGGCCAATTCCATATCACACCCGACAACGTGGTACCGACTATGCTTCAGAGTTGGGATCACTGGCAGGAGATTGCATATTTCGTCCGTTCGGTGCTGAGACAAAGCGTCTGGAGCAATCATGAGAGACGGACTAAAGGAAAATCTAGACCGCAAAGGGAGCGCCGGCGCTTGACTACGACGGATACGGGACTGGGGGAAACGTCTTCCCCGCCGTCGTGTGATGCCGCCCAATAGATGCGAGCCCGGGCTCGCTTTAGATGTAGGTAACCGGGGTGCGGTACCTAAAACTGGGATTCATCCTGAAGTAATGCCAACGCAATTCCAGGATGGGTTATATAAACCTGGAGCTACGAGGAGAGTTTCACCAGGTTTTGCAGCCTTCTGCTGCGAGTCCTTGCACTATTGGTGTCACGCCTCCGTGCGTAAAAGCATTTCTCTTCTCAACCCAAAAAAACTACTATTACTACTACTACTAATGCCACTCATAGAGATTGCTGCATTATAACTCAGTAAGGATAATAAATAGTTGTGTGCTATTTAGCCTCTCAAAGATGGCTGAGTTTACTCTGTATTTCATATGCAGTGGCTTATCAAAGATTTTGCTCGGCTTTTACAACTTCCATTAGAAGTAAGTATGGAAATACTGGACCGTTTGGAAAGTTCGGAAGTTTTGTGAGTCTTCAAAACTTTAAAAGATTAGCACCTTTTAATATTT
This sequence comes from Bruchidius siliquastri, assembly GCA_949316355.1. Classification (NCBI taxonomy): domain Eukaryota; kingdom Metazoa; phylum Arthropoda; class Insecta; order Coleoptera; family Chrysomelidae; genus Bruchidius; species Bruchidius siliquastri. The sequence goes on along the minus strand of OX438534.1, from coordinate 12,625,816 downwards.
GCGTTTTTTACAATTTAATTTCAGAAAACCAACAATTACAAAGTTGATCCTTTATCTTTAAGCTGATACCGTTGCGTGGGGGAAACAGCGTCAACCTACTTGGCGCCATTATTTTATAGTTTTTAACCTTAAACTTACTATACAGCTTATACATCGCCAGGATATCGTCGTACCCAAGGGTTGCAGTGGAACCTTCAGACGAGCCTTTATAGTATGGAAACATCACTGATGTAGGTATTGGTGAATGAGCTAAACCTGCAATTGACGTAGATATATGAGTTTAGATGATAATAACTGTATCATTCTATATAACAGTATTGACTTTCAGCACTTCGACTTTGCTTCGTAGTATTACATGTGTATTTAATGCAGGAGATATTGATGATATAACAATTTTTTGTATTGACTTAATATGTAACACTTAAATGTAACTTCTGAAAATGATTTCGTCCACCTCATACCGTTTTGGTAGTTTAAAATTTGATGTGGGAAACGTGCTAATTAATGTAAGACGATGAGAGTTAGCAGAGCGCCTTCGATAGAGAATGATAAAGTCCAGTCAACGTAGTAAAATAATAATATCAAGACAAACGTATTGGAACACTTTTAGTGAGTCTAAGTAATAATGAATAACTACAGTGGCCGCGGTCAGCTATTGGTGGCGTATTTAGTATGCTACTGAACGTTAGATAAACTCTTGTGATTTGTGTGATTCACTATAAGAGGTATGAAACAACTATTCTTTCTCTTCTATTCCAGGAAAATAAAGATGTCTGCTGCTGATTAAATAACCTATTTGTAACGAATTCGTAGTTATAGTGTTAACGTGATCTAAAGGACATCGATGGATTTACTTTAGTGATAAGTATTATTTTGTAAGAATTCAAAGGAAAATTAATGGTTGATCAGTTTGATCAGTTTTAATATGTAGGCCCCCCTAAAACAAAAACAAACAAAAAATAGTAACGACATATAAATTTTGTCATTTGTGAGAAATTTGTGACAAAATTTGGTATTGTCATAGGTCACTTGAAAAAACAACCCTCATATAATGATTATGTATAGATCGCTAATTTATGCGCATATATAATTTCAGTCTTTCAGAAATAGTTATTATCAACAAACTTATTTGCAAAAAAAAGGTAACATCTGTGCATGATAGCTCACTTCATCGCGGAAGAAAGGTGCAAGATTTGATTCCGCTGCTTCCACTGTACTCAAAACATATTAACTATGTTAGTTGTCAACATGTTTTTATCAGCCCCAAAAATATTCACCATCACGGCTTCTCTGATCACTTATCGAGTGTTGCCTAAGTGTGTCAGTTGCTGACACTTGGCATTAACAGAGGTTGTAGAAAGACAATTTTACACAAATCCGCACGATTTCAGTGTACCAATGCGCATAATTAAAAAATCCCCAATAATAATCCTGTCAACTATCTTGTAAATGCGAGCAGAATACAATACGTCTTAGGGGAAAAGACCAATCATTGTCTGACAATAGGTCCTCCAGTTTTTTCTGAGGAAATATATGCTCTTGAACTAAAAGATGTAACTCTTTCGCAAGTACGCGTTCCACCATTATACGATCCATTTCAATAGTATTTTATTTAACTATTTTGACATGCGTCATTTCTTGCTTCCATCTAGATTTCATCTAGGCATTAGATTTTTGACAAGCCTAAATTGACTATTAACTGAAGGACCATGCCAATTTGTCGCCAAAAAATGTGGTGCCACAGGTCGTCTCTTTCGTTCTTGCAGCAAGTTTTTCGAATGCTCTCTTTTTTATTTCGGTGATACCTGATGCATTTCCAAAAATCTTTTTACTCTCAGTGTATGATTTTGATTAGTGGTCAGTACAATAATATTAATGACTATTAATAATATAAGTAAAGTTAAGAGCGTCCGTTCATGTCGAATTTCTACACATGCCGCAGGAAAATTGTGTTTTCGAATATGTAGAATGAAAAAATATTTTGATTAAATATTTTAACGACTGACGTCAATTCTGTATCTGTGGTGTATTCATAATGGGGTAATCATTTCCACGATGTTAGTTCATGACTGTAATCTCTGCGAACATCATTCACCGATTTTCTGAAAATGAATGCGTAAACGAAAAGCTATGAATTAAATAAAAAAAGCATAGCTTGCCATTTCATTTACTACTTCCTAATGACTATTTATTGTTTATAACTAGTTAGAGGATGCAATTAAATTTGATAACTTTGCGTTATTGACAAAAATATGTAGTTACAGTTCTTTTAGCATATAATATAATGTATTTGCTAATCCGCAGAGTAGAAACTTATATAGAAATTCGCATTTATAAACTTGCCTATTGCAGGACTCGAACATCTATTCCTACTGATTGACAGTGAGGTACAACGGTACAACGCTCACTAGATCTAGAACGCTGATGATGTTAGGTGCACCCTCGAAAGGATTTTCTCCGAAATTCAAACTGCGCGCCTCGTTTGTATCTGGACTTACTGACAGACACCAAAGAATTATAGTACCACTATGTAGAAACCAGCCATGGTTGGAGATCTTTACCGACCTGGCACAGGCGTCTTACATAGTGATACAAAGGTTCACGTAATTTGAAATTCGAACGACAAATAGCTTCTGGGGCAGTGCACCTAACATCATTGGCGAAGCCGACTAACTAATTTGCACTTAGAAACTCATAAAAAATCGTATTCATATATTGGCTTTCATCTTGCGGATTAATAGTTAAATAATAGTGATGGCTGGTTTCTACATAGTGGTACTATAATGCTTCGATGTAGGGGTCTGTCAGTAAGTAAGTCGGAGATCTTCATCCTTCACCGACCTAGCACTGGAGCTGTTCCTCCAGATACAAACGAGGCGGGCAGTTTGAACTCCGTATAAAATCCTTCTGAGGGTGCAACTAACATCACTGGCGTTCTAGATCTAGTGAGCTGAGCGCCTGCAGTTGACTAGTGCATCTGAACGGATATTTATACCTACAAGGAAGTATATACTCAGGGTTTGAAACCAAAGTAGCTGTTTATTATCTCGTTTGTAAAATAGATGACGATACACAATGAATGCACATACCTAGAGAATGTCCAAGTTCATGTAAGGCAACAGTATAAAAGTCAGTTCCGTAATCTCCATTGCTGTTACTCTCATCAATCCATTTTTCATCTTCATCGAAGTGTATATCACCACCCAACTCATCAAATTCATATGGAAAGAATGCGTGAGCTAGAATGCTTCCTGGGCCATCAAAAGGGAAACTAAAAGTTTTATTCGAAACCTTATATCTTTTGTACATTAATAATAGTATCAGATGGATTTATTCAAAACATTCTCATCCATTGATATACACTGCTGTAACTGTGCAACATCTTGAAGTCCCTAAATATAAACTTGAAGTCAGATGAAACAGTTGCTGTTGAATTATTCCTAATTCTATCAGTAATTCAATTTTTGAGATGTACTTTAGATAATACCGACGTTACATACAATAAGGATTTAGCGGTTTTTACTACATTTCATCTTAACAGGGAGCCCGAATAATAAGAGAACTGCTATTTAGTCTCTTAAATAATGGCATCAATTAAGTTGGCTTGTATTTCACGTGCGGTTCCATCTTTACTGAAAATTATGATTGGAGATTTTGAGATGCTGATCCACTGGAACTACTGTAAATGTTTGAAAACCTAATTTTTCTATTGTTTGATTTAAAAAAAATATTTAGTTTTTATTTTTTCAATTAAGTTCTATCAACAGTCAGAATTTGATTCCCATTGTTATTTATAGAGTGTCACCACTGCGTAGGAACGTAGGAAGTACAACATAAACCTTCTTGACCCCATACCTGGTTCTGAAGAACTCTAAAATGTTAGTTGAATATGGATTAATACTATAATTATTATTTAATAAAGTTTGCATGTCTTTGACCCTCCAAAAGGACTCCAAATCAATATAGAATAAAAACAAGTTCATGAAGTAAGGGATATATTTAAGCTTATTATGTATTTCTAACAAATTAAGTTAACAACAGAATGTGGAAAATATTCGATTGAGATTTTTTTTGTTCAACAGTGGTTAATGCAAATATTTGAAATGTTCGACTGGATGTGCGCATTCATTTCATAAACGTTGAAGTACTCACCTATCACCATGGTAACCTCTTCCAAATGCCACAATAATGTCAGCATTAGCGTCAAACGCTCTGTAGAAGCTCAAACGGCTATATCCTCCCCATGTGTCCAGAGCTATTTGGATACTCTTCATAACAGTGGCTTCACCCAGTTTTGGAGTCCAGTTTGCTATGCTGCAGAGTACTGTTTAACACTGTTCACATAACAGAATATTGCAAAAAAACTTACAAGTAGGATATGTTCCTCTTCTCCCAGCCTGCTGGGCCTAGTATGTATCTTTTGCGTCTTTTGTTTTTCTTTGGCTTGAGGATATCTGGAACTCCACATCGCGGTGAAGACATTAACTAAAATGTTTTGATATATTTCAGGATTTTGAATCGTGAGGTAATTGATTGTTAGTAGAATAGTTATATGCTGTCACCCTTAAAATATAATAAGTTCTACGAAGAGTCTATGCTGCCTCACCCTTAACTGTAGCTTGAAATAGATAGTCATTCATCCATTTAAACCCCTGTAGAATGCCATCACAAGATCAACAAAATACTAAAGCATATAGAGTGTGAAACTACGAGTATAAATGAGCAAAATGGGATAATCTTGGGAACTATCACCTGTCCTTCCCATAGAATGATGTCTGTTTCAAGTCCAGAGACCTATCAATTTGTGGCAAAAATATAACAGAAGTGGTAATATCAGCTATGGAAGCCTACATACCTAATGTTGATAAATGCTCCTTCAAAAACAAACCTTGGTTTAATCGGCACTGCAGAGACGCAGTTACTGCAGAATGTTGTAGGATTTGGAGTATAGATCCTAGTTACCGCAGTTTAATCGGAGCAAGGAGCCACTGCAAACTCCTCTCGTAACCTTGTTCGTACAGATCATTTGGTCTGTAGCCGAGACTGATACAGGAACTTCTGCCACTCCTCCATATACCATCAATGATGAGATCGCATTGAGCCATCATATCCAACCCGAAAGAGAAAGACAGCTTGGGGCAGGTTTTCGATGCCAATTCTACAATAAACTTCCAAGAAGGTAATACACCTTTACCAATAGCCAAGGTTTCAACTGCGAGGTAAAAAACCTATTTTATAAAACTTGATTTCCAGGAAAGCTAGTGACCTGGATCAAATACCAGTAATTCTATTGAAACGGTGCGCTGCAAATTCCACACCTTTCAAACTGTTTAAAGTCTCCGACCAGCGAGGAGTGTTTTCTACTGGATGGCAGATCGGTCGAGTGCAACCTGTTTCTAAGAAGGGCTTGAAGACCATACCCAGCAACTATAGACCTGTGACTCTGCTATGCATCATGTCCAAGGTTATGTTCATTTACATGCAGCTTTTCTCAAGTAAATGGACAATAATAGTATCATCAAAGATCGCCAATATGGTTACCGCAAGTAAGATATCCTGGCCTATGTCACACATATGTAGACCATGGCAATTGAGCTCCATGGAGAGTCTCGAATAGTTGGACTCAATATGCTTTCGAAAGGGTCTGGCATGCTATACTTCTGATTGAGCTTGCTGCCTATGGGCTGCCATCAGGTGTTGGATAGTTTTCCAGGGATCGCACCTTACTGGTGGTAGATATATATAATTCAGATCTATTTACTATAAATGCGGGTGTTCCTCAGGGATTTGTCCTTTATACTAGCTTAATACTAGCATCCCGAGAGACCTTATTTCAGCGAGGGTGGCATGCTCTTCAGATTAATGAGGACATTGAGAGAATTGTGGTATGGAGATCTACAAAAAACTCAACAACAACGCGTACAAAAAAGTCACATGCTGGACTGTCAGCAGTGGAGATTGAGGACGCCTATTACTTGAATCATCTCCCATCAAGTTTTTCGGAATTAACATCAACAGTAACATGTTATGGCACAATCATGTTGCTGGCCACGCCACGTCGGCATACCAGAAGCTGGAGGTTCTCTTTGGCTCTAGGCAATTGTATTCCCCGGAACAGTTACTGCTATTCTACAAGGCTCAGATCAGATCATCATCACTGGATTACTACTCGCATGTGTGGAGATGTGCTTCGAAGTACCTCTTAAAGCTCCTGGACACATCCAGAAACGAGGGTGGTTGCGCCAGACCTCGCAATGGACCTCTATAGTTCGGAGAATCGTAGAAGTGTGACTGACCTCTCTTTCTTCTATAGATATTATGATGACAGATGTTCGTCCGAGCTGTCCCGCATGATAACACTAATAGTTACTATTACAGCAAACACAACGACTTGAACGAGCCTCTTCTAAAAGTCGTTCTTTTGGAGAACCTCGGCCTCGGTGTGTCGAATGATCTACCAGGGTGGGTGGCATTTCAAGGTCAATGTGAATCGACATTTATCCTCTCGCTGCGCTTATGCAACGGAATAGACTTTCTGCCTTTGCGTGAGGCCAACTATAAAAAGAAGTCTTCCCAATCATTTTATAATTTTCTTGTAAACTGTGATTCTACATTCCCAAATATGATCTTCTTTGATCCATTGTCATATGTGTGATACTAGTTTGACGGAATTTTATTAAAATAATATATCGACAGTAACGCAGATTGGAAAGGTCTTCGAAATTCGAGCAGTATTGCTAGCACGTTTAAACGATCGATTTCCAGTAATTTGTGTGTGTGTGTATTTTGGTGATAATTGTCTGTGAACTGTAATCATGGCAGGTTGGGGAGGTTTTGGTTATTGTCGGCCTATTAAGTTTTTTTTGATGACCCAATTAATTAATCATTATAATTAATGAATTTTCTCAGTCAGCGATTTCACAAGCTATTAGAATAAAAAATGGGTACTGAAAGAAAAGTGAGTTACACATCAGAGAAATCATTGATCAAAAAGATAGTAATGACATTTGCAAAAATGTAGTAATATTGTAGCAATATTATAATTTTTTGAGGTAGTTTTAAATTGGATAACACAGTTTAATTCAAAAAATCAATCAAGGATTGAGTATGGCCAATGTATACAGCCACTTATTCTATCCAATTCCATAAAGTAAATATAAATATAAATTCTTGCTTCTCAGACTTTTGTTAGATCATCTTTTATTCTATGCACACAGAAAACAAAAATATTCATTACCTTCAAAGTTGCCTCATCCAATATACCATTTTGGTGCAATGCTCCAAATTTTTGAACAGTTTTAATAATATCTGCGAAGCCCTCTTCTGTGTATATTGCCTCTGCATCTTTGTGATCGTTGATGTATCCGAATGTTTTCATAAAATTTAGCTATAAGATTGAAAAAAATACTTAGTTACAAAAGAAAAAAAGATTATGGTCGATAAATCCAGAGCTTATGCAGCGCGTTGTACAATATTTTTAGACAGATTTATTCACACAGTCAAATTACTCGTATGTGTACTTACTTCTCTAAAGTTGAGACAATGCCATCAAATCGCATAATGCATGTCCTTTTTTATTTTGACATTACTCGATGATTAATTTCAAAAAGAAACTGAAATTAAAATTACAATCTGAGGATGTATATCTACACATATACGAGTAGATATTTATATGTATATTAGTCAATTTTCACTATTTATATGTGATACTTTTATTGAATTGTTGTTTGTTCGTTTAACGTTAAGATACAAATTATCATTGTTAGTAGTCTTGATTATTCAAACTGTTTAAGTCAAATTCAAAATCGCTAGCTTTACAGATACTTCAATTTTTTGTACATTTTAGTATGAAATGAAGTCGCATTACTATCATCATTATTATTAATTCAACGTGATGTGTCTCAAATAGCATACTTGTTCTAAATCAAAATCATCATCAAATGATTTCATAATAAACTGTAGATAAGCTAAACATGAAAGTGTCAAATAGTCCATTCAGTTACTTAAGTCTAATACAAAACGTCAAAAGTACACACACAAATATCAATAGAGAATATGCTCGACGCCCATGAAGTATTGACGTTTTTGGAACTACATTTTTTCATAAACTTTCTGAAGTAACATATAGACTTGTAGATTTTTATTTTCAGCTTATTGAGTATTTATCAGGCAAGGTTTTGATTATAAAGACGATTTTTATTACTTTATCCGATGTAGAAGATGATAAGCTTTCAAATGATGTAAGGTTCAATTAGCAACCATTATTTACAATTACCCTCGTATTCCAAATTTCAAGTTGATCTGACAAATAATTTAGGAGAAATTTAGCCGGTTCCGTATTATCATGAACACGATTGAAACCGCATATTATATTTATAACTTCATCAAAAACTATATAGTTCTTAGCAATAAGGGCTGCTGAGACCAAAATCTTGGTCCTCAGCCCCATTATATTTTTGTCTGTCAGAGCGATGAAAACCCTATTGAAAGATGCACAATATTTTAAAAACCTGTGACAAGGCATGGCTGGCATTCCATTGGCTAATATTTTTTTTGATATCCTAGTGAAGAAGTAGCGAAATTCTACCTGTCCATGTCCAGACAACAACTTTGCTTGATACGAAACATTGTTAGCTGAGGAAACCTTTTTAATATGAGGTGCAGGGATAAGGCAATCGAGCTATCGATACGAGGATCCATTCTGAAGGAGTGCTGACCAGTCTAAGGGATGCTTCGGTAGGTCGTATCACCATCTTCACTAGTTTGATGTGGCAGAACATCCAATTTTGAGAAACCCATGGGGAGGACGTAAAAGAAGTTAAATGGGACCTGAATGCTATGATCTTGGCGGAGCGTTTTTCCTAAATACCGAAAACAGAATATGTTCATGGAAAAGCATTACTAACATTTGAGCTGTCCGGCCACTTTAAAATATGATATATAGTATTAATGTTTATCGACTGATATAGGATGCAGATGGAACCGAAACGTCGGTAAAGTTTCATATATTATGCAGTTTTGATAATCAACTAGTCCAAAAGGATGAACCAGGTGGACAATAGAGATACATCCCAAAAGTTAATTAGGCTTTTCCGAGAAAAATTTAAGAATTATGTTTCAGTTGATATTGTAATGCAGTGAATTTGTGATCATATTTACCCTGCAAATTTTAATATTCGTTGGAAGTAATTTCACATTTATTTAACAATTATAATACAGAATTGAATATCATAGGTCATGAAATACCATAGGTACATTTGAATTAAGAATATCACTAATCAAAATAATTCACGACGAGTGAGTATTGTCACACTGTCCAATTGATTATTTATACCTAATGGCTTTTATAATTTTAAATAATAAATTTACAGTTGAGGGAAACAGAGGAAACTTTATTTTAAAAAAAAATTATAATTTCATTGAAGCAGATATATGATTTGAAGTAATTTTGGAAGTCCTGATTACTAGAATAATTATCTTTCTATACAGTACTAACTTTTGGTATACTCCTAATTATACTTTTGATGATGATGATTTTCTCTTAAAATATCTTAACTAATGGAATATCTGTTTACTTGACAGATGAGATTTTGAGACTTTCCTTCAGCCTCAGTGCAAATTGCACAAAAGACTATAATCTTAGTCATAAAAAAATATAAAATCAAAAAATATAACACATAACTAATAGGACATCAGTTTTATTGGGTGAATAAAACGTTACATTTGGGAACTTAAATAGTTAACATGCAACCTGGGTACCCAGTGTTAACAGTCATTTTGACCATTCTTTTAAATAAAACGAAACGTGCAAAGGAATATCTTTGTAACGATTAAGGACTTCGTAAATAAGATCAGCTATATTGAAATAATTCGCACCACGTTATTAGTTTAACTACAATGTCTAAAGTCCATATCGTCGAACAAGACGTAGATAGGTACTCACCACTTCATGTGAGGGAACTTGACGATGTTTGGCATTGGGTGTAGTAACCAACGGTGCACAACTCACCTCACAAATCACCAAAACTATTGTATAGATTATACGATGAAATATCATTATAGCCGAATTGGGGTCCCTGTCCTTACTAGAGCTCAATCCTATTGACACATATTCAGAGAAGCGCTAATGAATGCGCGACATTTGTATTGTTCGATTTTTTCTGTTACTTGAACCAACTCACATCGGAATTAAAAAGGCCATAACGGAATCTCATTCCAGCTTGGGATTTTTTAAGAATTTGCCCAAGGCTATCGTCGTAATTTATTTGTTTTGTGTATGGATCTTATTGTCTTGATATGATTCAGACAACCGCATACTCCCATACTGGAGATATTTATTTTTCGGATGATTCTTCAACCTGTTTTTTATAAGCCTGAATCATCTATTACCATTATTATAAATTCAGTTTCCGATTGTGTATCTACACATATAAACATTTTGAACATATTTTTGACTCTGCTCAAAAGATACCAACAGACGCTTGTGATAATATTTTGGCAGACAAGAGTTTTGAAAAAATGTGCACGATTCATTTTTTGCAGTCATTGTAAAGGAGTTAGAGGTGAAAATATACTGTCATAGAAAGCAAATATCATACATTTTTCACTGCATTAAATTAATATTGAGATTAATTAGTTGATTGAATGTCTCTAGAAGGTTACTTTTAAAAGCCATGATTATAAAAAATATGGAAAACATTTTACATAGATTTTGATAGATTTCTAATGCGAGAACATCATATAGTACTTTCCAAAATAGAATGCTGCCTCTCTTTTGCGAGAGCAACATATACAATCGAAAAGGTGATACCAGGAGGACATAATGTACTCTACATTTTTATGTTTGAAAAATATACGTACCAGAAAAATTGGAAAAGCATTTATAATAAATTATTTACTCCATGTAAAACTTTCGTAAATTATTGGGAGAAAAAAATGATGTTTGTGTCCTTAATTCCGATTAGAGATATAAGTAACTAATAAATTAAAAAGAAATGAAGAATCTATATCATAAGCTATGTGACAAAAGACATTTTAGCCATAGATACATTTACTAGCTGAATAAATACATATTACATAGCCCCAAAAAAACGAGATGAAATGAAAATTGTATAATTATGCTGTCATTCGAAACATTTGTATTCCATATTTAGCGCAGTGAATATAATGATGTAAATTATGAAATAAAAAGATTTTATTATAATGTCACCATGTTCCTCTTCGTCAACGTATCCAGTAAACTTCTCTCCTAGATGTTTCACTGATTTAAATACCTCTACCTGCTTCCCTTTTTTCGCTTCAACACATTCAGTAAATTTGCTTTTGTTTTTGACCGCTTTAGGAAAACTCACTACATTCGTTTCATGCTCTAGTATCGAAGATTTCGAAGGTTCTCCTTTTAGTACACATTCTCCATCAAAATGCAATAATTGTTGCTTTTGATTAGAAGGGACCATGCATACTTGGGCTACACTTCCTTCATTTTCGCTATTGTTGCAGTTTCTACATTTTTCTATTTTTCCAGCACTGAATTTATTTTTTACTATGTGACAAAATACTTGGGTTGACCTACTAGTGACGTTTGACATTTTCAACATTATAAAGAGTAGTAAATGTCATAGCCTATACAATAGACAGTAGCAAAGGCAAAAACAGATGTGGTTCCTCTTTTATAAATTGAAAAAGCGGTAAGGATTTTCTCTCTATGATAAATTCAGAACAGTGCAGTTTTTCGCCTGAGGCGTGTACATTATGCGTATAAATACACAGGTTCAAGGTAATCTCAATTAAACTCGGTGTACTGAGCCGACATCTTGTTAGCACATTCGGCAAATAGAACTTTTTCCTTGCTGCCTCTCCTCTTGATGTGTTTGTACTATGATGGTCTTTGGCCCAGATATGATGTTTCAAGTTCAAACCGGCTAACATTAAAACTTAACAGACAATCTTAATTGCAAAACTTAATATTCAAGAAAGTAGTTTTTGTAGGAAATACGTATTTACATGACTGTATTTATACTCGTAAGCATTTTATTTTAGTCGTGTAAATTGTACATGCTCTTACTATGTAAAACTTTTCCATTATTCAGATAAGAGTTGTGTATTCGAAAACACATTTTTTCTAACAAATAAAGTTCTCTTTGTCTGTGACGCGTTTAGATTGTGGCCCATACTATTATCCGTATTGACACATGAGCATGGATTGAATCGAAATGCTTTACAGAAAAAAATAGTTTTGTCGGTGAAATTTGGTGCTCAAAACACAATTCAATCCTGAAAATTATTTTTGTATTTCGTTTTTGGAAAAAGTAAATGAAACCACCAAATTTCGGATGCTGCAGCAACAAAATCAGTTTTTTGGAAAGTGTGATATTTTTATATACGTATCCCAAATATTCTCAGGACAAGTCTAATTTCATTTTTTTTCATTATTACGCGTATTAATATAGGCCACAAAGCATGACACGTGATGATTTTGTTATGCACGAAATATTTAAACAAATAATGCGTAAATATATAGGTTACATGAATTTCTCTTTTTAAGTAAAAAACCAAATTTATTTTTATGAATGCACAGACTGAAAACTAATAATCTATCTCTCGTTTGTTATTATCAATTTGGTCAGGTACTTTTAAATACTTTTGAGGCGCATCTATCCCCTAAATAAAAAAAATTACTCAAAAAACAAAAAAAACGGAAGTAGGATTTGTGGAGACAATTTTTAGTTTTTTCTAATTGTTACACCTCCAATGCACTCATTTCAAAAATTTAGCAGAATTATTCACCTCTTGCCTACATAGCCTTCAAAAAATTTCACAAAAAACAATAGACAAACCAATATATAGACTAACCGATAGACTTACGGAAATGACATGAATTTTTGTGCTGTACGCCAGCGAAACGTATTATCTTGAATTTGAAGACTTGCAATCACAATACGTCCCTCGCCTATGACGTGGAAAGTGGAAAAAAATTTGCTGGCTGCAAAAAATTCGAAATTATGAGACAAAGTCAATGTTCCTTTATATGATTTAAAATATCAAATTCTATTGTTTGCATTATCAAACTTGCTGACGTTTTGAGGATGGTTAGAAACATCTCAAAATCGTATTGTAAGCTAAGTCACACGGGCCACTTTTTTCGCATTATATTAATGGTTTTGGTCTAAACTTTCTTCTACCATTAAGCCAGTTTCTGCGTGTGCTTTTCAATTTAAAGGCCCAGTACACAATCGGCCATGATGGGCCACTGCAGGCTATTGCCATTGTGTACAGCGAGGAATGGCGCATGATGGCGGACAGTTGGCTGTGGTTAATGGTTTGTGGTGCGCAATGGCGATGTTGTCGGTTTTTTTTGTTACCCTTTAAAGGGTATCGTGGCGTAGCCTGTCTGGTAGTGTTCACACAGTCGGCCATTGTTCAGTTCGTTACCATCCGACGGGGTAGTGCATACGTCCATCTTGAGTACTCCACCAGGCAGCAATGAGTCTGCACCTTTCAAGCTGACGGGCAATGAAGGCGAATTGCCCAACATGGCCTATTCTATACTGGGGCCTTAAAGCACTAGTTCTATATTTCATGAACTGAAGCACACTTCCGCTCGTTCGTTCCTAAGGCGGGCGTTCAGAATTCGGTACGATTTCCAGGAGATGTCTTTCCTAGTTAATTGAGAGCTAATCTGCTCAAAACTCCATTCATCAAGATCCATCTTCTTCATAGCAGCTACGATACATTGGTCCTGAAGACTTTACCTTCGTAGGACGAATACACCACGTGTGATTTTTGGTAATTATTGATGTTATTTTGTATGCATTAAAATAAAAAAAGGTAAGATTATAACAAATTATAAATTATTTAGAGCTTATAAATTTCAAAAATTTTGGAGTTTTCCAATATTTCCGAATATTTTTAAAATTCCAAGTGAATCTCCAATTTTAAAATCAGATCATAATCTGCAATAAACTCATACCACTGCACGTGAATTACAGAATGAAACTACTTGTTCAAGAGATCTTCCTTTGTTATTTTTGACCACTTTTGAGCTAAAATGTAGTAATGCAGAGTAGCTACTAAAAAACAATTGGAAAAAATAAGCTCCCCTCAGAAATCGAACATATATAACGTTTATAATTTGGATATCTCCTGAAATTTGAAGTCCACATCTATTGGAAATAAATCTATAATTTCTACATTTTGTAGGCAAACGTGTGAACAATGATCTATGACTGATAAGTACGGTAGATAATCGAGATCCAAGGTTTGTTAAATCTCTTATTAATACCAAAAAGACATGAGATTTCCGCTCCTGCCTATTAGACTGGGAAGTAAAAACATATTTTACATAACAGCGATTCCATATAGCTTATCGTCTGAATACTATGAACACACAAGTTCCACACAATGCGGTTTCAAAAATCAATCAGTGTTACGTGTTCCATACATTATCCTAGGGAGAAATCAAGCGATAACAGACACGCGATCATTATACAATCATTGCTGTTGATTCTTTGTCAAACAGAAACACAACCTGTATGAAGAGCGTGGAAAATCCCACCTTGAAATTATGCCACGCATTAGGAAACGTAAGAGCAATAAAGTATTTAGGTTTTCTGAAAATTATGAATTGTTCAAAGTTAGTTTGGGAGTGCAGGCGAAACAGTTTTTTCAACATTCCACTCTTCATGGAGTGCAGTACATTGCTGAGACCGAAAGGAATTTTTTTGAAAGGTAATTTCTACTAATAGAGTAACACAGCTGTGAAATTTATATGAATATAAACAAAGAAGTCAATTTTGAATTGAAATATTTTTCTTATCTTTTTCTGTACTGACCGTTAATTAATACAACAACTAGTGAACCTTGCTAACGTTTCGGCCGCCTTGGAAGACTTTAACACAGTACCTACTGAAAATGACAAAAATAAGTTTTTGAAAGTTATGACATTGACATTAGTAGGTTGATTTGATCAAGATCATATGCCAAACACCATTATTGAATGTATAAGAAGAGCGGGAAGATTCCTATCCTAGAATTATGCCACGCATTAAGAAATGAAGTCTTTAGGTTTATTGAAAATTAGTTTGGGAGTGCAGGCGAAACAGTTTTTTCAAATATTTTACCCTTCATGGAGAGTGCAGTAGATAGCTGAGACGAAAAGAATGTGAAGAAGGTGTGAGGGTGTAAGTATTACCAATAGTAAAACGCAGTGATCAAATTGTGATGTTACGCAAAGTAGCTATTTTTTATTGAAAGACTTTTTTACCTTTACTTGCACTGACCGTTTCGGCTGCTGCTAAAGCCTCTTAAAAAAGTACTGATAATGGACAAATAAATGCAGTTTGAAATTTGTAGACAACCTGGATGTTCCAAAAGTAGTGTTTCGGAATACCATTGTCTATATTATTTTGAGTATCACGACGTATTGATTTATTCAGTTTACCTGAAGACGATCGAAGATAATAAGACAATTTAAACGTCGTGACACTCAAAATCATATAGATTATGGAAGTCCGAAACCCAACAAATATGACCAAATTCAAACCAAAGTGGTTCG
Source organism: Bruchidius siliquastri (assembly GCA_949316355.1). NCBI lineage: Eukaryota > Metazoa > Arthropoda > Insecta > Coleoptera > Chrysomelidae > Bruchidius > Bruchidius siliquastri. The sequence goes on along the minus strand of OX438534.1, from coordinate 12,610,263 downwards.
AGATATCGGAAAATCCATTACAATGTGACTGGAAGAAAACTAGCCAAATATTTAAGTCAGTTACGAGAGAAAATCAAAATATTCCATCTAGTTCATTCAATAATTTCCTGCGACTGCATTAAATGATGTGGAGGAGGTTGCGACTGCAGAAAATTAGCAATGAAATGTTCCGCTAACTGGAATGTGTGGTAGGTGAGAATTGGAAATAATATTGATTCATAGAATCCTCGATGATGCAAAAGACGAAAAATTAATTACTTGAGTATAAGAATCTCGAACAGAGGAAAGCAGAAATGGGGACACAAAATGAAGAAAATAGAAAAGAGTAGTGTTATAAGATAAAAGAGTTAATAAAAAAATGTATTGAGTTGCATTCAAAATAGCCTTGCAATAAAAAATAAGTTGTTTAATTTAATTAATGCAATTTTAGTCAAAGATACGCGTCTATAATGATAAATTCTTGGCCGCGAAGCAACTTGCTACTTTACGGTTGTATCGATTAATCCTAGATAATCTACTTTTTTTTAAAGATTATGTTATCCTCAAAGTCAAAAGTGATCCGGTGCTCATTTCACTTCATCGTACTTGAAACAGGAATATTTTTTCCAGTGTTTATTCATGATCACCCACAAAAGAAGTTGGAAAATCCAACGTGCTTTGATAGATTATCGCGCTCAAAAAGTTACATCTTCAAAAGAGCGACCAAATTTTGGAGTTTTATGAAAAACAATCTATTCCCATCCCATACAAAAAACATAAACATAAATATAGGTAAAAACATCACTTCAAAATAATTTCATCGTATTATGAGAGCATATAATACAATATAAACACAAAATGCTCCCATAAAAAACCAGTAGCAAAACATTAATTGCAGATAAAACATATTAATAAAATGGAAACTGAAAACATTATTGATATTAGCAGTGAAGTGTATTGAGAACTTTCATATAGAATCGCTGCTAGTAAGGATTCAATGTTCAATTGACCAGTTATTAACTGTTCACTAAAATTTAATCATAAAATGGTTCTTTTACACTCTGCAACGAGTACTTTAAGGAGGGTCATTTTTGTTTTTTATTATAGATTTATGTGGTTCACCTGTGTTACGGTGGGCACTATAGCTACGATTGTGGTCATCATGAACCTTTGGGAAAAATTCCAGACAAATCCAACAATCACTGGCCTTGATACCGATTTCCATAACTGGAATGTACCCTTTCCTGCTATTACCTTATGTCAACAAATACCTACTGATACTGATAAGATACGTAAATATCTGGAAATGATGTACGACAGGTAAGAGACTTGAACATGTCTTGTGAAATAATGCAACCTTTTGTAGACCTTTCTTATTTTTTTGCTGGAAACAATTTGATTTAAATATGTTGTAATCCCTTGTTCTTCAATTCCATATTTTTTCATCAATTGTTTGTCCCAAGAGGTTTAAAATGTTGTTCCATTCAGTATTGCAAGACTTTGGACCACCGAAAATGCTCGTAGACCGAAAAACTATATAATAAAGTCTTGCTTCTTTTATAAACATCTACAAATATCTTTAATAAATATTTCCATTAAATATCTCTATCAAATATTCACGATTTTTTTTGATATTTTGTATTAAAAGTTTGGTATTCATTATTTTCTATCATTTTACTTTCCCCATTTCACCCGAAGAACCAAGGGAACAATTGTGATCGCGAGAATAATCGATTCTGAGGTCTGCAGTTTTTTATATAATTTTGATAAAATATGAGTAGGGTTGTGATTTCAGTACGTACATAGGTTCAGCTGTGTTTTTTGTAAATATGTACTGCGGATTATTAAGCCGTAAACCAAAAACTATTTATTACATTTACATTCAATTTTTATGTAGGTATCTATAGTTTGTCGAGTTTTTAATCATTTTTGGTCTTAGTTAAATAACTTTTTAGGGTTTTAAAAAATGTGTAAGGCATCAAACACCAAATATCATTTTATAACCCCTCTCCGATTTCCGGCTAAGGTTAGCAGTAGTGCATAAGAAAAAGGGCGTGGGCTTTAGCTATTGATCATGAATGGAGGAGAAATGCTAATAATATAAATGTTTTCAATCACAAATCTATTAAAATGAGATGCAACGAGTTGTTGAGTTTAAAAATGACATGTTATAAAAAAACTAAAAGTAACATCACAATGGATTAAGTCAGCTTATCTCAGCTTAGGTGTTGAAGATGGACCAGTGATACGGCTGTCTTGAATACAGAGGTGATCCTTAAAGTGAAATCATCATGTGATGGGGGTGATTTCCAGCATTAGGGTTATTCCCAGGGTTGGAATTATGGAGGTGACCCTCGCGTTACATTATTCTTTATATAAGGGTTTCTCAACTTTTTCCAGTCCAAGAACCTCTGAACAATCAACGACAATTTCAAGAACCCCCTTTATAAGAAACACTAATGAAATTCGTTCCATTCACTTTAGTACCTACTACTTTTGGTGGCTTTCGTTAATTATTGCTTAATGGTCCATAGATAAGACTGCAAACTCACATACCCATACTCACGGACAACAGGTCAAGAAATGCTGTTTTAGATGTAGATTATCTACAAACGACCTTAAAGCATAATTTTTGGTTTAAACAGATGTTCTTCATGGCGGATATGTCTGAACTGCATTCTATTTACATCTTGACATTTTAAATTGTCAATGTAGTATGCCTTATTAAAAGCAAAAACATAAGAAAAACTGGACTAGCAAGAAACCAAAAAGCAATATATCAATTTTCGAAAATCTCCCATGCTATGTAGATATCGGTTGGTGATGATTACAACAACAATAATTATTAAATAATATATAATTTGCACAAATCAGATTATAGCAAGAATCTCAAAAATCGCACAGTAAATATTATTATAATATCCATTCTAAACATAGATTGAAATTTTTTGTAATGTTTCATAATTTTTCAACAGAGATAACAGACAATGCATGGCGATATGAACATGAAAAAAGGGTCAAAGTTTGAAGTGGGAAACTATTGTGGGAATTGGCCATAAAAATAAAGACAACGTATAAAAATGCCAAAAAAGCAAACGGACATGTCACAGATCAAGAGGTGATGAATAGAGTGCCCTTTTTTTGATAACGGTTAACGCGTTACAAGTTTTGAAAAAGAACAAACATTTTGACTGTCAAACATTGCTTTAAAATTCTACCTGTTCATCGGTTTGCAATCAGTTGCTATTTTTGTCACAGGTCAGTCGACTGTTTTTCCGATTTTGAGGGTTCCTAGCAGGAGGATTAGCGATGATTATCTATCATTGTTGAATAACTATAGCGTTCGTCGTTTCTATGGATCTACTATGTACTTTGGTTTGCCTACACTTTTATATAGTCACCTATAGTTTCACTAGTTTTATATATGCCTAGTGATCTGAAGCAGCATCGACTGACAGCACTTAAACACCAATGTCTTATATATATATATATATATATATATATATATATATATATATATATATACAAAATATTTTCTCTTATGGCCACTAAGCTGCAATAATGAGGGTTTAGATTAAGAATACCCAGCATTGCTTCAACCTCAATCCGGGCGCCTGTAGCCCATCCAGTCTAGTCAAGTCACCCACTTCCTCATTGTCCGACATTCTACTGTGTATCGAGGTTTATTAATAGGGTTCTCAAGATACTCAATACAATTTTTACACTCGTCTTTTAAAAGTGGCAAAATACTCATCTCCATGATCTCTGCTGGTGCCAAATCCAAAGCTAGATGAGATATCACTGATAAATTTTGGCACTAAATAACTGATTATTTGAGTCGTCAACATATTTCAGACTTTATTATCCAATATTTTGAGGTTGCTTCCTTTTTAGAAATGAAACTTCACAAGAAGAAATCCAAATGTACATGGATATTACTGAAACAACGCTACCAACTCTTCCAGAGTTCTTCGAAAAGTATCGCAAAAGGGAATATAGAATCCCAGGTGATATCAATATGAAGAATCTACTCTATAATGTAGGTAAAAGGATTGTCGATAATGTCATTTAGAGGAGGTTTTACATTCAATTCTAGACTGGAATCATTCACAATATTTATCTCTAACTGGCGCGATCCCCAATGGAATCTTCACGAAGTTAAAGGTTATAACAGCTTGTACTCAGTTTAGTAGCGATGATATGAAATCATTCTGTTAACAAAGGTGAACTGATTTAAAAGGACATATTTTATTCATCGGAAGCACTTTTACGATGGACCGTTATCTTCGACATCGTTCACGTCAGATGCTAACGACTGATGCAATATGATTCTATTTCGAAGCGTGTAAGGTATTGGTGGTTTACAAACTATGTTATGTCTCACATAACCTTTTGAAAAAGCAACTAATATGTCATATCATATATTAATCTATAACCCCACTTCCCCCAATTTTCCTAAGAAAACTGGCTAAAGAGTGCTAACTAGTCATCAGTAGCTCAGAGAGAGAAACGAGACTTGTCAGGGTGTGAGTCACTAGGCATGAGGTGGAATGATTGGGAAAGAAAACATACAAAATCTAAATGTAAAGAATTTATTAAAAAAAAAGAACAAAATGTCTCTGTTTGTGCTATATATAAGCATTACACAAAGAAAACTTGGCTTGGGCTGGGGACATTTTGAGTTCCCCAGGTTCCCATGGCGTTGTTGGTCACCCCCTGCAGAGCAGCATTGCTCACTCCCACGAAGAAGGGCTGCAAAGCAGGTTAGCGCCGAAAAAAGGTTCCATTAAGGATATCGGTAAAAAAACTGAAGGAGAAGAACGGTGCAGAAGAAAAAAAATCCTCTAGAAGGGGTGTTCTTCTTGGAGACAAGGAAGACCAGCGTTATTACGTGTTCTTTGTCTAAAATGCTTCTGATGTCTTGAGGCGATTACAAAGAATAGTTTATTGCACATATTGGCATCAGAAACATTTTGTCACACACACACACAGTGTATAGCCAAAGATGCAATGAATTCAAACATAAGAAAAAAATAAAGTTAAGATCTTACATAGCTATGAGTACAGGAAAATAATATGTGAGTGCTCATGTTTAAAATGATAATATAATCCCTCAACCACAATATCCCTGTGAAGCATAAATTTTCAAATAATACAAATAATGATTGTGGACTGGGTACACCTCATTTATGGAATTACAGGACACATGGTGTTAAGTCAAGAAAAATAATGATTTTGTATGTCATTGGTGGTGCTTGGCATGAAAATTATGCGCCTCCTATCCGAAAAGATTTTCAGTCGTCAGCTTTTGTCTGACTGTGGATTTATGAAAAGTGATAATTGCTGCTCCATAGTAGATTAAGCACCCACTTAGTCTATAATTGTAATTATTTTTTTTCAGATAACATTCAACTGTACTGAAATGTTTAGCAGTTGTACTTTCAAGTCTCGTCAGCAGGATTGCTGTGAGATGTTGGTACCTACGTTTACCGAATACGGTATTTGTTTTGTTTTCAATTCGCAACACCACCTCAAAAAGATTTTGGAGTAAGTGCATAGGGCCTTTGAGACTTAATGCAGAAAACTGCAACAGGAGCTATGTGAAGTGACTTGACCTAGCAAATTATTATAGCAATATATTAACTAACCTGATCCAATCAGTTACTGAAATCGTCATTTTAATTCAATTCAACTTCTCACAGTTAATTCCATTGGTTTCATTGATAGGGGTAAGGCCTGTTTAAATTTGCAGGTGATATAACTGACAAGATGTCTTTGTTCAATTGATAACAAACAATTTTGTAAATATTTTCATATCTTCAAAGATTCTTTTGAAAAATTGGACTTTCCTGAGAATCCTTTCAGAATTTCTATCGAGCATCAGTCTGGTGAAAATAATTGAAAAAAATCAACGATTAATGCGATGCTGCAAGAGTGTGGCTGATGAGTTGGTTCTAAATAGTAATAAGTGCTTCGAATTTATGATATATGAGTAAGAACGATGAAACAAAGATGTGTGATATCTTGTCATAGATAAAACATTGTAAATCTCAAGTTTCGTTTATAAATAGCTTCCTTAAAGATAAGTTTTCAATACAGATTATTGAAGAAGTAGTTACCTCCATTCTCATAATGGCTATGTTTTCTAAAATCACATATCAAGTGATTTCAGGACTCTAATTTTTCTTGCAATAAAACAGGTTGAGTTTGAAATAACGAGTTTCATTTATCAACATTACTTTTGGTTTCTGTTTTCTGCACTAACCTCCAAATAGCTTGGAAAATGAGCTGTAGCTTCAACAATTACTTTATTCTGAAAACAATGACACAGTGTCATATATACGTTTGATTATGTTTTTTTAAGCATTGAATACCCAGAGGTTGAAATCCAAAATATCCAGGAAACAGATCCCGACTGGGCTGTCAGATTTGTGGTTAGAAACACGGACACTCCGTTTTGGGTACGATACATGAAATACATTAAAACAGATTAAGTACAGTAGTACAATAAGTTTAGGATAAGCAGGATCTGTAACATAAAAGGAGTTTGAGATCTTTAAAAGAAATGTCAGTTAAAGGACCACGCACACGACATATCGGATGGTAAATACTGGAAGAAAATTCTTACAATTTGTAAAATTTTTATCATTGACTGAAAGTTCTCATCAATCAATTAAAGATCTGAATAGTCAGTTTATGACCTCACAAAAGGGCCGAACAACAAAATGATTAATGATTGAGCCTATAAATGCGAGGTTGTACGAATATATTTAAGCAAAAGGTGTTATGTGAATACAGAAATCTCATTTCGCTCTTGGTTTTTGTACACTTCTTAATACTAAATTTATCAAAATTTTTTGGAGGAGTCAAAAATTGGGGTGGAGAGTGGGTCCGTTCACTTTTGTAAAATGCTACCAATCAACTATCATTGATAATTTTGCGCTCTCAATAGAACTCCGATAAACAAAAATCACAGGCACATCAAGAACAATCACTTTTTCACTGTTTTTGATTATTTATGAGGTGATCGCGCTCTAAGGTGGCCATTCAATTTACCCGGTACGCACAATCTTATAAATTGCGTGCGTAGTTCTTTGAAGTTCCACATTTTACAACTTAATAAAATATTTTGATATTAACTATTTAATTTGCAGTCTAGAAATCTGGATAATTTTTCCGACCCGATGCGAAAGAAATTAAGACAAATAATTATATTGCAACATTTTTACACTAGATTATGTTTTTTATCCGACATTTACTCTTCCTCCTACCACCCTCGTAGTGATTTTCATAATGGGTGCTATAGTCATTATTAAATAAATCTCTATCCCCACTTCAGCAGTAGAATTGAAGTTATAATTCCAAATAATCAAAAAAGCTAGTATCTTCAAACAATTAGTTGTATTTTTTACGAAGTTGCTGTTTCATTTCAGATTTATATTACGAGTTCAGATGAACTGGCCACTACTGATATTCAACCACACCATGTATGGGACTTCAGGGTTGAAGAAGTGATGTTTTCTGTTAAAGAGACCTACACTACAGCAGATACTGCGCAACTTAGTATGAAACAAAGACGATGTGCTTTTGATGATGATATCAAACTATCGGTAGGTACTTGAATAGAGAAGGTTGTAGTATTGCATGCCGAACTTTAATTTGTCAAGGGAAAAAGTAGCATCTTGTAAATGCCATCACAATTAGCTAGAACTAGATATGTGTAAGTCATGTATTTATAGGATTCCGTATCTTTTCTGAAATGATGTTCACATAGGCCAAACATAGAGAGCAAATTTGACATCAGCAATACACTTAAGGGTACTACATAATTTCAATTAAATGCAAGAATTAAACACGACATGAGAATCAGAGAATCATGATTATAATGTAGTAAATAAGCAAATAACAAACACATTTTTTCACCTGAAAATGATTGAAGATGGTAAATCAATCGAAACCTTATGACACTCACACATACAGACGATGGAAGGACGAAAGGCAACTTTTGAGATCGATCGTTTGAATTCAACATTATTCACTACGTACGTACAAATGCAAATAAATAAAAACAAAGTAAAAAAGGAAGTAAAAAATGAACACAAAAGGCTTGTACTCCATTATGTAAAAATTCGCGGGAACCTCTTCAGTATCAGAGTCTTGTATTCCACAGATCGCTGAAGTTACGCTTGGAATTTGGGAAAGATATAAAATGAAGTTTGTGATTTTATTCAAAATTGAAAACATCTGGTATCGGTATTTTGACGTGATTCTATTTGCGGGGTTGTATTTATCAAAGGTCCCTTCATATGAAATATGATTCTTATCAATAAAAAGTAAGTCATAAAAAACTCAACATGTAGGCATTTACATGTTTTTTCATACTAGTGGCAATTTGTAAGTCATCTTTCTCCTTCTATGCTATCAGGAGTAGTTTTTAATCATCTTTCGTTCAGAAAATACTTTTCGGTTAGTGTGTTAGCCTAGTTTCTCAGGGAGCACCTTTTTCTATCGCACTCAAGAACTACCGGTTCATATGCCACTAGAAATACTTTTTAGATTTTCCAGTGTTTATAGTTTGACGATGTGGAAAATAACATGTTCCCCCAGTCTCATAGTGTTTCTGTAACAATGGTCATATTTTTCCAAATTAATTAAAGAGGCTCAAAAGTGGCACAACACCTGTTTTTATTTTATTCACCATGAGTTACCCAGAAAATGACCTAAAACAATATTTTTGTATATAACATATCCTATACGGTAAAGCAATTATAGAATTGCTGAGTAAGTTTATTCTGACCTTTTCAGGGATAAGTTGTGCGTGACCGATCCTCCATCCAGTAGGAAATATGACTCGCTAGTATGATGATGATTTTAAAAAGTTTAGAAACGACTCGTTTAAGCTCTGCGGCGCACCGTTTCGGGACAATTGCTCGTATTTGCTTTGGCTTTCCTTGAGCTCAAATTTTAAACAACGCATCCAGTGTTGGAACTTAACTTCTGAAATTTTCTAGCTCACGCTAATAGCTGAGGCTTATAGTAGAATAAGCAGCGAAAACCTATCTCATAGTATAATCGACAAAGCGTACTGGTACAGATTATCAGATGTGTCTTCAAATCCTGTAGACAACCGATTTTCCTGAATATTGAAACTATGAATTTGCATTCTTCATTCACTTTCTTCTTAAATGCGTGAGAGGTCAATACAGTGAATTTTGTGTTTCAGGGCTATACTGATTACTCTTACACCTTGTGCACCAGACAGTGTAGAATGCACAATGCTTTGAGACTTTGCAATTGTATTCCTTACTTTTTTCCGTCGCGCCAAAAGCCATGTAATCTCAAGGGTTTGATTTGCATTTCGGAGAAGTTGGAGGAGGTTCAAAATCTGGACCACTGCTCCTGTTACTTAGGATGTTCAAATACAGTTTATGAGGTCGAGAAGCTGGATGCCTTAGGGTACGTGTTTTTTCTAATACATTTTTTTATTATACCTTATTCCACTTAATTACTGTAGCGTTCATACGTCTTAACATAAAGTCGTCTTGAGAAGTACTAACCTGATTTCTGGAGTATTCATGAAAATATTAAATATTCCATAATTAAAAAAATTAACAAATTTGTTTATGTTTTCAACATGTCTATAGTTTTTAGAACTCCATCAAGTAGATAAACAGCTCTAAAATAGTTCTAAAACAAAATCCGCAAAGTTTTAATGAACTGATACCACTGCACGTAAAATATATAGTTGACCTACTGACCCCATCTTTCGAGAGGATAAATAGCATTTATAGTCGTTGTTTAAGGTCTTTCGATTCTTATTAAATTTAAATGCAGTAGAATGTAGTATTAAAAGCTAAAATACCCGAAAACGGTGTACATATTGAAAAAAAGATAAAGTAACAATTATCATATTTATTAAGATACTGCTCATTTACTACAGTGCAGTCAGGGTTTCGCATTTTTGGATCTCTTATGTTTTAATGAAAATCTAAATCATTTTACATTTACAAACATGAAGCCCACTTAGTGAATATTTAAATTTTTAGAACTGGGCGTGAAGATATTTGGAGGAGAACGTTGACCTGCAAGTTTGTTTCTTGGCCCATGGTGAAATATAAGAGAGAAGTACTTTTCGGATGGGTGGATTTATTAGGTAATTTGACTTTGATCTGAAACATGGTTCCACCATTACCGTTCTAAATTTTTGATTATATTAAAACGTGTATATAGTGAAAGGGACAGATCACACTACTTTTTATTCACGATAAATAAATTATCGTCAAGTATGTTGAAGCTGTACTTCTCATGAAATGGTATCACTTAGGCCATACAGATTTTGATCTAATTTCGGTACTGTTTATATTTTGATATTGAATTAATAATACGTTGAAAAACATTTATTGTGGATGAGTAGTCGGATGATAAATCATCCGTAACAGTGTAAAAGTGAAAAGGATGTATCTTTTAATCTCTCTTCTCTAATCTTGATTGTCTTACACATTCAAAAGTTATAAACATTTTTGTATACCAAAATGTCCATAATTTTCAAAACCTGCATCGAGTTTATAGACAGAAATACAGATGCTGTGATTTTTTAAGAGCACTTTAGTGAATGTTTATGATTATCTTCCGTTAAATGTAGTACTAGCTGCTGAAATGGAAGCCGAACAAATTACAGTAGTACGCCGTGTAACTTGTCAAAAACATTGAATGTCGAAATTTGTTTAAAACATTCAAACAGGATCGAAAATTCTCTATCTTTACAAGTCGATGTATCGTAGAAGCTTGAGTCTACAGCTATTGCAAATGAATAATCTATAAAAAGTGTTCAGATAATAGAATGTATTTCAAAAACTTGTAAAAATGTATATTTCCAGCCGCAAAAATATTTATATTTCCACCTCCCTGCGACCCCAGCTACACTACTTTTGATCCACAAAAGTAGATGAAAAATAATAAGGGCATCGGAAAAATAACCAAAAATTTAGTTTGATCGATAATAGAACGTCTTTTAACAACGTCAAAAAATGTATTTCAACTATTCTTTTGACAATGATGTTTATAAAAAGGTTATTCATTTCAGATTTGTGTCTTCAAAAATTATTATTACTGCGAAATGAAGCACTTTCAGTTTAATTATTTTGATCAAGAATGGGGAATCTGACGCTAAAAACGCAACAGATAACTTTTATGTAGAAGAGACCGGGCTATAAAAATGAAATATCTGCATGGGAAAATTTCAGTGGCGTACCTCTTTTTTTATAATGTGTAACGCAAATCTCGTTCCAACACCTCTGGTAGGAATTTGACAAAATGACGCTTAGGACATAGCTTTATATGAGTTTTTTCCCTAAAATGCAATCAATAATCACTCCCTTAAATATCAGCATGTCTTTAGGGAACATCCTGTATAGAAATTTGTAGCTATCAGTATTTATAGTGTTTGAATGTATTTTTAAACTGTTTCAGTATCGTTCGGGGGCATTGCAGGACTCTTTTTGGGATTCAGTCTCTTGTCAGGCGTAGAAATCGTTTACTACTTTACAATAAGAGCCTTTTTCATGCTACTTATGGAAAAAGATGAGCTGAGGAGGATAAAGAAAGAAGAAAGCATGAAACCAGTTCCTCCCTACGACCTGAGCTTAATACCATACTTCATATCGAAACCTCTGCCTGGATATGGAATTGATCAGGTTTTAAAAAACTACAAAAAATCTGAAGAACTGGGAAAGGTGAGTACTCATTTAGATTAGACTAGATTATATTATACAGGCAAAAACACAGCTAATTGTGGATAGGGTTTCACCAATCAATTTGCTTATGAAGGAGAGATCTTAGGAATCCGAAAAGTGGTAATCTGAGTATTTATTCAACGGCAGTGAAGGTGTGCGACCAGCAGATTTTCAACGTTTATAGCTATCGACTGATTAACGTTTTTCAGCTAAGAGGCTGCTTAGCACAGGTCTGTATGGTTATCGTCTCTGGCTATAAAATCGTTGCTTTATTTCTAGAACAGATCGATTTCTCGGATTTTGGCATGGTCCTATCGATTTAGACTTCTGCTGTTCTTAATATCTTGCTATATTGTTTCATGATTTGATAATTTTTATCAATCCTTTACAATAATTGGGAATGTTTCATCCTGGCACATTTAAAAAATTGAACCATCCCTATTCATTTGTTTTAGCTTGCTGAGTATTATTTAAGTGTTCCACTGTTCCTTATTTTTAATGTTCCGATGGATGAGTCATAAACAAAAACGGCTGTAAAATTTCATCCTATCCGAAAATACCTTGGTTTAGAAATTGCTGTTTTTTATGAATTTATTATATAGGGGTTTTGTAGCTATTATCGTTCTGAACTTATCAATAATCTGAATGTTTTCGTCAGATACTGAAAAACGGTGTATTATATATCACAAATTTCTTTCAGCAAATGGTCCTAGGTCGAAGGCGACTGAAACCACCTTCAGATGTAATGATTCCGCCTTTTGGCATAGAATTCTTGAATTGAATATTTACATTAGGATACATTTTTGCACATATTTATTCAAGAATTTGTGTGTGTTGTTTAGAATTGGTGTGCTGTTAAATAAAAAAATATGTTTAAATGTTTTGTTTATAACATCTCCTTCAGGTTTTATTTTATAACTTTTATATGTGTATATATTTTCATGCCTTAAAATACTATATTCCTTCAACTATTTGATTATTTTATTACATTTTATAATTTAATATATTTTAAGAGCAAGTTAGTGTATAGAAATAGAAGATTTTGAGAAATGGTGGAGATTGTAGATTCTCTTACTTGGTGAAACTCTTCCATCACTAGCTTAAGGAATAAAATATCTTAAAATCTGAAATACCTTAAGAAATAAAATAGTTTATCACATGAAATATCTTAAGGACATTTTGACGGCGATGATTAAGGTTTTCTAGTGGTTTCTCTTAACAATAGTTTAAATGCAGTCGCTAAAAAAATATTCCCCCTAAGACAGACAAAAAAATGAAAAATTAATTTAATAGAAAAATAGCTAGACTGGATAGACAATATGCTAGATCTGAGAGCTCTAGTTTTGTCTCCATGATAGGACTAGTTAGTTTTGCCAAGTAATCTGGGTAGCCTTGTTAGCAGTCAAATCTGACAGTCCGACGATTATGTAAATAAAAATCGGAACGCGTCACTGAAAGAGTTTTATTTGTCAAACTGTGTGATAATCACATACATTTTTATCTATATTTGAGAAATGTAATATAACGAAATTTTGACAGCGATTGGTGACGTTTTTTACGGTTCTGTCTTAAACCTAGTATACATACTATCGTCAAAGAACTATATTCCCTTAACACACAGACAACATAAAAGAATAATGGCTTGGCAGGATTTTCCGCAAAAAATGGTGGGTTCTATCAAATTAAAATTTATTAACTCAAAGCCAGAATCTCTAGGAGGTAAGAAATGCCTTTGTAACTGCCTATTCCCGGATATAAGCTAACTTGAATGGCTTGTAGTATGGGTGCTGACCAAATTTTGTGTGGGTGAGCGCCAAGTGTCCGCCGCAGGCCTTGCGCCATAGCTGAACATTTTTTAATGCCAAGCTTAAATTTTTGTAGTAAAAAAAATGAATCGAAAATTTTTATGCTGGGCTACGGAGCACTCACATAGTCATCGCCAGCCAGTTATCGGATAGCATCCAGGGTTGTTAAAAAACAATTTTATTAGAGTGAATAAAACAAGCAGTTTAAAAAAACTGTGTCGTTTGTTTAAAACGTGGATATAACATCTAAATATTAAAACGGGTTTAAAAAAAATTATCGCGTTTTAAACACGTTTTAAACAGATTTCGCAGGTAATTCTACCGAGATGTAGACGGAGCGTTAAGTTCCAATGGCTCTCACTTGTCACCAACAGCTGATCATCCGGTAAGTTTTTAATCCAAATGAATGTTTGTTTATTTATGGTGACCACATGTCCGGATAAAGCCGAACATGTCTTGCTTTTTTGCTTAAATCAAAACTTCAGGCGTCCTGCTTTTTAACAGTTCACTCAATATAACATATGTAAATCACCAAAAAAGGCATGGCATGAAAAAGGCGTTGCATGGAATCAATAAAAAGCCTCATAATATCGAAATTTACTATTGAAATGTCCTGCGTGGAGTTTTATGATTATTTGACGGACAATCCTAACATTTAAAAACAAATGGGTTCTTTCGATAAATATAATAAGCAATTCATAGGTAATCAAAGTAGTAATCGTCTAATTTCAGTAATGTTATCTTAGTTTGGTTAAGATTAATTTAATATTTTTTATGTGCAATACTCTTATTGTATGTAATGCAGAATTTGTTTAAAATGATAGTAACTTTTTTAAATTATCTGTCAGGATTTTTTTTTTAATTTTTAGCTGCATCAACCTACTGGTTATTAGCAGCGGAGTTGGTATATCATAATTTGTTTATAAAACCAGACATTGCTAGGAAACTAATCAGATTTTTGATATCACATTGTGAACCTAAAATTGCTGGTATAGTGTTCGCGATATGACAATGGATTCGTTAGATCTCTAACATAGGATACTCCACAAGTATATGGTTCACTGTTAGAACTTTATTGCACATTTCACAAACAGTTGCTGGTTTTTGAGCTAGAAGATGTTCGTGAGTGGCTTTTGTGTGTCCCAGGCGAAGGCGAGTGATGATACCTTGGTTTCTTCTGCTATTGGAGTAGGTGTGCCATGGTCCGAGTTCTCGTTTGAGTTGGAGTAGTTTTGATGTTTTCCTTTGCCAGGTATTGTTCCAGTTGTCTAGTAATTTTTGCTTTACAAATGCGTTTACATCTGCCGCAGGAATTTCTACGGTTTCTTGAGTTTGCAGGGTTGTTGCTTCTTTTGCGTAACAGTTTGCTCGATCATTGCCGGGTATGCCAATATGGGAGGGGACCCACAAAAAGATGATATTTTTGTGTGTCACCATCCGATGTATTGCTGCCTTGATCGCGTTTGCCAACGGGTTTCTTATGTAAAGCGATGTCAGAGATGTGAGCGCGTTGAGAGAATCCGATATGAGTATCCAGTTTTAATTTGGATGGTATTTAATATACTTCAATGCTTCCAATATAGCATAAAGTTCCCCTGTGAGTATAGTGGCAGATTTGGGTAGCTTATATTTTATGATGGTGTCTGGTCAAACTGAATGACTGCTGACCCTACACAGGCATTCAGTTTGGATGCGTCTGTGAATATTTTGGTGTAACTGCTGTATCTATTTAATATATCGGTGTATGCTTGCATGATTTGTTCGTTTGGAACTTCATGTTTGCTTAATTTTGTTAGTTCTGTGATGACTTGGGTTTGGCCGATGGTCCATGGAAAAATTGTATTCTTATTGGTGAGTATTGATGGTAGGGTTGAGATCTGTATGCTGTTGAGGTACGATTGTGCTCTTTGATAGAATGTTGCATTGCGTAGTGTTCTTGTATCATCTGTGAGGTTATCTGTAGATATGTAATTGTATCCTGGTATGGTAGGGTTGGAAATAAGTTTTGTAGCATATTGCAGGCTGAGAATTTCACGGCGTTTCCACAGAGGAGCTTCTCCTGATTCGCAGTGGAGGCTGTCTGTAGGGGTGGTTCTAAATGCACCTGATATAAGACGCAAAGCGGTGTTATGGAGAGTGTCTAGTGGTTTTAGGACAGCGACTTTTTCGGAGGCGTATGCAATGCACCCATAATCTAATTTAGATCTAATCGACGCCCGGTAAATATTTAGTAGTGTTTTACCGTCTGCTCCCCAGTGCCTGTTGGTAAGGTATCTCAACATGTTAATTCCTGATTGACATGATTAGATAAGGTGAGAGATGTGACTTCTCCATGTCAGCTTTTGATCAAAAATAATTCCAAGAAACTTGATTTCATTGTGGTGTTTCAAAGTTGCATTGGATAAACGTAAGGTACTTCTGTTTTGAACTGGCTTCTTGAAGAACACGATGCATTGTGTCTTCTCTGGAGAGAAGGTGAATCCATATCGGTCAGACCAGCATTCCAGTTTGTTCAGTTGTGACTGTAGCAATGTCATACTGGTCGTTAAGTTTCTGCCTCTGGTATATAAAATCATGTCATCGGCGTACAGTCTTGCTTGCAGGGGCTTTTCAATATCTTCTAGGACGCCATTAATTGCGATAAGGAATAGTGTTGGACTAATGATTGATCCTTGAGGTACTCCAAAGATCTGCTCTCTAACTTTAGATAGTGTACCATTCGCCCGTACTTGGAAACTCTGTTCTACGAAGTTGTTGACAAAAGCAAGTAGTTTGCCATTGTATCCCCAACCATGTAATTTCTGGATTATATTGTATTCCCATACTGAGTCGAAAGCCTTATTAATGTCAAAATAGATTGCAACACAGTGTTGTTGGTTAGCAAATGCTTCATGTATGTACGATTCCAAGTTGACTATGCTATCTAAGGTAGATCTATTAGGTCTGAATCCTGCCTGTTCGCTTGCTAATTGATTGCTTTTTTCCAGAGAGTATAATAATCTACGATTAATTATTTTCTCGAGAAGCTTGCATTCTGCACATGTTAGAGATATAGGCCTATAAGATTCCGGCAGCTGAGAGGATGTGTTAGTTTTCGGTATGGGTATCATAATAGCATGTCTCCATATGTCTAGAAATTTGTGTTCTGTCCATATGACATTGTAGATATCTATATCTTCTTGGCTTTTGAAGGTAAGTTTTTCAGAAACATTGGAGGTATATGATCGGGTCCTGGTGAGACATTTTTAAGCTCTTGCAGTGCTTCTGTCAGCTCAGATTCGGTGATGGGATTATTTATTGGATCTGTATTATTTTCAATTGGAATAACTAAGTCGTCTTTGGTTGTTTTGTAGTTGAGAAAATTTTTGTTATATTTGGCATCACTGGAGTTATTGTAGTATGTTTTCGATAGAACATCGACTATTTCCTCGTTTCCTACATAGGTTGTTGATCCTTCTCTCAGCAGTTTGATGGAATTATATGCCCTTACTCCAGATATACCCTTTATTCTCTTCCAAACCATAGAGGGTGCTGTAGAGCTGTTGATGGTGGATACAAAGTTTTCCCAAGATGTCTTTTGTGCGTTCTTTATTATGAGTCTTGCTTGGGCGCGTTTATGCTTGAATTCTACGATGTTTTCTGTAGTCTTATACCTCTTCACTTTGTTTAATGCCTGCTTACTTTCCCTCATAGCATTATCGCATTTTTCGTTCCACCAGGGTACCGGTTTTTTATTTTTTAGTATTTTAGTTTTGCCTATGAATTGCTTTGCAGCTTCCTTTAATATATTATTAAATGCAGTCAGGATTAGATTAACGTCATCCGATATTTGGAAACCAGCAATATTATCCTCAATATAGCAGGAAAAATTGCTCCAGTTTGCGTGTTAGTATCCTCCTTGTTATTATCCTCAATTGATATTGGGAAATGATCACTTCCATACAGGTCATCAGCGATGTTCCAATGAAGTTGTGTTACTAGATTAGGTGAGCATATGCTTAGATCTATGGTCGAAAAACGTCCTGATGCAGAGTCAAACCTAGTGTTGCTTCCATCATTCAGTACGATCATATTAGAATTGTCTATTGTCCTCTTCATTATGTTTCCCCTTGTGTCGTTTTTGTGTGAACCCCAGGTGTGGCTTTGTGAATTGAAGTCACCTAATATTAGCCTTGGTGGTGGGATCTGCTGAATTAAGTTTTCGAGTTCATCTTCTTCTAGGTGATGATTTGGAGGGATATATATTACAAACATTGACCTTGACACTCGTTTCAATCGTTATTGCAACTGCTTCGAGGTTTGTGGTTAGGACTAAACGTTTGACCACTAGTTCATATCTAGCGAATATAGCGACACCTCCACTAGCTGTACTACTAGAGCGATTTTTTGGAAAATCCTTGATATTGCTTAGGGGTGTGTATTTTGGCATCATTGAAGAGTGTGTCAGGATTTATTTTCCTGTTTTTGCGCCTTTTGTGCAAGGACATCTGGTTACCCTAGTTTAGTAAGTTTCCAATTTTTTTTCCATTACTTAATACAAAAATGTAGAATTACATCAAGTTAACTCAAAAGTGTTACTGTACATTTGAAACACACGTTTCAAACATGATGTAAACAAAAGTTATTTTCAGCATTTTTTAATCACGATGTTTTGAACAATATGTTTAAATAACAACCCTTATAGTATCAGCTAGAAGAGAATCTGGATGCTGGTACAAGCTCGTTATGTTTGACTTTTCGCTCTTATTTCTCCGTCCTGAGTCCCATATCCTTCCTCTTCGACTGCTACCATAAAACTCTTCTCGTTCGCAGCTAGCTTGTGAGGCAGGAAAAGTACGATATTGTAGGATACATAGCTGGTTCTTTTGGAGGTGCCTGACATACGATCGTAATTCTGAACTTGAACGAGCCTCGTAGCAAATCTGGTATAACAATGTTGGCGGTAAAATATTATCTGTGGCACCCTATTTTTTTGTATTGGCTCACTGTCAGTAACAGTTTCCGAAACGATGATACTTTAACGTATCTCTTTTATTCAATTCGGGTATTCAAAACTATAACATTTTTTTGACTCAGTCCATATATCATGAATAAATTTCTATTTTCTCATTTCATTAGGCAACTCGATGTTGACAGTCAAGACTTACTCTTTTCCTGTCTAAATTCAGAACGGCATTGCGCACACCGCCCCTAGTCCTGCAGTAGAGGATGGTAATTGGATCCTTGCACGTGAAACGCACAGGCTTCGACCCGCGCTCGATTTAGCGACAGATAACGGGTCTGAGATTAATCTGATTTGAACAAAACAGTGCTTACATTTATTTTGGTGAAAATAATTTACATGTATAAATGAGCATCACACAAATATCTCCATACAAAAAGATTACTAATGAATTAAAATTACTAATCGCATACAATGTAAAATGCCTACAGTATGCAACACACAGAAGTATATACAATATAACAATCACTAAAATGTATGTACAAAACAACTAATATATATTTTAAATAATCCAGCAAATCTATGCTTAATCGATTTCCACTAAGTAATAGTACTAGTACCCGGTATAATTCAAAAATAATATTAATTTGTGTAAGTTTAGGTGCAAGTTGAAATTTAGGAACCATAATGAGATGCATTAACTGTACAAAAGTACATTCGATAACTTAAGTAATATATTTTTTCATAAATTTACAGTAAATTTAATTTACACGCAATGCACCTTCAATCGCAATAAACTATACAATCACACTATATTTAAAATGTCGCAGATATTTGTACACTCCATATAAGACAATCGATAATAATTATTCTACGTTCCATAGTATCATTTTGATGTCAGATGTTCATATTTATTAGTTACAAAAATCTAAAAAATCACGTCCTACCATACAGTTGTACATATCAGTCCGATTTGGTAGGTATATACCACTGACGATAGAACACTGATAGACCTCGTATGTTTACAAAAACTTTCGTCAGACATTGGTGCACAGTTGCCAGAGTTCACCAAAGGACTACAATAACATTAATTTTTCTACATAGCTAGTTCACAAGATCTCATGAACATGTTCTACAATGAATATCTTAGCCATTGTATAGTAAGAAAAGTTAAAAATAGCATCATAATTTAGAACAAACCTGCAATGTTAATCACACCTCACACACTAGCTGGCAATATGGCTTTATAGTAAATTCTGACTGCTACTAGCCGCTATGTATCATTTTTCATTCATATTTTGCAAATTTGACGTCTATCGGGATTTGAAAGAACCGAACCGTCAACCGTCTACGTCAGGTCACTGTCAATCGCTTTGAATTTTGACGTGAGCGTTCGAATCAGACATTGTAGTTTTTGTTCATTTTCTCTGTTTGATCTGGTATGAATTTTGCTTATTGTTGCCAAAATGATGATATATTGTTATGTGGGTAAGCTGTTCAGCACCAAGGCTGAAGCTGCAGGTGTAACCTTCCATCACTAAGTATAATTGTGTACTTTTTCAAATTCCCGCCATGTCAAATTTCTTGATTCATCCAAATGTCATAGATGTTTACAAACAGAAATTACGGTCCCCATCAAGCGGCCATCTTGCCCCCTTCCCCTCTCCCTGCTGGTCCCCTCGCCCAAGTCATGTTTGACTATAGACATAAATGAATTTATGAATGAGATGCCAGGTCTTCAGTTGTTCTATCGTCGTTGGTATATACCTACCAGATGTGTGAAGCAATCGATAAATAATTGGCTTTGACATTTAACTCAGCTGGCGTTGTCTGAGCATTTTCTGTTCAAATTATCTTCCAAATAGTCGTTGTTCACGATCGAAGTAAAAAAAAACTTGAAAGTTACAGTTTGCTATCAAGTCCAACTATGATCATTTGTCAGTTGCATTTGGATTTGTGTAGCTGAATCCTTGGAACTGAGTCTGGTCAATGGACTCCAATATTGTTGGGTCCACTGGAGTCAGCTTAGCGTTTTCCACCGTGAAATTCTTGTCGAAGTATTGAGTATCCAATGGATGTTGCTATAAAACAAAAAAATATAATCATTAATGACAAATTATTGTTTTGCTCTCCCAACATGATCAACATCCAAGTCCGGCTATATAATTAACACAATCCTAAATATATATATATATATATATATATATATATATATATATATATATATATATGTATAATAATAATAATAATATTAATAATAATGTTTATTTGGCAAAAGATGTATAAACGTTTAACATCATACAAAGTACTTTGCTAGAAAAAAAATAAACATTGTAGAAGAACCACAGAGTGTAGTAGACACTGTATGTGGGTGTAGTAAAAAAAGGAAAAAAAAATTGCTAAAAAAATATTTGCGAAAAACTTGACTACTCCTAACTAATTCATTCACACAGATCCGTACATACATTTTCACATACTCTCTCATACATCTTAAAAATTATATAAATACATTTGAAACGCAATGAAAGTAAAAGACCTACAGCTATTATTCTTTAATTTGGACTAAGGTATTGTAATCAAAATTTAATATGAAAATATTAAATCTTTTTTTAAATAGGGCTAATGAGCTCAAATATTTCAAGCTGTTTGGCAATAAATTGTAAAGCTTTATTCCTAGGAATGTTAAACTTCTTTGACCTACCGATCTATACATAAAATTGGTGATAAACATAAGATGAGCATTTCGAGTACAGTATTCATGACTGGAGGATTTTAGTAATTGTTTATTTCGATACAAGTAGACACAACACTTATAAAAATAAAGCTGTCTTACATTAAAAACACCACTTTCCTTGTAAAGCTTATCAGTGGGGTACAAGCGTGATTTATTAAGTATGATCTTGAAATAGCGCTTCTGCAGTATTTGCAATTGTTTCACATGTGTTTTTAGTACACCTCCCCAACTGACAATACCATATGATATATGAGGCTCAACAATAGCTTGATAGAGGATTCTCAAATGATAGTAGCCTAGAGCAGTTTTGGCGGTGTGGAAAATGTATAAAACTGAACGGAGCTTTTTCATAATAAACTCTAAGTGAATATCGCATCGAAGTTGGCTATCTATATAGATTCCTAAGTACTTAATTGATTGAGAGGATTTGATGAATATTGTGTTGTTGTTATCTTTGATATTTAAAGTATTGTATAGAGGTCCATTGTTCTTGTAAGTATGAAAAGCCACAAAGATTGTTTTTTCAAAGTTTATTGAAAGTAGTTTACAGTCAATTATTTTTTTCAGATTTGAAAAATCACTTTCCACTTTAGTTCTCAAATTCTCCCAATTTGTGTCTACATAATAGAGCACTGTATCGTCAGCGAATGATATAATTTTTGCTGTTGTATTGATAGAGAACAAATCATTGATGTACACTAAAAATAGAATGGGTCCTAGAATAGCTCCCTGTGGCACTCCATACCTTGGTGTCAGAGATTTGCTGACTACTCCATTTACCTCAACACTTTGAACTCTTTCGTATAGATAATTTTCCCCTTACACCAATATTTTCTAATGAATTCAGTAATATGGAAAAGGATACCGTATCGAACGCTTTTGCAAAATCAAGAAAAATTGCTAGATATGGTAGTTTCTGCTCTAGGTTTTTATAAATACATGTTATTAAATTTGCAATTGCATCCTCTGTGGATCGATTTTCTTGGAAGCCATACTGAGCTTCACTGATTATTTTGAATTTTTTGATGAAGTTATTCAATCTATTCCTTATAATATTTTCGAAAATTTTACTGAAGTTAGTTATGAGTGATATTGGTCTGTAATTTGAGGTATCAAGATGGTCACCTCTCTTAAAAATTGGCTTAACTATAGATGTTTTAAAGAGCGAAGGAACTGTCCCTGTTTTAATGCAGATATTTATTATACAGGCTAGCGGTTCACTTATGTAGTCAGATATAGCTTTTATGGTTTCTGCTTTAATACTATCAACACCCGTCGCTTTCTTGTTCTTCAAACTAAAAATCACTTTCTCTACTTCTTCTTTGTTTGTTTCCGTCATATAAAGAGAGTTGGCTTGTTGTTTATAGTTAATCTTGTGTTTTTGATTTGTACTAATTTTGTTTGCTAAGTTTTGTCCAATTTTTATGAAGTAATTATAGAAGGTATCTGCAATTTCATTATTATCAGTTATTGTTTTTCCATCATCTAACCTAATTTTGTTAATTATATCTTCATTATTCTCTGTGCACCTAATTTCCTTCATTAGCTTCCATATTTTCGACTGTTTTGTTCAATAATCTCTTTGTAATACTCCCGTTTTCTATCAATTCTTTTAATATTTTTTTGTATGTTTCATATTCTTTTCTTAATTCTAAATTGAGAGGCTGGGATTTAGTTAGATATAATGAGTTTTTTTTATTTACGGAGTTTATTATGGCATTTGTAATCCATTTTTTTCTTTTTATTTTATGATGTGGTATTTTTTTATACCTGCTGCACGCCTGTATTTTATTTTTAATGACATTGACAAACATGTTTGTTAAATTTTCAATTTTTGTCTCGTTAGTGTTGCAATTATGTCTACTATTATATATAAACTCCCAGCTTACATTTTGCAATTCATTTCTGAGCAATTTATAGTTAACGTAAGATATGTACTTGTTATTTAGCTTTTTGTTTCCCACACTATTTTCATATTTTTTTGTGAAGTTAATTTGTAAGCATGTTGTATAATGATCTGTTATGTTTGATGTTATTACCAAAGGCAAAGAAAGGTTGTGATCTTGTGCTTTCATGAATATGTGATCTAGGCAGCTCCTTGATGTTCCTTGTACTCTAGTAGGACAGTTTATCATTGAAACATATCCATAGTTATACAAAGTATTGAGATATTCGGCACTGATTTCGTTTTTTTTACTTATGTCTATGTTTATGTCTCCAACGAGTAATTCATATTTCTGATTATTTTTGTGCTGAGTTAATATATATTAAGCAAAGTCCACTATAAATTGATCAGCGTTCAGAGATGGTGACCTGTAGGTGGCATAAAGTAGAAACTTTTCACGATTGTAGTCAAACTCTATAATTATAAATGTTGTACCATTTAATGTTACAATCTTATGTTTGTATGTTATATTGTTCTTCAAAAATACGAGAGTTCGATCGTTTTTATTTAGGTGCGAACCGCTATAAATAGAATTATATTCTTCCAGCAGATATAAATCAGTGTCTTCAATTTTGTGGGTTTCTGTTAAAACAATGCATTCTGGCATGTTTTCTAAGTGACTTAGGTTTATTTTGAGTTCATCAAGATTTCTTTGTACGCTTCTGATATTGTTGTGGATTATCGAGAAGTTGCTATTATTACTATTTATTTTAAACACTTGGTTGCACTGCTCAAAATTATATACGACTTCAGTACCAATTTCCTCTAGGTCAAATTGTTTGACATAACTTTACATTGCGTTCAAACTAATTTAGGGATATATAAAAAACAAAAACAAACAAAAAAAAGAAATAAGACACACAAAAACTATATAAAAAAAATTTGCGGTATAACAACACACTTGTATCAAACAATTTATACTCGTCTTAAAACCCTAGAATAACTCACAAAAGATAATCGATAATTGATGATAAAAACTAAAAAAAAATCATATTATATACTTAAACTATCTTTAAACTACATATATTTTATTTTCTTTAAAAATAAAAGAGAAACAAAACGTTTGAAGATATAGTCTAACATATAGTTTACACAGTATAAATACCTCATTTGGATGTTTGCCGAGTCACTCTGTTTATACCTTTGTCACTAGAATTCAAGTTACTTCTTGGGATCGTCATTTTTTCTCTCATCCGTCTATCCTCTGTTGTTTTCATTTTGATCGACATTTCTTTTTCCTCTTTTTCTTCCTTTGTGGCTTCAGGTACTTTGATAGCTTTTGGCACCGCAGGATCTATTTCTTTAGGAATTTCCATGTATTTTTCTGTTAACGATTTCCTTTTGACCTCCAGTGGTTCGTTTTCTTTTTCCAAATTCTCAGGTGTTTTTAATGCATAGCTGTCATAACTGTCCTCAAAAAATGGTTGGCTAGTTGTAGGAGTAGGGGTAGCCGGTGCACTATGGTGTCGTTGTACGTAGATGAGTTCATTTGATGACTGATTTACTGACTGGCTTTCATTTTCCAGCTCTTCCAAAGTGTAAAGGTCATTGTTTATTTGAAGACGATTTCCTACTATTTTAGCAAACATATTTTTAGCACAGGCAGCCTTTAAATGTTTGTACAGTTGTTTACGTATCTGTCGATCATTATAATTCAGGTCTTCATAAATGTAAATATTGGTACCTTTCAATTTATTTGTATTTCTTAAGACATTTTTTTTCTTAAGGTATGTAACAAATTCAACCTTAAGAGCCCACTTATCTTTCACTTTATGTTTTGTTATATTGTTTATGTCATTTTCAACAAGGGTAAGTTCCAATGCATTGTTCAGTTGTTCTAGTACATGAGAGAGGAGTTGATCGTTTTGTGTGGGTACTGAAATTTCAAATAACATTATATTATTTTTCCTTGAGTATCGATCGAAATTTATGCATTGTTTTTGTAGATCATGACAGCTTGATTCAAATTTTGTAATTCTTTCAACACAACTGTCTAATTTCTCTAGAATTCTCTGGTTCTCCTCCTCAATTTTTGCGGTGATCTCCTTTTTAATACTATTACCCATAGCATGTATGGCTTCTAAGAGTTCATTATTTGAAACTGGTTTTTCACTCATTTTCTCTCTCTCCAAGTTGATTGGTCTATATTGAAATTCTTCACGTCCGTTTTTTTTCTAGACAACAGGAATATCTCGATGTTTGTTTTAGGTAGGTTTTATCATCACTTATCAAAAATACACAGTTTATCACATATTTTTCATGATCAACATCACTTTTATCAATTACATCGCGATTTAATGATCACTCCCGTATAATTTTGAATGATAATAACTGGGAACGGAACGGGGACGAGACTGATTGATACTGATCTCCATGAGTTTCGCAATGGTCATATATATATATATATATATATATATATATATATATATATACTCGTATATATTCCTAAATATGGACATATTCATATTCTAGAACTATATTACTATTCAAAGGCTAAAAAGTGTGGTACTATCAAGATCAATACATCAAAAAGAGACCTGGACTAAATTATTGATCTGTTTCAATATTTCGCAATAATGTTTCTCACCAGGTTTGGTTTAAATGGCGGCTCTAGTTGTCTTTTTTCCAAGGCGTACCAATCAATCTTCTTGAAAAAGTTGTGATCTTGGATATCACCATGTGGAGAAAATCTGTTTCCCAATCTTTTGCTGGCATCTTTTTCTAATAGCTGTAATTAAACAATCTCCTATATTTCCTGATCAACAATTTATTTGTATATTGAAGTCTCACAACAAGTATTACACAAATTATTGAACTTAGTACCTGAAAACTATAGTGTTAAGGATAAAATACGGAATTGTATTATCAGGATTCCGTGAAATACAGTGCATTCAAAACTGACGAAACAAATAAACTGGATAACTTTATATCAGAACATATGATACAATTGATCCAACTGTAATAAATGTCTTTGATCTTTTATAATGAATGTATTTTTTATTCACAAAACTATTATGTTTACCAGCCTTAAAACCGTCACTTTTGTTATTAATTATTTGGTAACGTTTTATATTTTTTAATCAATATTTTCAACTATAATTTGTTTGAAAGACAATTAATTTAGATTATGCTTAGCCGTCAAATTACTCAGTGTAAATTTCCCATAATATGAAACTGCTGAATAGGTAACCAGCGTGGCTATGCCCAGAATAGCGTACAAGTCTAGGGCTATCACAAGTTAGCGCCCTTCAGATTTAAAAGTGTATCTCACCTGAGATAAGATTTCCTTGGCGAAAGTTGAAAAGTACTTTGGCATAACTGGCTTCTCATTGCAAATCGACCAAAACAGCTCGTCCTCATCGCAGCCACTGAAAGGTGAAGTGCCAGATAGCATTTCATATAGCAAGACACCAAATGACCACCAGTCTACACATTGGTTGTAATGCTGTCCTTTGATGATCTGCAATGAAAGATAATTAAAGAAATCAATAAAATTGCTTGAAGCGTTGCTTAAGCGTAGTAAGGCAATTGATACAATTTGCCACTTCCCGTAGGAAACGTAATACAAGAAAATACCTCTTTTGGTCACGAAATTTCACTGAATTCCCTTTCTGGACACGGAATTGCCCTAATTTAAGCAACGGTCCTGGAGACATAAAGGCAGGCGCATCGACATAATGGTAGTTTGGAGAACCTTTTTTTGGGTATTGAAAAATAAGTGAAGGATTTTCTTTCAGTTTTCTAAATTATCCGCAGGCGATTTTTTCATACTCGTCAAAAATGCTCCCTTTTGACAGAAATCTTAGATCAGTGCCAGAAAAAAATAATTATTTATAAAGAAACAGTTAGTAACCTTTGCATACTTAAAGTTCTTCAATCTCAAAAATTCAAAAAATTTCATGTTTCCGAATATTTCAATAGCTTCCCATATCATAAACACATGATTCAATCGACTAGAGCTCATTTTTTAAAAGATCAAAACGCAATTTCGCCATTTTGTATTCATTATTCAATTAAAATCTAGTAATCGGCAGAAATCGTTCCTAAACTGAGCAAAATAGCTTCCTTGTATTTACTTGATAAGCTTCTATTTGCATGCACGAGACCTGGCGTCACAGGCAGCAGTCCATTAATGATACCCTCTTACCACCGGCGCCACCGCAGTTTGGCCTAGATGAACCACTGGAAATGCATCGTATGCATGTGCTATGTTCGTGCGCCAGATGTATCTTGATATTCGAAGCTATTTAAATTACATTGTTCATGCCCAAAAAGAACTGAGAATTATTGGGTCTATCATTTATAGGTGATATATCGTATTTTACCGACTCCAAAAAGATGTTGAGCTGTCCACCCCCACCCAACCGGTCACCACTGATTTTTCTCCCCTCCAGAATCTTTTGGAAAATAATTAACGACGCCAGAAACGTCCAAAAACGAAACAACATTTGAATTAGACATTTAAAAACCGGTGATCACAACACAACCTTCTCGCTTAAACGTTTTACCGCTTTCAATATGATAGATAAAATTCAGAACAATCATACCTCAGGTGCCATATAATCCGGAGTACCGCAGAACGACTCTGCCATTCGGTCCAAAAATATCTGCAGTTTGCACATTCCGAAGTCTGCTATTCGAACATGCCCATCGAAGTCCAATAAAACGTTGTCCAACTTAAGATCTCTGGAAAAAAAAATTCGTATATGGACAAAATTCTACTATTTCATTGAGTGAAAATACTACATTTTATTTAATATGACTACGTTAAACTTGAAACACATATAAAGTGTAGTATCAGGAATCTTCCTTAACCAAAATGTTTTGTGCGTGTGTGCGTGAATCACAAAATTGAGGTGAAATTAGAAAAATGCTAATAAACTACAACTCACAGAAAAACATTACACAAGAAAGATATTTGCAGCAAAATAATATCATGGTATTTTTTTACATTTCTTATAGAATCAACTTTGAAACTAGATCAATATGTTTGGAATTCGAACAAAACTATAGCTCTTAGATCTAGCGTGCCCTGGTGGCCTGGCCGTGAATGATCCGACCAAGCAACGCAGCCCGAACTGCGGCCAAAAAATGGAACTACAAAGTAGATTAGAGTGTTTTACATACATACATTATACAATCATTGCTATGCGAAAGAAATGTTAAGGGATTATTTTATACATATTTTCTATATCTAACCATCATGAGGACAAATTCATCAATTACTTATGAATGAGAAAATCTTCGTTTGCCGAAAAATTTAGTCAGTCTATCATCGGTACGAAAAACAACTTTCGCCCTTCTCATAAGACCAATCTATACAGAAAACTATCATCATGGGCTAATAGTGAGGGAATGTTATTGCATAATTTTAGTTCGATTGCTAACTGCAGATGCCGATCGTCGACTCGAATGTCTCTCTTTTGTGGACTCACATAGGTGAGTGAAAGCTCGTTGCAATTGCTAGGATCAGTAAAACAACGTGGCTATTCTCGAATGTCTCTTGGTCAACAAAAAATAGGACCAATATGTGATTTAATTGTCCATTTATGTATCTGCAGTGATAGCAGCAGTGATGTAGTGGGAAGAAAAGTCGACCGGGCGTACGAAGTTACATTCTGAAATATGTTTTCAAATTTCTGCCTGTAGTATCGTCTTGTTATTGCAGTTGTCTTTGCAGCCAAGAAATTGGAGCTACATTAATTAAAAAAAAAACAAATGACCAAGATAGTATGTACTAGTATAAAATAACCATTTTATGATTTGTGAAAAAAGTATTAGAACCATTTTGTGCACATTTATTTGTAATGGACTGTCTCCCATAATAACATCAAAAGTTGTCAGTACAGCAAATACTAGAGGTCCTAATCCTAACCATGTCGAGCTTCCAGCGCCTCAAACAAGCCTCTTCCAACAGTCATTATTTTGGAGGAGCCCAGCTTTGTTGAATGGGCTACTGGGGAGTTTGTTCCCCGATGCTTACAATGTAAGGTCAATGTGACTAGACATTTGACCTGTCGCAGTACTTATGGAGCTCGGAAGCCTTTCTGTCTTTGCGACAGGTTATCTATAAAAAAAAACACAAAAAGTTGCTCCCATTTTATTCCACGGAAGCAAGTTTCTATACTACACAAATAAGCAATTAAAAAGGAATGCCAAAGAATCTGCCTTTGTGAAGTGGAATGAAGATTGTAGCTCTAACTGGTGGTCAGCAGACTGTCACCCAGTTCGTTTCAGTATGCTTCAGGGAAAGATGTTCTTCAAACCTTCTGATGGACTATAAGTTTTTCTATATCTTTTTTCATGATTTGTTCTTAGATGTTAATTGGGGAGATGTATGCACTCAATGGCATGTGGTCAGTAGAAGATGTAAGATAAATAATGGAGGCACAAGGATGAGTTGCTGAAGTTACAGTAATCGAGAAAAGCTACCGACAAAGAGGAGGCAGGGAAGGTAATCCCATCTGAAAGTTAAAATTTGCTTCGTGGGAACCTATCGCCTAGGGAGAGCAGAGAAAACAAAGAGACGTGTTAATTGTATTTTATTGCCGGTTGGCGTACTCAAACTAGGATCAAGTTTCGCACTAAATAAGGTTATGATATCAAAAGATTTTATCCGCCTCATAAGAGTCCGCCAAAAGAGGAGGCAAGGGAAGTAGTTGAGTCATGAAAATGAAAGTCTTGATGTTCTACTTCGGAAAACTCAATTCGGTTTCATCAGCACGCTCTGACGTACGTGCGCTAAGCGGTCTAACTTTTTCTGGTTGATGTACCGGACCCATAAAATTTTGCACTAAATGTGGTATCAGAATTCAATGGCCTAACTGTGTTTTATCCGAAGAAATTTCTTTTATACCGCTTCTATGATGCGAGGTATTAATATTTCCCGCTAAAATTTGATATATGTGCAAATGGGTATTAATCATATAAATGATTTCACTGGATATATTTGCTTGTACCGCATTTATTTTTATCATTTGCGTGCGTGATTATACATCTGCTCCAGCTCTTTACACCGCATTGCACCTATAGTCAAAAATACTGCCTATGTTTATTTTTGGTTGGTTTTGCCATCCGAGTAGTTCTAATTTAGTTATAATACTGCGTATTCAAATAATATAAATATAAACAATGCTTATCTGGGATATACATGATTACGCTAATGAGAATCATTCATTGCAATGGAAATCCTGTTACTCTTCTTAAGACTCAGTTATTTTCGTAGTATCAATAACAATGTATCATAATTCATTTGTCCACTTCGTAACGTTGCCAATGATGTGGTATTTTATTCAGGTGGTAGATCAACTACATCAAACAAAACGATGTAAAGTAAAAACAGTGTAATTCCGAAGCCGTGTTATTATTATAAAATCACAATTAATTACGACACAATGTGTTACTCAGTTTTGAAAATATTTAGACTCGCTACTTTATTTTGTCGATTCATTATAATCACGGCAAATACAATTCAGTGTAAATAAGTGATTCATATGATTGGAAGCAACTCATGTGTTGTAGATTGTAGATGTTCTTACTTAGCGAAGTTATGTAGATAAAAATTGTGCGATTTGAATCCAAGGCTTCACAAATCAACCACAGTTTGATCTATCATATTTCCGCTAGTCGCTAACTGAAAGCATATACGAATGAATTGATATCTTTATTGACATTTAGGCTGCCTATAAAGTGCCTATATCGTAATTTAAAGAAAATAAACATAATATACGTACTAACAATTTCGCGCTTCTGGAGTAATTCAATCAAATCAAAACAACAAAAATTGTTTGTATCACTGCCTTTCATATTCATTAGAATTGGATTACTTGATATATTGAAAAGGTCAATTTCTTGATTTGAGTCCTTGAATGTAAGTAGAGTCTCTGTTTACGTTCAAACCCATATACCAAGTAGATTGATTTTATGTTTTTGTAACATTTTTTCCAATTTATTGTTTCTGTTAGACCCATTTTTTCATATTATGCCCACCTGTAAACGATCCCTTTAGTATGGAGAAACTTGAGTCCTGATACAATTTCGGCTCCGTAAAATCTGGCGTCGTCTTCTGGAAAGCGTCCAGATGCTTGAATGTGGAACATTAGATCTCCGCCGTTCAGATACTCCATCACGAAGAACAGATGTGACTGAGGAAAATAAAAATACATCGGTCATTAACATTTGTCGTTTGAACTTTAAAGCAATTATAGCTCAGGGAGCTCACTAACATAATAGCATTGTTAACGTGTACATTTTACTCCCGACGCATAAGGGGAATATTTTTGAACTTGAGTTAATGCATTTTTGATACGTTCTGAAATGTTGATCTTATACTTGTACCGGCTACTTAGTTCAATCTTAATGTGATTGAAGGAATAATTTGAATAACATTTCGGCTCTCTCGGCTGATAGTGAAGTTACATCTTCAATCACATGTTGTTTCAATTATTGGCCATAACCAGTATAATGAATCAGAGATAGTTACACATTTTATGAATGTCCTATTTGTCTGTCAATTGGTTCATGAATTTGAATAAAATTTTTGAAGCAACATGTGAGGTCATAATTATTGATAATACTGCGCTATTTTTCAAATTGGTTAATGAACGGTCGAGTGATTAGAGAAAAACAAGAAACATTCCCAACTTTGAATGCATTTTAATTTCATTTTTGGTCATCGTAAAATGCATATGCCGGAAGGGTCTTTATTTGATTTTTTTACTGATTCAGTCCAATTTGCTACACTATTGATTGACATGGATCATTGAGCAATAAAAATATTGAAATTACTGATATGTGCGTGTATGTGTGGGCTAGTTTGATAGTAATGGAATCTTACTGACTCTAAAATTATATAGCGTTTATAAAACTGAATATATTATCGTGGAAAATAGATCACACTTGAAATATTTTCAATCTATTGTTATTAATATTATGATTTAATACTAATATCACGACTGCATTTGAATAGAATTGTACTAGTTACATGAAAAGGAATAAAAATATAAGCCAGTCTTCACATAGGAATCATAGCTAACATAACAGCGTATTTTTGAAAATCGATTGGTAACGATCCGTTCAGTAGAATCTTATTTTAATGAAAAACATTTCTGGGATATTTTTTTGTTTACATTTGTACTATAAGAACTGTGCATAAGAAAATCTAGCCAAAGTAATACCACAAAAAATAAATTAAAATCGAAAAACAATGTCTAGCCTCCTGGGTTTGCAATGTTTTTTCTGGTTTACTGAATCAACCGTTATATAAAAATATATATAAAATACTCCCGCAATAATTATCTCCTACAAAAATAAAAATAGAAAATGAATAAGGACTATTAAAATGCCAGAAAGCTGACACCCAATACACGATAATTATTGATGTGAAATTCAAACCAAACATCGTCTGTGTAAAAATGGATATTATCACGATTTCAAGCACATGATGAACAAACTAACACGCTTGCTCTCACCTTTAATTGAAATTTTTTATTGAAAAAATTCCGAAGATCTAAGGCCTAACTTATTTATGATAGACATTTACGTGTTATTTATTTTTCAAGCCTCGTTTTGATTACTCTGTGTTTTTTGAGCAAAGTGGTATAGAAAGTTTGCTCATTCGGTAAGAGATGGTTTCATTGAATTTCGGTTCAATTTCTAATTTATAAGATACCTACTTAATTTTCTAAATTTTTTGATATATGTTTAATTCACATATGTTCAAGTATCAGCATTGTATGATTCTGTATGTTTTCTCAATGTCTTTTTCCAGGATATATTTGAATTAAAGTTATCCGCGTTTTCACTTAGATTAATATTTTATTGTTTCTACTATCATCAATGTTGGAATTCAGAGTTTTACAGCATTTATTTTTTTTTCAATAATATTAATTAACACATCAGCAAATCGAAAACAGCTCCTCATATATCCCGGTACACTTAATTCGGAAGAAAATTTGATGAAGGGTATCGGATATAAAGATTGAGATGAGGATTACTCTCTGATGTATCAGATTCAAGAGTAAAACTTTGAATCCCTAGATAAATATGTTTCCGAGCATACAGCAATAAAGTAATACAAAGTGGCAACGAGGTATTCAGAACATATATGAAAATGATCATATTCTTAAATTGAAAACAATAGTTGTGCAATCTTATCATTAGCGACCATTTTATTTATATCCCAAAATACTGGCATCCTTGACAAACAAAACGGGTAGGTAGTTGGACGCGAAACTTTTGTATATTTATTTATATTTTGACCTACGGAGTTTCGCTGCGGGAAAATTAATCCTACTCTATAAGCGTTGCGTCGTTGTAAAATAATCTTTAAAAGGACCAATTTCACATTCCAATGGTCAATAATGTTTTATGACAATGATGCAAGGGACGGGGATACATTCCAACGAGGTTAATATATGGATCACCATATATTTATATGAATACAGGATAACAATATTCTCAAAAAAACCTGTGTTAACCTGGGTTATTTTGAATACCATGTAATTTCAATAAATTTGGTTTTTTGCATTTCACAAATATAGGTCATGGAAATATTAGTGTCAACACAGATACGGTGATCTTGCGTCAGGTTCAATAGCGGATATAGGGGCGCTTAGTTGGTTATAACTCACCCCACAACCGGATATTTGGCCACGTTATGATGGTGGCGTAGTTACAATACATCATGTTAACCCATTTTTTAATAAAGCTCTTTGTTGAGGATGCACTGAGCCCATAGATTTTCTGACAAAAACTGCGATTTTGATATGCTAGTTCCAACGTTTCTTGTCAAAACACGACCCCTGAAATTCTGAGTTCCCCTTGGAAATATGCTCGGTATTTTCATGGTCCCTGGATTATTTGTGCAGAAAAAGTCCATTGGGATTGTTTTTTCAAAGATACTACTAACAGAATAACGTCATACGCAATGCAACCTGTCCTACTAATCCCCGGCAAGGTAAAATGGATTACGAGTAAATGTTCAAATTCGAAGGAAACCGACTACAAGTACACACATCTAAGGTGCGCTATTTCTTGGAGAAGTCAATGAACTGGATACAAAATTGAAGAAGGCTGGATTATTTTGATAGTGAATAATCTACATCTGAAACAGCGTGCGCAGTAAAGTTAGCCCACTCGGACATAAACACTATCTTTATTAGATATATTTACGATGATAGGTGTGATCAAAATATTCTAGGTTCTCCAATATAAACTGTTTCTAGGTTAACTTTTGACTGGAAATGCGGCAGTAAGAACTAAATATTTATTGTAAGGTTTGACTTGTTTTGTTGAGTCATGTGGCAAGCTCTTCATATGAGGTATCATAGATATTTCTTTATGATTTCTGTGATTTTGACGAGATTGTTTTAATCTTCTCCTGAATACGCTAACATAGTTTGCGAAACACGTGTCCGGTTTAATAAAAGTGGTTTTGCGAGTGGCAAAACTGTGTAGTGTTTGTAGTTGTGGCGCTAAAGGATCCAGCATCACATAATTGATTTTCTTGTTAATCATGTTATTATCATTATAAGAACTATTTTTTTACCTTTTAGTTCGATTAACTATAAAAGCGTTTTTTTATTAAAAAAATATGTTGGTCATACAAAAAGCATCCTGTACCGGGAATCGAGCCCGAGCCTCCTGGCGAGAGCAAGGTACCTTAGGCACTATAATGAGACAAACTTATTAAGCTGTTGTATTGTCATCGGTCCTTGATAAGCAGCAAAATTTAAAATCTGATGCTTTTAAGTGGGTGAGAATAGCGTCCGAGAATTCCATTGCAAACATAGTTACATGCATAAATTTATACAGTTGAAGTTAATAAAAGCATGTTAGAAACGTGTATCTCCAGAATAAGCCTTCATTTACTCATTTTAACGTTAATTTATTAAACACTGAACTAAAAAATGAAGGCAAAACGCTCCTAAACCTCATTAAGTTCTTATCGTTTTTAAAAAACTATATATATTCAATTCATAGGTTTTCATTGAATTTGACGTCATTTTTTTCATGAAACAAGAAAAATCACTGTTTCAAAGTAATGATATTTTCAAACATGTAGTTTAATTAATATTTCAGAAGTTATTGTGCAATTACCTCTGTTTGAAACGTACAAAGTAGATGGCATAGATAAGGATGCTTGGTTCCCAAAGCTAAGACTTTTCTTTCAATCAGGGTGCATTCAATGTCATCATCTTCTAAAACAACGTCCTTTTTCAGACATTTCACTGCATAGTAATATTCAGTTCCTTTTAGTTCGGCTAACATAACCTAGAAAGTACCAATATATCAAGAATCTACATTCACCGCAGTATCTGAGAGGAAAAGTAAAATTGCTTAATATATATATATATACACATATATAGCTTGACTGTTTTTCCTATAGTTTGAACTTTGCAAAAGACTACAGTTGCATTCGAAACGTTCATAAACTTTTTACTTCATATATATGTGGTTATTATCCAGATAAAATGTAATCAACAGTGAATACCATGGGATATGGTAGCAACATACCAGGCTCAACAACAATTCGTTAAATCAACTTAACTGTTCGCCTTACCTTTCCAAAACTACCTTTTCCCAAAACTTTAAGGAAGCTGAAGTCATCGATACTATATTTCTTGAATCGAGGTATTGTAGTTGCTGGAGGTGTTATCCGGCCTGTCTTTTGGAAACTGGCGTAAGTACTTGATGCCGATAGCTCTTCAGGGATGCTTTCCGAATCCAGAGAATACTCAGTGTTATTTGCCAATGGGCTGGTGCTTGGTGAATCTCGGCTATCTGATGATTCTGCGTACAAAGTAGCAACGTTCAACAAGAAATCATTTAAGTTCAGGAAAAAAGAAAACAAGTGTTCATGTTATCTGAAAAGCTAAAGTCTAGAATAACGCTGATACTTGCAGGAGATCTGAACGGCACTAAGATATCGCTAACAGACCCGATGCAAAAACGACTCAATCTAAATAATTATGATTCATTATGAAAGTATGGTTATTACAGTT
This sequence comes from Bruchidius siliquastri, assembly GCA_949316355.1. NCBI lineage: Eukaryota > Metazoa > Arthropoda > Insecta > Coleoptera > Chrysomelidae > Bruchidius > Bruchidius siliquastri. The sequence continues at coordinate 12,574,122 of OX438534.1, read as the reverse complement.
ATTTGTAGGATGTACCAGCAAGTTATGATTAATAATAATAATAATAATAATAATAATAATAATAATAATAATAATAATAATAATAATAATAATAATAATAATAATAATAATAATAATAATAATAATAATAATAATAATGATAAACGACTTTTATTTCGTAATAAACAAAAAAATATCTTACAATGGATATTAGACCGATGGCGGATTCTATCCTAGCACGACCCAACTCAACCATAAGAGGGCAATGAGCCCAACACTAGGATGAAAATAATAAAAATAATGTTATAAATTACATTAAGAGTTGGCAGTGCACAGGTAGACAACAAAGAAACAATCACAACTAAGTGAGTACAGGAGGAGGTATCAATTAGAAATGTCAAAGTATACAAAGCCGGATGAAGAAGCAATCCCAGTGAATACTTATTGTCTGTCATATGGGTATTTTTAAATTTGTATTTGAACTTATTTATACTCAATAGCTTGGAAGCAAATTATAGTTTTTTATGGCATTAAAGGTAAAAGATCTTTGAAACATCGACGTTTTGTGTTGAGGCAAAGTGAAATCAGTCTTGTGTCTAAAATCTCGAGTGTGAACTTTGGAGCGAGGTATGAAGTGCAGTGTAGATGAGTGGAAATGCTGGAGCAACTATGAAGCCTATGTGTGAAAGCATTAAGATGGAGGGCTCTCTTGGCTTCCATATGAATCCAACGACATCCTTTGAGCTTGTGGGAAATGTGGTTATACTTTCTTATACCATAAATGAGCCTACAGTAGCTATTCTGAACCTTCTGCATACGCTGTTTGTCAACTTGTGTTAAGCAGTAACCATAAATAAAATCGCAGAAGTTGAAGTGACTCAGTAACACGAGTTTGCATAACATCCTTTTGATTTTAAAACCAAGTATATGCCCATTGCTGTAAATGAGCTTTAAAGAAGCGTATGATTTACTTATGACAGATTTTATATGTTGGGAGAAACGCAGGTTGTTGTCTATAGATAATAATTAATGGAAATGGAATGGACAGATATAGTATTTATCTACCATCATTTTTAATATTTAAAATGAGTAAGAGTCTGAAATTTTGTATCTCCAAAAAACCTATGTTTTTTACAGCGAAGAAAAAAAAGTTAGGAGCTAAAAAAGGTGAGAAGTGATAATCTTGATTATTTAACCGTCGAGATGAAATTATGAAATTGCTCGAATTCAGGAAAAAAGTAGGTAATGCGTAACGTATTATTACAATTCAAAGTAGAAAACATTCGCGACCATTATACATTTCCCCCTTTTGTTTCTTATGCATGGAAAGTGAAACGAACTTGAATCAATTTAGTAAAGGAAGATTTGTCTGTAGTGGTCGAAGCACTATACATAATAATTGTATCTCGCGGCACATAAAAATATGATGTCAAAATTGGCCTGGTGGAACACTATACTATTTCATTAGACCATAGTGCCTCTTAAATCATAAGATGCATTTCTGATGTGACGTTGTACCGTGGAACTAAGTATTGCTGTAATTTAAGTTAGAGATATCTCAATTTCAGCATTTGTACAGACCACTGATTTTATCATTGGAAAATATTTTTAGATAGCTATGACTACTACTTTTAACCGTTCCAACTAATTTCACCTGAAATGATTCCTGGAAATGGTTAATGATCGCGTAAATAGGTCGTATCTATTTTGAGTTTTTTTCTTCTGTAGGTGATTGAAAGTAGCAGCAGTTGCCAGAGAAGATTGATTGATGTAAATTGTAGGTAGTTAGATATGTGATTTTAATTCTTTTAGGATTCAGTGTAACCATCTATCTATCTATTATTCAGACCTTTTTTTTTAGTTATTCACTATATGACGCATTCTATGTCATCAACTGATGATCAATTGAATAAAGGATATTATTATTGTTATTATTATTATTATTATTATTATTATTATTATTATTATTATTATTATTATTATTATTATTATTATTATTATTATTATTATTATTATTATTATTATTATTATTATTATTATTATTATTATTATTATTATTATTATTATCATTATTATTATTATTATTATTATTATTATTATTATTATTATTATTATTATTATTGTTATTGTTATTATTATTAGCCTTATCATTCTGTGATACAGGATGGGAATGCTTTCTCATTTCACTGTCTTATCGTGGTGAATTCAAAGCAATAAATTTTATGGTCTTAAGTTCAGGAAGTCATGATGCGCATTTGATTGTATATACAATATTATTGTATATAATAATAATAAATTTTATTGCTTACATACAGTTACAAGACAATTTAAATCAAACTAACAGAAATGAATTGAACCATGATTATATACATACGAAAAACCAAACTGATGTGACGGATTAAATATACTGAGCTAGCGTAAAGTAAGTTTAACATCTTCTATGAGTTATTTTGAAGAGATATGATGTATGTCGCAATGTGAATAATATTGATTATAATTTGAAGATAGAACATTAATTGGTGACATCACCATAATGCTAGTTCTAGCATACTTATTAATTTTGGGTACATGTAAACATAAATAAGATAGTAACAATTGAAAATCAATTTGATTATGGAGTAATCTATACAAAAATATAACGATACAGAAAGTAGTAGCAGGCTTGTTCATAACCTCTGACTGAATGTACTCCATCAATTTATATATTAAAAAAATAGTCTTCGTATCTTTTATATTCCTTGAATATGAGTATCATAATAGGGATACCAAATCAGTAAACAATAGTTAAATCTTGATCTTAATCTAAAGTATAATGTTCGAATGAATGGAATATTATTGAATAGCGTCATCAAACTGTCAAATGATAGCTTGATAGCTTGTCTGTCGGTCTATTTTTGACGACGATGGTATAGGTTTCCTAGGGCTTTTCCTTAACAGAAATGCAAATGCAGGCGCCAAAAAATATTCGTCTAAGACTGAAAAAGTAATTTAATTGAAAAATAGCTAGACAGAATAAATAGTATGTTGGATTTAAGGACTCTAGTTTCGTACTCATCCTAGAAACTAGCTAGCTAATTGGCACGTAACCTGTCAAACCTGACAGTCTGAAGATGATTCAAATTTTAATCGAATCGCGTAACTGAAATAAAGAGGTTTTTATTTGTGTTAAACAAACAATTTTTTTTCTCAATTATGGAATAGTTTCACGAAGTAACAGAATCTACAATCTGTATGATTAATTTTCACTAAACCTACAGTAATTTCTGATGCATCGTTGATGTAATGTTTATTTTCGACATTTTCATCTGCCTGCTTCGTTCAGTCGAGAAAATGATAAACTATTATTTCACAACATTCTTCCTAAAGTAATAAAATCTTATTATGTTTTGAATGAAGTTGTATGTATAACTTTCACTGCGTGCTATATGAACCGTGTATTGTGAAAGAATGCCAGAATTGTGAAAACAAGTATACATTTTCAAGGAAGTACGGAATTAACACATTCGAGATTCAATCATATACTGGTTGTTTGCCTACAGCTGGAAGTTTAATTGCAAACACGCCCGAGGTAATTTCCATCAGATTGATTTCAGCAGGATTTTCCAAAATCGCGAATCATGCAAGCTATTAAATGGCGTCTACTGAGACATTTATTAGGTGAATAAATAATAAAGTGGTGAATGTCAGTGTGAATATGCAATTAATATTTTTTGATTATTCCATTTCACCTTACACTATTATCAGAATATTATAATAAAATAAACTTTTGTGTGTTTTCCAAAGTTCATGTCACCGATTTCCATCAGCAGATTCAGATAAAGTTTAGGTTATATTGCTATATTTTTGGAATCAGTACATTGGTAGCGGAGGTGTTAGCAAAAACAACAAAAAATCAAATGAAAAATAGCATCGCATAGCAAGTTGTCCTATACAGTCCATAATAGTCAATCGTTAGACGCTGTAGCATGGAATATTTGTGAGAAGGCCTACCACATTAGCTATTTCTCATGACATTATAAGGGCTCAAACATAGTAGTGTCCCTAGATATTTGCCCTGAATACGGGAAGATGGGCAGATCGACATAACCTCTAACGTAAGCTTGGAGTCGGAGGATGATACGAGTGAACCAGGATTCTTGGATGCAACGGAATTAAGTAGACGTAAAAATGAAAATATAATATTTCGTGACTTCGTTCAACAATACTTTTTTTTGTGTAAACACCAGCGAAGGTCATATGTCGATCAAAACTGATCAAGTTAGATCAACCATTGATTTGTCTATAATAAAGCTTAAAACTAAAATACTTATGCTCTAGAGTTCATCCATTGATGTCCTTCAGTTTAGCTTAGTTGTACAAATTACACTATTCATTCCACTTCTTTGTTTTGCACAATGCACTACACCAGCTCGAATGGCTTAGTCCTTTTGAGTCTTCGGACGATATTTTCGTTGTCCAGCAGCTGTATCGCCTCCGTATTCACATGATGAAGTAGTCTGACTTCATACTTATTGGCGTATCGTTTTATCTCATCTTTGACCATTGGGATTCCTAGGTCGCGATGAAGGTCACTATTGCGAACGTACCATGGAGCATTCACCATGTTACGAAGCACTTTATTCTGGAAAGTCTGAATAATATTCACATTTGATACACGAGTGCAGCTCTAGAGCTGGATGCCATACAGCCACACTGGTTTTAAAATCTGATTGTAGATCAGAATTTTATTATATAGTGACAACTTAGAATTCCTTCCAAGTAGCCAGTAATACTGTCTATACTTTACACTAAGTTCAAAGCGTTTTTTCTTGATGTGCTCTTTCCATCGTAAGGTTTATTCCAAGATACTTAGCGTTGTTCGCGTGTGGTACGGCGATATTATTTACCCTAACTACTGGGTGATCTGTGATTCTCTTGTTCGTAAAATTAACATAAACAGATTTGTGTTCATTGAGCTTGATTTTGATTTTCTTTGTCCAGTTTTGAATAATGGTGCTTGCAGCCTGCAATTTATCGGTAGAATCCCCTGAGCTAGTACCAACTGCAAGTAACGCTGTGTCATCAGCAAATACAGCAGTAGTTACACCTGCAACTTCTGGTATAACAGGTAAAGTACTGGTCTCAATACACTTCCTTGTGGCCCACATTCAACAATACGATGGAAATACAGGAACGTAGCGAGGCTATTTTCCAGGGCCGACGATGATATTTGACACCTCATATAAGATATTTTGCATTTTCAATGTTTGGCGAACTATCGAAAGATGGTTTTCAGTGTTTGTTTTTGATAAATAGGGACTATGACTTAAGATATTTCAATAGTAAGTTAACATAGAATACAAATAGATGCAAACTTATAGTAGTGTACCGATAAAAATGTATTTAAAAGAATGAAATAGCTTAAGGAATAAAATATCTTAAAAGTGGAATATCTTAAGAGGGGACTCTACCAAGAATAAAAGAGTGTATGTGTTTCCAATGATTCGTGTCCAGCGCTGATTTTTCAAGATAATATAATTATTATTTTTCAGAAAATGATAGGGAAAGGTTGGTTCTGTGCTCGTACGAAGCCCTTTTTTCAATTTTGATACAAAACTTCTTTATAACCGCTGATAATGCGCCTTTGCGTGTGTTAAGTACACAACTATTTTATCAGACTTCAGTTTGGTTAAAACTATATTTGTTGCCTTGATCGCATCTAATTTCAAAATTTAAGGAGCACAATTTTTTTCAAACATGTTACCTTTAAATCTAAACTACAAGCCTCTAAAAATAATACAGTGTTTTACATACAGTGTTTTATTATTTATTGAGGATCACGTATTTTTTCAGTTTCTATTTCGAACAAAAATAATTGATTTCTAATTTATACGTATTGTGATCAGATGACAGTATTGATCTTCTCCTGAACATACTAACATAGTTAGCGAAACACGTGTCGGGTTTAATAAAAGTAGTTTGGCAAGTAGTAAATCTCTGTAGTGATATTGATAACGCATTTTAAAAGTTTCAATGAAACCAACTTATAATCATTTGCTACCAAGGAGCTCCTGTTTCTACGCCTTAACGGTAATCCATCATCGAAGAGCTAAACAGTTTTGAGAAGTATCCACCCAATTGCGATGTTCCTCAAAATAATAATACTTTATTCCCCTAAAATTTATGGTACTTTTAAGGTACATGCAAAACCATGCACAAATGTACAAAATTTTGAAGTTGGAGCAGCATTCTTATCAATGGAATGGATGAGTTTCGAGGCAATTTACTGCATTTTTTGAATTTATTTCACAACAAGTGCACCGATCTTCATAAATAATATACTGTAAAATAGTCAGTCATGAAAAGAGAATAGTCATTTGAAATCTACTGAAATACTCTAAAACGTATAAATAAAGATAATTAAAAAAATCCTATTTTAATTCCAGAAATCTTGTGATCAAAAGTCTCTCGCAAACACTTCCCATTTCATTCAAATCAAATTTTCCTGCACTGTTTGCACCAACATGTAAAGCTTATAGGTATATTTATGAAGATTCAAAACATTCTTTTATTTTTAAAACATCAGACACCTCAAATTAATACAAATAGGATCCTTTAAACTTTTTTACGAGTTGGCACGAACAACGAACTTTTTCGTAAATATTAGTCATTCTATTTTTTCTATCTAGAAGCGTAGTACATCAATAAATTCGATAAACGCAGGTGTTTACAACTAAGAAAATTTAATGCTCTTGCTAATTTCATATCGTAGTTCTTGTTTTGAGATACATTCTGATTTATTATGAATAAGGGGTTTGCCAAGATTGGTGTTTTGGCAGATGGAATAGTTACTCAACCAGTTACAAACGTAGTATACAGGGTATCCCAGAAGTCGACGTCAAGCCGGAATCAGGCGATCAGCCATGTCTTAATCATTATCTAAATCCTGGTGATGATCTCTAAATTGCTGCTGCTACAAATCGTGATCAATTTTATTTTTATCATGTAATCCTGGATAATGCTTTTGTGAATTGTTGCCTAAAAGGGAACTGTTCCAGTTTGAAAGAAAATTGCACTTTTTGCTGAATCAACAAACAAAAATTAAAACTTCGCCCAGTTTTAACTGTCTCTACTGGAAAAATATATACCGGGCTAATTTGGCAAGTAGTCCTAGAAGAGCATTTAATAAAGATTCCAAAATGTTATGGCACTCGCTCGATTACCTCTTTAATTGTGCAAAAGAAATTGTTTCCTATTATACCCAGTTTTGATCAATTTTTGGTTTACTTACTTTAAATGATTCTAGTGTATCTAATACTTTATTAAAGCCATTACCCTGGGATTATCGAAGAATGAGAGAGACAGACATCATACTCTCAGAAAATCTAAGGGTAGCGAGGGTCATAGTAATGATAACTCTTGGAAAGTTTTAATTTAAACATAAAATATTAGGATGGTAAGGTCAATTGAATTTATGACACAAGTACTGACGGTTCGGTAACATCTACAAAAGATGTTTAAATGGTCTTCCAACAGCTGCAATGCAAGCTCGACAGCATCTTAAAAAAGATCGGGTTATCGGACGGGCAAATATTCCATTATTGACAATTTAAACTTATTTGCCTAAATAATACTAATAATAACTTTTTGAAAGACGTGTCACTCAGTATGCACAGAGACGAATGCTCAGCGCCTATGGTCCCTCAGTTATAGAATATCTCGATGAGGAATACCCGCGTAGATAAATAGGGCGCTCTGGTACGATATCGCAGTGCAACCCGTTCACCTAATTTGAATACATTGGAGTTTTTTACTGGAGAACAGTGTAGGAAAAAGTGTATTTGAAGCTAATAGTAAATTTAGATGAGCTACGGCAAAGAATAACGGAAGCAGATGAAATTGTCAATAATGGAAGATTTGCCCCTCTGATAATCTGATCTTCTTATGACGACGTCGAGCTTGTATTGCAGCCGGTGGAAGACTATCTTTTGTAAATGTTACATGTAAATAACAAATCCTTCAGAACATTTATGGTAATTTTAATAAATCTTCTTAAAGGATCCTAATAATTTATGTCTAAATCAAAACTTTTCAAGAGTCGTCACTGTTACCCTTAGATTTTCTGAGAATATCTTCCTCTCTCTCTCTCTCTCTCACACACACTCCGAGAATCCTAGAGTTATGGCCTTAAGAAAAGCCTTGGGTACACTATAATCATTTAAAGTAAGTAAACCAAAAATTGATCAAAACTGTGTATATTACAAAATCTTTTTTTTGCATAATTAAAGAGATAATCGAGCAATACCATTTTGGAATATTTATAACTTGCCAAATTAACGTAGTAATATTTTTTCCAGTAGAGTCAGTCGAAACTGAGCGAATATTTTATTTTTGTTTTTTGATTCGGCGAACAGTGCTATGTTCTCCCAAATTGGAACAGTTGGCTTCGGATTTTAGGCAGCAGTTCACAGAAGCGTTACCTAGGATTACGTAAATAAATAAAATTGACAAAAAGTCACGATTTGTAGCAGCAGAAGTCAAGAGATCATGACAGGGTGTAGATTCTCAGATTTTCTTATAAATGCCTATAATTTTAGATTCTAATGATTAAGATTTTTTTAAATATTTTTCTGATAGCGATTAAGACATGGCCGATCGCCTAAATCCGGCTTTACGTCGACTTCTAGGCACATATAGCCATCACCACAACAATTTTAAGGTACTAGTCATTGAACTTTATAGACGCCTAATTCATATTTACTAGCAGGGAAAATTGTTTATAAAACTCATAAGGCAAAAAAGCTATAGAACTGTTCTACAAACCTCTCGCTTGGAAATGAGATAAGGTGAGATTCCAATAGTTCGGCATATTAACTCAAGCCTCTCCGTATTCCATCATAGTATTGCTTGTTCCATTTTATCATGGTGACTAGCGTTAAGTCAAAATTAATAACAGAAGTATAAGTATTTTTTCTTTACTTTCCATTATGCGTATGATCCTTGTTTATGTACCTATCTCAGTAATTTATTAAGCTTATTATTGGATTTGTGGTCCATTTTTATTGTCATCTACCTATATTAGCATGATAAGTCAAAATATGGGTTGGCATTTCAATCCGATTTGCTTTCGATTATATGCTTGACAAAATTGTGAGCAGATAAAATTCCATTAGGTATTTGTTCCGGCTGTTTGTAGTAGTCTACTACATTCAAGAGAATTATTAGGAGTATACTCCTCGTCAATATACAGGTACTATAGATATGCGGTTTACTTAGCTCTCAAAGCTACCAGAACATCCAGAAACGGAACGGGCAGGGTCTTTAGGGGTCTGGGATTCAGAACTGTTCACCAGTCTGATCTAAAACATGAAGATTTATTAGGAAACCCCAAGGTCAAAGTTGACAAACTCGATCGGTGCAGAATTTACGGATTTTATTGTAGTGACTGTAACACATGTTACATTGGACAAATGAGGAGGTTTATTAGGACTAGATTTAAGGAGCACCTAGCGCATTTAAGATATGACACAATAGAAGTACAGTGTGGCAAAACACATGTTCAATAATAAGCATAAAATAGATTTGAGTGACTAAAAATTAAATCGTAGTGTCGTTAAGTTGAAGAAGCTGGATGCTTACAAAGCCTGGAGATTTAAAAGAAAATAAACAATATAATAAACCTAGATGTCTTCCTGACAAATAAATGTTACGTGCCGTAGCCGTAGCACACTGCAGTTCAATCCTTAGGGGGCTTCTACATAAAGGAAGTTCTGAAGGTAGAAAGAAAATATTAAAGATGGTAATTTCCAATTAAACGCGCATTATAAGTTACTATCAAATTTTTACTGGTCAAAAAGTTATTACCATCTTTCCACTTTTAAAACAATCGCAAACAACATTTAACAAAACAATTGTAACTGGATTTCTCAAAAGAAATAATCAAAATCTAAACGAGAAGGTTTGGGTGAGAGACAAACAGAAAGGCTGTCAGAAACTAGAAAGACGTCGTAACATAAATGACAGGATTTGCAAAACAACAATATACTGCTCTTGCACTATAACCAAATGTTCATAATATGTAGTAGAGCTGAATAATGTTGTCAGATTCAGGTCTGTTCGGATGTCTTCTTGATCCATGTGAAAGAATTTTCATTCCGGACTAAGTCGCACGTAATCAAATTGCAAAATTGATTCCACTGCATAAATAAGCAATAATTTCACCAAAACGTATTTGGTACATTAGTAAGCTGTTCTAACGATTCAAAATTCAATAACAAGTCGTAAAATGTGGCATGCTTAGTTCCAATCAGCTCCAGTCTAAATATAAAGCTCTAAGAAACCAATCATAACTGAAATGTAAGCATAAACTAAAGCGTATCGTATTTCAAAGTTTCCTGAAGAGCGGAGACGTACATAAAATCGTTTGTTAAACATAAAATAATCATTGGTGTTTCAAGATTTGTCGGAACAAAAATAAATGTTTGACTATATGAAGTCGATCGAATCATTTCCTTGGTAGATTGTAAAACAGTTTGTATGAGTATGTTTCAAGAAATAATCCAAAAGGTATCATGGTATATATATGTGAATGTGATACATTATTTGCCTGATTTTGGATTATCAGCAATGCAAATGAGCCACTTGTAGGAGTATGCAGAAATTAAAAAATAGGCAATACTGTGGCGAGTTTTCGATTATAAAGCAAAACACTGTTACCCTGGAGAGAGGAACAATAAATCTTCCTGCTGATATACTTCAATAAAGACTTTATTTTATGTTCGAAGAGAGACCTCAGGATATTATCCATGAATTGAAAAGCTAAGATCTCTCAATTACCTTTGGTCAGTAGTTTTAACCTAATTATGTAGATGAGATGTTGGCGCGACACCAAGTGAACAGTTATAAATTTCATAGTTTCGAAAAAAATACTTTTACGTGTGGATACACTGCACAGATGTGACATGATTACTAAAATTATGAGCTTGTAAAAAGCAGAATTGGAATGAATATGCAACTATTAGATTTCAGTTTTGTGTCCTGAAATAGATACCTGAATCTAAAACACGCTCTAGCAATTTTTTTCAATAGTAGCTTCCGTTTGGGAATTATAGATATATTTTGCACGGATTCTATGATCATTCTTAGAAATAGGATCAACAGAATAAGAAAGAAAATAGAGAGGCAATGTACATTTGATGGAAAGTGTGCTCGCTGCATATTTTATGTCGCTGTAGGGTACCACAATCAGATAATGACGAAGTTCTGAGACTGCAAGAATTCTAAGATCCAAAGCCGTTTTCATCTTTGCTAAAAATGGTAGTCTTGAGAGCTAATGCAGATAAAGACGCAAAAGTGCGTACTAGGTGATTATCAAATAGTTTTTGTATCTCATTCAATCATTGGAGCCTTCATGGCTGCTGATATATAAGAAACACCTAATTTAGGCGACAGGAGGAATTATGAACATATTAATATTAATTAGGCCAATAATCACTTATCTTATGAATCGCAAGATCATGAATGAGCGTAACTAGCTATTAATTTGAAGCAACAAAGCCAGAAATGATCACGCCCAGTCAGTTTTTAATGAAGGTACTAAAAATAAACAGCTTCCATTTAACGATTAAGGAGTATCATGACATCTCACATATATCAGTCATGTGGTACTTGGATTATCATCAGAGATTTTCATTCCTTACAAACTGGTAGTGATATTGACGTTTGGTATAGTTTTTATATATTTTAGGAATTATGCCTATTTGTCAAATTACATTATCGATTGAAAAAATTAATCACGATTGATTGTGCTTATTTGCCAAAAAGTTTCAATGATAGTATTCACTGTCTTATTGCTTGTTTAAATCAGCTACCCATATACAAGTAAGTTATTCTAGTATGACTGTAAAATGTATTATTAGGTTCTCGGAAATACCATTCTAATATCTTTGCGTATCTAGCTAATAGTCTATTTATTGTAAACCGTATATAAGATGTTTGCATGCAAAACGTATCACAGAAGGAAAGTAATACTATTTTTTCAAACTTTGTGTTTGATTAGCGCAAATCAATCATACAAAAGGTATGATATTTTAATATTCCTACCATCTAATAAGCTACATATTCAGGATCTGATATCGTTAGAGGTTAATATCCAAAACTTCAATTAAATATTTTTCAAATAATTTATCTATCCAGGTATATTTAGTAATTTGCATATAACATACGATACAATTCATGCCGGATAAAATCCCATGGAAACGTAATAGTAAAGAAAATCTGTGGCCAGAAAAACGCTCACCAATGGCAATAAAATCTTGCGGATTGAAGATACTCTTACTTGGTGAAACTCCTACAACATTAAAAATGTGTATTCAGGACACAGACTTTTATATTGTATATGCATGTTACTATTTTTAAATCTCATCATCAATCTGACATTCGAATAGTTGTTTGCTCGATGATGCTATTCAATGTAGTAAAACGCTTTTCAATATTTTTCAATCTTATTTATGATATTTTTTGTCCGAGTTGGAGAATTTTGATCTCAAAAATTAAAACCTTCTGTCTACAGTGATACTTTTCTGACCGCAGGTGTCATCAATTTCGTTTGCTTTTAATTCTCAAAACTACTCATTGACATTGGAATGATCTAAATATTCCGTTGAATTTTGGAAAAAATCATAGGAAGTTTTTGCAGCAGATGTTCAAGCAGGACGGTTTATATTTTCAGAATGTCTTCACAAATTCTAGGTCATAATAATTCAATAATCCTTTGAGCTGATCTAATAACATCGTCGGTGAAAGAAGTAGACATCATATATCGCGAAAATACTCGTATTGATAAATGAAATAAAATAAATATTGAACATGTTTCATTGGGGTCTTATTCATATCAAAAAGGATGTTCAGTGTCGATTCGTTCTAATCAAAGCCAAATTCGAAGTTTTTTCCCCTGTATCTGCTATTTTGCTATGAACAAAATCAGAAGCCAACCTGCTTCCTCGAAGAAAGAAGAACCGGTAGGAAGATTTTAATCATTCCTTAGCCGAGCATTCCAAGGACTTGAACATCGACCTACTTTGAGAGAAGTAATAAAACTACCACCCTGCAGATGAGAGGAGTGAATCATGGTAGGCGAATGCCATCATCACAGCCAGATTCTATTGGTCAACGGCCGTCAAGAACTGGACTGATGTGGACGCTAATACCACTAATGTAGAACTTTTTCTAATTTTCGAAACATTTTTTAAACTCATTTATTTCTTAGTTTTAGTCTGATTTTGTTTTATATATGTATATATATATATATATATATATATTATATATATATATATATATTATATATATATATATATATATATATATATATATATACCCAAGAAAAAGTTTATACTCCCAATATGACACAAGTAATTACAAATTATATTAACAAATCCAAATTATGTCTACTTTGCAAGTATGAAAGACGACCGATAGAACAAAAACAAAAAGGACCCCTCATTGCAACCAAACCTTTCGAGAACTTGTTTATTGACATTTTTCAAGTAGAGAAACAAACTTTCTTAACCATTATAGATATTTTTTAAATTTGCACAAGCCTATGCCCTGAAAACAAAATATAGCTCCGAAATCTTGGGTAAATTAAGACACTACTTCACAAACCACAAATTTCCTGACCAAATAACTTGCGATCCTGGAGAAATAAACTCTAGCATCATAAAAGAATTTTCTAACCTCCACAAACTACAGTTTCACATTACAAGCCTACCGCAAATCCCAGTTCCTTATCTCCAATTGAACGCTTCCATAGCACATTGAAGGAAAAATTACGTATCTTAATGCAGCAGAAAAAGTTAGACTCCATCACAGAATTTAATGCCACCGACTTAATTATTTATAATCGGCTACACTACTTTCTCTTCAATATATGGTCCTTATAAATATGAGACTAAACATATAATAGAAGTACTTATACAAATCTATGACGGATATAATAAGAAACTTTAGAACTACTACCTTTTTATAAAAAAATAACTGATGAAATCAGAACCAAACAAACAGAACGACTGAGCAAAAGGAATCAAAATATTTTAGAAAAGGATATTACTTTAGAGGGACCTATATATATATATATATATATATATATATATATATATATATATATATATATATATATATATATAAGACACAGACAAGACTACAGACCGCAAAAACCAAACAAATATTTTACAAGGAAACAAACTACACAACAGGAAGATCACATTAAGGTGAAACATAAAAATAAACATAGATTAAATCGAATCAAACCTCCACGAAGACATTATCCATTACAGGATTCTTCTGGTTCATGCCAGTAAACCTGAATTACTAGAACAAAGTCCTTTTATTTCCGATCAAATCAAGGTCCACATATAATTGAATTAACAAATAACAAGTATAAATTATACTATTTGCTCTATATCTATTTACGAAAACTGTAGCAATACCCCGTATTTCGTCAACGAAAGCTTAATTTTAAATATTAATTGCAGAAACAAAGTGAACAACCAAATTTTATTTCTTTCCCACGAAAATACTAAAGAACTATTTGTACTTGAAGTCAAGGTTAACTGCACGAACGAAACCAAAATGTTAACAAAATTAATGTGGCTTTACATGAAAGACCACAAGACTTTAGTCATATTTTGCTGTATCCAATTCTTGCATACTAGTCTCATAGTTGTTATTGTAATACCATGTATTATTTACAAATATCTGTTATATAGATAAGTGTTTATTTTAAAAAGCCGCAAGTTGGACGATCCAGCATTCATTCGCACCTTGTCTCTTAGCCAATAAAGTTCTTTTCAAAGAGTCTGGTTTTTGTTCGGTCTTTATAAGTTACACAATTATTTTAAAAGCTTTAAAGAATGGCTAGGAATAGATTTGTCAAAAATATCGATTGAGCTGTAATGAGAATTCCCAGAGATTATGTTTCACTCCTAAAATCTATTGATACATGTAAGAGATTATAATATAAAATTACATCGCGTTTCTGTTGCAATTGAATATTTCAAACCACAACTGAATCTCAATTTTTAATCCTGATAATAACAGAACTTACCTCTTTTGGCAGATTCTATAGCTTCAACAAGTAGTTTTTGGTTGACACCACACAAGTTGGCTGTGAGCTTTTCACATTTCTTGTGTATGTTAACATCGCATTCTGGTAGATAATTTCAATTAGATATTTAGGTATTAATAATACCACAGCATAATAATATGCTGTGATAATACTAAAGTAATCACGCAAGATGTGCCTATGTAAACAGATTAATTATAAGGATAATATTGTACAAATAGATAAAAATTGTGCAATTTGAGCACAAAGTTTTATAACCTTGTGGTTAAATTACATAATTTTCATCTGAATGATGGAAGAGTTTCACCAAGTACGAGCATCTAAAATCTTCATAAATATATCCTCTTACTTTTAATATCACAAAATTGTAGAAGTGGCATAATAATCATCCGGAGGGGATGCCATCCAGATTTTTTATACAGTTTAAACATCATTTGAAAGTTATAACACCAAATCCGAAGATAAATACTATTTACCATAAAGAAAACTACGGTTTTGAAAACATATTTCACGTCCACTTGCAGGTTCATTCTAGTGTTATGAATCATTTACCTTTTCAGACTGGTTAGTAAATAGAAAAGCATGCAACAGCGTTAGAGAATAATAGTGAATGCTTTCTCCAAACTTGTTTAACTCATCAGACTTTGTGTAATAAATCTTTCATCGAATGTTTGTTTTTTGACGAACCGCCATTCGTCAAAATGTCAGGCAGCTGTAGCGCAATAAAAAAACTGTGCGTATGGTTTATTTTTGCGATAATGGTGATTGACGTTTCAGTGTGTTTTTACTAAATGAGCACGAATTTGAGGAGGAAATAACCTATAAACAATAAAGGATACAGTGGACGGTTTGAGGTCGTAAAAACTTCCACTGGCTTCCACACTGGCAGTACTTCAAATAAAACATTTATTTTTTAAAAGTGTATTAAATATCTATTTTTGAAACTAGTACATAATCTCTAATAGAAGTCGATCATATATTTCGTTATATGATCTCCATTTCGATCAGTAGTTTATTCTCTAATTGTATAAAGTAGCATCAGTTTGTAATTTGTGTAGTGTAGAAGCTTCCATTCCCACAGACGTTTTTCTATGATGATGATGAGTTTCAATCATACAGGAAAAATTGGAGGGTAAGGAGGAATATTCACTCAGAGCGGGTTCTTACGTTTAGTTTTCTCAAATCTGTGGTGGACCATACATCAACGTTAGTGGTTGTAATCCCATTCGATGTGAAAATAAAATTATCAATAAATAAACTTTTAAATTGGCAAAGAAAAGGTTATTTAAATGGAAGAGGATATTTTGGAACAAGAATTTTTTTACTGTTTTTTTCCCGAAAAAGCTGACTCGATAATTCATTATTTCTTGACAGTACCTTTTATTGTAGCGTTATCAATTTATTTAAGCTTGAAAATAATTTCTTCGTAGGCTTATTCCTATCGCGTTGATAGGGTTATTCTTCTGGTGGTACAGAAAGCTTGTATGAAGGTGTGTACATTTGATCATTTTTCTTGTGTAATCAGATTGAATCAGAAAAACAATTATAACACATATTCAAAAAGGAACGTCCCTCTTAACTAATAATCAACACACTTAACTAACTAGCCTGGGCAGGTTTGCAATCAAGCAGATATTTTATAGCCGCCCAGAATGATGCTCTTTGAGTACTTGCGGACAAATCTATCTGTGGAGTGATACCTGTACGTATAGAACTGTCAGAAAATAACAAGATATTTGGTAGACCTTTACAGCAGTTGCATAACTGCCAGCTGGATAAGCGGTCTTAGGACGTACTGATTCAGGTTAGTTAGTTCTATTTTTGTAACTTCTCTATCAACTCAGCATATTGATGAAGTCATTGTGACTTTATACATAAAGCTACGGTTAGACTGATAGATAGATCGACGGATACGTATTTTAGTTATATAAACATCATGAAACGCCAAAAAACATATTTTTTATAGTTCCCTCGCTTATGCGTGGGAAGTGAAAGCATCCCAAATTTGAAACACTGTCACTGTTCCCTCGCCTAAGTAAAGAAAAATGGTATTGATTAAGTCCGACTTCAGGTAGCTGTCATAGGAAATAATTTAGCGACCTTAATCATAACAAATGCATTTCGCAGATCTAATTATGGAAAGTTCTAAAAATGGTAGGCGACAGACGTAGCGAGAATGACGATAATGGCAGAATAAATGAGCCAGCACGTGGAGAAATGCTCGATCAAGGTCTGAAATCTGGCAAATTGAAGTGTCGGTGGAAATTTCGCGGTGTACCGAGAACGCATTCACCTATCTAGAAAGTTCTTTGATGTCACGAATATTAGAAGTGCACACTCTTCATTGACACGTGTTACTACAGACGTGTCTGTTTCGGTCTAGATGCTTGTCATTGCATCTCGGTGGTCGGACGATAAAAATAATTGTTTCTATAGCCACACTTGGTGTAGGTAGATAAGCTGATAGGTATGGACAACTAAAGCTTTCTACTGTCGATCTACGAGCTGCAGTGACCAGCGTCCATGCTGTAGTAGGCCACGTGTATGGTGGAGGGTGTGCAATTGCAATGACTGACTATGCTTATATCGTTAAAAGTTGTGAGCATTACACTGTTTTGTATATTTCTGAATCTCGATCATTTTTAAGCAATGTCAAAAGAGTATTATAGTAAGACTAACATTTTGACGACGGACGATAAGCACATATTTATGTTTACGGAACAAATAGAGGCAGCCAAAGCGGTAATACAGTGAGGTTTTTGCAGTGAACATATGTGGTCTAGGTGGTTAGCCAGTGAAAACGCTTAAATTTAAAAAAGTTTGAACTTCTATATATTGACCACGTAGTCAGTCTTCATGATACGTATTTTAAAAATTTCAGAGTCTATTTTCAGATGTGCAGCACATCATTTTTGTTTGTGTTGTTTGAGTTTATCAAAGGTTCATGACTAGAATCAGATTTTTTTTTCGGTGAATTTGTAATAAATTATTAATTATTTGTTTGTTTGTATGTTTATTCACTTCCTAATAGTATTTTAGTGTAGACATATATAATATAATATAATAATATGATATAATTTATGATGATCAGAATGTGCACGGAAGATAAGATGAGAAGATATCAATATTTGATAGAAATGAATAAATTTATATCACTCCATTTTTCATGTGTAAGCAATATAGCATTTTTTCTGTTTAAAGATAATAAGCATTTTTTGATGTTTTATATTGCGTACTTTATGTATGGTTTTTCGTTGGGACTTTTCTCACTGCGTAATCTCAGAAAAATATTTCACAAAATCTTTAATTCCAAAACTAGTTTTTTTAGATATTTGATTGTGTTACACTGTGGTCTAAAATTTCAATTCAAATTTTAGCTATAATTGTAATGGAATCAAGCAGTCAGTGTACCAGAATTACCTTCAAGATCAACATACAAAATACCAGTTATTGGATTTTAAAGCGTCGTCATTCTGGCACAGGTTTAATTCATCAATTTCAATCATAAAATGAAACAAAATCATATGAACGCATTCACTACCATTTTCTTGTAAGCATTCAAACAAACATTGCACCCATAAACAAATCCTAACCCTTCTTGCAAGCAGCTCCCGACCCAAAGCCTGAATCAACGGAGGAAGTGCTGGCGCCAGCAACCTTGGCCGTACCTCCCTCGCATTCCTCCTCCTCCTCCTCCTCCGAGGTGGTGTCTTCCTCACTGCTTGATGACGACTCCTCCTCACTCTCGCTGTCCTCTTCGCTCTCTCCTTGGCTGCGGGGTTGAACGGCCGGGTGCCCCCTGGGACGCGGATAATGCCGTCCTCGGATCACCTTCGGCTTCGCCCATATCTCCACTGGGCATACGTCAAACTGCTCCGGTTTTTTCCAGGGGTGCATGAACTGCGTCAACCGATTCGACTGCAGTGGCACAAAAGTCTCTTTCTGCTGCGAATCCGGTTTTGGCTCGGGTTCCGGAGGAATGAACACCTGCAAATCGGGATCGTCTTTATCCGCTTTCTGCACTAGGGAACGCTTTGATAGCAGTTTTTTGTCCACAGATACCGTTGACTCGTCCTTAAGAGGCACTATTTTTAAGTTCACTTCACTTCTTGGTTCACCATCCTTAGCTCCCGGAGTTGTTGTTTCATTATTAATTATCACCTCATCGTTAGACTCTTGATTATTTTTAGCTAAACACGTTTTGTTCATTGCCTTTATATCACGTCCCCACGTGGCCGTAGTTTTACTATCAATTTCTCTAAAATCCTCTATTACTTCAATTTCTTCTTTGGTCTTTATTTTAGTCTTAGCTCCCTCTTCTCGATTTTTAGTTATTATTTGGTTTTTTTCTCCACTCATCTCAAATTTCTTATTTATTTTTGGTTCACTATCCAAGTTTCCCCTTTCCCCTTTCAGTACGTCATTTCCTCCATTAGCCTTAAAGTTGTCCTTAGAAATCCTTCCCTCTTTTTCAGTGATTATTTTTTCCTGTGTTAGCTGTGAATTATCTTTTTCTTTAGCGACACTTTTTACATACGGCTGTTCCACTTTTTCAACGTTTCCATTTGATTCCAATACATCTGCTTTATAGCCGATAAACTCATTTGTTTCGTTGTTTGCCTCATCATAACCTACCTCTTCTGCTTCAAAATCCTGATCTTCCGAAGGCGAAATAGTCTTCTTTTTCACCACTTTAATCACTTTCTTTTTTGGCGTTACCTTATTCAGAGTGATTTCCTCATCATCCAATTTCTCCTGTACATCCTTTTTGTTTTCTGTTTCTTTCATTACCGCTGATTTCACATGTTCTGAAATCTTACCGTGCTGCCTCAGTGGTGATAAGGGTCTTGCAAAATCATCGTTGTCTTCAAATTTTCTTACAGTGTCTGTTTGATCATCTACAGATGTTGGTGCGGAAGTTTTCTTTCTTGGTACGATGACTGTACGTTTTACAAATACATCGTCACTTTTAGTGAACGGCGATATAATTTTCACTGGGCTTGAAGGAGCAGAGCTATCTGTTGAGCTAAAGGAAGGTTTAGTTGTGAATAG
Organism: Bruchidius siliquastri; assembly: GCA_949316355.1. Lineage (NCBI taxonomy): Eukaryota > Metazoa > Arthropoda > Insecta > Coleoptera > Chrysomelidae > Bruchidius > Bruchidius siliquastri. The sequence continues at coordinate 12,553,991 of OX438534.1, read as the reverse complement.
CCTCCTCCTCTGATCTTCTTTCGACTCTCCTTTGTCCTTATTTGATGATGAAATGGACAGAGGGGCAATTTTGCTACCTATCTTATCAATTTGACTATCATTATCAATATGTACAACATTCTTAGCATTGCTATCAGTCTCTTTCTTAGTTGCTACTTTCTTCATTCTAAGTGCTCGCCCTTTTTCTTCCAAAATTTGACCTACCAAAGATAAAGGCTTCTTCTTCAAGATGCCTATCACCAGAGGATCTTTAGCTGTTGGTATTTCTACTATACCATTTCCAACCGACATCTTAATTTTAGGTTGCTCTGCCTTAACCTCCACATCAAGATTAAATCTAAACTTTTTGTCTTTTTTCTTGGGGGATTCTACAATTTCAACAGTCCCTACCATTACTTTGAGTGGCGATTTTTTCTCCTCTACTTCACCTACTGTACCCGTTATTACCGGTTTTGGTTTAAACACTGTCTGTTCTATATCAACCTGAGAAATATCCCTAACAGTTGATTCAGAGGTAATACCAACAGATTCAGCCATTTTGTCTTTATTTGCGAGTCTGTTGCTTGCACTTTGTTCAATTAGCGGACTATCAAGCAGAGAATGGTGATTTTTGGATATCTCTTTGTGTTGACTTGCTGTCTCCTTACTTTGTGAGGTAACCGATTTCTTTTCTGGCAAACTGGGTTTAGTTGCCTCATTAATGGTATCTTCTTTTTGTTTGTAACTTATGTCTTTGGAAGCGTCTTTAGATATATCAAGAGTTTTTCCTCTTAATTTATCTACAACTTTTTCTTCTGAGAGGTTTTTACAATAGTTAGATGTATCCAGGGAAACTAATTTTTTGTCTGGCAAACCTGTACTTGAACTAGATCTGCCAACTGCTCTTTGCTTGGAATTATTTTCTTTGTTACCTAAACCTATTGGTGAAGTTATTACTACATTTTCCAGATGATTATCTTCAGATGTACTTTTACTTGACATCGTTGGTTTCAGTTCTAATCTGTCCTTGCTGGGTTCAGATTTTTTTGACAATTCCTCTAATCGGATGATATTGCCTTTCAAGTTAGTGAATTCATCTAGATCTTTCTCTAATTGGTTACTATCATATTTTGAGATATATTTGCCTGAAACTAACTTATTTTTTTCGTATTTATCGGAAGTGTCATCACTACATTGAGTTTCTATATGTGTTGCAATCATAGAGCTAGATTCACTTATACCTGTGGTTCCTCGTTTTTTGAGGCTGTTTTTAGATTCAAGGTTTACATCACTTTTGATATACTCAGAAACAGCGCTATGGTCACTAACATCTTTCTTGGCAACTTTTTTCTTCTTCACGGTACCTCTGCCACCTTTTTCTTGTTCAGAATCAGCTACTGTATCTTCACTATACACAATTTCACCAGTCTTTTCCTTAGTTATTTTCTTTTTGTTTACTCCCACGCTGGGTGTATCCTGTTCTGCGACTTCTGCTTGCAGTATATGATCAAGTATGTTTATGTCATCAGGAGTTAACTGTGTGGAAGATCTCCGAATGTGTTTGATGATATCTTCCGTGGAAACCTGCCTACTTTGTTTTATTTGCACTTCAAGAGGCTGCCCTGGATTCAGATCATCAATGTTGTCATCTGTGGTGATAGCTTTACAGATATCGCGAAAGCTAGGAGACTTGCTGATGGATTTTTTTCTTTTGTTCAGAGCAGGTTCGTTCTTTGCTATATTTTCTTTGCTTTTGCTACGGATCAGAAACTTTTCTTTGAGGATCTCTCCTGGCGTTTTCTTCACGCGTTTTCCTTCAGGTTCAAGAAGCTCGTATTCTTTGAAGTTATCTCGCCAGCTCTTGATTTGTTTGATTTCATTTTTGAAGGTATCTTCATGCACAGTTTTGATGCGGACGGTAGCTCTTTCTCTCTTTATGGTAGTTGTAGGTTTAGCTTCTTTCTCCTCTGCAGCCTGCGAGGTCTTTGGACTTGGTGTCTTTTCAACTGGCTTGAGGTCAAGGATTTCTGGTTTTGTTCTGTCGTACTTATTGAATTTTCTGTATCTGTTCAGTGAGACGTCGATATCAGCAGTGTCGATAATCTTAATAGGCCTAACTGACACCTTAGGCGAAGAGTGGTACAACTTTGGTGAATCTACTCTCCGAAGAGGCGAGTTGAGTTCGCTGATGGTGGTAAGTTGAGGCTTATACCCTCCTCTATATTGCCTTGGAAGGGTGTTGGAGTACGGGATATAGTTTGACGCGATGATAGAGGAATGATTCGCGTACGGGCCACTGAGAAACAGTGGTTTGGCGCTGCCGGGGGTGCTGATTTCGGAGTAGTATGGCATATTTCCGATTATAATTATCTCACCAATAGAAAAAGTCACACGTGATGAATCGCGTCGGCGGTGCAGGTGCCAAGCAATGCCCTACCTGTTGATTTAGCTGAAATTAATCTAAATTAGTGCTGGTAGTTCATACCATTTTTAAAGAAAAAACTGCAATCTACAATGGAAGTAGGTGATTTTGCACAGTGCCGCTTTGGACCGAATCAGAAGATAGGTGTATTTGATTGTATCACTACCCACGTATTGAAGGGTTAAGTACTCAAAAAGTTTTTCGAATTTTGGGCATCAGTTTTTTGACATTGCATTTATGTTGAGAATCCCTGTAGTATGCTTTGGTCGTTTTGTTGTCCAGAAAACTTCATGATTTGACCAAATTCAGTTTTAATTTTCCAAGTCATGAGGGAAAATAATTGTGGATTACTAGAAATTTTACATAATATGTTTTTGGAAGCTGTCACTGATTTGTGTCGGTCTATCAGTCATACGAATGTCAGGAAGTTATTTATTACTATTGCAATCTTGAAGAATCTTTCACAGCATATTATGTCGATGAAGCTGAATAGTTACAAAAAATATGTCTGGTGGCGAAACAATAATCAGCCAAACATTTCTAACTGTTTCCAAATTTGAAAGGAACAAAGTTTTTGGAGGTGAGAGAGGTGGATGGAAAATTATCTCTAACCCCACTTATTTGACAAACAGGCATACTCAAAACCATAATCAAAGATTATAGTAGTGTATCAATGAGAATTGAATTTGTGACTATAACGATCATTTAACTTGATGGAATTAAAATTCCTCAATCACTTTAATCATAATAAGACAAATGCAAAAAAATGCTTTACATAATGTTTTTTTATTTATGTCAGACATTTATATTATTTGTAACAAGACAAACCAAACATATAAGTCCTTTTGAATCAAATATTTAGAAATATCAAATTATGCTAAACACATGCTAGATCATGTAGATTTTGGATGCCCTTACTTGGTGAAACTTTCCAATACTAGGTACAACCAGCGACGTCTCTCAAATAACCCTGGGAATGGGTTAAAGAGTCATTCTGCCTCCAATGCAGGAGAACCTTAGGGACCATCTGGTTTTTCCAACGCTCTTTTTGCTGTACATCAGCGAACTATTGGAAATATCTAATCTAGACTAAGCAGATGTCAGAACCTCTATTTGCTGTATGGCATCGTACAAACCACCACCAACCCGAGAGACCTCTGCTAGGGCAGCATGTGGATCTGATTAATGAGGGTATTGAGCGAATTGTGACAAAGAAGTCGCATGCTGCTCTGCCATGCGTAGAAATAGAGGGACGCCCAATACTTGAATCATATTATGTCAAGCAATAACATGTTATGACACTATCATGTTCCCGGTCTTGCTAGCTCGGCGTTCCAGAAGCTGGGGGGGTTCTCTCCTGCTCCAGGAAATTGTATTTTCCTAAACACCACCTGATAATCAGATGGGAACTTCACTGGAGCACTGGTAGTAGGTGTGAGGATGTGCACTGAAGCACTCCCTAAAGCTTTTGGATACAAACTAGAAACAAGAAATATATCTAGTAGATACACCCAACCTTACAAAGGACTTTCACAGTCTAGAACAATGAAGGAGGGTGGCTAATCTATACATATTCTATAGATATGATCATGGTAGGTGTTCGATCGAGCTGTTTCAGAAGAGCAATCACTAGAGGAGCCCAACGGGCGCATCTTCGCCAGGTCGAGATTACAACGCCTTGAATGAGCCTCTTCCAAAGGTCGCTCTTCTGGAGAACCAACGGTATTGTGGAATGAGTTACTGGGGAGATCGTTTCCCGATGATTATTATCTACAGCATTTTAAGTCCAAAGGGTACAAACATTTATCCTCTTGCAGTGCATATGAAGCATGATAGCTGTCCTGCCTTTGCGTGAGGTTATTTATGAAAAAAGTTGGAGCCGTTAGATCTCTGATCCCACTTTGTTGCTGAATGAGCAAGTTCTACATCGCTACGAGTACCGTGTGAGAAAGAAAGCTGAAAAATTTGCCTACGAATTACATCTCATCGGCACGCACAAGAGAGCTCGAAAAAAGTTGACACATAACTTTATTTAACCTACACGAAGTAATTGATTTCGCTTCCAAATAACAACTAAAACACGGTAGTACAAAAGCTCACATTTTAGAGATCAGTGTGCTCATTTACTGCAGAATGATCAGGATTTCTAGGATAATTCTAAGTTTCTAAATGATTTAAATCAAGTGTCTATCTTGTAGTTAATTTGTTGGTTGCTTGAACTATATGAACAGAAAATACGTTCTTGTTTAAATCACACAATTTCATGAACAATTAGCCTTTTGAGAACTTTAATATATGCGTAATTGCATCGCAACAGTACAGATTCAATCTACTTTACTCCATTTTTTCATATATCAGAAATTATAATTGTCGATTTAGAGTGGGTAAAATTGCAAGAAATATGTTATTGTATACTTTAAAAATGGAGTACAGCTAATTGTTTCGGTACTTACCACGTTGTACCCGTAATGATACCGTTTTTTCTCTTGGGAAGATCAGACACCTAATCAAATAAGAAGCTATAGCCATTTTAAACTTTTCAGTTTTGTACAAGTATGACTTCCAGCAAGATTTTTTAATCAGTATTTGGTAGTGTTGACTTAGCCTTCTTTTTAATGTGTAATAACTGTTATGTATTACGTATTATTTCAAATTAACACATTTTAGTGACCATAATACCCCCCTCGCTTATGAATGGGAAGTTAGATTAATTTTGATTGATGGATGTACAAAGACGTTTTTCGTTTCAACTAACACTGTACAAAATCGCTTTCTCCCATCAGCATGTGCAGTTTATTCCTATGTACGGCTAGCACTATACCTGTTGGCGCAACTTAAACAAAAAGTGTCTATCGGATCTCCGTCAGAGAAATTCGCATCACACGGTGAATTGTTCGCGTTTTTCGCGAATTGCCTGGATACGCCGGCGTATCGGGAAGCGGCGAAAGTTCAACTGACGGATTTTTGAACGTTTTGCCAAAACGGCTATTTTTACTGTCGCACGTCGTTGGCGGCGGCGTGACGCAACTGCCACTGAGCGGCAGTGGAGTCGCGGTCATGGGGAACGACCACTGGTGCCAAGTGCTGATGGTTTTCTGTTTTTTTTGGGTTTTCACACCCAAGTGGGAAAAATAGTACACCCAGTACTTTTTATGCGTTGGGGTTTCAAAGCTTCTAGATACAATTCAGATGACCGCAAAGAGATGTGGAATAAGTGCCGGGGAGTTTGTATTCCGATGGTCACAGTCTACAGCGTTTTAAGGTCAATGTGATTATACATTTATCTTCTTGCAGAGCATGTGAAGCTAGGCTATTTGCCCTTGTGTGAGGATATCTATGAAAAATAACTATACTTGTACCGACCGCTAATTACAACCACATGCGATTGATCAAAGAACTGTATTAACATTTGGGCCACTAAGGCGTATATGAAGATATGTGAAAATGGAGTACTTGGGAGCTTTGCGCTTAAACGTTTAGGGTACCGGAATGTTCTTGAAGTTATTTCAGCAGTCACATGATGTTTTGATCACAATTGTAGGACAGGTAAGGGGACACTTTTTCCCAGACTCTTAACTGCGTCCAAAATTTATAACAAACTCAGAAACGTAAAAAGGAACTTACACGTCTCTCAACATTATTAGTTTCTTCAATTGATTTATAATTTTTTTGGATCTCTTCGGTGAATGCTATACTAATTGTCCTAAAACTTTGAGGTGAATCGTTGTCGGCACTGTAAATGTTTGAGGTATGATAAAGTATGGACGGCAGCTTGTTAAAAACATCTTCAAATTCATGATAAGTTGTAATGACAATTTTTGACAGGTCGGTGTATTTCGTCTAAGAATGTTTGGCGACAGTGAAAGAACAGCCTTTTATCTCATTTTATAGTGTTTTGAATGTCGATATTTAGTTTTTCCAATATGAAATATGACTAATTTAGATTATTGAGCTTTTTATATATCATCAATGATCAATATACAGTGAGACAAACGTGGAAGGACAACGATGTACCAGATTGCCTTAAATTTGTACCACTTGATCTGTGAGATTACTTCTAAGATACCTAACGACATCTTCCTTTCCCTTTAAGGTCTTGACAATATTCTTACAATTATCATTGGGCTCCGAACGAGTGTAAGATCACTATTCAAATTATATGCTGGTACCAACAACGTCGGTGGAGCGATTTTCAAAATCTGTAAGACATATTCATATAGGCAAATTTCTTTACTAAGACGTATTGATTCTATAAACTTTATTTATATATTATTTTACCTCGTTATACGAGAATGTACTCGTATATGTTCTGATAAGTTACAACAGTGTACCTTAATGGCACTAATCCAACAGAAAACAATAGAGCAGAATTATTTATCGAAGTATTCAAATAATGTTACTGGAATTAGTAATTTTTTGTTGTTGAAAATGGAATATCTTCATTGCGTGTTAGCTCATTCAAAATTCAAGACTATGAAGATCAAGGTTCACTTCTGATTCTACATTAAGCTATAAATAGTATGTGCGTAATTTAATATTGGATTCAGGGAAACATATCCCATAGTTGATATAATAGGGGAGTGCTACAACACAAGAACTTTCCGGTGCATTGGCGACATAACCCAAAACAAAAAATCCCATTGTATGTTCGACCCTATAATTATATTTGTTCAAGGTAATAAAAATGGGGATTGAAGGAATTTTAAATTAAGCTAAATCATTTTTACCGTTGCAGACTGCTCTTTCTTGTCTTTTTAACTATTATATACCAAGACGTTAATTCCACTATTTTGTTCTGTCGAATGTGAATGTTATACTAAATATTTAAGAATTACATTCTTCTTCACAAGAATCTATGTCAGTTACTGACAGATGCAATACAGCTCCAACTTTTGAACCGATATTTCACATACAGAGAGAAAATAGATAGGTACTACTAAAAGACCTCATCAGATTCTTAAAACTTCATCTTAATGGGTATTGAGATTTTTAGCAAAAAAATGAATGCAAGTGCTATTTATAGCTAAACTGAGTCGACCAAGTTAACAGTATAAATAAAAAAAGAACAATAAAATAAACCTCAATCTTTTCATCCAAAAATGAATACAGTCGAGTAAACTAAAAAAAATCATACTGAGAATTTCTTGCCCACGTTGCCAAAACAATTCCCACACACTGTTACAAATAGTTTGAGAAATAACAAAAAATCAAAATTCAGAACCAGATGTTTTGATTATTCATTTACCTAGAACAAAGATCGTATTTAGCTGCGCTTCAAGTATATGGCAGTTACTTTTATGCTAAAAAGATGAATAATTCAAGGACCAATCGAATGAAATCGATACTGTCTCACGGATTTTTGACTAAAAGGTTTTGGGAGCTCACCTAACGCATACTATTCTTCTTCTTTAACGTAGGTACACATTAAAATTTCGGACACATTAAAAAGTTTTTTAATTTTAAATATCGCGGATTCGAGGCACTCACAATGGGAAAATTATTTATATTTACTAGTTTCCATTACTCCGGAAATCTACGCCTTAATTTGATTGCATATATGTATTTTCCTGATGAAGACGTTCAAAAAGTCTACCGAGTCCATGAGAATCAAGACTGTTCTTTCAATAATATTAATGTGAAAAAATATAGCATACATTTCAAGATAGACCGTGTCGAAATGAAAAAATGTCCTCAAATATCCAATGCTTGTTTAAGCGGTTTGTGAGGTCATCGTACCCAGTCTTGTTGTTAGTGTTGAAGTTTTGTTGGATGCTTGGTGTCTCAGATATCTTTACCCAGATATTAAAAAAAGTCGAACACAAAGAATGAGTGTAAGAAGAATGGAACGAAGGTAGAGGGTATCCTTCAGTACGAGTAATGTAATTTAGATTATTGGCAGGTTGAAAAATTACATGATTTAACATACGAAAATTCAAATTCTAGAGGAAATATATAATTTGTATTGCAAAAAAGGATTCGTCAGATTTTTTGGCATCCCAGCGTCTCCATAAAATTTCAGTCACAAACATTATTGCAATTATGAAGTATACTTTAGTCTATTTTTGTTGCCTACTTTATATGAAAAAATGTCTGAGAAATCCTTATTGCAGTATAGTAAATGAACGAACTGATATATAAGACTCGAATAATATGAGTCTATTTTTTCCAACACCTGAATTTATTCTATTACAATGTTGAGTGATGAGATACGATAAAGCTATGAAATATTTTGGGGAGATTTTGACGGTAATGGTTCCGTTTTCTAAGGGTTTCCCTTTATCGTAGTGCAAAAACTGTCACTAGAAAAATATTTTCCCTAATACACAGAAAAGATAAATAAAATGATATAACAATTAGCTAGACATAAGAAACAGAATAATAGAATTGAAACTATGTTTACAATTATCAGAGAACTTAGCTAGTCAACAAGTCAACAACTTGGGTAGCCAGTTTAAACACTCACATTGACAATCTCACGAATATATTACAATTAAAGCGAAACATGTAACTGAAAAACGATTTTTACTTCTAGAAACCAGAATGGATGTTGAACAATATTATTCCATTTTAACGTTCTGATCTTTTTACCAAGTAAGAGCATGTACAACCTACTTTGATGATACTTCCTTTATAGCCGGTTTAACTGTGATTGTTCGTCATCATTTAGTCAATAGAATTTTGGTACTCTCGTATATAATTTTCTCTTTTTACGATTACAAAATTTTGTTGTATGGTTTCGGTGAGCTCTGCATTTGGTGTCGCTAGCTTCAGTTTAAGGGTGAAGGGGGAGGGGTTGTTGGGAGAAGCATGGTCCCATGTGTATGGATTAAAAAATATCATTCAAAGTGCGGTGCGGTGGTAAGTCTTATCTCACTGCATGTGTTACCATTTTCCATTGCTCCTGTTATTCTTTTATTTTAATTTCTGTTAATTATAGATTAGCATTAACCAGTAGCAGAGAGCAAGTAATCAATTTTTTGTATTTTCGAAAGTAAAATATATTTGGTTACGTTTATTCAACAATTCCTGTTTTTAGGATTACATTATGATAATGTAATTTATTGACAATTTGGTAACTGGTTAATCTTAATTAGGTCAAAAACGGATTCAAGTACCTACATCTTAGTTTGTTTATTTCATATTCTGATAGAATTTACTAGTAACAGGTACCAACTCTATATTTATTATATTTTCAGATAATCAAATATATTCGCATATTGTTTTTACAAAAAAATAATGTTTTTATAATTGCCAAAAAAATCTAATACTGTAACACCAGTAAAACAGCATAAACTATACAAATAATGAAAAGCATTTTGAAGACTTTGTGAATGTAAATAAATCGTATTACTTCAAATAAAATTTGATACTTTCATGTAAAAAATAACTCTTTACAATAGAAATAATTTCACAGTGATATTGGTAGCAATTTTTCTCATTCAATGTAAGTAAAAAAAAGAAGTTAATTCTCTTATAAAACTTTTACTGTAAATCGTTACTAGACATAGAAAATCTCCATCATTGATTTTAAACTGGTTTGATAGAAATTAAAGAAAAATATCCAAATCTTTTTATAGTTCTGGGGGGTGATTTCAACTATCGGGTAACTGTAGATCGACGATGATGTCAATTCTGAAAACTCGAACTTGTTCTCGAGCATATTGAACCATGAAACTAATATCAATAGTAGAGGCGTTACCATTTTTAATTTTATGGTCGATAATAGTATTTTATAAATCGTAGATTTTTTACAGATAAGCCCGCCAATTTCACCAGTCTACAATGAAAAAAGCGTTATTAATTTGATGCAGGTAGACATACTCACTGGTGTGAACATTCCCATTTTCCAGACTATTTCGTAAAGTTGAGTCTAAATTGCAGAATCTGCCAATATTAATGTGGAGATACAAGTTGAGCCGTCTTTAGATCCAAGATACAACAATCTCTTAAACGTAATCACGTTTAATTATTGTTGATTATTTGTTGTATCAATATGGTACGTCCAATAGAGTGCCCATCCATTCCCTATTGATTCCTACTAAATCTGATAATTTTACAACTCACGGTGGTAACTCATTCTCTATTTATGGACTAATTTTTTGGGAATCATGAACAAATACCTTTGTCGTATCAGTCTTATTATAATCCGCCAATCTGATTGTACTTAATATAGCAGCCGTTATACAATTATTTAAAGAATGAGTTTCCAATGCCAATATTACTGATAGGCACGAGTTGTTTTTGAACTCAAGCTTGGTGCACCTGGCTTGTTCCTTGTTTTATGGGCAACGTAAAACGCTCGTATGGACACTGTGGATTATAAAAGTAATTGACTGTTGCATGTATTTCAAGATCAATAGCTTATAGATTCGAATTCAGTACACATACCAAATTTTCTCGTATGAGATCTGTTTTTTTCCACCCGAAAAGCGGGACTCTCTAGTGTTTGTATTACTGCTGACTCTCTATGTTAATCTGCGAGATAACTCGGTTGAACATTCTCCATGATAGGATCTATGAAATTGGGATAGATTCGGTGTTCCAGACTGTGAGTAGAATCCACTAGGAGTACTGCCCTTTTCAGGACTATGCCCAGGTCATTGGGGCGAAGCCTTTCACATGTGAGCAGTATTCCAGCAATAGTCTGATCTGAGCTTTGTAGAGTTGCGGTAGCTCTTCCTGTGAATACAATTTTCTGGAGAGTAACAGAACCTACGGATGCTGGAACGAGTTAGTAATACTAGCAATATGATCGTGCTACGATGTCTTATTGTTATTTAGAAGCTTGATGGAACATGACTCGAGTTTTGGGCTTCTCCTCGTTTTCATAGCTAGTAAACTAACATGTCATTTCCTTGTCAGATGTTGCTCCCGCCGATATAAGTTCTCGCGGTGGCAGTGCTTCACCTGGTGCAATACAAGCAATAGACGTGCTACCATCTAATAATCTGTAGATTGGCTTAGATGTTATTTGTAGGTTGATGTACAGCAAAAAAGGAAGAAAGATAAGACACAGAACATGTAGGAAACCGGCGTTGATCATAATCACAACGAAGCATACCCATCTACCATTACTATCGAACCATTAGCATAGACCTTCTAGTAGCCCTTCTTAAACATTATTTCAACGAATAAAATATTCAGCAAAAAAAGTTTTATCTCATATTTGATTTTGTCTGGTACTTGTAGTTTATTAATAAATATTAAATAGTTGTAATACAGCGACTGTTAGAAGTGGGAACAAATGTGATTGGATTTATAGAATATTGATCTGATAGTTATATTGTTCAAGATCTTCTGGTTTGCAAGGTCCGAACATGGTTGCATTTAAGAAATTCTATAGATATCTGGAGGTTTTAATTTAAAAATAACTTATAACACGCATCTGGGATGCAGTTCTTACTATTTAACTATATTTTGATTTTCTCCAAGTAATGTGATGACACATGACATAGCAGGAAGAGTTTTGGTTTAATGGATGGTTTGAAAGTTATATATATATATATATATATATATATATATTCGTTTTAGAAGCCAGTTGATAATATTATATTATAAATGAATAATACCTAGAAGTGCTTGATACTTTGGGCATAATTAAATCTTGCAGATAAAAAGATTCTGTAACTAACACTCAGATTCACAAATAAAAATCTTTCTCTTTCAGTCAAATCTTAAGCGTTACTGAAAAAATTAAATTTATTTGTGAAACTGTGTGTTAATTACACAATCTTTTTATGTGCATGATGGAAGAGTTTCACCAAGTAAGAGCATCTACAATCTACGTGATAATTAAATCTGCCGAAACAATTTCCTTTTACTGTTTCATTCCTGTGTTCTGGGGTTTTTCTGTTTATCAACGTTTCGCGTAAAAAACTGCGTATCTGAACAAAAATAATATGTACCCATATTTAAAAATTAAGTATCTGAATAATATCTTTAATTAAGACATATTTTTATATTACATTATTATCCTCAGTAGATTAGTAACTACATGAAGCTATACTCAAAAAGCTACAATTTCTTTTTGCACACGCGACAAGTAATAATTATTTTTCATTTTTCATTGTAAATTATTGGCACGATTGGCTCAAAAAAGTGATATATCAATAATACGGTGCGGTCACACTGGGTTGCGAGTACCTAGTATGACTAGGTTTGCTACGCTTGCTATGTAATGACACTAATGAGACATAGCACCATTATTACCATCTAAACAAACTTCGCCTGCAAAATATAGTGCTAAGCCGCTCCTATAAAACAGCTTGGGATGCTAGCGGCAATCAAAGTAGAAATCCCAGGAAGGATCATATCAAATACATAATTTGTATATCAAAGCAGCGATCCGAGCGGAGAAATGTTTTATATTTTTTTTTACATATATAGGAAAGGGACAATTTCTAATACAAAATGGTTTTCAATGCATTGTAAAAAGTTAGGTGCTCACACTATCAACATTATATTATGGAAACAAGAAGGGAATCCAACACCTTAATCCCAAAATTGAAACTCCAGCCAGAAAAGTTTCTATCTACGTGAGAATTTCACTCCCTACAATTTTCCATATGTTGGACATTATCACTCCATCATTATCAGGAGGGTTATATTGTAATATTTAAAAAAAGCAGACACTAGAAACAGTAAACATTGCACAATAATTGTGTATGAATGAATGAAATTAATTTTCCATCCACTAGGTCAGGAGATTAAGTGTATGCATCAGACCTGCTATAGACATGCATGTTTTATCTTTAGCCTAGACTCATCAGTATAGCCTGCCGGTCAAATTGTAGAGAGCCAGACTATACTGACAAGTCTAGGCTGAATACGAAACATCCATGTGTATAGCAGGTCTGATGCATAGTGAGGAGCATACATTATTATCACTTATCGTACATAGTGTTTACGAAGAACAGCGATGTTGCTGTAAATTAGTTCTATCTTGCTTAAAGATATTACAAGGGATACCTGTTGCCGCTTAGAGGCAGTCCAAGTACCTACTAGGACCTTGACTTCGTAAGTTGCCAATGGGCAGCGCCACCGTGCGCGAATTTGGTGATGAGTGTTTATAGGTCGTGAGACACAAACATATTTGACTTAAAAAATGTTCTCTTCGCAGAATATAAGCCAGCCTGCACTATACGCACAGCCAAAAGTTTACATAGGCACGTTTGCTAAGACCTTTCATGAAAATTATAACTTACCTTCACATTTTAGACCCTGTTTGTATATACCATATAAGAGCGAACCACAGTGATCACAGAATGTTGGAGACATAAATGTGTGGACTTTGAACCTGTGAGGTAAGTCAATCTTGAACCTTTCTCTCAGGTACTGAAACAAATAAACATCTATATCATAAAAATTCCCATATTGAAGACAAATACGCAAATAATAGAATTATTTATAGACTTGTTAACAAAAAAAAAATTATTGTAATCCATCGCAAAATATCATCTATTCTGGACATACTTGATACAGCTCAGAGGAGAGCAATTTGATATCTCGGCGATAGACTCTTGACGCGCCACCTTAAGCTACATCCTCATTGACGAGTGGTCAGTAACAGGGCTTTTTTGTTACCACTATATCTATGGGCTCTCTTTTTTTGAGCTTTCCTTCACTATATCGCACATATATGTTGAAAATGAAACAATTTTGATGAAATTACGCTCGTGGTAAGAGATTTCTGAGAGACGATAAAGTGTTCTATGTAAGTTCTACAGAGTAGCCTTGAGGTCATGCCGTAAATGTTTTCAGGGATCCACTCGAGAGGATTTACTAACGACCTACGAATGATTGTAAAGCTAGTAGATATATACTATGGAAAAACTCCTAGAATATGAAATCGCTCTCTGTAAAGATTGGGAATACTGAAATTTGAGGTTAAAATGCGATTAGTTATCATTCAAGCATACGCTTGAGCGACAAAGACATGGAAATGTCTAGCCATCGGATCAAAGGTAGATTCTGTAAAGTCTTGCGAACTCATTCAAGTTTTATGAATGTTAATTGAGAAGAGACGTGAATTTTATTGTACGGGTTAATCAATTGAAGCTCATAAGTAAGCAAATTTTTGACAAATGGCAGAAAAAAATGGGAGACAATTTAATAATGGATGGACAGACCACTGGAGGCAACTAAAGTTGACACATGATGAAATGCTCACTGCGTTCTTTTGAGCAAATAGAATTTTATATTTTTTTGAGATTTCTAACCCAAACAACAAGAATATGTACAAGAAAAGGGGAAAAACAAATACTATTGCTAACACAACACAGTTCACCTTCACGAAATGCATGAAGCAATGCCAAGGTGGAATACTGAGCAGATCCCTAAGAGGCTTTAAGTGCTATTATGCCAGACAACTCCGTTAAACATCTGCCATGATAATATCTATAGAATAGAGACATAACAGCCACCCTTACTCGATGTTCTAACTGTGGAGGTTCTATGTGAAGTCATACGCTTTCACTAGATGCATTGCTCGCATGCGAGAAGTACTTCAGTCATGGTCTCATCTGGACATCATTAGAAAGGCTATAACTCAAATTTTATCGCATTAATGATAAATGGGTATTTAGGATTAGTCATTGCGGCTGCTAATGTATAAAACAATTATTTTATTTTATTCTTACTGATCGATAGATATCCTTTGAAACATCGTATCGCGAAAGCTATGAATTGATAATCCATACTAAACAACACATAGGTGTTTAATTTAATTATCCAGTTTTGTTTGTTTTTCTTATTAAAATAAGTGCACTGTTCATTATTCTCAAGGTGAACAAAAATTGACATGCTATTACAAAAACTTACTATTGTACTTTCAGAGTTCAGCCCGGATCCAGGGCACTTTCCCAGCAATTTCTCATGGCACTTTTTGTGTACAGCAGTTTGGCAAACTGTAATATTAAATTAAATGATCAGATGAATATATCAGTAACAAGAACATATTCCATGAATTGAAACTTTTCAAAGCACAGGTGAACGAATTACAAAAAAAGATCGTACCAGATTCTTTGCAGCATTATTTTCTGTGAAGAATTAAATACTCACTAGAGGAAGAATTTTCTGGATCAATTAGTTTTTTAGGCTTAAATATAACCAGACGGCATGGCAAACTGAATTTTTCAATATAAAGGAAACCAACACATACAGATTTAACAGTACATTACAATACAATATACATAGAGCTTTGAATTTACCATTGAGCTACTCAGTTCTTCAAAGTGAAATCGGTATTATTAAACAAATAGCTCATAATAATGGTTATAATCCAAAAATAGTAGATCATTAATAAACAAAAAGGAATACAAAAAGGCTATTAGGAGCATATATCCGAATAATGCACAACAAAAACGGTGTATGATAATCAAATAAGTATAGCTAATAGGTCAGTACCTAACTTAGGATCATATTTAATAAATTTAAAGGAGAAAGAATCAAATATGTGTAAGTCAGGTATTTATAGGATTTCATGTACCTTCTGTAATGCAGTTCATATAGGTCAAACAGCTGGAGCATTTGCAACAAGGTATAGGGAACATATAAGTGCCTTCTAAAACAACCATCCAGAAAGATCAAATTTTGCCAAACACTTACTAGATACTAATCATAAAGTTGTCAACGACAATAAAATGAGTATACTTCATACTTGTAATAAAATACATGATTTAAACTTCATGGAAACATTAGAGTATCAGAAATATCTGCGAAACCCTCATTTCATTGTAGTAAATGAACAGAATGACCTTTTAAACTCAATTTTTATAGATAAACTACTTTAAGTTTCCATCTGTTTGTATTCTAGGTTAACTTACTGCTGAAATATATTAAGTTATGGAATGGAATACCTTAAGGAATGAAATATCTTGAGAAATAAAATTTTTTATCATTAGGACATTATGACGGCGATGGTTTTGTAGGGATTTCCCTTAACACTGGTGTAAATGCAGTCGCCAAAAAAATATGTCCCCTTAGACAGACACAACAAATAAAAACATAATTTAATAGAAGCACAACTAGACAGGATAGATAGTATGCTAGTTTTGAGAGCTCTAGTTTTGTATCCATGATAGGACTATTTAGTTAATTGGCAAGTAATCTGGGTAGCCTTGTAAGAAGTCAAATCTGACAGTCCGACGATAATTTTAATAAAAATCGAAACGCGTCACTAAAAGAAAGAGTTTTATTTGCGAAACTGTGTGATCATTACACAACTTTTTATCTAAATTTTTTAAATAGTTCTTGAGTTTTAATTTTTATAAACTCTGGATTCGTATGGTCTATCCAAATCTTGATATAAACGATCAAAAGGTGGTAATAAAGATGTAGCTTTGAGACAAATGAAGTCACTCCAAAATATTTAATCTCATCAACGATCAGAATACAGAAGAAAAAGTAATAAGAAAAATAAGAATACCACTTCAGCATCTTTCAGAAAATGAAAATGGTTAAATTCAACTAGGAAGTATATCGATGTTCAAATCGCCTAGCAGTTCTCAAAGGTCTGACATCAACTTTATTTCAATATGCTTTAAACACTGTAGGTTTAGATACCAATGACAAGTTATCAAAATTCCATAATACTGCCTGCTAAATTTGAAGATGGCAGTTTCTTTTGACAGTTTTTAACAGCTATCATTAACACTAACAATAAATGATTTGTGATGTGTCCCCACATTAAGATGTTTAAGTCGAAGGATTCAAAAGGACCATCAGTACGAGTAATGCTGCAGTCTGAGATCGATACAAGATTGCCCGTAAGAAGAATTTTAAGTAGGACGTAGTATGTTTACCCTTTATGGCATATAATAATCAATAAGAAAAAAATTTGTAGATACTTACACTGGCAGTGATACCCCTGTTTTCCAAAGCCCCATAGGAAGTCTTTGCAAAATGCACAAAAGGTTGGTTGACGAAAAAATTTCGCAACGAATTGGTGTCCTTTCGTCTCATGGAACCTGAAATATGTGAAATATTGTAGGCAGATGATAAGAAACGTAAACACCAAAATAACATTTAAAATCAATCAAGAACATGAAGAACAGGAATATGAACTTCAATATTCTATATGAAAAATTTAAGAAAGTATATGTGAAACCAAAATCACATTGTAGCTGTATGAAGCTGATAGCAGTATCTATCCATAACTACTAGTTTTTATTCGAGTTTTTGTCGCTTGTTAAAGTGCGAGTGCATAGCATACACTGAAAGCTAGTACATCCGGTTAACTATGCCGAAAATATTAAAGGCTGCAGCACTCATAGCCTAGCTGAATATATCATAGAGTAAATGATGGTATTATCTATAATTTTACATGAACAGATTGATTTGTGCATTTACCATAGTGGCGATTATTAGTGTTGTTAGACCTACATATGTATATCAGTACACCTTGCACATTCGCCATTTTTCAAATCTTAATTACCAACGGTCATTATAAATGTAACTTCTGTGTGGTTGTGTATCTGATTGCTTATATTTTATACCGACCGACAAACAAAACTACATACAATAGGCTGGATATCTCAACAGACCCTGTTCATTAAATCTCTTGTTTTGGATTTATAAAATATGCAAATGTCATATCTGTATTCTAGCCTTTCATTTGTTGTGTTTCATTAGTTTGGTTTTGCTTGAAAATAAAGCAGTTATAATAGATGTAATTAAACATTTTCATGTCATTATATTTATTAGTGCTTTAATTGCTGAGAATTGTGATCACTAACCACTAGTCTGGTTAGTACTCTCCATTGATTTCGATTCCGCGCTTTATCTACACAAAACTGTGAAACAAGGTGCCAGTGAGCTATTGAACCATCTATGAAACTGTCAAGCATTTCAAAGCATGCCTGTCCATATTCCGGAAGTATCATTAAATTCATCTTCATTTCGATGCTTTGATTGAATTTTTCGGAAAGATATTCAATCAGATATGTGGTTTTAATTAGGAGCTCTTAGAATATATAATATGGATCATTATAATGACAATAAATGCTATCAAATTTCATTCATTCATTTTTAGTCAATACACAAAGAAATGCGCCTCGATTCAAATTTATTGCCACATTTAATCGCAAATAAATCTAAAATGAATAATTCGACTCTCTTATCCCTCTTGCCCTGACTAATAGTTGGAAGTATATTTATTTGTATTGAAATATAGCAGTTCAGTTGAATTAAAGCATCTGTAGAATTACATACAGAAGTAATTATTTTTTAATTTTATCAGCATTAAGATTAAAAGTTAAATTGTCTCCAAGGTCAGTATTTTCAATATAATATTTTCATAACTATCATGAAGACATTCCAGTTTTTAAGATATAACTCGTTTTATATTCTGTACATGAGGCGGCTGAGGCAGCCGAACGTTAGTTAAGTTTGTTTATCAATTATATATCTGATGAACCAAACAACTGCCAAATATTAGTAGATTGTAGACGCTCTTACTTGGTGAAACTCTTTCGTCATGCAGATAAAAGGATCTGTCAGATTTGACTGTTAAAAAAGGCTACCCAGATTAGTTGCCAACTAGCTAACTAGATCCTATCATGGATACAAAACTAGAGCTCTTAAATGTAGCATACTATTTATCCTGACTAGCTATTATTCTATTAAATTAATTTTTCTTTTTTTTCTCTGTCTTAGCAGAAATATTTTTTGACGACTGCATTAGCACTAGTGTCAAGTGAAACCCCTACAAAACCTTAACCATCGCCATTAAAATGTCCTCAACGCATTGCATATGAACTATTTTTTAACATATCTCACGTTTCAAGATATTTTCTTCCTTGAGCTATTTGATTCCTCTTAATACATTCTATGACTTGAAATATTTCAAGTGTACTTCATTGTTGTAATGAAATACATGATTTGAACTCAATGGAAACATTACAGGCTCAAAAATATCCCTGATTTCAATGTAGCAGATGGACAGACTGATCTTTTAAACTCAATTTTGATTGATACAATACTATAAGTTTACATCCATTTCAATTCTATATTTAATTACTATTTAGATGTCTTAGTTCATAGAATGTATTCAGAATGATAAAATAGCTTAAGGAATAAAATATCTTAAAACGTGTTATATCTTAAGAAATAAAATAGTTTATCTCATGAAATATCTTAAGGACATTTTGACGGCGATGGTTAAGGTTTTAGGGGTTTTCCTTAACACTATTGCAAAATATTTCCCCTAAGACATACAAAAAAAATTAAAAATCATTTAATAGAAAAATAACTAGACAGGATAAATAGTATGCTAGATTGGAGAGCCCTAGTTTTGTATCCATGATAGGATATAGTCAGCTAGTTAGCAAGTAATCTCAGTCGCCTTTATTAACAGTCAAATCTGATAGTCTGACGATGATTCAAACATAAATCGAAACGCATCACTGAAAGAAAGATAGTTGTATTTGTGAAACTGTGTGTTAAGTACAGGATCTGTTTATCTGCATGGCAAATATTAGATATTAGAAGTTACAGTAGTAGTATACATACCTTTGGAATTTGACAGCACCTCTCCTTCTCGGTCCTCTACCAAGATATCTGTGTTGTTCATCATCAGATTCTATGGATGGAGTTCTTACTAATGTAGAAGTAGATTGGTGACTGGAATAACCACTACTGTTCCCTTCATAATTTCGAGATTTCAATAATTTTTTTCTTTCCTGGAACAAGTAACCTTTAGTATACATGAATTATCATTTGGTTTTGTATAAATAAGGTATGTAGGTCGATTTTGCACATTTATTCTTGTGCTATACTCACTTTCGATGTTTAATTGTAAATGAATCGGTCAAATGGGAATAGGAGTCTCTCGCATTATTTGTTATGTTAGCTGCGTTATTTATACAGAAGCAACTCTCAATTCTATATACAGTGGCTCCTATAGAGTTATTTTCTATGAGGAAAAAGTTAGCGGGAAGTGGAATACGAATTTTGAACTAGTTAGTGATTTATAGAATCTTTGCAGATTATAAATTCATGATAGTCAAGAAACAATGCTATATGGCCCAGTTATTGTAGTGTATGCATGTCTTCAAATGAGAAAGCTATTGATTATGAATCCGTTTCCCAGCAGCATATCCAGGAGGCGGAAAGAATTTTTATACTGAGATCGTTAATTCTGATTTGGAGGCTGAGAAGACCGAAAAATGGCTGATTAGTAGACAAAATTATTGGCGATTGTTCGAAGTGCAGACAGGAATAACTTGGAAGCATAAGGAACCGTAAAATGGCCATTGGTTTATAAAGCCGCCTTACAGAAAGCATCTTTATCACTAAATTTTAATTGATACACTATTATAATTTCCAAAATATTACAGCCGAGGATGCTTTATATTTAAAACTATCTTAAGAAAAAATATCTTTATAGTAACTCGACGGTAATGGTCAGAGATTTTTAGGAGGATCCGTGAATATTTGTGTCCCATATTTTGTATTTTTCAACACATGATTATAAAATTGAAGAATTTTCCAAACGACATAATAAAATGAATTGAATATTAGCCAGATATCTAAACTAGAATTTCAGATTCAAGAAAGCATGTTTAGTCTTGCATCTATTTTAGAACAGCGATTGTTTCTCTGATTCATTTTACTTATACTGGCTATGAATTGAAACAACATATATTTGATAAAATATCTTTACTAACGTTCCGGCTATCTCGTCATCTTAAGTGTAGTATAAAATGGAAGATTACATATTTTGAAACTATGATGGCATTTCATTTAATGATCAACTATCCAAGGATAACTTATTTATTTTCAAATTGAAGCTTAACTGTTATCCGAATATCATCAATGTATTGTCACTTTCGAGGTTCATCCGCGTGGCACTGTTGTCGTAGTCATATATCAGTCAACAGTCATCAGTAAAATGTCACTTTCAGGGTCAACAATATATCGTATATTAAATGATTATTCCCAATGAAAGTTCAGAAGAAGAACCAAAAATCTTATACTAGTACAAGTGAGGTCTGATTAAGTTACAAAATAGAGTAAATCGTTTTTAACTATCCCTTTTAGGTATATTACTTAAATTTGCATTAGAAGGAGCAAAGCAGTCACTATCTATATTCGAGTAGATTGTATATCCTCTTACTTGTTGTTTGAAACTTGTAGACAAGGTGGATTTATCAGAATCAAACGAAACACTCTAGAAGAGGACTACGAACCGATTTTTGCCCAAATCAACAGAACGTGTGAGGTAACGATGATGAAACTACGACTAAAACACAAAAAGAAGTGGGACAACCTAGTGAGGAAACAAAAACAAACAAAGGGAACGAACGAAAACCAACAACAGCCAAACCAACGTGCCATAGTAAACATATCTCGAAGACCACTTACCGACATGGAAACTACACTATTGGCCAAAGGTTTGAACTTCGCAAAAACACCAAGAGAAATTCCAAAGGTTGACATCATCAGCGCCGTTGAAGCAACCTGTGCAAGAATGAATCAGGATCAGGCAGAAGAATTCAAGTGGAAGGTACGAACAATTTTGGAAAGGAACAAACCAACGGTTACCAATACATCAAGGCAAGAAGAACGGGCTCTAAAGGCACTGAAACAAGAAACATCAATCAAAATTCTACCTGCAGATAAGGGAAACGCCACAGTTATCATAGACACAACCACATATAACCAGAAGCTGGAGGAAGTCATGAAAGAAAAATACAAACGCCTACCAAGTGATCCAACAAGTAAAATCGAAAGGCAACTATACCATACATTGAAAAAGTACAAAGAATACCTGACAGATCGCGAAAGGACAAGTCTAACACCACACTATAGCAAACCACCACACCTCTACGGTCTACCGAAAATACACAAGGATAACATGCCATTACGACCGATAACCAGCTCGAGAGGCTCGCCGACGTACAATCTTGCCAAGCATCTTCTGCACATCATACAACCATTGGAAGGATTGGACTCCCAACACTTTGTAGAAATACTCCAAAAAACACAACTAAACGCTGAAGATCGTCTGCTAAGTTTCGACATCGAGAGTCTGTATACTAACGTTCCAGTTGAAGAAGCATTGCAGGTAATTCAGAAGAAAAGGACAGATCTTCCACTGGATGGAATAATGGAGTTGCTCACATTCTGTCTGAAGAACAACTATTTCCAAGAGAAGGAAGACTTCTACAAACAAGAAGAAGGCCTGCCTATGGGATCACCGTTGTCGCCGGTTGTAGCCAACTTGTACATGGAATGGTTTGAGTCAACTGCCATCGAAAGTTCAAGTATTAAACCGAAGTTATGGCTTCGCTATGTAGATGACACATTCATCATCTGGAACCATGGAGAGAGCCAACTAGAAACATTCTTCAGTCATCTGAACAACATGCGACCTTCGATAAAATTCACGAAAGAAGAAGAGAGCAACAACTGCCTTCCATTTTTAGATGTCTTAGTAACGAGAAGAAACACCAAAATAGAAACAATAGTACACAGAAAACCAACTCACACAGGTCAATACTTACATTACATCTCAAACCACCCAACAGCCACGAAGAAAGGCGTCATCCGGACTTTAGTCGACCGAGCTAGGAATATTTGTAACACACAAGAGGGACTACAAAGAGAGCTCAATATCATTAAACAAGACCTATTAAACAACGGATACCCAAAGAAGCTAGTGGAAGTAACAACACAGGAAAATACCAACAGTAGAAGAATTAAACACGAAGAATCTCAGAACTTACTAATTCTGCCTTACGTTAAAGGAATATCAGATGGAATCAAAAGAATAGGTCAGCGATACAAGATCCAAACGAGATTCTCTAGGACTGCCACCCTCAGAAGTATCCTAACAAAAACTAAGCCCAGGAATGAATCTCAAGACCCAAAGGACTGCATCTACCAGATACCATGTCAATGTGGTAAAATCTATGTTGGAGAAACAAAAAGCCCACTGGAAGTAAGAATCAAAGAACATCGTCTCAACACCCAGCGAGCAGAGACAGGAAAATCTGGAATAGCTGACCACGCATGGACGGAGCACCATGAAATAGCTTGGGACGACGCTAAGGTTATTGCCAAGGAGCCGCATTGGTATCGAAGGAAATTCAAGGAGGCGGCATTCATCACCAACAACAGCAAAGTGTACAGCAAACCCAGCGTAGACATTAAACCAATCTGGCAGCCACTCATAAAGGAGATGAATAGACTACGACTGGACCAGACAACAAACAATGACCGACAAACAGCCACGTCAGCAGACCGGAATACCGCGCATCGGGAACCAATCAGAACAGTCCGCGCACAACGACGCGTCACCGGACGGGGTATAAATAGGCATGGAAGGAACGTGTTCGCCAGTTCACCTGAAGACGATTGAAGATAGCACATCAATCGAAACGTCGTGATACTCAAAATTTTATAGTCAATGGAAGTCCGAAATCAAACTTTTGATAAATCCTCTTACTTGGTGAAACTCTTCTATTATAAAGATGAAATATTTGTGTACTTAACACACAGTTTCACAGATCAAACCCACTTTCTTTCAGTAAATCGAAACGTTTCACTGAAAGAAAAATCGTTTTATTTGTGAAACTGTGTGTTGAGTATACAACTATTACATCTGCATGACTAAGTATCTATATTGAAACGTCAGTTAATTTATGCTTCTGCCTTAAATATATGAGAAAATAAATTCCGAGGCTATATTATCCGCGATTTCAGTGTTGCTTTGAATGAATTAAATAATAAATTAACTTACCAACCTTTTCACAATCAACGCCCTTGGATCCGACTCTCTCTCTTCTTCGATCCCTCAAATCACTTGAACTAGTCTTTCGCTTGTAGTGGTTCCCACCAGTGAACATCATTTTGTCACTGCACTCCCGCACTATTGTTTGTTTACACATATCATTCCCATTTAAAATGCGGAGTCCAAAGGTTTACAAATCCCGCTGCCCCCTGTCCTCACACTTCTAATCGAATCAGAATGTTCTTGACAAAAACTAGATTCGAATTTAAAAATAAACTTCAGCTTTATTTTTAAGGCTGTATGGTGCTAATCATAAATCATACAGGATGTTCCAATTGTTCTGTGTGTTACAAAAGAATAACTATTTCATTTAGTGTATGCTCTCCACTATGCTTCAGACCTACTACAGACATGCATGTTTCGTCTTTAGCCTAGACTCGTCAGTACAGCCTGGTAGTTTAACTGTAGAGAGCAATCGGGTGGTATATACGTAATCCAGTCAAGGGTGTGATAGCAACTTCAACTCATCTCCAAGTGTCGCCCCTTATGGGGACGCTAATTGGCAATTTACGAAGTCAGAGGTCCTAACACCTGGACTGCCTTGAAGCGGTAACAGATGTTCTTTACGACATACATGTCTATAGCAGGTCCGATGGATAGTAGAGAGCATACACTTAATATCAGATGTCAGCTTCTGATGTGAATGAGCCGAGATAATGGTACATAGTAAGAGTGTTTACGAAGAATAAGGGATGTCGCTGTAAATCAGTTCACCCCCGTTGACAGATGTCGTTGGAGATGAGTTTATGTAACTATTTCATGTTCATCGACTACAAGATATTCAATTCATATAGATGGCGAGTCACATAAACCTTACTAAAATACTGTGATGTTTTTAAAGGTCAACAAATACACCAGCTGACAGGACGACCGGAAGAAATAACGATAGACCGACAGACCGAACGAACGACAGACTCTTGTTTATGCGTTAAAATTGATAGCAAAGCCCATATCAAGCATACTAATTGTTTTTTGAATATTTATGTTGATTCTTGACCATGATGAGGTTATAAATCATTACTATTATTGATTGATTGCTGTCATTACCAAACGGGTCCTTTTTATGATGTATCTGTCTGGAGCTATACTTAAATTTAGAAAGTTTCGCATCTCAATACTGGAAGCAGCGTAAGATACATAGGGAACACTGTCATGCAATAGAAAGTGTCTGCTAATAAACAAGTATTTCTGATAGTTCTACTTCTAAAAATAATCCAAAAAATGAAGTATCATAAGACCGCGTTTTTGAATTATCATCTATAATACGTCCGCATCGTATAATATGTTTTTAATACGCATTATACGCAGGATATTCCAATAAAAATAAAATACATCGAAAACAGGGAACATTAAATTAAAAGAATTTTCAGATAAGATGTCCAATAGTTTATAATGCTTTGCCTTCTCACGCCAATTTCATGACGTATACATCACAAAAAACAAACCATGCCACTGATTTCCGTTGGTCTGTCAGTTTACTCTCCACTAGTCAGTCTGCCATTAAGCATTCGTTTCAGAAAGCAAAAAAACTGATATCCTTATTGAATAGTCTTCCAAACGTTTCAGTAGCTCCAGTGTACATCTAGAGTACACTGAATAGGTTTTCCCAGTGTGTGTGTGGACTCCCCCTCGAACTATGTCTTCTTGATGTTTTATGACATACAAACTAAAAAAACATGTCATCCATTTCCGTCGGTAATATCTGATTGTCTGACTGATGGTTAGTCTGTCGGTCTGTCTTTCGATCTGTCGGTCGGTCTGCCGGTCTGTCCATCTGTCGGTCTGTCAGTTTGTAGGTCTGTCGGTCTGTCTGTCTGTCGGTCTGTCTGTCTGTCGGTCTGTCGGTCTGTCTGTCTGTCGGTCTGTCGGTCTGTCGGTCTGTCGGTCTGTCGGTCTGTCGGTCTGTCGGTCTGTCGGTCTGTCGGTATGTCGGCCTGTCGCTCTGTCGGTCTCTCTGTCTGTCGGTCTGTCGGTTGGTCTGTCTGTTATCCAAACCACAGATACACCTTAAGTTTTCATCCAGGTTTACTTATGATTTTTTCTTGGTTCCCAAATGGGAGTATTGCGTTGCTACCTTGCAATCGCATTGCTACGAACAGATAAAATAGTATTTTGTTAACAGTTGTGATTTTACAATACGAGTACATCCGACTCATGGACATAAGAGATTTTCGATGGGATTTATAAGTTTGAAACAACTTGTAACCATTGAATTTTATGATCACCTAAAATTTTTGAAATCATGTGAATTTTCGAAAACCTGAAAACGTTTAAAATTTTTTCAACATGAAGGATTGAGTTTTATAGATTTTAAATTTAATTTCACCATTGGCGTGGGAAGTTAATGGATATCGTCAAGTAGGAAACTTCTGTACTTCACATGCTGGGGTACCACTTAGACAAGAGCATTTATATAGGAGTTATGACCCGTTTATGGTTCGAAGTGAGATTCAAAATTATTGAAATACATAAGTTTTCTACAATTTGACAAATATCCTTAATTTCAGGTACTTGAAGTGATTCAGCAGCTATAAAGCCCATTCAAATCAAAAAGGAGCATTGGATGAGGAATGAAAAAGATTAAAAGCATGCGTATTTTATTTTGGTTGTTATATTTTTGAAAACTATTGAGTGAACTTAAGCTTATATATTATCGATAGGAACCCAGATAGTCACAAAAGCGTAAGACTTTATCCATAATTCTTGAAGACGTTTTTACTTTTGGTCTGTGTCCGACCCTGCCGCAAATATTATTAACTGCGTTTTTAGCTTTTGCAGTTTGGCCTAGTAAATAAATATATTTTTGCCAGTTTATGTCTATGTAGTAAATAAAAAATACATTTGGATCATAACAGATACTACAAATCAAAATGATCACATTTTCCTTTTTCGAAACTGACGTTTTATGCCAAATGCTTATGTAGTACTCTTACTTCTGCCTAGATCTGCCAAAAGAGTGTCTCACAAACTTTTAGAATTTCAAATATGTTGAATAGTTCGGTAAAAAAAATCTGAATATGTCTGTTGGTACGTGGTTACCTTTAGATTTCCAAACCTAAAAGTGAAAACAATGCCCCTGAAGCTTGAACCAATGAGTCACTCGGTCTATTTTCCGCAAAGATAACACAACGTCATTCATTTCAACCTAGTAAACAAACACCTCCTATATTCCACCGGTTCGCACCATTACCACCATTTTGAATTTACGACACGTGCACTTAGAATCGGCAATGATACTAATTTTCCGATTTCACTTTCACATCATGTCAAACATCGCAGCTCTGATACAACTTAATGACATTGCGATCCACGATTTTCAGCTGAAACTTCAAGCGTTCGAAACGCGTGGCCGCTAGCTTTTGCTATTTTTAGGTTTCAGATAATCCTATAGCGTTAGGCAATGGAACGTTATAAAATATACTGCACGTATTAAGATATCCACCTTCTCAAACACCGCGTTCCTATAAACATCGTATAAGCTGTTTTGAGTAGTTTTATTGCTTGGAAATGTTTGCATGTTTCCTCTAAAACTGAGACTTATGATGATAAGTGGTTCCCAGATGGATAGTAATACTGAAGCAATATATTTCTATACATTACTTGATACCAAAGTACCGTGATCACTGCAAAGACAAAGAGGATAATTAAATCAGGAAAGACGCCTTTCGATGATTTGGTTCAAAATCTGGGCTCCCTAAGAAATTAATAGCAGATGCACCAGTTAGTTTTTCATGTACATAGAATAACAGCTGGATAAGAAACAAGTCGATTATGGAGGAAATCACAGAAGAACAGACTATCAGTAGCTGTTCGACCAGTTACTGATGAGAAAGTTGCCCTACTAGGGTATTGTAAAAAATGACAGAATATTAATGTTATGACTTCAAAAAATGTACACGAAGAATTTTTACTTTTACTTCCCATGCAAGGTACGTGTTGTAATTGTAACTGGCGATGTAAACCAGAGTGGGATCAGGCTTGGTTACAGTGCATTCTACACCTATACCGACTTCATTTTGCTAGACTGGGAGGTCGGAAAGTATCCCCTCAAATATGCGAGTTGGTAGTAGGATATATTTTTTTAAACTCATCTCCGGGTATACCTCTCTGTCGGTCTTCCTTGACCATCTCTTCACTTAATTTTTTCACCATACAACCACACACTTACACTCACCCTTCGCTCTCTCTTTCCTGTCTGTAATTCCCTTGTTTTTGTGCAGGGCGTAGATACCCTTGTAGACAGATGAAGGGATCCTGCTGGTTGAGCAAGTTGAGCTTCGCAACACACCACTTTGGCACGGCGTTCGCCTAAACGGGCGATCAGGAGCTAACTCTCTTCCGATCCATCGGTCGAGCTGTTAATTCAGAATACTGGTAGAGTGAGTTTACGGGGACTGGGGGTGCATAGAGGGCTGCAATCCTGTAGCTCCAGTACTAAGTGTAGCACAACTCTCCCACTGCATTGCCTGCCCTTCGAAATCTATATCCATTTGGTAGCCCTGGTGATCGTGCAGGTGTGCTGCAGCGACATCCCATAATGGTGCTCCAAGGCATATGGGTAGCTTAATGAACAAACGATACAGGATCTGAATATATAAGACTATAGGAACACCAAATCCCAAGCTAAAGACGGTTGCTGTACGAGAGCGTTCGCAACTGTCAGCATCCTGCAGAGAAAAAAGCCAGCAGAGACATCGAAGGAGGATGGCACGTGATTCCAGGAATCCGCAGTATCGACAGCAATGGCTCATCATAACTACTATATCCCTCTGCGCATCAATCCACAGAGAAGTAGAAGAAACCCACATGAAAGGCTGCACATCCAAAGGAAGCAGAGCTTTCCCTTAAGAAGCGTGTTATGTCCGGAGCCTTCTTATCTTCGAGGGCAGTCTAAGACACGCTCAATCAACCAGCTATCGAGAGGCGGCGACTCGTCATTTCAAAATAGTTATAATGGACAAGAGTAATCTGTTCGGCAATACTTCTGCCAACAATGGGCACCTTGTCAAAAATGTGGTTCTGGAAGAGATGGACAAAATAGTCATCCCCCCCTCTTGTATCTTGTGACAGCGCCAGTCTTCCGCTCATAGAACTACTCGGGAGAAAACATAAGTTGCTTGCGAGGACGACAGGACATATGACTGACTGAAGCAAACATCCAGCTTATGACATGGGATGGTAATGACCTTGATATCGTGCGCGGCGACCAAATGCCGAGCATGAGAAAGATGACGCTCTCGATTCCCGTTGAAGCAGACCGCCTCTCGAGGTGGAAGGTGGAGCTGGCTGGTGAAGCGCCTAGCTCATCAATGTCCTTCCTGAGGTGATGTAATTTTCACTACAAGGCAAGGACTGCTCCCGCTGTTATTTACTTACATCTGTATCGGAGGCAAGGGCCTGTAGACTTTACTACTAGTATAGTTACACTATACAGTATTGTCACTGTCACCATCGTACCTGGATTTGTTTGACCAGTTAAGTTTTTATGATTGCAAGTATGGTTCTGTGTTGCAACCTGATAGATTTGATGATGCATTTCTGTGACGGATGTTGTGTGAAAAATACCGCTGAAATGTACTCATAAATATTGAGGAAATTTAAAATGCTGTATTATAAGTATAATCTGGCCATGACCGATAATTTGAGACGTAAAAGATTATTAACATTATGTATCCCAAAATGATCGCTGCCATGGCCCTGAAGTTGTCAAAAGGGTGTGCCTGGCTGTCCGTCTAGTTTACGATGTTGCCATGTTGCAGTGGCGTACACCGTATAGTCACAATAAGTTGCATTATTGAGAGAATCTCTAATTAGTTATGCAAGGGTATTACCGTATCTAGTAACAATCATTAGATGTCAAACCGCGATAAATTTGAGATAGGAGAATGGATATTGTCATATTCTAGCCATATCCGCAATATTAATCAATTTATCTTGATTGCTTCCTTCAGCATATGAGTTCTCTGTGAAGATAGGAATCTCAAATATATTTGTTTCCAAGAATAAACAAAACATGATGATAAACTGCATTTTCATGAGACTGCCTGCCTTGAGCCTCCAAAAATTTAGTTAAGTATCCAGCAATTAGGGAGATAGTGAAACGAGAGGTTCGCTGTGATAGATATGATGACTACTAGTTGATCCTTCCGTTTTGGAACCATTGGGGGAAGTGAACTTTTGTCACACTGTATATAATATATCGTGAAAATGATACAAATCAAGATATCTTCATAATCACACACAAGTCAAATCAATCAAAATTTCAAATACATTTTCGGCTTCTCCTCAAAATTTTCTGTAGTTTTCAAAATGGGAAAGGATGAAAAATGCTGTCCTCCTTGTTGTATGCCCTGCCCGATCCCTTTTTGCCCACCAAAGAAGAAGGAAGAAAAACCCCCCATTATCTACCCGATTGACTATGTGCCCTATTGCTTGCCTGATATGCCGTTCCAGGTAAACGTTCATAATATTTAGCAAACTATTTTTGAATTTCATTCAAGTATCTCAGTTAATATTAGTTATTTCCATGCTGAATAAAAAATACAATATACTCCAAGGGTCGCGACACGTAGCGCTGCCCATTAACGTTTTACGAAGACAATGGTCCTACCATTGTATTCAAAAACACTTTGGATTGACAACAATAGCAATGAATGACGCTTTAGGAAGGACAAGATATGTGCTAAATCAGATGATCCTTTTTGATAGATGATCTCATTGTAGGAAGCCATAATCGCCATTATTGTCAATCCAAGGCTTAAGACCATTGTCTTCTTAAGACGTTAATGGTTAGCGCTTGTCGGGGTCGTGCAGTATCGTGGAGTATAGTAATTTTTTTTTTTTAAATAACTTTGAATGTCAAAGGCAAAAGGTGTACGTCTGCTAATTGCCAAAAATTCTTTCGTTTTTTTTAGATAAGAAGCGTATTTCCGTCCACTATGATAAAATATCATTTTAATTGGTGCCCTCAAAATTTTTTGATCCCCATTTTATATTTCCGAACTCTCTCTTCTCTGCTTCAGCGAGCACTTACTCTGGGATAGGTGTACTTGTATTTTAGCGTCTCCTAAATATGAAATGCATTCAGACAATATCAAGTAGAGCATTTCTTTGATGGTATTTATTGCTTAAGAAGGACAAAATACTCTGGACATGGAAAATAAGCAGAGATTGGAAAGATATCCAGATATTTATTGCGTATAGAGATGTTAGATTTTTTTACCAGCGATTTTTTTACATGCGTTTCTAATAATGTATATACTTTTTTACTTCCTAGGCATAATAAAATCACAAACATTATTAAATTTGGGGTAATAAATTTTGTAAATGTTCTCATAAAATCATATGCCAAAAGTCCACGTTACTCATTTATGTATCGGTTGCTCTGCAGTAACCCCTGCAACGGTTTGAATGAAATTTGCGAAAAGTATTATATGGGCACGTTAAATGTTTAAAAAGTCATCTTTTATTGGCCAATAATTAAATCTTCATTGACGAAGTAACTTGACTAACGTTTCGGCTGCCTGGCAGCATTTACCAAACTACAAAAAAAACCGAATATGACATTGATGTGACTGTGAATGAACCGAATATGACATTGATGTGACTGTGAATGAGGAATTAGTATGAACTATCATGAAATACAAGAATACAAATCACACATTTGCGTTGTTAATAAATCCGAAAGTCGTGGCTTAATGACAATGTACCATCACATCAAAAAATCAAAAAGCAGAGCTTGCCTTCTTTACCGGATAAAATGAAATATACAGCGGCAGCGGCGTTATTCTAAGGCAACGGCATAAAATGTTCCCATTTTAGATTGAAAAGAACATGTAGAAAAAACATATAGTCCATCTATAGGCTGGAGCATACTCAACCTAACTGAATCACAGTCTAGTGACGAATTAGAAAGACAATCGACAATCATGATTCAAATTCATGCCTTTGCACATTCTCTCGTTCCTTTTGAAATATTTATCTCTTTTGTATAGATGATATTTTCTGGGTAATGTCAAAGAATCTGCTTTCACACAATTCAGTTGAAGTATGCGATGCAGTTTGCTTGAGTATGATACAAGGAAGAATTCAATCTTTGCTTTCAAAAGCTATGAAGTTTTCATTTAGGAACAAGACTGTTTTCCATGAGAAAGTGTCATCAATGCTGTTATCATTTCAAAATTATTTTTATACAATAGTTCCAGTACTGCCGAGACATCTGAAATGTTAGCCAACTTATTTCGTAGTTTTAATAATCAGAGAGACAATCATATGACAAGTTTCAGAAACTCTAAATTTAAGTATAACTCCAGACAGATACATAATAAAAAGAACCCGTTTGGTAATGACAGCAATCAATCATTAATAGTAATGATTTATAACCTCATCATGGTCAAGAATCAACATAAATATTCAAAAATAATTAGTATGCTTGATATGGGCTTTGCTATCAATTTTAACGCATAAACAAGAGTCTGTCGTTCGTTCGGTCTGTCGGTCTATCGTTATTTCTTCTGGTCGTCCTATCAGCTGGTGTATTCGTTGACCTTTAAAAACATCACAGTATTTTAGTAAGGCTTATGTGATTTTGGACGAATGCCCGCCATCTATATGAATTCTTACATCTGTCGACAAGAGTGAACTGATTTAAAGCGACATCTCTTGTTCTTCGTAAACACTTCTACGATGTACCGTTGTATACTGATGAGTCCAGGCTAAAGACGAATCATGCATGTCTATAGCAGGTCTGATGCATTGTGGAGAGCATACACTTAATATCAGTTGACAGTATATGGATGACGTTTCATTTGCACACCATTGCGTCAGTCCATGGCGAACAGCCGAATTGACGGGCTGCGTTTATTAGCGACCAAAACCTTACATCAAATTAAGCTATACGGAAACTCTGGCATCTCCTTTAAAGGTTAGCAACCAAACGGACGTTCAAAAATGCATTATCCATTTTTAACTTTATCTTCCATTATGGTTAGTTGAAAATCAAAAATAAATTCAGAAATAAGAGAATCCTCTAATCTTATATTGACAAATAACTTAAGGCGCTGACTTAATGAGCCTGCATTGAATACGTTTGACATTTTACAGACCTACTACCAACAAATAAACACTATACCGTTCTTCATGCCACCATTGGCTCCAGCATGCTGTGGGCCCTGTCCTGATCCCTGTGCAGCTCGAAATTGTAACGGAAATGGGAACGGTAATGGCAACGGAGATTTCAAGAAGATCAATCTCCCACCTCACAATAGGAAAACTGAGGATCCGTGCTGTATATCACATTAATGAATATAATTTTTCAAAGGTAAGGACCATCAAGTTTACTTTTTTCCTTTTCAGAAAAAAACTCCAAAATATCAGCATTCATATATCTATGCTGTTTTCCGGAATTGATCTTATCTATTCTATTACCATGTCTATGGTAAATTTAAAAAGCATGTAGGAACAATCAGTACAACAAACGGTATATATATATATATATATATATATATATATATATATATATATATATATATATATATATATATATATATATATATATATATATATATATATATATATATATATATATATATATATATATATATATATATATCAGAGAGGAGCTGAGAGGCATCAAATGTAGGTGAAGGTAATGCAAGAGCACTCCAGCTGAGGATAACAGCAGTATACCAGCAGTATATACCTACATTGGAGTTACATTTTGGTAACGCCTACTCTATGACCTGGCAAAACGAGCCTTACACTGAATCGTAAGTATATCAAAATCTAAAACTCTACAAGATTCTCTGGTCAAGGCACATGAAATATGGACTGCTTCACTTAATACGAATAGTGCATTTCATTGAAAGAGGATGAAGGATCAGAGATATGGAAAACTACGTACCTTCAGGGTAGAAAAGATGCTTTCCGAGGAAGCCAGTTCGTTTGTTTGCTAGAAGTGCAGGAAAGTATACCTGCTGAAGAAGCGGTGAGAGGACATCTTCAATTAGGCTGTCACATGAAAATTGAAGGAAGCTTCCAAGATATGGCCACAAGCAGTACGTTAGGCTAGGTAGTGTCTTTGGAGGCTGTTAAAGAAGCTCAGTTAGGAGATCACTAGCTGAAGCGGGTCATTCGCCGGCTGTTGAATGGAATGAATTCGTCAACGAGCGTTTTCTGGTATACTTGAAACTACAAGCTTGCATAGTACAGTACAATTCATTGAAGATTATTAACAGCATTGTTAATCAAATTTGGAAGAATGCAGATGTAGGATAAGCAAAAAAGACACTGATATTATCAAGAAAATCAGCAAAACAGAACAACTAGGTAAAAAAGGAATCTCAATGATTGATTGTCCTGTTCAAAATATTCTCGGCGATCTCGGTACCCCCTATCTAAACGATTCTACCAAACAAGAAACGCAGCGATGTTATCAGAATTACATTTTCAACATCTCACTTCAAGAGTAGTCTTTTATATCAAGTCATTAAATTTTAATCCTAGTTGACAATGACAAGATATTCTTTTCAACTGAAGAACTTCTTCCTCTTTCTTCTTTCTCCTCTCTTCTTTCCACTCGACTTTGATATCAGGGTAGTCAAATCTGACAGACCTACTGACCGACAAGACTGCAAGTAGGATCACGGACCACTGTGATATCCAATGACGAACTGTATTTTCATAATTCAGTAATAGTATACAGTGTTCGTCATCGTTCCAATTTGAAGAAGTACAACAATAGCATTTGAGAGGATTGTCATTGGCATTCTTGGATCAATGGAAACATATATCTACCGGTTGTGTTGGATTATTTCACAAATTTCTGATAAGTAATTCCTTCAATCAACCAAGAAGTATATACGGTTGCCTATTCTATTTTGGAAAACTGCAAACAAAGGAATTAATAGAACGTTTGAAGTCCAGGTAAGGGTATTTGTTGGTTTGTTGCTTAATAGATTGGGGGCAGCCACAACTTCTCATCATATTCCATATTAGCTGGATCTGCAGGCTATCATTTCCTGACGCATCTTTACACCACAATAAATTGGAAATTCAAATCAATGACAGAGTTCTGTCATTGATTATCTTTCCAGTGTGTTTCATTTACATATTTCGTAGATACATCAATAAATAAATCAATATTAGTGTTAAAGCTATTTAAATGCTATTTTATCTAAAATTGACTATGCTTGTCAAATATATCGAGCAGCTAGGCACTCACATCTGAAGGCCCTAGAATCCCTTCAATGCACAGCCCTAAGACTAGCATTAGGAGCTTACAGAACCAGCCCATATCATTCACTTTGCGTTGAAGCTAATGTCCCACCTTTGCATATTAGAAGACAACAACTGCTTTTGAATTACGGACTAAAAATATGGCAGCAACCTAATCATCCCAACCACAGTTTTATATTTGAGAGCGAAGATCTTGATCTTTATATATCCAGGCCTCCATAACGAGACCGGTGAATATAAGATTGCAGGAATTAATGGAACGTACGAGGAATCTCATTGCCTCCTACTTACCCAGTGGGTCCGAGCGAGATCCCTCCATGGAAGATCCCTCCACTAAAAATCATTAGAGTGCAAGAATCTTCCAAAGCCGAGACCAAACCATTGGTCGCTAGAGTTGCACTAAATAGTCTATTCGAAACACATTCCGAGTATGAGGTGATATATACTGACGGATCCAAAACAGAAACTGGTACAGGAAGTGCTATTGTTCATAACAACCGAAGCCACTTTTGGACTCTTCCGTCGAAATCAAGTGTTTTCTCAGCAGAATTATATGCCTTATGGCAAGCACTTCTCTACATCGATCAAACAAGTAATAGCAAATACCTCATATGCACAGACTCACTCAGCTTGTTGCAAGCGATTCAACATTTATACTCAAAGGACCCTCAAGTTCAACGAATTCAAGCCCTATTAACATACCTATCAGAAATAGACAAGCATGTCTCATTTATTTGGATACCTAGTCACAGCGGCATAGCCGGCAATGATTTGGCAGACCGTTCAGCCAAATTAGCAACGTCTCAAGGGGAGTGCGCTAACATCTTTTGCCGTCCTGACAATTTGAAGCAGTTCATCAAAAGTGCTGTACACAATAAATGGCAAGAGGAATGGAATGCGACTAGGGCCACCTTAAAAGAACTGAAGCCAGATATTTGCTACACTCCCATCTCAAAAAGTCTCCTTAGAAGGGAGCAGTCTATTCTGGTTCGACTTCGTATCGGCCATACGCGCCTTACACACTCCCATTTAGTCATAGGAGCAGACACACCTCAGTGCCATATATGTGACACAACCCTTACGGTTCAACATATACTTGTTGAGTGCCCGTGGTACGAGCTTGAAAGGATAGAGTGCAAACTTCCTCAGGATTTCACCCAGATTCTGTCACCATCAGCAGATTCACTAAAAAACTTATTTCAATGGCTTAGGGTTACAGAAATATATAACAAGCTGTAATCACTGTGCAAAAAAAAAATCGTATAGCAATGCGGCTAATAACCATGTTGTTGATGCCGTTGAAACAATAAAAAAAAAATTAAATGCTATGAAAGGTTCTACTTCAGTATTGTCGTATTTTATGAGCATTCATTCTATCCTTAAACTATTGGATGATATATCGAGCTAGAATAACTATTAATTGTCTTTTTCACAATACATCATCATCATTCCTTTCAATTCAGCTCCAACAATAATACGACAGAAATAATCACTTTATACAAAATATTTCCGATTTAGTTCTAGTTTTGATGTCATATGCACCTATAATTTGTTTCAGATTTTCAAGATCTATCCAGGATAAAGACTTTTTTTGAAGTACGTTGTGAAGATTTCAAACTGTTGTTGATCCGTGAAGCTGTTGAGCTTTAAAAAGCCAGTATATTGTTATAAGATGAATTTATGTAACCTGTAACTTGTGAATAAAAGGGCCCCACTGGAGACTTTGTTCTTTTTTTTTCGGCAAATAAATTGGTTGTGTATATCATCGGGATGTTTCATAATTCTGAATTCGATATTCTGAGGAAGGGTGATATGTGCCAGTATTACAGTACATGGGCCCCTTGTATGTTCCACTTCAGGGGTTGCTCAGAGCTTGGTGTTCATCCAAACTGTTAAAGAAGGTAGTGACATGACTCAGCGAAGCATCATTTACACTGGCCATGGAGCGCCAGCTCTCCTTCAGAATGGATTCTTGGATTGATGTAACAGCTGGGCAATGGCCCAACAGATGCCCGTAGCAAAGGACAGTTGTTGTCTGGTCATGAACACTTCACTACTTTTGCACTAGGATACCCGCAGAATTTTATAGCAAATAAGCAGCCAGGGGAGTTATCCACATTTTTGAATACTGAGTGAATGTTTCTTTAGTAGAGTTTTCATAGCACTAACAGACAGAGTACAAGTGTGGCTCAGGGAAAGGATATTGGTTTCTGCAGCCCTCCAGAAAAGTGAGTCAATTTATCCAACCAACTGTTATGCTGTTGGTAGAGGCATTCACAAGTGCCTAATGGTAGACTAGTGCTGATCTCGTTAGTTTATGATACTTGAGAGTGACCCTGTTTGCTGTTTATGCACTGTGCAGGTTCCAATATTCTCGCCCATAATATTACTGTGGGTGATTAAACTTGCAACTATAGTTATTCCATCCAGTTCTAGCTATGTTTTTACAGTGCCATTGTAGGTTTCTGTAAGTATCTACGACAACCAGCTCTTATTTGTCTTAGATTCATCTGTGTAAATGTTAATAACTTCATTGATCTGAGCTTCACAAGCGTGAGAATTTTATAAGATCCATTAAAGCTAAGCTTTAAAGGGATACTTTGGACATCAGAGATCAAACGGATCAAACAGATTTGCAGCATACCGTCGTTACAAAAGCCACCTCAAAATAAATGTCTGGTGATGGAAAGTTCAGCATCACTTACATTGCTCATGTTGGCGTAGTACGCATGAATCGTGTTATGCTTAGGCGTGGTGCACATTGTATTTGACTCAACTTAGGCTGTGTAGTGCCCTGTTAATACTTAGTCGTCGAAGCCACAGCTCCGTAGGCCACCATTGGTCTGATTATGGCGATATACCTCTACATGGCTAGTCGGGGATTCAATATCTATAAAAACACCTAGGGTGAACTCTTTGTTATTTACGGATTTTTCTGTGCTGCCTGTTAACGCATGCGTAGTGGATTTTCCTGGAGTGTTGGGTACTCGTTGGGACATAGTCTTCTATTTCATTTAATAGGAACTATGTGAGACTGATAGGTCAAAAAGACTTTGACATGGTGTAATCCATCCTGCCACTCTTCAGGATTAATACTTTGACCGGTCTCTAAACCTTGGGAATATAGCAGTGGGCTAGGCATGTACCGAATATTCTTAGCTGGTGTGTTAGCAGTTCTTCCAAGCCCCATCATAGCTTTTTTGGGTTGAGAAGAGAAATGCTTTTAAGGACGAAGGTGGGACACCAACAGTGCAAGGACTCGCAGCAGAAGGCTGCAATACCTGCTAAAACTCTCCTCGTAGCTCCTGGTTTATATAACCCATCCTGGAACAGCGTTGGCATTACTTCAAGGATGAACCCCAGTTTTAGGTACCGTACCCCGGTTACCTACGCCTACCCGTCCGTGGTCAAGTGCCAGCGCTCTCCTTGCGGTCTAGATTTTCCTCTAGTCCGCCCCTCATGATTGTTCCAGACGCTTTGTCTTCAGCACCGAACGGACGAAATATGCAATCACCACCGTGATTCCGACGCGATACCACGTTGTCGGGTGTGATTGTCGGTCCCACGGTGCTCCCCATGTTGGTTCCCTGCGGCGACCCAGTGGCCGCAAACAAAGAACGTATGTTCTGCGGAGTCCACCAGAAGTGCGCAGTATTGGCACAACGATGATGCCTTCTTGCCCATCCGCGAACGCTCCGTGACCCGACAGACACTGTGTCAGGTAATATGACATGGCTCCGTGAGACCGGTCCAGCCAAGGTTGGATTTGGGGGATCAGTCGATGTGTCCATCGAACGTTCACCCCGTGGTCCCACTCCTCCTGCCACCCGAACACAGTCTATGCCCGGCGGTCCCTGCTGTTCCGGAAACCCCTCCGACGTTCGAGGTACTTCAATCTTCTCTCCTTGGCGAGCCCCACGATGGGGATAACTCCGGCGATGACCATGACTGCTTCAGCCAAGACTGTTCTGTAGGCCGAGCAGACCCTCAGGGCACCTCTGCGTTGCACTGAGGTGAGGCGTTTTCGGTTGCCCTTGTTAGCTTGGACGCCATCTCCTGAACCCTGCTGAGATGCTCATTGAAGCTGAGCCGAGAATCAATCCCGATACCGAGGTATCTGGCGCTCGGACTGCTCCTGAACACCGTAACTAGGATGTTGACGTGAAAGTCATTACCGAAGCCTCTCCTTCTCTCCTTCTGGTGAGAACCACCAGTTCCGTGTTTTGAGCAGCCAGCCAGCCGTGTTGGATGAGCCACCGTGATATTTTTCTGACTGCCCACACGATCCTGCGCTGAAGTCCTGCCTCTGTCCGGGTCCACACGATCAAGGTCACGTCGTCGGCAAAGCCAATGAGTCGGCAACCGGGCGGAGCAAGGCATCGTACAGGAGATTCCACAAGTCGGGTCCGATTGCCGATCCCTGTGCAACACCTGACGTGATGCGCTTTGTACGCATTCCTTCCGTCGTCTCGAACCGGAGTACATGGTCCTTGAGATAGTCCTCTAGGACGTTGTAAATGTGCTCCGGAACCTGATATCTGCGGAGGGCGACTAGGATGCCCTCCCACCTTGCCGAGTTTTTACGTCCAGTGTCACAATTGCGCACGCATCTCGACTTTTGTGTGGTTTGCTCCAGGCTTCTTCTACCCATTGCATAACCTCCTCAGCTGCCCCATCATAGTAAGGCAGGATGAAGTAGCTACCATTTGAAGGGGGGGAAGCCAAGTATTGCTCAATTAAGATCTGACTGAATATTTGCCAATCCAGCTTGAATATGGGATGTTCCCCAAATAAAAGGGAGAAAATAAGCACCACTTCTCGCTGCATTCAAAAGTATAATCAGCATTTACAAAGTTATCAGGCTTCATCTGGGTAATACATGTCACGGTGTTGGTTAGAAGGACAAAAGTGTTATTTTCCATTTATATTTTATATAACAATACGTTATTAAGTGGACATTCTTTTTCACCTAGTACATTGAGAAGTGTTCACGTTATACTATTCGTCGTTCAATATTAAGGTAGTTCTTTGAATTTATTTCATAGTTCAGTTCACAGACGAATATACAAGAGAGAGGTAATGGGGCATTTGACTCTCCTGAAAAACGAAATTGCACTAAATTACTTTGAGACAATAAACTGCTCCCTGCTTTCAACGAGCGTTGTAGATACGCCCATTTGTGGTAGCAATGTAGTTCCGCAAAAAAATACTGGCAGACTTTTTTACTCTCCAATTAATTTGCATAGGACATTTTCGCTAGTAGAAAAATACAAACTAGACAAACAGAACATGGAAAGAGAGGGAAAGAAAAATAAAAAGAATGATCAAATAAATATATATGCAAGTGCTAGGAAAAAGCATAGGCATTGTTAGAATGAGTGGGTAGAATAGTACTGCTTTTCAAAGTAACTTATTGAAGGTGAGATAATACTTAAATGTGATTCTAGTAATATCAAATTTTGTGAATTAGGTTTAAAAGTGCTAGATGCGACCTGGAGTGTTCGAAAGCTTGTTCGACTGTGTAGTTTGCATAGGAAGAACTAAGCGACATATACGTGATAGAGACGCCTTATTAAGATAACATGTGACTTTTCCACTGGAGTTTGGTTAGCCTTTCCTCTCATTGGTATGTCAGCCTTTAAGCAATGGAGTTGGCCAAACATCTTCTGGAAGATTCTGGAGATGCCTCTCCGATCATGAACACTCGCTGAGGCGCTGTGTGCCAATTGGAAGGCGTAGATTCCCCTGAACTGGTGAAGGGAAACTTCGGTGTCCATTGCTGGTGCAGGCTTGATGTACGGGCCTTTATTGTTGTATCTTTGATAGGGCGCCAGTCTGCTATAATGGAAAAACTTAGGCTTTACGTGAAGGAGACTTGTAGATTTGATGGATGACGTTGTTAATTATTTCCATGACAAATATGTAGTTTGGGTTAGTAACCTTGTTTTCTCTGCGGATTCACAAAATCTTTTTCCTTGTATCCAGCTTCGCAGGCGTTGATGTCGTGCCGTTCCTTCATTGGGTCGCTGGCTAGCTGGAGATGGGAACGTGCTTATTCAAGGATGTCGTACATCTTTTGCCTCAAATTACTAACGTAATCTTCCTCAGCTACGTTCTTCCCAGGTCTACAGCTGAATAGTTGACCGCAGGGTAGCCTGATTTCTTGACCAAATAAAAGCTTCCCCAGGTTTTGTCCACTCCACTAGATTAATTCCCTGCCGCGCCATCAAATGAATAGAAGATGGTCAATCCAGTCCCTCTGGTGGTTGGAAACAACCTTTAACAGGTACATGATTTTGTCCATGCATTCCACAACTATTGCATTTATCTGTCGGATCCTCAACTTATCACATACTTGCCAGATTGTCTTGCTTCAAAAATTTGTCCATTGATTAGAGTGCGGTTACCCTTAGCGGCAGATGAGTTTCAATAAAACATCGATTTCAGCTTCCTGGTTTAGTACAGCATATGCCTCTCCTACATTGACATACTTGTTTCCTTGATCTATCTCTAGAGTCCTGCTACATATATGGCGATCCGTTCAGAGAGACTGTTTGTTTTCTGTCTTGGATGGTTATGAAGAAGATAAATTGGCTTACATGGTGCATCAATTGGTTCTCAGATTGGTTGGGAATTACAGAAGATATTATTGCATTTGCATTCAATACGATATTGGAATTCATGTAAATTTGCAAGCAAAAAGGTGTCGGCAGTTTTTTGCTCTCTCCAACAAAATTCTACTAATGTCAATCACAATAGCCCAAAGGGCAATATGGAAGATATAATTTCTGAAATGCTAGATAGGCAAAACCGAGCTAGCAACGTGATTATTTACAACATTTATGAGTCTGTTCTGAATACACAGACTGAACGTAGTAGAGAAGACAACGAACTTGTGCAAAAAGTACTGTCACATCTGCCTATTGAGAAAAATAATATGAAAGTTTTTCGTTTGGGGAAGTTTGTACCAAATAAACTTCGCCCGATCAAAGTCATCATGAACTCAGTTGCTGACGCTAGGCTTATTCTCAGAAACAAGAACACCATAAGCAGAAATGGGGTTAAAATCTCTAGTGATGAAACCAAGGCACAAAGAGACTACTTTTTGAAAATCAAAGCTGAACTAAATGAAATCGTTGTAAGGGGTGATGATTCCAAGACAATCAGATTTATAAATCACAAACCGACCGTTGTTAGTAAGACTCTCCAAACCCGACGAAAAAACTAAAATCTAGCCCTAATATTCTTTTCAACACTGATATCTTATATGTTAATGCTCAAAGTTTGGTGAAAAATAGAGATCTGATATATATCAGCCTTGTTCAGTACAATCCTAAAATGATTCTAGCAAGTGAATCAAGAACAACTCAAGACATTGAAGACAGTGAAATACTGTTAGATGTGATTCAACAAGTCGACATACTGGAGGCATCACCATGTATGTTAGAAGTGATATAAATTTCTCAATGAATAAAACATTCGTCTATGAAGGTAACTACTGGTGCAAGTTCATTAAAGTGTGTTTAGGATCTTCACATTGGCTAATAGGTTGTCTTTATCACTCTCCATCTAGTTCTGATGCAACATTTATAGATAATTTCGAAAGCATCTGTGATTTGCTTACATCTAATTTTAATTGTGTTCTTATAGGAGACTTCAATCTGAACTTTCTTAGCAATAGTTTTTATAGCACTAAGATCAAAAACCTATTCAAAGTGTACGGTATTAGCCAAATAATATCCGAACCAACTAGGACTACTGCTGATGGCGAATCTTTGATTGATTATGTCTTAGTTAATAAGAATAGTTTTGAAGCTCACGTTCATGACTCTCCAAAAATTACTGATCATGCAGTGATATCAGTTAACTTGGCACAAATGGCCTCAAATCTGAATGTGATACAGTGAAAAAATATAGAAATGTATGTGATGATAATTTAACCTCTATCCAAGCTCAATTGATATCATGTGAAAGGTCACTAAATTCTACTGATGTTAACTTGTTGTACAATGAAATTTATAGTAGCTGTGAGACAATAATTAACAACGTATCTCCAATTCAAGTGTGCCATTTTAAGAATAATCTACCTTGGTTTGATAATGAAGTATACAGAATGATGAATGTAAGGGATACTAGCTATAAGAGCTTTAAAGAAGCTGTTGGTCATGATAGACATAATAAGTGGGAAGTCTATAAGAAGCATAGGAACGAAATTGTTAACATCCTAAAGATCAAGAAAGAAAAATATTATTTCGAAAAAATCGACAGATATAGAAATAATCCATATCAAATG
The DNA here is from genome assembly GCA_949316355.1 of Bruchidius siliquastri. Classification (NCBI taxonomy): domain Eukaryota; kingdom Metazoa; phylum Arthropoda; class Insecta; order Coleoptera; family Chrysomelidae; genus Bruchidius; species Bruchidius siliquastri. Next base: position 12,510,269 of record OX438534.1, on the reverse strand, counting down.
TGGAGAACACTCAAAAATGTTGTTAATGTAAATTCACCGGTATATCCAATGAATATAACCTTTGAAATCGATGATACCATTGTGGTTTGTAGAGATGACATACAGATAGTTGAAAATTTTAGTTTTTTCTTTGTTGATAGTATTAAAGAGATAATTAACAGTATTGATAGTCCAAATTCCTGGTTCAATAATGACTATAATTTGTATTTGCCGTTTTCACAGTTCAAGCTGCTCTCACTCCGTGATCTTAAACAAATAGTTAAATCATTAGACAATGAATTCAGTATATATGAGCGTATTAACTGTAAAATGTTAAAACACATCTATGAAACTATAGGTCATGTGATTCAAAATCTTATAAATACATCTCTAAACAATGCAATTATACCTAATGATTTGAAAATAAGCACAATTATTCCAATACCTAAAGTAACAAACACAAGTAAAGCGCATGAATACCGCCCAATTAATACCTTACCACCAGTTGAAAAAATTCTAGAAATAGCTGTGTATAATCAAATCGTTGAACACATTGAAGCAAACAAAATACTACACAACCATCAATCAGCATTTCGTAAGATGCACTCATGTGAGAGTGCTATTTAACTAACTTTATGTAAACTTAAAAATGTACTTGATAATAACAAGTTTGTTATTACAGTGTTTTTGGATTTAAAAAGGGCATTTGAAACCGTAGATAGGAACATATTGCAGCCAAAAATGAAAGTTTATGGGATTACTGGAAAGGTATATGATTGGTTTTATAACTACTTGGGAGGTAGAAAACAAAAAGTAAGAATCCGCCAGAATACATCCAGTATCATTGATAATAATATTGGAGTACCTCAGGGTAGTGTATTAGGACCACTTCTGTTTATATTATACCTAAATGATATACATCTCTTTGTTGACTGTGAGTTCATTAATCTGTTTGCAGATGATATTATATTGGCATGTTCTGATGGCGACTTGGAAACTGCTATTAATAAAATGAATACCATTTTGAGTAAAGTTGATAGTTATATGAAAATCAACTCACTTAAACTAAATTTAGCTAAAACCAAAGCAATGATTATTACAACCAAATATTAATATGGACTTATTGATATAAATAATATCAATGTTGGAATTAACAATGAAAAAATTAAAATAGTTAATACAGTCAAATATCTGGGAGTTCAGTTGGACAACTTTTTAAAATTTGATCGACATTTTGAGTATATCTGTGAAAAAATTTCAAAAAAATTATATTTCTTTTCACGAGTTTCTAACTTCCTTTCACTCCAAACAAGGTTAACAGTCTATAAAGCCATAATCCAGCCACATTTTGACTATTGTCCAACAGTTTTATACCTATTTAACCTGAATCAAATAGCTCAGCTACAGAAGCTTCAGAACCGTGCCATGAGAATCATATTACATTGTGATCGTGTAACAGCTATAATTTCTATGTTAAGTTCTTTATCTTTTTTGTCTATTTCCCAGAGAATTTTCTATCTAACAATGATTTTTATCTTCAAAATAGTAAAAGGAATGACACCAAGTTACTTAATAGATCGTATTAATTACACATGTGATGTTCATTCTTACGCAACAAAAAAAAATTTTAATATTTACATTTCAAGAACAAGCAAAAAAAGCACAATGAACTCATTATTTTTTAAAGGTTATGACGCATTCAACAATTTGCCTGGGTTTATTAAAGAAAGTTCAACTTCTAGTATTTTTAAAAGAGAACTACTCAAACATATTATCCCTTGATTATTTTTTGGTTTTGTTGATACAATCTTAATGTCCATTTACAATTTTTATAAATGTGGATATTTGAAGTACGTACTAATATCTATTGTTTCTGTTTTATATATTTGATGTATGATATTTTATATTTTTATTATTGAGTTGTATTCTATCGGAATGTGTATTAGGGTTATCCTATTTCAATAAATTTCTTCTCTTAGAGACTTCCGATGTTATTATGTCTCATCGGAACTTTTATTTTGCAGTGAGGTACAATACCCCCAAAGAATAGACGATACACGTACAGCATAATTCTTTCACCACGTCAGAGCAGCTCACCCAGTAAAAACGCTCACGCACCTTTTGCAGCGTCCTTTTTACTCCCGAGCCATCCCCGCTGTCTCGTCATGCAAGTGACGTAAAACCTTTATAGCTTTAACTTTTAAAATGTCAAGCAGCCACCTGCCACCTGCCATCTACCACTAGCGACTTTTGGAACCCATACGGGGCAAGGGACAGTTCGGCTCTATTACTCAATCACGTTACAACTCTTGGACTATACTTCTAGTCAAGTCTCTTATAGCCAACAGTAATCTGCTTGCTGACCGTCGAATTGGCTTGAATTCTCCAGCGTCGATTTTATGCCTTACGACAAAATCGAAACGCGTCACTGAAAGAAAAAGTTTTACTTGTCAAACTGTTGTTAAATATACTTTTTTTTTATCTGCATGATGGAATTGTTTCACCAAGTAAGAGCACCTACAATCTACATAAAAACGGGAACAGCATGAAGAGATCGTACTATTAGCAGTGCTCTGTTTTAACGGTCAGAAATATAGCGCAAAAGCGGTAGGTTCTGGAAGTACTGGAGTCGTCTCCTGCCCTCTTGACGCCCGGCGAGCATATATATGCTACGCCATGCCGTAGCTGCACCGTGTCGGAGCCGGGAAAGAAAATCCACCGAAATTCCAGCGCCGTGTCCCGGCCGGGGCACGGTCTCGGCCCGGTATATATATAAAAATTAATGTTTATATTTTCCTAATCAAATTTTTGATTCTGTTTCTTTGTTACAAGCAGCCGAAAAGTCAGTAAATATTCATTCGTACGTATGCGGTTTCAATTGGCAGCCAGCGAAAAAATTATGAATCAGAGAGACAACCACATGATAATTTCTAGAAGTTATTTCCATCATCGGTGTAACATTTCCATTTTAATCGATCCCTACCCTATCCTAAGTATAAAAATTAGAAATCAAGTCAGTATTTCGATTAATAAGATATACCTACATACATAATTAAATATAAACCCGTCGTCAGCTTAACATCGAACTCAAACCGTTTTTTTACAACACTATTAAAATATCGCCTTGTATTTGAAATTTATCCGGCAGACAATATTTGACATAATAAACCATTTGGCAGCGAACTGAAATATCCTTGTAGTGTTCGCGTTTGATTCCGAAATTTCCAGTGAAGATGCCTGCAGAACCAATCATCCCCCGTCCACCAGACGCGTGCTGTTGTGCCTCATTTCGCAGCGTTTACCAAGGCTTGACTTATCCCTGCAGATTGATACCGTATGCCATTCCAGCTCCCATGGCTAAAATCGATTACTTGTTCGTACCTGTATGTCCCCCTAGAGATGCCTGTCCGCCCAGGATTTTGGTAAGGGTGATCTTGGATCTGTAATTTCAAGCTCGAGCAGATGAAGCTGTAAAGCTCTGGCTCATCATGCGTTATGTTTACTCCAACCAATCTACAAAAGTTCTTGCGAAAATTGTAAACAGAATAAAAAGTATATGGATACCGGTAGAGGAAAAATATCTTTTAAACGAATAAAAGAAACCTAAGTCAGAAAGTTGTAGGTATTCAAACTTTCTTTTGATTGAGGTCGATTAAGTCAAATGTTAGTGCACAAATAATAGTTCAAGAAATCAAAGTGCAAATGAATAAAAGTAGATAATTTTAATTTTCGATGCCCAAAATGACACCTAAAGATCGATCATTCCAAATTTGGGATTGTACATTCGTTGGATTGTTTCAAGCTTAATGTTTACCTTTTTATATTGTATATAACAGAAAATATGAGCACTCGTTTGATTGTTCAAATCTACTTAATAGGGCCGATGTTAAGCGTACTTATGCGATTCGCACTATTATCAGTTAAAAGTACAATATATCCACGAATCAGACCTATCGATTGTTCTAAGTGCATACAACACGTGAGGACAATATGCTGTCAGATTTGTGGAAATCTTGATTATTTTTTTATGTAGAAGCAAAAGCAGATTCTCTAATTTATGATAATTGGGGGGGGGGGGGGGACTGTTAGATTAAAGAAAATCAGCTTTATTTTTGATTATTTGCCTTACCTGAAAGAGCATTCGCACTGTTGCAAGATTATGTTGATAGTAACAAAATATTATCAGGATTTATCAAAACAACAAATTAACATCATTGCAAATAAATTTAGATAAAAATATACCTTTTATATTCGTATGAATTACCATAATAGTATCATTTCTCATCCGAGACCATGAATTTTATGTATGGTACGCTTAATAATGTTTTTAATACATCTAATATTTGTTTCAGATTCAAGACTGAGAAGTCTGCTGTCATATGCTATAGAATCTATGTACTCGTATAAATGTCTTGGAATCATAGACAATAAAACAATTTTTATTCAAATGCTGTTATTATTAATGAAAACTATATCATTATTAGTGTAGCTTCTGAAACTTATCCTGTGGTTAAGTCTATAATTCTATGCGCTTTATTCAGCCAATAATTGCTACTGCAATTATATCTCAAACTTGTGTAGCACTAAATCACAAAATATACTACCCAGATTGCACAAAAAAAAATAATAACACGGCTTTATTCAATTTCAGATTATAAAATGGCTGTCTCTGATGAACATATTCACTTAGTTCATGTGAAAAAGTGATATAATCCAATCGGGAACATTGCAGAATGACCGTTATGTGTATTTTCATGTTACGAGCGATAAGATGATATCGGGGATGATATTCAGGTACTTGGTACTAATATAGATTTAGCTTACCTTTAAAGAATATTATTTCCAATTTTGTGAGATTTTTTTCCGAAGCTAATTACGTATTGGATTAATCTTTGACTCATACCTGCCGTTACGATTTTAAGGCAAACTTAGGTAAATATGTAATGAGCAATGCTCAGGCCAAAAGGTACACAATTGAAGTGGTATATCTTTTCATTAAATACAATTGATACATTTTCTTCTGGCCTTATGAACTAGTATCATGTAATATGCATCCTTCATGTCAATACTAGCCAAAAAAGAGCCCTCTTTATTAGTTTCGAAATAGTTTTGCACCATTCAATCTTGAAATATGGAGCTTCTATAATCTGGTTCAATTCCTGAAGATGTAAGATGAAGCGCAATGTTCCGTTAGAATTTTCAATAAAAAAGTAAGTGGACAGAATCTCGCTTGATTCATATTGACATTCAGATACCGCTGCAATATTTACCATTTACCAGATCATTGGTCAGTCTTCAATATGAATCCATCTGACATTGTAAAAGCAACAAATTTTGTAGATATGTGGTATGTGATATATGATATGCTCTAATTTTGAAAGGTATCACGACTCCACTCACCTACTCCAATACTTTATGGTAATGTGTGAATGTTTTCCTACACAGTGATAAAATGTTTCAATCGACTAGCATATTATGCTTAACCTCTAGTAGCCTCTTTGATGTCTTCTGTTGTCCTCCCTTGACTGTGACGGTTCTTTCTCCTTGAATTTTGGTTGAGGGGGCTTCCAGTTTAAAGACTGATCCTGTTGGTACACTGGAGTGCTTGGACGACTAGAAAAATTACATCTTGTGTTTGCTGCAGCTTACAGCTGCTTACTATCAGGATCTGGAAATATCATTAAATCCTATCTACAGCTTCGCTGATCACAGCATCCTTATTTCCTGCATGAAACCGGGCAAACCACTACTATCAAGAGATACCGTATTTTGGCGAGGAAACCATGCTGTTCAGATCAATTAGGACATTGAGAGAATTGTGGAATGGAGATATACAAACGGAGTCCAGTTTAACGCGCAGAAAACTCGGACAACAACCCTAACAAAGAGGTCGCATGCTGGTATCTCAGCAGTGGAGATGGAGGGACGCCAAATACGTGAATCATCTTCCATCAAGCTTCGGGGAATTAACATCATCAACAACATGTCATCGCACGATCATGATGCTGACCTTGCTAGGTCGGCGTCCCAGAAGCTGAGGGTTCTATTGCGCTCCAGGAAATTATATTCCCTGGAACAGCTACTGCTACTATATAAGGCCCAGATCAGACCCTCACTGGAGTATTGCTCGAATGTATGGGAATGAGCCCCAAAGCACTCCCTGAAGCTCCTGGATACCATACGAAAGCGAGCAATACGTCTTATGGATGCAACTGATCCCACAAACGACCTACACAATCTGGAACATCGAAGAAAGGTGGCTGATCTGTGTGATATTCTATGGATGGCAGATGTTCGACCAAGCTGTTTCGCATAATAGCTCCAGGAGTTGCTAGTACAGCAAATACTAGAAGATCTCATCGGGCGCATCCTCACCAGGTCGAGCTTACAACGCCTCGAATAAGCCTGTTCCAAAAGCCCTCCTTTTGGAGAATCTAGGCGTTGTGCAGGGCAATGTGGAATGAGCTACAGGGGACTTTGTTCCCCGATGGTTACAATCTACAGCGTTTTAAGGTCAATTCGAAAAGACACTTATTCTCGGGCAGTGCTTATGAAGTGCGATAGGCTATCGGCCTTTGCGTGAGATTAGCTATAAATAAATATATATTTATAAAAACGCCATATTTGAGTATGACACACACACACACGATGTTCCCCGGTAGGTACGAATAACAAAGTCAGGAATACTCGGTGGGTTATCTACAGACGAACATTTTTTTTGCTTTAAAATTGTACCGGCAGGTATGAGTCAACGATTAATACAATGTGGAATTACTGAGGAAGACAAGCGAAGTAAAACTCTATGTAAAAGAAATTTCCCACCAGATCCGAAAAATAAGAAACAGGAAGACAAGTTGATTGGTATTGATTTAGATCGAATTGTAAAGCTGGTCCAGGCTCGACCCCATTTCTACAACTACATCAAGCGACATCACAATCAGGATATTGAAAACCAAATGTGATCTGCCAATTTGTAATCCTGATGGATGATAATTATAAATTGAAAGATTTTGTTCTAAAAAAATTTGCGTAACGAAGTGTTGCGGCCACACCCTGTATGTACAGTAGAATATTTTTCAACGGAATAAAGCAACCCACGACTGATTCGTCACTTTGCTGTCACAGTCACCGTTGCAAAAAGCTCGTTAGCACCACACTTTTTTCGGCCCCGTTACAGTAAAATTCTCTGTGAAAATGTCGTACTGCGATCCCTGCCCGGATGGATGCTCTTCCATCTGCATGCCACAATTCTGCGGATGCTCAGTACCCTGCACAGCTAGGTAAGTATTTGTTCAAAACTCCACAATACAGTTTTATGTGACTCAGTACAGGATCGAGATGGGTAGCTTGCAAGAGGGTGTAGAAGCTTTTATGGTAACACTAGAATCGCGGCTGTTGATATGACAAAATTCTTGTTTTGTTCTTATCTACACAATTATTATTGAACGGAGTGTCCCCAAGCATCCGGAAATATAAAAAAAGCCGAAAACGTGAGCGTAATGTTTATTAAAATTTTAGTTTCAAGCCGTAATAATCTTGACAAAAGTCGTACGTTCCACCGCGGGAGAGCGCAAATTGCGGAGCTTGCCCTAGGCACCATACTTCCTAATTACCACACTGTAATCCAGTAAATTATTTGGAAAAATTGAAATCAATGAGGTATGGCACATGTACCTCTTCTCGAGTTCATTAACGAGTTATATAGTCGTGGTTGGATGTTGATCTTTGAATTTTAGTTTATATATCTATATATCATTTTCTGCTAGGCACGGATGACTATACTTTGAAAAACCCTGCCGCTGCTTAGCCCGACACAAAAAGTATTTTATGCCCTTTATGACTAGTTGAAATATCCCAGAACAGGAAAAGAATGAAAAGTACAAGCTGCTCTAGTTCTGTTCTGCTCACTTTTGCTTCGCATCACCACCCTACGGTCGCATGTCAGTACCACTGACTCACTAACCCAAACATGTCTCACTGCAGTGCACCTGGAAATAAAAAGAAAGCTTTTGTGAAGAACTACCTGAGCTTATTCAAGCAGAGTGAAACGAATGACTTCATAATGGTATCATGCAATCATCAACTCACTTTTTATTGAAGGCATATATCGATCAATATTTTTGGTAAAGGAAAACTTGCTTGTCACTTATAGCCTTATGGGTGATACCTAAATTCTTATTATTAAGTACTACATGACAGAATAACAAATTAACGGGATCCCGCTACTTTGACCAATAGCTACATCCCTTAATCAAAAGAAATTTCCAATTTCAGTGTACCATGCTTTGATGCCCCACCCGTAGCTATAGCTCCATTGGGCCAGCCATCGACGCCTTCAACGCTCGTTTACGCGCCTATGATAGCGCCTTGTCCATGTCCAATTCCTAGTCCATGCCCACCCATGTGCTGTCCACCACAAAATGGAAACGGAAACGGTGGACAATGCTGTTGAAGGTAAACATAATAAACTGTATTGTTTCCTAGGTGAAAAGTATCATTTTCTGTTGGCGCTCGCCAAGTTGTAGTAGAGAGGAATGAAATTCTTGAAGCAAATACCTGTTACTAGTGCGTGTCTTGATAGAATCTATCCCGGGCTGGTAATTTTGAACTTGGATCTTTCGGAAAGCTTAAGATCAAAGAAAAACATTCCACACCACAAATTTCCAGCTCAAACAAAAATCCTGAGGATGCTCGGGCTTCCTAGCTCCCATGTAGTCAGCGTTGCTGTGTATTTTGGGATGTTGATTTCGAAGCCGAGCACAAAATAATATGTTTAACGGTAGTTTTTCAGGTACATTTCCAATATAACGTGAAGTTTCAGTATTTTTTCCAGCTGTCTATGATCTGTGATTCAACCTTGGCAATTACGTTCATGGTCAAACAAACATTTTCAAACTGGATATAATCTAGACCATGCAAATGGGAAAAGGGTAAACTATTTTGTTTGTATATTATGATCTCGGGTATTTCTAAATTTGAAGTTAAAAGGCCAAGCAAAGTTGATCAAAAAATCATTAATCTTTATTCTTTCAGTGATCCTAACTTGTTCCAGTGAAGTATTGAAACTTATTCGTCAAGTGGGATAGTAAGATGAAGCTTATTTGTTCGTGAAAGTGAACACTTGTAAAAATGATACGGATTATTTGTAACTCAATATAGGTGCTCAAATAAATAGAAATTGTTACATAGCTTCATGTTTTTATTAGAAAAATGCTTTAAGAGCAGTCCATCTGTCTGGTAGAATAGACAATAAGGGCAATAATCTTGCCGTGTAATAGAAAATATCAGCTGCAATATCTGTGATGATGGTTGTCAGAAGTTAGGGGTGGTGGTTGCTATTTTTTTATAGCCGCAATTTGGAAGTGGTAGAGAACGTCATATGTGAGAGAATAGTCATTTACCAGAAACGTGGTTAGGGTTAGGTATTTTTCACGGCATCGCCAACTTTTCGACCGTTATTCGGTACGACAATTACAATAACTCATAAAAGTGACTGAAACAAATAACACAGAAGTCCTTAAAAACACTTAATGAATCTATGGAACTACAAAAAAATATAATAAAATATGAAAAACAGGTAATATCAGTAGTGGGTCCTTTGTCATACGAATCATACCACGCATATGTAGTATAAAGGCTTTCCATAAGGTGTGGCATGAGAGATTTTTAGTCAAGCTTTCTGTCACTGTGTGACTGGTTGGATAGTTTTCTCAGGGATCGCTCCTTATTTGTGGTGGTGTATGGATATGTTCCCTATGTATCTACCATCAATGCAGGTGTTCCTTAAGGAGCTGTCCTTTCTCCAATGCTCTTCTTGCTGTACATCAACAATTTGTTGGCAATAACATCTAATCATATCCACAGCTTCGCTGATGACAGCACCCTTATTTCCTGCATGGAACCGGGCAAACCACTACCATTCCTAGATACCGTATTTCGGCGTGGGCAGCATGCTGTTAAGATCAATGGCGATATTGAGATAATTATTGAATGGGGATGAAACATTGCTTGCATCGCAGAAAGACATACATGGAACAGAATTACAACATAAAGTAATAAGCGTTTCTTAGTCTTATGTTTTTATATCTTCTGGTGTAGTTGGCTGTTCAGCATACCCTGACAAACAGTAATCAAAGCGAGTAAGATCTGGAAATCTCGCTGGCCAACGTGTTGGTCCGTCCCTACCTATTCAATTTTCATGAATTGTATTATGAAGCCATTCACTCACAAGTCGTGGAGGTGCTCCATCTTGTTGGAAGTACATGTCCCTTATTCAAGTGAGCGGCAATTTTTCAAATAATTGAAATGATTTTCCAGAAATTTTATGTACCTATTCGAAGTTAGAATCCCCTGGAAGAAAAATATACTAACAGAAGTGCGAAATATGCCTGCCCAAACATTGACCATTTCTGTTGAGAGTTAACTAGGAAATAGTGGGTCTATTAACATCTCATGAAGCTCCTGGTGTAGTTGGATTTGATACGACTTGAAATTTCGAACACTTATATGGCTCTATCAAATAGATTTATATTTTTACCACACGAATTTTCGACTTTTTTTGGAAATTCCTAGGTGAATTTCAACAATATTCAGTCCGGCGTACAAATTCACCTGTAAATTGTTTTTAATGTCTTATTCATTCGTAATTTTTTAGAAATATTTTATACTACTTGGTATTGCATCATATGACATACAGAATTTACTGTTGATGTAACACCTGTTTTTAGACTTTATTATTATATTTTTTTGGGGGGTTCTATTATTTATTTCATTCATTTTTATGAAAGTTATTATCAGACTGATTCTGTAATTATAGTGCCTTGAAGATGACCTTATCAAGGTCGAAACGTCGGCATTGCAGTGAAAAAGGCTCTTATCTTGTTTGGCCTACATCTAATCACCTCTTCCTGGAAAATAAATTGATAGATCAGTAATGACAACTTGAAAAATAGTAATTTCTCTGAATAAGAGATTGAATATTCTTATTTCCATAATAGAAAGGAATCTGATGATAGCTTTTTATCTCTGGCAGCTTAGTACTACGCATGGAAAAACCAGTCACAGTATTACTATATATGACATATTTGCAAAATTCAATATATTAGTCTCTATATTAGCGAACATTTTTAAGAATTGATAGCCGATCCTTCAGTCCTTTATAGCGAAAATGTATTTCATATTCGGCAACAGTTAAAGGAACCTTGTGAGCACCGCCACGTTTTGATACCTTAACATAGCGTGACATTAATTTGCATTTACTTTTTTTAACCACCAATCCACTTACTTTATTCTATATTTCTTCATCATCATCATTTGTATTTGTAGAGCGAATATATTTATGATTACAATATTCAAACATATTGTTCTGGGATAAGTAAAACGACTTTATCACTTATAAATTTATTCTTCAACTTCACAACGGTTTAATCACAGTTCAACTTATTACTGTATGTAAATAAATATACACAATTATCAACTACTATGAAAGAATTTGTGACATTTTGTCAATCAATACAAAATAAGAGACGTAGTTACAGATTAATATAAGATGTTAAGGACTCGGCAGCAGTCACAGAGATTTTTTGTTTATATTAATTTTACAATGGATTTTATAATATAAAATAATATGGGAATCAGTCGAGAGAGCATATCACGAAATGGCAGCTCAAAATACTGTGTGTTTATGATGAACATGATTTCTTTTTGACTCTGATCTGCCATTCAGCATGGTAAACGAAAATACTCACTTTACTGTTTTATCTTGAATGTAGTGGGTTCCTCAAAATTGAATATACATTTCAATACAACGAAATCATTCAAAAAAAGGAATAAATATTCTATAGAGCTTGTCAATAATTCTAGCCAATATACTTTAAAAACATAAACCATGTCATTGATTTCCGTCGGTCTGTGTAGGACTCACTGTAAATCGGAAACTACTGATATGACTGCAATATTTATTCGGTTAAGTTACAACTGGAGCAAGAATAAAAAGCCTTATAGTATATGGAAATAGTTCCAGTAGCGGCTGAGAAACCATTTGTCGATAACACTACCGCCACTTCAGCGATTTTCAAAAAACTACAAAGTTTTTTCGTCATTGCCATAGTAGCAGCCTAGCGTCAAAATTACAGCAACATCCGTATAGTACTTCCAGACTTATATAGGTGCCAAGGTTTTTCGTACAGACGATGAACAGACACACCAACGTAAATGAGCGATATTGTTTTTGTAATGCCAGAAAACAGTATTAATAATTCAAAGTTTTCGCCAATTGGCGAGGGAATCAAAAGATTGATCTTGCAAAAATTCAGGTATGTATGCATTTTGGATTTATATGACATTATTAAAAGAGTTACTTTATTCTAATGATAAAATTGAAATTCCGGCTTCAAAATTCATAATTCTGAATAACAATAAAAAATTTAAAGACACGAAAAAATTAGTAGTCAGCGGTATTTAAACCAGCATTTTCATGGTTCAGCCAACAACGCGTTTCAAATCACAGCATAACGCAGAAAGGTAGGTCGAAGTGGTTCAACTGTCAATTTTTGTCGCTAGATCCTGTGTTTAGCAGTTTGAGATTTCGGGGAAGGATGATTTAGCGTATTTGCAAGGAACTATAACGCCATTATGATTGTAATTCGAAATGCGATATGGACAGCTACACGGATATCCGGGTTCAAATCCCTCTGACATCGTATGTTTTTCGAGCTTCCACATTATTGAGTTTGATTCTTTCGGTCATTGTGATTTATGAGTTATTAATTTGAACCATTCAACAAATTTCAAAATCCATGGAAAATCACGTAAAACGCATTGAAAATGTATCTTTTATTGAAATTCATTTGAGTACGCAATTTATTTTTGTGAAGTGATTTTTAAAATCATAACGTGTGAAATTACATTTAGCAATTTGGAGGATTATATTAAGAAATAAATGGTTGTAGTCTTGAACAAAAAAATGAATATCCTGCTTATATGTTTTCTTAATATAATACGCAGTTCGTACTACCTACAGACAACATTTCATCCTTACCTAAATGTTTGACAGGTTTTCCGGAAATTTAGTTTAAAAATAATTCTCAAATCAAAATGGATATTCTAGTTTGTGGTACCCTTCTCATATATGGCACATATTCATGAACAAAAACATTCTTTCAAGATGATTAAACTATACTAGTTATGCTTCCCACTAAAACAAAAAAAATATATACAAATTTTATTGTAATTTGAATGCATGTAAGGCCCGAAACTATAAACATTTGTGGTGATTCTTGAGAATATCTATATCCTATAAGCAATTTACTTTTAAATCCATAAAAGTTTGAGAAATATTAAGATTAATATCAGAAATCTCATATTATTTCTGTGCATGATTTCAATATTTTCGTTGAATTATCTATTGCGAATCATTTTAGAAATACTACAGTTACCACCGAGTGGACCATTTCTAGATAAATGTTAAATTGCTGGTCAATTCCATGATTTAAGGATAACGGATCATAATCTGATTATTATTTCAATGAAGACATGTAAATAAATATTTCATATTGTTCAGTGACAACGTTTCAAAAATAAAGATACACCAAAATGTGTCCTGACAATGTTCGAAGTAAATCGAGAACGAAATGTTGATAGACCTTTGAGTCTAATAATTTAGAAGTTTACTTAGTGCAGTGATAAAATGGGAGCAAGTTCTAAACGGTCTATGGAAAGTCGGAAAAGTGAGGAAAATAATACATATTCTTAATATAAAAAATAAATAGAGGAAATAAAATTACTGAAATGGTGATCAGGTCCTAGAAGGGGTCAATAAAGTGCATTTTGAGGGTCTAAATATGCTTTTCTATATCAATTTTTTTATTCTGAGAACAAACATAAATTTGAAATGTTATTCGAATATTCAATACTTAAAAAAATACAAATCTCAAAATGTTATAGTCAGGGGGACATTTTATGGTATTTGATATTTTCTTCCTTGGTTTTGGTTTCTTATGGATGATGTGACAATATCAATTATTGATATGATGTAATTAAAAACGACAGTGTTGTTTATGGATCCAGATATAACTGTAAAATATATATAAAAAAAATTGAATATCGATGTAGTTCAGCATTATAATATTATGTGACATTTTATACGAATCAAATTAATTAACATATCCTTTCAAATTAATCAATGAATAATTCTATCTTAGCATTTTTTTCAAAAGCTGCTGTCTGTATCACACCATACATCCTTATAGAATAGAAAAATAAATACTTTTATCTGGAAACAGTCAGCTAATTTTGAATATACTGATGTATGTTTTCAACAAAATAAAATAGATTAAAACTGTATAAATCTTTTTTTTTGCTTTATACCCAAGTTGTGAAACTTCTAGTTGCCTATAACTTTTACGTTTAACTATCTTGTCTCTTTTCGACAAAAATGGTAAAAAAATCATAGATGGCCTCGCAAAATGCATTTCATTCCTTTTCATTTCATTTGTATTTCCTGGATTCTACCACCGTCACATGCATTTTTATTCTTCCGTTAATCAATCTCTTTTCCGACTATACATATCGGGTAGACATGAAATTACTGTCCACGGTAGACTTTCAAAATGGTTACAGATGAAAATATGCAGTTAGCTTTGTTGCTAGTGTTGATAATTGTAAAAATTTATATAAAATCAATCGAATATCATTTTGGACGTAAACGACCTCGACTTTCGTTATTTCAAATAAGAGTATATATTACTTTTTGTGGATCTATAAACCATTCTAAACAACTTTTGATCAGTCTCCCTGTACGAAAAATCAATACATATTTTTTGCAATCAATTTTAGATTTACAGGTTTCTATACAAGTTGAATTCATCGTAATTGTATGTAGGATAAAAAAGTAGGTTTAGATAGTGGAGGTTTCACTTTTGTAGGTAGAGGCGTTTTCGTGCAGGGACTGATAAAAATTTTAAATTTAGATTCGCGAAACATTATTTCAAATGATGAGAAATTTTGATTTCAATATTTTATTGTTGTGAATTATGAAAACCCTAGCAGGATCAACTGAAATTGGATATTTTTATCTGCCGCTATGGACCTCTTTAATTGTCACCTCCGGATTTTTTTTGTCTAAAAATTTATCTGCACTGCACTATCTCTTTCTTCAATAGAGATTAACGAATTGAAGCTCCAAAAACCACTCATTCCACTGAAGACATATACTGCTGTTATATCATGTTAATTTAGAAACATATTTCGCAATGAATGATTCCATTGAACGAAGCTTACAAAATCAAGACTTTCATCGGAATAACTAACCATATTTGAATAAATATGTAATCGATAATTGGTACAAATCAATAAATAAATAACCAGCGCGGAGGTATACTTTTTCATAAATACCGGTTGTATACCTTAGAATTACGTATCAGCGATTGTAACTGTTCCAGTGCCTTACCGGATCCTTTGCACTTAATCTCAAACATTACTATACTTCGAGCTCAGTCGCTATCGCTCGAGTATTCCGGGATGTATCTGTGGTGAGAGCGCACGTTGATCTGGGATGATCCTAGGCACACCTGTCGAGAAAATTAATATTTAATAATTGCTACACCATCAATAAGGTAAACTTCCCACAGCCACAAGTGTAGGCCATTCTAAAATCAATGTGTCCATTATGATTTTAGTTATCAGCGGCGAATCTAATTTTCATAAAAATAACCAATTTTAGAATTCAAAAAACATTTTTCTATGCCAATTCAGTTGCAGCTGAGGTGTAATGTTTTAACATAATGAAAAAACCTTAGATTTTTAGCGGGATATCTTAGAGAACATCGAATGAATATGAATTACAGGCCAGTTTTCTATTCAGTACCAAAAAGTATTTTTAAGAAATATAATGTTTTTTAAGCATTTTGTCATACCTAGTGTCAGACAGAACAGTAACGCAGCGCTCATCGGTCCTAGGGTCGCCTAAGAAGGCTTGCCATTTGCTGAAAAAGGCGCGACCAGTGGCGTTTTTGAACACAAAAACTGTTACGAAAATTTTTAGATTTTTGATCAATTTCACCTTAACCTGTTGCGCGCTGACATTCAGTCAATCGATTTCTAAGAGGCCTGTACAGGATAAGTTTCAGGCTGGATTCATAAACTTGTCTTTCACAGTTGCATTCGTTCGTCAGCTCTAGTGTCCTTGGTTGGTGAACCAAATAATTACTACTGAGTATATTGATCAACCAGATTCAAGACGCTATTAACGCATAAGAAGCTATCGCTATTTTTGTTTCTTACGTACATAAGTTTATAGCATCACGATCAGCTGATATGTTGTATTTTTTGTACGTTACAACAAATTGGCAGGGCCAAAACGACAAAATTTAGAGGCAAAAATCTGAAATCATCACTACACATGTTAAACAATGTAAAAAAACTTCTAGATCACATTACATTATCACACACGATCTTCTCAGATTTGCTTTTATTAGCCTATTGTTATGTCAACTACAGTTTGTACACATTCCATTGAGCCTAATGCACTGCACAAATTTCAAGAATAAACTGTGAGTTTATAAATACGATTTTAGAAGTTATGTTTACCTCGTAATAGTTCCGGTGATCCCTGAGTGTAGTTTTGGAGGCAGTGTGGAAGTAGTCCATGACGAGTACGTCACAGACTGCGGTTGGTATCGTGATACCGTTTCCATCTGTAGCGGCCTCGGGCGCGTCATCATCACACGGTGTCAATCGTACCGCCCCGACCTCCCCACCCTCGCACAGCTCGAATGCGTCTGTTTCGATGCTCCACCTAAACAGGAAGCTGGCCGTGAAGTTCTGCAAGATCGCGCGTCGGTCCAGCCGCGATTGTGCACCGATTTTGATCACAGCCTGGCAGGTGATGTGGCCGTTGATTGGACATATCTGGGAAAAAATGTCATACTCGGTTTTACTAACTGCCAGTTAAAGTAAAAATAACATAACACGTAAAAGTAAATTATTATAAGGGAATGTCTGATATTTAGGTATTTTTATTTTGGAGTTTTTTTGATCATTTTATTAGCTCTAATATCTTATTCATAGCATAGACACACCGATTAGCTGCCTCCCTATTTTGAATTTCGTCAGTAATGTCTGGTCCTATATTCCGTTATTTACTTTAACTCTTTTTCTGTTTTCCTTAACGTGATCTTTACCATTATACATTTTTTTTCGGTGACTCCTAGTTGTTTTACTGCATTGATTACCCTTTTTTGATTTACTTTATCATAGACTTGTTTGAAGTCAACGAATGATAGGTATGTCGGTTTCACGTACTTATAGCTTGTATTTCTTCCTCGTCTAAGCCCGCATTGATACTTTCATACGAGGTGTTCCATTCTTTTCCATTAATAACTGTTTAATACAGGTATAGGATGCCAATATTTGTAAGCATTCATTAGTGCAATACCTATATGATAACAACCGATTGATAGTGATAAATAAAAATGTCCCATTATAACTGATAGATAGCCTTGCCTATATTTTTAGACAGAGTGGTATTTTCTTGGCTAATCACCTGTTCATGTCATATTACTGTCAAGTCGACTTGAAATATCCTTGCAAACAGTATAGCGCCAAAGTGTCACTGCTAGTGCCACAGCACGTTAGCTTAAGAAGCATTATACGAAGGATTACCCCCGAATGGATAGGTTTACGAAGATTGGTATGGAAATACACAACAAAAAAATATCCCGAATAAAAATCTCGGGTTTCATAAATAACCGTGCGTTTTTTAAGAATTTTCAGTATGGTTATATGGAGTGCATTCACCTCATATCACCTCATCCTTGTTAGTAAATTCTAGAGTGGATTTTCGATTTATACCACCTCTCCTATCTCCGCTCTGTACCGCCTCCGAAACGTGAGGAAAATGGCTAAGTAATATAAACCCGTTACCAACTACGTGCCTTTGGCTTTAACTATAACTCAGCTGAAAATGCATACATTATGTAAAATATACTTACGTAAATAATCCTAATATCATAATCTTTAAAATGTAGAAATTCAAGTTGAGCGTCCGAGCACAATTTCTGTGCTCTCCCTTCTACAAACTGTTCACAGTCAAAAGATCGTTGAGTAACTATCAGTTGCATTTCAGTCGCTTGATCCACTTTAAAGTCTGGCACAACATCCATATGCTGGTCAGTCAGGTTCTGAACCAATAATGGGATTTCAATCGGGATGTTGTAGTCATCTGGAAAGAGTAAATTTATTTAAAAAATGTAGGTCGACGCTGTATCTCACATGCAATGGTAACACTTCAAAAATACAGATTTGGATCAGAGTTTGGTATTGTGTATCAGTTTACACTTAAAAAATATTTACGATACTGGAGAATTTTAAATGTTTTCGAAAATTCCACACATTTTCGAGTGTAAAATCAGTCCTAAAATCAAAATTTTCGATAAGCATCGTAAGTGACATACACTCACGTATTTTTATTATTTAATTATTTATGATCTTTATTCAGTAGGAATAAAGTTCTAAAATTTCTGTATTTTAAACGCACATGTGTGAATAATCCGTCTAATTAGTACGGAGAAAGACAAAGATGACAAGGCAAAAAAATGAGATTTTCCCTTCCCTTCAGGATCCCCCGAAAAAAATCAAAATTTGAGCGTTTGTGACTTTTACAAGTTTCAGAATAACATTCATGAAGTGATGAACATAGATAGAAGTAATGTAGTAGCTTTTTGGCTTCGCATAATTCCATAGAATTATGACAGTCATAATAATTCAATCATCTCTTTTCCCATGAGAGGTCACTATTTCATCATTTGTTCCAATGTAGATGAATCTACTGTAGATTATTATTCTACTCGCAGAATAAGCGGTAATCCAAACAGCTTTTGTCTTGCCGAAGTCAATGTGGGGGTCTTGTGGGAAGCTGTCAATTCAATCAGGTCAAATACTACTAGTTCTCATCGTTTCAATTTACCTATGTCAAAGTTTTCTTTGCCTGCAGTCATTCCACACTAACAACAGCAATGCTTAGTATCACTAGATTACAGTAAGCCATAAGATATTACTGACCTTCATCTTCTTATCGCTAAACGAAAATACTTGAACTTCTAATCTCAGTATGATCGGAGGCAGTATGTTGTAATTAGTCAAATGAATTCAGACATCATGACAGTTTGCCGAGGATACCTCATTTAAAAAAGGAAACTGCAAATGCACAAAGGTCACAGCAGAGTACTATTGAGAACATACAGATATATACAGAAAATGAGGTTTACCATCGATTAAAGATACTTCCAAACAAAAACCTAATAATTATGTTTTGGATCAGTGCGCAGCATGTTCGATAATCAATTTATGATATTTGTCGGTGGTGAGCACATACGCATTATTGACGCAGTGAAAGATCTCGGATTTTAAATGGTTAATAACTTGCGATTTAGAACCCATGTAAATCGAATACCTCAGAATGATTACATAGCACTGCCTAATGTGTAGTGTACATTTATAGATACTGCATTAAGAGCGATGCTGTGTGAAAGTTTAGTACACAGTTTTGCAAATTATGGTGATGAAGTTTTTAGTTCGTGTCTCCATCACCAGTCGTTGATGATAATGCAGAGGTTGTAGAATTTTTGTAGAAGCTTATATTTCCAATACAAATATGGAGCATTATACACCTTACCTAAATATTATTGAATAGTTGAAAATTAATATCAGCATAAAGTTACATATAGCTTGTTTAATACATAAAGTTATAAACAATGAAGAATCTGTATATTTGTACCAGAAAATGAAATTATTATCAGTATACCATGGAGTGGTAACTAACTTTTTGTTGAGGAACACATCTGAACATTCACTCTCATACTGTTTGTTCTGTTAGTACATATATTGTGATACCTCAGTAAATAGAAACCTATCTTCTAAACCGTCAAAATTCTGATTTACATCAACTAATACTACCTTGCAAGACCAATTTACCTTTTATGATCAAGCAATTCTGTTATAGCTTCTGTTTTATTTTTTTCCAAGAATTATCACTTGTTTTCTCTTAGCTATTTCGATTATGTATATATTCAGACTAGTTAAGCCCATATCTGTATAAGTTTCTGACAGATTCAGTGTTTCCTTTTTTGCAATATTGTTTGTTGCAAAATATTCAATATTATTGTATTTGGTTGGAAAGGGCCTCAGTTAAATTGAAAACCACAGTTTGACTTAGTTGAGGTGAAAATAATGGCCATTCGCTATTATTATTATTATTATCTTCACTATTCTCAGAAGATAATTTTTAAAATTTTGTACTTTGATCAACGCTGCCGTGGCAACAACGTCAATGAACCCATTTGGTAAATCGAATGTAATTAGCTGCCAATGAAAAATATGAGATGAATCAGAGTTTCAAAGTTAATTATTTTCTCATTTTATCCGCCATTTTATTGTCCTAGGATGACCGTCCATTGGAGTCATGTTACAAATACGCATAAACGAACATAAATCTTTAGTTGACCTACCTCTACTTTGTCCGGAAACCAGTGAACTATTCTCAAAGTCTCCATTTGAGTACCGCCTGACTATTCTCTTGATCCACTTGGGTGCCTCCAGCTTCGAGTCCACGATTAGCAACCCGGTACCACCGGAACGATTATCACACGAACCAGTTGGAACGGTAACACCGCTGGACGTCTTCAGTATCAGTCTGGAGTCAAAATCCGAACAGTCGCTGTCTAAGCTAGGCGAGTAGACGTGAAACTTGCGGGCGGACTCCCGTGGACTTATAGGGGACTTGGAGTGGTGGGGGGAATTGGAAAGTGGTACCGGGCAGTATAGATTGCGCCCCCCGCTCGGGCTGAATTGGCCGTTGCGCGAGTTGGGCGATTGCATGGGAGAGCGCCAGCCGGGGGAGCGGGGACTAAGGAATAGGGAAAAAAGGTCGGGGGAACGAATGCAACGGCCTTGCGACCTGGAATAAGAAGAGTTCAACTTTTAATTATTAGTATCTACTTTTCTGATAATCACTGAGTCAATCAGATTAACTCTCCACTTCTCACCAATTAATATAGACACGCAGTAATATTTTCCTTTCTTATAAATGTCTCTTATATTGACCTTAGATAATCTGTGATAATCACGAATTTTTGAAAAACCAATGTGATTGTCTTTGGAAGGTCAGCACCAGTAATAAATACTAGAAATATGGTCCAACCTACATATTTATTATGAAAATTTATATTAAAGTTTTTGCATAATATTGGTGTATACTTAGATTATCATTTGGTAAAATTCACCCATAGTCGTGTGGTTAACCGAAAAAACTCAAAATATGTAACGCGTTTCGCCTCAATATTTTTACGTCATACCGCTATGGTAAACATTCAATCTTGTAGTCTGACAATACAATGCTTAAAAATTGATGCGAAACGCGCCACATACTGTTTTTCGTTAGACTTGACGTAAAAATCACACAGCTTTATTACAATAAATTTAGAAATCCTTTATATTGTTGCTAAATTCTATACTCCATTTCTTGAAAAGTTAAAATTTTTCTACCATTGTGACGACCATCATATATTTTTGTCAACTGTAAACTAATGACTAATAAATAATTTATTTACGTTGCATCTTTATATAATCAATATATTTATTTCATTTTCTATTTTTTATGGGCAACCTTTTTTTGAATATGCCTTTAAGCATAGCATAAAAAACTTCAGAAACATCAATCTGAAACAGTAAGCAGCTGTACCTCCTATGGGTACAGCAGATTATGTGGCTAGAAACATTTTGAAATCCGAAATTATGTGAGATGTATGTTCTAAGTGGCCTTTAGTAGAATAAAGATTCTAAAAAGAATGTACATCTTTTTTGACTTAAAATGAGTTAAGCTTTTTTTGAATTCTAGCACCTTCCAAGTTATAGAGGCAACAATCATTACTACACAGATAAAAGGATATACAGACCTACAGAAATTAAGGACATGATTTTTTTATATCTATACTTCATGAAACTTCCAAGAAAAACCCTCAAATTCTAAATGGAATTTAGTAATGGATGATCCCTACCTATATAAATATCTTCTTTCCCTTCTTAATGAGTAGAATGGTACAATATTCTCACTATTATCCTCTGAGAATTCATACTTTTTCTCAGCCAGTCTTCTTTTACGAAACATACTAATCTTTTCATATTTCTCGTTTTCTTCTATAAATTCGTAAGTTTTTTCTAACAATTTCTTATCTATCTTGGATTTTTCTGTCGGTTTTTGGGCACTACTACATTGTGGCACAGAAAAAAGGTAATCTTTACTACTAGTCATCTGCAGTCTTTTCAGTCTTGGATCTACGATATTCTGTACTAAAGTGTTGTGGTAGCTCTTTCCTATAAAAATTAAAGTCATCAACTCTAACAAATAATAGTCAAAACGAGTATTTATAATGCGTGATTTGATAATTGGATATCAATTCTGAAGGGTGTCAATTCTCTGGTGAGTTTTAGCATAAAACTTAAGATCAACATATGTCCTAGACCTCCTAAATGTAGAGTTACAGAGTTTTAAGAAGAACACACACGTTTTTTATTAGTTTGATAATCTTCTATACATTTTTTGAAATTTGATACACGCGCCTCAAGTATGAAATGCTATATCTTGATCTAAATGTTTTTTAATTCCTTAACCAGTGGCGTCCGTACGCGATATGGACTAGATATTTTTAGAAAAAATAGGTACATCTAGGCTTCTTCTTTGAATAAAAATTATTTTTTAAAACTTCAGATATTTTAAAGTGAATTTTTCTTTATACATAATAATTATCGCTATGCGCTATTCTAGCTTCCAATGCATTGCCGTCAGCAAGCCTATACATGTAATGCATATCAGCAAACTCAGCATTTGTGAAATTTACTGCGTTTCAACATTTTCAACAATAAAAAGATACGTTCTTAAATATCTGTTAAAACTGTTTGGCATTCATTGTTTTGCCATTGACTATTGTCAATCAAGCTTGTGGTCTACTTTTTGAAAATCTAAGCTCTTAGTAATCATATTATGCACAAATACTCAAATGAAGTTAGTCAGAAAAACAGAAAGAAAATTCATTATTTGAAGGATTTTTTTGGATATTTGTTTAGGTACATCTGACAATGAGTGAGTTTGTGTATGTCAAATAATTCCTTTGCATAGAATGATAGCTGAAATTATTCAATGTAAAAGTTGTTCGGAATAAACGAGCTCCGAAAGTTGGCTTTGCTCAAAGTTATTCATTACCTGTCAAAGTTCAACCATGCATTATGTGGTGGGGGTTGAAATCAGTTCTTTTATGTCCATTCGTAAAACTTTCGAATTTTGTGGGACCCATTAACAAAATTAGACTGATTATTATTTTTAAAATGACGACTTGATTGTCATTATTGCTTTAATAGTTTTCGAGCAAGACAGCGCTTAAGTTTACACTGATTACTAATAACGCCAGTTTATTGGAAATATTTTGTTGATAGTTGCTGATATAAAAATGCAGAAAATGGCAAAAATACAGGCAATAAAAATATCTCTAAAATGAGCTGTTGATCGTAAACGTCCCACGACATAGCTGGTAAAAAGTGAACCACAAAGATTTTTCGTCAATCGCTTTCAGTTAGTTTCGCGGTTGTAATTAGTATACCTTTTGTCTCGCTGTGTCGCGGATATAACATGACAAAGTTTGGGTCAATAGGTCACTTTAAAGATATTTTCATTGCCAGTATTTTGATTATTTGCTGCATTTTCATCTAAGCGACTGTCAACGGAATATTTCCAAAAAAAACTGGTATCAGTAATTTCAGATACATGCAGTGCGATTTTTGGCGTTGGATTGCTCACAAAATATGTAATATTTTCCATATCCTGTATAGTGGGAAGATTAAAAAAATCGTCTATATCAGGTTGTGGTTGTTTTTAAAAGTTCAAAAATCATGTAGAACTTCATAAAAGTTTTTAAAAACTGATTTTTTTTCAATTCAACACCCTGTAGCTCAACAGATAAGAGGTTTAGGACATATGATGCTATGAACTTTAAAATACAATTACCCAACTTTTCACACCCTTGAGGATCAGTATCTAATTATGAAACACCCTGTATAAACAATAAAAACTTGTTAACATATCCTCAGTATGGCTTGCGATATTCAGACTTTTCCTCATATAGCAAAATACTTCACTAAACTGCTGCTGGATGAATTTGTCCATGGAATAAAACAAAACATATCTTGGCGACTTGAATAAAGATGCGAGCATTTGTACTAAATTGTATGTGTTCAACTCCTTGTAATTTTCATTGTTCCATAAGTTATTATACGTGTTTCTCCAATTTTACAATTGTTGTTGAATATTTTTGGGACATTACTGGACACAAAGGATTAAAAAAGAATCAAAAAGGAAAGAAACGAGCAAACTAGTTAGTGGTCGTTCATTTATTTATAACACATTTTCTGAAGTCAACTGACACTTATGATATCCATACAAAGTTATTAGGGTTCAGAGTTTACTCTCCCTTACCTTAATACTGATCAATAGACATCATAAAACATCGAGTCAGTGTGAGGTTACGTTTGAAATATTTGCGTACCGACTATCCACGAAAAAATTTGACATTCAGAACCATGTCCTATCACATGTTTTGCAGATTTTCAGATTGTTTGTCTTCATGCAATGTACCTCTTGCAGATGAAAGTATAATCCAGATAATCTTTGTTGCTCTAAATATTTTTTTATGGGAAATATGACAGGTCAATTGGTTTCTTGATTCCATCTGTTTTTAAAGAATGAAATTTACCTGTTACATTTAGGGGTTCACAGCTAATGTTCAACTCATGAAAGGGCTTGCTACACTCGTTAGATTCCAGGTCATACTCACTAAAATCTTCTAATATGGCATCTACAGTACTATTCAGTCCAAATTCACTGGGGGTTTCTGAGGCCTCGCTAAGTGTATCTGTAAAGGTGTGAGTAGGGGTTTGCAATGTCTTGTCGTCCTCTCTTGCCTAGAGATTGAGATGAATGATATGATGATTAGTATATTTTAGTATTACAAGTCATTGACATTAATGTCAATAAAGACCAAGGAGGTAGAGTATTTTTCAAAACTAAATGATTTATTATTCACAGCAAAGATAATCTCTCATATACCCAGAAAATGGCATATCACTGCAGTGGAGAACAGGACCATAACGCAGAAATTAAATGCTTATGAAGATACAGGGTATTTGAAATCATGTAATTGTAGATGCTTTTACTGATCAAAACTTTTCTATTATTGCTATAAAGTTGTGGAATTCCTACACTATATCATCCATAAAAGTTGCACATTTGTGATGCCTTTTGCTTCAATCTTCAAAGCCGTCTACGTTTTGGCATGTTTGTTCTAAATCAGTGCCTACTCTAATCGAAATAATAATAATAATAATAATAATAAAAATAATAATAATAATAATAAATCGTCTTTATTTGTTCTCCATCTACAATAGGCGAAGTTTAGCACGGCTATTCTTCCACTTAACCTAAAGTAGACCAGCCAAATCCTTAATACAGTTTGTGTGTGCGAAGCAGAAAGAACAACAACAAAAAAAACATCATTACAACTTATATGACAAAAATACAACATATATCCATATACACATATATACCTACACACCTACACCATATATACATAGGTGTAGGTGTGTAGGTAGGAAATCAAAATCAAATCTTTCCAAAATATTGTCCAGTGAACACCAACGTGTTAGTAGGCATTGTGTGATACATGTATATTTCCAAATGTTTATTAGGTCTTGAGGAAAGACGGTAAATTTGACACTCTTGATGTAACTCTACTGGTGGTGGAGTTTTGCTTGCGACAATTACTCTCTTAATTGCTCTTTCTAGACATGTATTTTTTCTACACCTAGTTTTTTTACCTGTGTTGCAAATAGCGTTTCTCAATATTTATTTTATTGTTTTTTACATTCCTTCTCTTACAAGTGTCATTCTATATGAGTTTGATCTATATGTTGAAGTGCTTGAGCAGTGGAATCTTATAAATAGTGAGAATGTTAAGTCGCCAATTGTTCAAGCTGATAGGCTTCATGCTGTACAAAAATGTTAATTTTCCCAATGTATATATATTCGGTTGAGTAAGCATTGGAAGCTGATTATTTGAAGTAAAAAGTAATTGCAAAAAAATATAATGTTTCATTATGATAAGATAGCCTTCCGTAGATTGATTAGTCATTCTTGAATTAGCTGAAAGATATTGATGTAGCTGTGGATGAATTTTCCAAAAGCTGTATGAAATAATTGAAGCTAATGTACCAATATACAAAATCTTTATATGTAGGTTCCCATGTTGGTTCAATTCTGCTATTATATAAAATATAAAAGATAATAATATAAAAATATTTGAAAATTAAGAAAATCTATGAACAAATGCTGTCTCTTTGAGTTTAAAAGGCTAAGAGCACTAATAAAACGTTAGGCCAATGATGCTTGTTTGGCTCAAATCTGTCTGTATTTTGGAATTTAATTTATCAAAAAGGTGAGCCTGATAGAATATTAGATAAACATAGCTGTTATAACGATCAACAGTAAATTGTGGATGCTTTAACAAATTATTTCAAAACTGTATACTGTATGCCCAGAACACAGAGAGCAGACTTCAACAAAATAATAAAATACTGCTTATCAACCTATCCCAGCCAATGAGGTTTCTGTAAGAGTCAAATGATTGAAGCCACAACCATTACACAGTGATAAAAAAAGTTTTAATCTTCCCCTGAAGATTCTAACATAGTTAGCAAAACACGTGTCGGATTTAAATGGTTCGCGAGTAGTAAAACTGTGCAGTATTTATTGCTGCTGCGCCAAAGGATGTAGTATCACATATCGAAATATTTGAGTGGCAAAAAAAACATCAGGAACTGACAAAATTCTTTGATCTAGGATTTTTTTGTTTGAATGGAATATTTAATAACTCTTTTTGATCTGATACTGAAAACTTCATTTTTTAGGTTTTTTTTTTAGAAAAAACTAAAGTTTGTTCTGTTTTCGAATCAGATAACAATAGTACAGTGTCAAGTTATCAGTCTATCTATATTTTCAATAATTTTGCTTAACTGTTCGAAATTATTATTTATAATATAATTTATTCAGCAGCCTGCATGTATATATTCTAGAATACATACATTTGTGAAAAAGAGATCGACTAATAGAAAGTTTACTATTTTTACGCAACCAGCTTCAGAAGTATTGCATATATAAGGTCAATTAGACTTACACAGATTTTTCAAAGGCCTTCGATAAATGTAATCACTCTGAGCTCATAAAAAACAGGAAATGTTTGTTTTCAATGATAAAACACTTTATCTCCTCTCATTTAATCAATCAGCGGCTACAAGTTTATTATAATGGTTAACAATTGTAATGTTAGACTGATACATCCGGAGTATCACAAAGATCTTATATGGGTCTTCTGTTTTTGATAATTTGCATTGTAGTAAATGACTTTTTGCTTATCATTTACAAACGTTTAGCAAGATTAATAGCTTTGATGAATGTCTGGCTTCAAATTCAGCTCAGTGTCCATTATTCAGAGGTGTCATATACAAAAAGACTGAATCTAAATGTCAACAAATATGGGTGGTTACCTAACCCAAAGGTAAAGTAGTCTTCATAAAGTTGAATAATAGAATAAAATTATTGTTGTTGTAAGATGCAACTGAATTAAATTTTGATTACCACATTTACAATATCTGATGCTGATAGGAAGTTTGGTTTCATTCTGGGATACTTGAAGCTTTTATGAAATATTCCATCACCACCTTTGTTTATTTTATTCATCAAGTGTAGACTCTGTTCAGAAAAGGTTAATGAAGTTTTTAGCTTTCAAATGAGATGCTGTCTAGTGTATACTCTGAGCGTGACTGTGATTACTATTTACTTACTATTTACTGTTAGAAATAAAGAAAATTCTGAGGTACTATTGCAGTTGTCAGTCAGGGTTATGTGCACATGAACTATAACACTGTTTGTGATGTATTACTTTGTACATGGAAAATAGCAAATTTTCTTTTTACAATTACTACCTAGGTTACTTTTAAATCAGCTGAGCCCAATATTGAAAAGATAATTTCTCAAATCTAGCACTATATTCATCCTGCCTAGCTGTTTTATTAGTTTCTTTAATTTAATTTTTCCTGTATATATTAGGAGAATATAGTAATTGTCAACTCCACTTTTTCTATTGTTGAGTAAAACCCCAGTGAACCATAACTTTGCCCTCAAACTGACTTTGATCTATTTTGAAGTCATTTCGACGGCAATGTTATGTCAATGTCAGATCCAAGAAATTCAATTCATATTTCTCACAAGACTCAGTTGCCTGAGTAGCTAAACAGTCAATCCTATATTCTGAAGGTGCTTTGAAAATCACATCACAAATCTGCAATTTTTATTACACAACTTTATCATAGGAATATGTGAAGCATATATAGTTTATGATCTAGGCAAATAGAAACGATTTTTAAACTCTTTGTATGCAAATAGAAAAGGGGTGATAGTTGCAGGGCTTTCATATTTTGCACCCGTATGCTTGTATTTTCACTCTATGGCCCTGGTGGCAAATGATGATGGGCCAAGAGTTCTGGGGCCCCAGAGGCAATGGCTTTAAGGATATTCTGGTCTTTCTGGGTAATGAGTATAAAAGTAGAAATATGTTTGACATAAAATAAAAAAAAAACAATGATGAAAATATCATGGAGGAAAAAATTAAAACATGTTCATTAGAATTTATCTATGTGTATATGTTTGTACATGAAAATAAATATTTATACTTACCAAACTAGGAAGAGACACATTGGAAGCCTGAGATGGTTCAGTCGTCTGTATATTTAGAATGTGAATGTGATGGCCAGTATTAACCACTAAGTGATTAGGATAGGCCAAAGAAATGTTAGGATCAAACTTTGAAGTTGATGTGGTAGGGAGCATGTAGTGGACTATGAAGCCATGTTTGATGCACCAACCCTGGTTCACAGATTCTGAAAAACAATTTTTCATAATTCAAAAATTATCATTTAATAATAGATAAAATATTTGTATATTTGCAATCTAGTACACTAAACACTCAAGATTAGATAAAATCATCAAATCTAAACATTTCCTACAATACCTATGTAAATATACCAAATATTTATTCCAATATTTGGAAGGTATCCATAAAACTAACTCAGTACTATGATAGCACATAGGTACAACATATCATGACAAATAAGAGTGAAATATCAACTGTAATTTGATCACATTTAATTGACATGTTTAGAGAAAAAGAAATAAAATAACTATGTTATCATAGAGTATGATATATTGTAACTTCTTTTATATTTACTTTGTAAACGGAGCGAAAAAGTAAGAAATAATCTAACACTAGAATTAAATTATATTGAAAAGTAATACCATTCTATACTTACCATCATAGGGTAAGAAGTCAGTATTGCAATGTTTGCAATTTTTTGGAGCAGGAAGTGTCAAAATTGATATATATACTAGGTCTGGACTTGTAGATCTAAAATTTATAAAACACATAGACCATGAACACATGTCATAATATGTATATTTACTAAGACTACTTATTATTTCGGCTACATTATACTTCCTAAATAAATGGATACTCTCTATATCATAATTGAAATAAGAAAAATGTGACACTGGTAGTCACAATGTCCTACCTCACTACCAATAACTACCTATGAGTATAATTTTTATATTTCTTATAAAATATATTGTACTCACCCTACTCCATAACATACTAATTTGTATAAGTCTCCTGGAGATTGCATGAATATAACTTTGTCAATAGCATAAGGGCCATTGATATGCTTGAAAATTTTGTGCTTTGAAAAATATTGCAACTTCTTCCCTGGTATAAACCTCCAAAGATGCAGATAATATTCATATGAAGCATTAAAGTCCAGAGGTCCTAAGTTTTCATCACATAGTTTTTCTGTATAGCTAACAAAATATCGTCCACATAATGTAAAACCCATGTAGATGTGAGTACTGGAAGATTTAAAATGAGTAGGTGGAAATTTAAAGGTACACAATTTTACACTTACAGGTATTCATGCTCTTCAATGAGCGAATGCAAGGCAAACCTATTCTTAGGGTGAACATCGTCGAATATTCTTTCAGTCTTTGCCTTTGGATTTCTAGTAAATCGTCCATATAACTGAAAAAATTTAAAATTGTTTATTTGACGTACAAGTTTTAGGTTAGGTATACCAAACATACCTGTCGATTTAGGATATTAGTAACTATGTTGACAGGTTTCCTATTCGGTACTATTCTTTGGGCTGTACTGTCCCTTTTTTCATACACATCGTAATCCCAGGATTCTGAAAATTGGGAATAATCAGAAAAATCTGCACTAGAACTATCATCTTCCGATACAATTGACGCCATATTGTTTACTTCTTGTTTCTGTCTTTCTCGTATATCAGCTCATCCTGTTCCTCCCTTTTCCTGACTTCCAGATATGAGAGAGACAATAATCCAGTTATTTTAGACACCCTGTTCGATGATTTGTTGTATGAGTGAAATATAATATTTCCTAATTTATTATTATAGCAATACACATTATTCTTGCGCTCGTGAAGTTAACAAACAAATTCTAGTACTAAAGTTGTGATCCATCCACCAATAATTAAAGCCTGCGCATCTACAATCTTTGAAGCTATAATGATATATTTATTAATATATGGTTTCAGAGAGACGTTCTGAATTGAATGCATAATTTTAAAAGTAGTAGTTATAATTAAAGCAGGAAAGTGAGCCGATTCATATGTTAATGTTTATATTCACTCCCGAGTGAATTAAATTCGATTTCGATTGCACTCACGAGTTGATTAAATTTCGTAGGTTCTATTTTTTATTGTTTCAGCGGCATCAACAACATGGTTATTAGCCGCATTGCTATACGATTTTTTTTTGCACAGTGATTACAACTTGTTATATATTTCTGTAACCCTAAGCCATTGAAATAAGTTTTTTAATGACTCTGCTGATGGTGACAGAATCTGGGTTAAATCCTGAGGAAGTTTGCACTCTATCCTTTCAAGCTCGTACCATGGGCACTCAACAAGTATATGTTAAACCGTAAGGGTTGTGTCACATATATGGCACTGAGGTGTGTCTGCTCCTATAACTAAATGGGAGTGTGTAAGGCGCGTATGGCCGATACGAAGTCGAACCAGAATAGACTGCTCCCTTCTAAGGAGACTTTTTGGAATGGGAGTGTAGCAAATATCTGGCTTCAGTTCTTTTAAGGTGGCCCTAGTCGCATTCCATTCCTCTTGCAATTTATTGTGTACGGCACTTTTGATGAACTGCTTCAAATCGTCACGACGGCAAAAGATGTTAGCGCACTCCCCTTAAGACGTTGCTAATTTGGCTGAACGGTCTGCCAAAACAAAATTAGTATGACTTTGAAAATAAAGATTTGATTAGCATTTTCGAGTTGATATTTTTTGGTATTTAATATTAAATATTTGTTACAGGTAGGTAATTAGAAAAATTGTCAAAAACTGAAAGCTTAAACATTGTTTGAAACTTCTAGAATGCGTTGAACAAAAGTTTATTGTGAAACAAAATGGTGCAGAGGAATTTCCATTAGTGTAAGTTTAACATCTATATTTTTTTATGTCGCCAATTCTAGGCCGGTGATAAATTTACTGCCAGCTATGGGTTGATAACAAATCAGTGTTTGCTGAGTAACTTTCATCCGCGTGTACATTGAGGAACAACAGTATTTTAGTATTTTTGAATATTACGACTGTATTCTGTTTTCCTATATCCAGGACTGAAAGAAATCATATTTCGAAAAAAACTTGTGTTTGTGACAAGAATATTAATTAGGTAGATACCTATGTGGTTCCAAGATTAGAATTATTAAATGTATTATACACCAATGATCGGAAAAAGTAAAACTTACGTGTTTTTATGTCACAAACAGAAATACTAATGCTATGTACACTCTACTGCGAGGAAAGATCCCTAAAATCCCTGATAATTGTGATCAGATCAATGTACTTCTATCTCGATTCATATCTAATAAAAAGCTCCTTTAAAATTTGCACCATGAAAACCTTAATTTCACTTTATTTGCTCATCCCCTCATTCTTAGACTCTTCATCCTAGACAGGATGCTTATATTAGCCATTCTTATTTCAGATTTATTTGAACAGAATTCATAGTAATTCATATATTCACTCCATACCTAATAACCTAATCATTCATATTTCTCATTTTACTCAGCTTATAAGGTCAGTCATCATTGTTTGGTTCAGGGTCGTCTCTAGATACCTATGTTCCGCGACGTCGTTGATGGTTCTTATTCGGTCATAAATGATAATTATGTGTGCGAAACATTTTTGACAGTAAACATAATACACTCAAATACGTACAGCGCATATACCGTTATCAATCCAATTGATTTGAATGCACCTCTACAGTTGTGATTAATTTTTATATACTTCATTGTACTTGTGGTTGTTTTTTGTATAAGTATTTTTTGAAAATCCGAGCTATATCCAAATAACGTAAAACTGATTCAAAATTGGCGAAATATAAGATCCTGAACATTCTAATTCAATATATTTTGCCGGAAGTTTTATTCCATAACTAATATTGCTTAGGTTTAAGGCAATATTATTGATATGAGGAGTCCAACTAAAAATGTATCCAAAAGTATACCTAAAACTTTTGTTTGTTGGCTTGACTTCAATATTGATATCTAAAAGAGCAACTGTATTTTGCATATCAACTTGTGAGCGTTTAGTTCGAAATATAATTAAACCGGTTTTATCTCTATTCAGTACAAGTTTGTTCATGGTAACATAGCCTAACCGACTCAAAAGCATTTTGACTACTTTTTCCAATCCTGCTGTACTTTTGTCACTTCAGTATGCTATGAGTATGCTTGTATCATCAGCATAGTCTATGATAGTAAATTTCCTTTAATTTACACTATTATATCAATCGTTGATGTGAATGACAAATAATATGGGGCCTAATACAATGCTTTGTTTCCAAGTTTCCCAAGTTCAAATTATGTCTGAATCAACGACGGCCCTATTTCTTTTCGTAATTATCCCGCTGCTACCCGTTTGTAATGTAGGATTTAACCCAGTCCAATGAATTAGCTCTCATCTCATATGTATGCAACATTTCATGCAAAATGGTGTGATTCGAATGATGATAATAAAAATAATAAAATTTATCTATACTAGCGGGGTATCTGACACAGATCGTTTAATAAAACAGCTTTACTTGACTTTTGAACACTCGAAAATGTTGACTCCTAATCTTTTTATTATTATAGTTAACAGCACTATAGGAAAAACATTTCTTATAAAAAATCAGTTTTGTGTCGTAGGATGTGTAGGGTGGTAATTCCAGAGTATATCGTATTTCTGAACATGACTCTATTATATAAATCATATGCTTTGAAAGATCCAAAAATAATGCCATTGTCAAATTTTTTATTTTCGATTCTGTTAAGGATATCCTGAGTCAACTTGTAAAGTGCAGAGATTGACGATCATCCTTTTATATACCCATGCTGGGTGTCGTTGAATAGTTTGCATTCATTCATGAAGTCATTAAGTTGTGTGCGAAACACATGTTCGCATAGTTCAGAAAAGCTGTTCAAAATACTAATGGGTCTGTGGTTATCCTTCTTTAACAACAGTTTTATTTCCGTCAGTTTTAGTTGTGTTGGAAACATTCCATATTTCAGTAAATTACACTGGTCGACAGTAATTTTGTTAAATGGATTCTTGTAGCTGTTTCTTATGTACTTTACGGTGATTATGCCGAATATAACAACAAAAATTGCATACCGGGCTCAGTTTTTCATTTCATCAACATTGGAGTTTTATGTTTCTATTGCTCCTTTTGTAGAAATTATTGTATTATATTAAGCATTGAAATTTCGTTGGTAAATATTGTCTGCAAGCAGTTGAAACGATTCCCCCTTGTTCTCAGTGATGTGTCGAGAAGAAAATATCAATCTTCGATATGACGCCGTTGCCGTCAAACAGATTGTGAAACCGAGTCAAACAAGTCGAACAGATAGGTACCATTTGATAGCTAACTTACTCATGCGTGAACTAGCAGTCGGTATATATCTTTATCATTAGCAACGCAAAGTTCATTAAATAGCCTGTCGTTTCAAGTACTATTTCGGATTTTATTGATTTATTAGAAGACATCTTGAATGTTGCGGGGGTTGAAATAGCTATTCACTCAAGTTTCTCGCAATCAAATGTTGTCGATGAATAAAAAATTTTCAACCATCTCATCTCTGATATAGGAGGGACATGTATTCAAGATATTCCACACTGTATTGTCACGTTATTCATATATACGTGAGTAAAGTATCGAGTATAAAAAACTTGTTGTGTTTGAAAATGTTGATGAAAATGAATTATTTGCATGCACCGATAGGAAATATGCACAAACTCTTTTGTCTCATGTAGATTGTAGATGCTCTTACTTGGTGAAACTCTTCCATCATGTAGATTGAAAGGTTGAGTAATAAACACAAAATATCTCCAATAAAACTCTTTTCCTTTCAATGAAGCGTTTTGATTTATATTTAAATCATAGTCAGACTACAAATATCGATATTCCTGCCCATCTGTACAGAATTGCACATTGACATTGCATCTAAAATTCCACTATGGACCGTCAAAATTCTCGCCGCTACTTGTTACGGGTGTCGACTTGGCATTTTGGTTTGAAGAACTATGCTAGACGAGTATGTACATAACCGTTCGATTTGACTATATTGCTTTATACATAATCCACAATCCTCATTCACACTCTCATTTTGTAGCATAGATATATGTACCGAATTTTCATTTACCGAAAAATACATAAAATTCCTCAAACTCATTTCATTAGTACAAAAACATGTTTTTTTTAATTCCGTGCATAGTGTGTCAGCACAGCATTAGATTTAGGACCTCACGACACCAGCATGAAAATGCTCAAGCTGATAAATACTCTACAAAAAAACAAAATCATGTCGATCGACTCATTAATTATCATGCTGTAGCTCTCTTGGAAAGAACGTACTAGCTGGTGTCTCAGGAGCCAGTTGCCTCCCATTACATCATGCAAACAATATCAGGGAACTAATAATTAGGAAAATTATGAAGACTAATTTGTCGACAGAGCCCACAAGCTCCTAGATTCTATGAAAACGCTTTACCGTTCAGCTATGATTATATGACAGGTTTTAATCGATATCTCTAAATCGACCAGCAACTTTTGAAACATGCAACAATGAGGTTAGGACACTTTTTTATCATTTTGATTCCCTCAAATGACTGCAAAGTTGAGAAACTTAAAAACGAGGTCAGGAGAAGTTTTTATAATTTTTGGATCTTTCGTCATTACTTCGCTGCCTGCTGACAAACTGACATACCGACAGACCGACGGATCGACCGACCGACCTACCAACCGACCGATCGTCCGATAGACAGACTGACAGACCGACGGACCGACATACCAATATGTAAAATAAGTAGATGGATCCAATTATTATAATTATACTTAGCTTAAGTATTACATAAAACCTCTTATATAGTGGCTCGCGTTGGAGGATTTATTGTTTAGTAATCTTGAACGACCTAAACTCAAGTAAATTTCCTAAAATTACATCGGAACAAATCGGTGCAACGGTTACTAAAATGACGCAGTGCAAAAGACGCCAACGTCAGCAGACGCATTCCCAGGAAAATGATGGTATATTTTCATTGGAACTGAAAAATAGAGAGAAAGAGAAGATGAAGAGAGGTGTGAATGAATTTGGTTAATAGAATGCTCTCTCATGTGACTCAAGATCACGATAAAAAATCTGTCACTACAACCACCGAGTAAGCAGATACTATTAGATACAAGTAACTGGTGAGTATGCATAACTCTACCAAATTGTGGAATTGGCTTGTGGAAACTAGCACCAAGAACAAACAACCAGTAGATGAATTAGGAAGGGGCAAACCTAAAACTTAGTTCTGAATGCACAAGATGTGTTTGTTATAACAAATATAAAATATATGATTCTTGAAAAGTTTTTTGAATGGTATTTTGCGCAAAAATTTAGAGTTAAGTATATGTCATTTTATATAGTATCAGCGCTAAGAACCTTATACGAATGAATATTATATGAAAACCTTCGGAGTTATGTTACATGTGGCGACTCATAAATAGGATTGATATAATTATACATTTGAGACAAAGAAAGACAAGGAATAACCACAAAAAATTATTCTAAATATTGCATTAAATTTTTCATTTTTGTCTGTTACTGTTTGAATATTATCGGTTACTACTTCATGTATTGTTTATCTCGTTTTTTAAAAAAATTTCTTGTTTGTTCTTCAGATTTTTAAAAGAATAAAGTTGTTTGATTCCGTGAGAATG
Source organism: Bruchidius siliquastri (assembly GCA_949316355.1). NCBI lineage: Eukaryota > Metazoa > Arthropoda > Insecta > Coleoptera > Chrysomelidae > Bruchidius > Bruchidius siliquastri. The sequence goes on along the minus strand of OX438534.1, from coordinate 12,473,809 downwards.
GATGAATGCGTTGGTGAAAGCTGAAACAGATATAAAGGAAAAAATGAATTAAAAAGATTCCAAAATTGGCTATAATTCCTTCTGACTAAATTGACTTACTACAAAATGTGATTATGAAATCTATCGGGCAGTATTCTCAATTTAAAGAAATATTATACCATTCCCTTAAATATGAAAATAATTTGTTTTACATTTTTCTCCGTGTTTCACCCTATATACAAAATAATTGTTTTCTACTGTTAGATCGTCGAATTATACTGCGAAGCCTAGGCAAAAGAAGGAATATACATGTCTATAGAAGGCTACATGCAAGGTGGCGGGCATATGCGAATATTTTTCAACAACGTGATCACAGTATTAGTGAGACTATCACAAGAAACGGTCACTATCAAAAGAAATTCTATGAAATCAATACTTCTTCAGAGATCTTTTATTTGATATTGGGTATAACAAAATGTATATTATATGTCTTATGACTTACCTACATGCGAGTCAAAGCTAGTACGGATAGGTTTAGAAACTTGATATTCAGTTTTACATTTGCTGTAATAAATGTGTAATATGATTAAGTTTTTAAAACATTCTAATAGTCAAGTAATTGCGTTTGATAATATTTGATTAATATGTCAAGGATATTGTTAAAAAAAGATAGTTTAATCCATAATACTGCAACATAATGGTACACAGATGCTCCTCAGTTAGGTATTTGGGTCAAATAAGGTTCTGGAGAGCATATATTAACATCTAAGCATATGGGCACCAAGACACATAGAATGGGACACTTTTACATTCATTGGATTGTCAGAAGATAACACCTAGGATGCAGTTGAACATTTTCTCAGAGTTCGAAGAGGATACTGGAATGTTAAAATGGTTAAAAAAGACAAAGAGAAGATTGTATTCACATTATGGGCTGGACTATGGCAATCTGTGGTGATCCTATTAACTTACGCTATGCTCCCAGTACTTTCTGAGGACTCATGGATGTGGTACTACTTGATATATATTTGCCTATAAAACCTGCATACCTGGCTATCGTCATTGTTCTTCAAATGAATGTTAAAGAGAAATCCCAATAAACTTTAAACTTTATAGAGAGAAGATAATTATCTCTAAAACTCATTAACAAAAGATGTCATACAGAGACAGACCCCGGAAGTAATAGCTGAAAAAAATAGGTTTTTGGGATTGTGCTTCATCGTTGCTATAGTAAAGATTTTTCAACTATGATTAAGCCACTGTTTGTTTTGATAGAGAGCGGTAATAAATCAATGGAACTGCAGTCGCAGTTTTCGATGCACTAATAGTAACTTACATCTAATCACTGGATACGGATGACATGCCGCTGCTGCTGTTTTGTCTCAGAAGCCAGACTACATCGAAACGGTAATTTGACACTATATTAAAAATTAATTGAAACTACAAGTCAATGTAATGGTTATTCCACGTGTTGTGTTTATAACGCGAAATATAACAAAGTTGGATCACCATTTAGAAGATGAAATTTTAGGACCCGTACAAATAACAAGCCTAGGATTCAGATATTTTATTACTGTGGGTATTTCACAAAATGTCCAGAAGCATTTTTGGAGTATAATGTTTGATGCTTTGGCCTTTTTCATCAAACATGTATTAGGATCAGCGTCAAACTTTCTATTTTCAATGCAATTCATGGAGAATTTTGGAATTCGGGATTATCTGTTAAAATTTGTTGAAGAACATTAAACGACTGGGGCATAGTAATCATTTCGAGAATGTTGTCCAATATATCAGCTGTGAGCGAATCTACTCAATTTACTCCAGCGAAGATGATGTTTGATATAAAATACTGGTGCCTCAGGACGCAGCTCTTAGACCATATCTGAAATTAGGCCAACGTCCTCCGTAAGGATGGTTGATGAAGCTTGAAGAGATGCTTTGGCATATTCGGAAGTCTGCTAGAAAAAATATTCAGTCTGCTAGTGACAGGATGAAAGCGAAATTCTAGAATACTGAAAGGTATCGGGAAGCCAAATGTTATGCCACATGAAGAACGAGGACTAGTCAAGAACAGGCAGACTTCTTAGTTAGTTTTTCTGAAATGTTTGCAGAGGACATGAATATTAATGAGATGTTTATATGAGTTACCTATATACCCGTATCCTTGAAATCCTTTGGTTTTATGAAATAAGTTATACAATAAAACTTTAATAATATTCTCTTATCCAATATATGTACCATACCTACCTATATGACTTTTAACATTATTGAATTAATTAATAATTTATCTGAGTCATATTCACTGTGCCACATGGCGACGCCCATAAGGACTACTCATCGTATATCACTCCTGGAAAAATAGTCATCCCGCCGCTGTATCCGTCCAGGCACCGATCGTACGTTTCCGTCGCCATTCGCCTTGGGAGGGGGCCGATCCGAGGGTAACTTATCGCGTGCTTCTGTCAGCCATTTGGATCTCGGCTCTAAATTTCAAAATTCGGCTCTACCTCGACACCATACCTGTACACCGACTCTAGGATGTCCTAGAGCTTTCTCATCTTCGGGTGGTTGGCATCCTACATTTTCCCTCCGGGGCTCCGGATCCAGGTGGCCGCTGGAATGTGACAGCCGAGGGGTATCGATCTTGGCCTACTACGATACTATACTATACATAGCGTGTTGTGTTCGGGCGCTGTTAGATTTCGGTTCGCTAGGAAAAACTTGGATATTCCGGAAATATGATGGACGATTTCCGGGCTACGGTTCGTCTCAGATGGTTTTGCGGCTGGGTGTTCAAGAATAGGTGATCATGAATATATTCGGGTGAGTAGACCTAGGGACTTACTATGACAAGCTAAGAGGTAGGGAGGTTTTTTTAGGGAACACTATTTCCCATTTAAAACTAAATATTTTTCTGATAGTTGAATTATGTCCAAGTTAGTTTCCAGTGCACAATTCTTTTATGATTATTACTGAGATGATTTCTTAAAAAATCAAAGAGCCATCAACTATGTACTCTTATCATACTAAAATGTAAGTCCCTACCAACCACTCGAGTACAGTATTGCGAATAATGAGTATCTTACATTCTTGATTTGACATTCTTAATACTTTGATTTTTTGTCCAATACATGTGGACTATAGAGCAGCTTAATGCAATGTGAAAGAACTAGTTTGACATTCAAGTTCCATTCGTCTAGCCGTCAGTTCAATTAGCTAACTACGTAAGGGCTACTTTACATATTATTTGAGTGTCCTAGAATTATTTCGTTTGTGCATAGATCTTAAAATACATCCTAAACAAGAGGCAAGAAATTACATGTACTTTATTGATGCTGACGGGAATAATCCTCCATTAGTGTACAAATTTGTTGATAAATATGTAGAAATATGAATTAAATGTACCAGCGCATTTCTTTGGAAAAGTGTCTTTTATATTTGGACCAGTAACGTATGAAGACGTACACCTACCTACACTAAGCTCAACATGCTCTGTGCACAGTGTTATTTAAAAATTCTTAGCAAAGGAAGTGAATTATTTCTGAATAATTTATAATTTGCGTTGGCCCTTGAAAAATGTGTTTCCAGGATTTTTATTGGCCACATCCATGCAACGATATCTGTATATATTTTTTCTAGATGGGATCAACTAGGTTGATGCTGTACTTCCCACGCAATGGTGTCAGTTTGTAAATAAAGATTTGAATCGAATATTGCAACTGTTGATTTTTAGAATTTCAATAAAAAAATTTGAAACTACTGAAAGACCTCAAATGGTTTATGATTTACAACATTCACAAAATTTAGAAGTGTTCAAAATTTACAACACTTACTTAAGCTGTATTTGTCACTTATGAAATCTGATATCAATATTCAGTAAGCTGATATTACTGCAAGTAAGTCAACGTACTTGCCTCATTTACAGCACAAATATCAATTTTGTAATTATTCGTTATCCTTATTCGGATGCGGTAATCTGTACTTTTAGCAGTTGTTTAAACAGATGTTAGAGTAAAGATGACAACCTGAAAAAAGCCGTAAGCAAGGTATGATGGCACCATTCGTCAGTGTCGGTTGATTGGTAGCACAGATGTATAGCGCGAGTATATGGATTAATAACTTTGCAACCACAGGATCGATATATCAAAAAGTGTGCTTATAGATGATGAACGTTTAAGACCAAAACCTATTTATTTGGAGATCTTCACAAAACTCCCATCCCAACCCCGATTTCTTACCACTCAAAATGTTTTTAGAGAATGATTGGGGGCCTCGAAAATGTCCAAAAAACGAGGTTTTACATTCATTGTCACACTAGTTACCTAACTTCAGTTTCATCAAAATCCAAAACGTACTTTTTAAGTTATAGAGGGACAGATTTACTAACACTATGTCATTAAAGATGAATAATACACAATACCTCGAAGTTACGACTACAATACTTTGTCAATTGGTATGGGAAGTAAAGGGGTTGCTACAACTGTGCTTTCTGAGAAGATGAGAATCATTTATGTAATTACTTCTCAATTAAATTCACAAAAATTCTGTTCGCCTATGAAAGTCCACAGTAATTTCTCTTTATCAATGGTCTATCCTCATTTCAAATTTATAATATATACCGTGGTGTACTTGTAATGTATAGATGCAATAATGATTAGGTTTGAGGAATATTTCATCGATCAGCAATTATCAACGTAGCAGACAATAGAAATTACATGGCATTGAATGTTTATCAGTATCAGATTGTCAGTATGTTCACGATTTACTCGTAATATGGTATACTTTTCAGATTCACAATGAAATAGTTATGAACTGGTCTATGTATATATTTATATATATATATATATATATATATATATATATATATATATATATATATATAAGTTATGTATCATGGTCAGAGGAAGAACGTCCTAGTCAGCATTCCTCGGACTTTATCTTGGTGCAGTGTGCATCGCACATCCTATGTAAAATGATATTCGCTTATCTTAATGTACATTCAAACCATTGTATTTTTCATTATTATACAGTTAGTTCAGAATTAGAATCGAGAAGACGAGCATCTTGTAATTCGGTTTTCTCGCAAAATAAATATTTTTAAAAACTAATCCTAACGGATCGGTCATTTAAGTGGCGCAGCCAGTAAAGGATTGAGTCAAGCCAAAAAAGGGACATTTTCGGTTTTCGTTTCAACGATTCATTGGCTCAACGTACCAACCGCGATTGATCGGGCGCAAGTTCGAAGGAACATCGATACGTGCGATACCGCCATCGAAGAGAAACCAGGATCCCAGAACGGTGATTAGGTAGCCGTTTGAGAAGCCATCACCATCAGTGAAGGGTAGCTGAAGGAAGAAGGGCTATTCTCTGTGACCACGCCTGGAATACGCTTGGACACATGGGACGGATTATATTCTTACTGTAAGTACACATGTCTTATAGGGACAATTCGAGAAACAATTTGCAACGCGACTCAGATTCTGATTCTAACTCATCGGATACGGAACATATTCAACAAGTATTAGTAGATTTTCATTTAAGACCTAGCATATTAGGTAATAATCGATCAATCATGCAAAATCAATCTACAGATAGTATCAGAAGTACGATGATATTAAGGCCCGAATATTTGAATATGATACCAGACTTTCATGGTCAACAAGAACTGTTGCCCAGATTTATCGACGTTTGCGAAAAGTTAGTGAATAAATTCTACAGACCAGGAGAAGATGATTTTCAAAACGAATACCTGATGTCTAGTATTTTAGCAAAAATCAAAGGTAGTGCAGCAATTAATATCAGTAGTAATATAATTAGAACCTGGCAAGATTTGAAGTTAGCTTTATTGAACACATACGCAGATAAACGCGATATCTTCACACTAAATATAGAAATTTGCGAATTGAAGCAAACTAGCTAGTCTCCATTTGAATTTTTCAATAAGGTGCAAAGTCTATTGAATTTACAAATTGCATTCCTCACTACGCACATCAATGCTAATGAGACGCCAATTTTGTGTGAATTTTGTAAAAACGTAGCTTTACGAGTATTTCTGAAAGGACTTAAAGATCCTCTTGGTTCGCTCATGAGAACTAAAAACCCATCAGACTTGAATGAAGCTCTGAATATTTTAACAAACGATTTCCAATTAGAACATGAAAAACCCAGATCCGACAAAAACAAATTTGTAAATACTAATAATCACCAGAAATTCAATGCAGGACAATTAGTAAGACCACCTGTGCATAATTTCAATAACCCCAGACCACAATTTTCGAGACCATTTAACCCAGGTCAACAATTTCGACCCAATTTTACGAACCAGTACAGAAATAATAATTTCAACGCCTTCAGACCAAATCAGGTCAACCAACAAAACCTTCCGAGACCTATCCCTATGAGTATATCTACGAGAAATACTAATCAACCAAACAATTCGAATTTCCAAAATAGAAATTCTAACCAAAATCCGAGACTACCTCAAGTTCGTGAATGTTCTTTCAATATTTCAGACCAACCTGAAGAAACTGAAAGTACCTCATATAATAAAAATCCTAATTTCGAAGGATTTGAATATTTCCAAGAAAAGGAAAATTCTCAGAATTTTTTAGGCGAAACAGCCTCGACAAGATCATTAAGTTTGAATTAATGAGCTTATCCGATAAACGTAGTGAATTACCATTTATAATTTTCCCAGACTATAATCTTAAGGTACTTATTGATACAGGTAGCACAAAATCTTCTATTCACCCTGATATTGCCAAAAAACTATTTCCCAATAATATTGAAAATGATCCTTTCCAAATTTCATCAGCACATGGTACATCTATCGAACAATATAGTATGATCATGCCTGCTTCAAAGATTTTCAATAATCCAGATGTTTTCATGAAATTTCATTTATTCAAGTTCCATGACCATTTTCAATGTCTGCTTGGTTTAGACAATTTGAAAAATGTATTAAATGCGAACATTGATTTGAGTAGTAATCATTTAGTTACTCCCTCAGCCAAAATTCCTTTGAGATATCACCAAATTAATCATTCCTCAAATTTCATTATTGATTTACCACCTAGAACAGAACAAGTGATCAAAATCAATGTCAAAAATGTAGCGAATGGCGAAGTTATCATCCCATACAGAAAATTTTCATGTATAGAAATTCCAGAATGCCTGACAACTGTTAAGAATCACGAAGCAATTTGCACAGTATTGAATCCATCCGAAGAAACGATTTCATTTGACATTCCTAATGCTATAGCGGTAGAAAATTTCAATGAATACGACTTTTCAGAAAATTCTAATCCTCCAAATATTAATTCACTCAATTTTCACAAATATAAATTTGACATATCGAAAATTAGAACTACTCATATGAACGCAGAAGAAAAAGAAGCCATTATTAAATTGGTTAAAGAGTATTCAGACATTTTCCATGTTGACGGAAATTATTTAACATTTACTAGCAAAATTAAGCATCACATACGCACTTCTGACGAAATCCCCATTTACACAAAGTCATATAGATATCCCGAAATTCATAAAAAAGAGGTTCAACGACAAATTCAAAGTATGCTTGACCAACGTATTATTCGAGAAAGCAACTCTGCATGGAGTTCTCCCCTGTGGTTAGTACCGAAAAAACTTGACGCCTCAGGTCAAAAGAAATGGCGTATAGTCATAGACTACAGAAAATTAAATGAAAAAACTATAGGTGATCGTTATCTGTTACCTAATATTACAGACTTATTGTACAAATTAGGTCGCTGTCAATATTTTACAACCTTAGATCTAGCTTCTGGCTTCCACCAGATAGAAATGGCGGAAGAAGATATTCAAAAAACTGCTTTCAATACAGAAAATGGACATTATGAATTCACTCGTATGCCCTTTGGATTAAAAAATGCACCTGCAACCTTCCAACGTGTGATGGATAATGTATTAAGAGGTATTCAAAATGAAAAATGCTTAGTGTACCTCGACGATATAATTATTTTCAGTACAAGTATTCAGGAACACATTTTACGACTTAAAGAAGTTTTTGAAAGATTACGTCAGTCAAACTTCAAAATCCAGTTAGATAAATCCGAATTTCTTAGGAAAGAAGTTTCATATTTAGGACACATTGTCACAGCTGATGGCGTGAAGCCAAACTCAGACAAAATTAAAGCTATTCAAAATTTTAGCATACCAACTACTAGGAAGCAAATTATAGGATTTTTAGGACTCTTAGGTTATTATAGAAAATTTATAAAAGATTTTGCAAAAATTACTAAACCACTAACCAGGCGATTGAAAAAAGATGCTATTATTGATCCAAAAGATACTGATTACATTAAATGTTTCGAATTATGTAAGACCCTTTTGACAAATGATCCAATTCTACAATATCCCGATTTTTCCAAACCTTTTAACCTCACGACCGACGCTAGTAATTTTGCAGTTGGATCTGTGTTATCACAAGGAAAAATAGGTTCAGATTTGCCCATAGCGTATGCCTCTAGAACTTTAAGTGAATCAGAAACACGATATAGTACCACAGAAAAAGAGCTTTTGGCTATTGTTTGGTCTATCAAATATTTTAGGCCCTATATTTTTGGCCGTAAGTTCGTAATAATTACGGACCATAAACCTTTACAGTGGCTTTTCTCTGTAAAAGACCCCAGTTCAAAATTATTAAGATGGCGATTAAGACTTGAAGAGCACGATTTCGATATTGTTTACAAAAAAGGTAAATTGAATACAAAAGCAGATTTTCTCTCTAGAATAGAAGTCAACGTAAACGAAGCACGAGCACCGACTCCATTGGCAAAATTCATGGAAGAATTCAATAACAATTTTGGAAATCAACCCAGTACATCCAATGTTTCCAATATTCCTAATCCAACCGATAACCAATCAAGCGTACCCGAACCAAATGATTTAGATAATATTGATGATAATGATTTAGATGATTCAGGACATACTATCCATTCAAATATAGAAAATCCCACAATCAATATACCAATAATTGATACACCTATTAATTTTGCAAAATATCAGATTATTATTTCAGAAGTAAATGTTGAACCAGCTGATCCAGTTATTAGCAAATTACATACCAGTAAACAAAGAATATCAATTCAATTATAAAAAAATAATTTTGAGGCTGACACAATCAAATTTGTGAAAGAATTTATCGCACCTAAAGTTAAATATTACTTATATTTTGAAGATCCAGTCTATGAAAAATTTAGTACAGTTCTTCAGACATATTTTAAAAATTCTCAAATTAATCTTATACGATGTACAAAGAAACTGATAGACATTACTGACCAAAAGGAAATAATAGAAACTATCAGAAATTTTCACGAAGGTAAAACCAATCATCGAGGAATTGATGAGACAGACAAAAGAATTCGATCGACATATTATTGGCCAAACTTAAGGAAATCGATACAAACATATATTAATGAATGTGAAATATGCCAATTAACAAAATACGACAGACACCCTTTACAACTTCAATACAATATCACACCTACTCCTACCAGACCATTTCAGATTTCATACGTAGATACTATTTCTTTAGAAAAATCGAAATTTTTGACAATAACAGATTCATTTTCAAAATACGGACAAGCCTATATATTGAACTCTGCACAAGGTGTAGAACTCGCCAATAAATTTATTCAGTATTTTACGCATCACTGTGTACCAGAACAGATGATTTTTGACAATCGTACCGAATTAAAAAATTCAGTAGTTAAGGAACTTTTAGATACCCATAAAGTTGAAGTACATTTTATCAGCTCGCAGCATCCAGAATCGAATGGAACTGTCGAACGTTTTCATTCAACCCTTATCGAACCTTTGAGACTATTGAATAACCAAATTGAGTATAAAAATGAACCAATTGAAATGAAGGTTAATTATGCCATATTAGCGTACAATAACACGATACACTCAGTAACCAATCTTAAGCCTCACGAAATAATTACGGGACATTTAAATACAGAATCTCCTTTCAACTTAGATATAGATAAGCAATTAATGAACAATTACGTATATAGTCATAAGGAAAAAATGAAGTTATTATATAGAAATTTGAATGAAAAATTAATCAAGAATAAGGAAAAAGTTATTAGCAAAGAAAATGAAAAGCGTGAACCGCTTCCCGAAATTCCTAACAAGGTATATGTTAAGAATAAACAAAAACAACAGAAAACTAATAATAAATATAAGAAAGAAGAAATTGTTCATATAGATAAAGAATTAAAAAAGGCAGACATTTACCCAACCCATCCAAATATATTCACTTATCCAATATTAAAAGACCTAGAAAGAAACCATACCAATTCAAATTTACTATTTCAGACTCCTCGTCTACCTCGGACATGGAGCAGAAATAAGAAATATAACCAACAACCTAGGAATTCTACCAATCAATTTAGGTACAGCTCGATTACAAAAGACAAGACATACATTCGTACATTATTATGATCTATCCCCCTTATTCAAAGAATATGAAAATTTGAATATTCAATATAACAACCTAGGACATAGTTATAAGAATTACTCCAGAATCAATAATGAATCAGATAATTATCATAAGATAGTACTATACATAAGGAATTTGATTCAAGAGAAAATCGAATATATAAAATTTCATTCTCAGAAATCTCGAACTAAGAGAGGATTTTTTAATGGCATTGGAAGTTTTGTAAAAGCAGTAACAGGAAATTTAGACGCCGAAGATGGTGAACGTATTGATAAGATATTGCCACATTTACAATATAATCAGCATCAAATCCAAAATCAACTGAAAATGCAATATTCAGTGAATAGCCAACTTGTCGGAAAATTCAATGAGACTGTTCAAAATATACAACATAACGAACGAGTACTCAGAAACAGTATAATACAATTGAAATATGTTTTGCTAAATCAGACTACACACCAGGATATTCTCACAGCTAAAGACTTACTTAATCAATTGATTATTCTTTATAATGCAATATTAAATATTATGCAAGATATTGAAGATTCAATAACTTTTTGCAAATTGAAAACCATACATCCTTGTATTATAAAAACCATGGACTTATTCCAAGAACTCCGCAAAATTTCATCATTTTATAAGAATGAGTTGCCATATGAAGTTAAGTATGAAAATATGGTAGATTACGAATCAATAATTTCAATTAGCTGTAAGATCGGGGAAAACCAAATTAGTTATTTTCTATCAGTACCTATAGATTATAATAAGAAATATAATCTTTATTATATGCTACCCATTCCGACTGTATATGAATCAGAACACGTCACAATCATTCCGATTTTTAAATACTTATTGAGCAACGATCAGTTTGATGTTAAACCCCTATATGGTATGTGTAACCAAGGTAGAATTATCCAATGTCCTAACAGTCTATTAGCCAATCACAGAACTCAATGCGAAACATCAATTATTCTAAAAAATAGCCCGGAGCCATGTCAATATAGCAAGCTCCAGATTCAAGGAAACCACATTGAATTAATTGCAGAAATCAATCAATATTTGGCAGTAATTACTACTGTAGAAAAACAAAAAATTAAATGCGAGGAGCAAATCGAAACAAAGTCAATGATTGGAATATTCTTAATTAAAGCCAGTGAATGTCAGCTTTTCTTTCAAGACAGAGAAATTAATTTCCAAGAGAAAACTTATGGAAAGCCCCTCGTATCTAACAAGGTGGACTTCCATTTCGTAAAAGAAAATATTCCAGACACATAAATTATTCTCAAAACGCTTAAATGACCAGAACTTCAAGTTTAATTCAATTATGCCAATTTATGAAGATAATTCCATACAAAATTTTGGAAAACCCAGTATTTGGACCATTTTGTTATACTTCTTATCTTCGATTGCTATTGTGTACCTAGTATATAGAAGATGGAAAATGAAGCAAACAGCATAGTTAGAAGTCGACATCGAACTAGCGGAAGTAAGGAGCACAGGTTCGAATCCTACAAGACGTACTAAGGGTGGAGCAGTGAAGCCTACTACAAGAGATAAGAAAAAAGAAGTTCAACTTCCAGGAGAAGCTTCCTTCTAGGGGTGGAGGAGTTATGTATCATGGTCAGAGGAAGAATGTCTTAGTCAGCATTCCTCGGACTTTATCTTGGTGCAGTGTGCATCGCACATCCTATGTAAAATGATATTCGCTTATCTTAATGTACATTCAAGCCATTGTATTTTTCATTATTATACAGTTAGTTCAGAATTAGAATCGAGAAGACGAGCATCTTGTAATTCGGTTTTCTCGCAAAATAAATATTTTTAAAAACTAATCCTAACGGATCGGTCATTTAAGTTATATATATATGTATATATATATATATATATATATATATATATATATATATATATATATCAGCTTACTAGGTATATGTTAGAATAGTTACACTCCAGCAATAATTCCAGGCAAGCTACTGCTGCTGATATTCTTATGCACGCGTTTTTTCTCAAATACCTAATAGTCAACAAGTTTTCTGTTGAAACCAATGTCAAAACAACTTCGAACTTATTTTTTTTTTCATTTTATGTACTTGAGTAAAGGCTGCTGAGGCAACTGAAATGATATCAAAGTTATTTCTTTCCATGTAACTCCGGTAAGTAGCCAATTAGATTGTAAAATGAATCGGAGAGACAACCACAGGATAATTTTCGCAATTACATTTTTTCTAAAAATTTTCATCTGTATTTCCTGGAGGTTACATAGTCCAATCACATCCACCATTTTTTAAATAGTAATTTTATAAATATTCAATTAAAAAAATACGAATGCATATAATTTATTTAAACCTTTAGTGGAAATAAGATTTTCGTGGTTCGAAAGGGAATTGAACCCGTCTGTCCAGCATTCTGCAATGTGTCCGTTGCCGCTCGGCCACTGCACTGGAATTATATATTATTTCCAAGTTTTTTGTAGAATTTTTCATCATCTCAGAGCGCACCAAAACTATTTTTGGAGACTCAAAATTTCTTGAACATAGAAAGCTTCATTTTGTCAAACATTGTATTGCGTGGTCAATAAACTTTAAGGGACTCAAATATACTGTGAAACATCCAAAAAATGTTGTATTCTTCTAGGCTTCTGATTATTTCTGGGCGTTGTGAGAAATACCAAAACTTCTATTTTTTCCTGATTAAATGTCTCCCCCACATTGATATGAATAAATATACAAATTATATAAGAGTTTGAAGCACCTTGGATGATGCTGTGGATTCAAGAAAAAAATTAGATTTTAATGACCCAATAATTTGTTGAGTATATCTAAACAAGTCTGAAACGTGGCTCAACGCGGACAGCACTAATGAGATTGTAAGTATTGACAACTATGACTTTTTCCGTTGTGATAGCAAATCACGAGGAGGTGGAGTGGGGATCTATTTTAAATCTTACTTGCATGTTGAAGTTTTAAGTTTAGACATACAAGCAGGTGGTTGATTGGAATATTTGTGCATAAAAGTGAAGACCAATAGATGTATACTTGTAGGAGTGCTGTATCGACCTCCAGCACAAAATGCCAATAACTGTGTCAGCTTGTTAGACAATCTGTTACCAGAGATCACAAGTGAATTTGAGAATGTAATTATTCTGGGTGACCTGAACATAAATTTTCTCAGAAGCTTCTGGGAATATTGGGGATGCTGCCACAAAGCTAGACGAGATTGTTTAAGTCAACATATAAAAGTAAACTCTTTTTTCAAAATTCAAGTAAACTTACTGAACAAGAGGTTATCGATCAGAAGACGCTGGGTAGAAACCATAGGTATAGGTGATATCTTACTAATTAATTGTTAAAAGGAGAATAGCACTCCAATAGTAGTCACAAGCATATTAAAAAAGTTTAAAAAATATTTATCGAAAGACTGACAAGATTAACAAACAATGATCTGCGAACGTTCACTGTTTTACGACATAGAACAGAGTAGTTTCGTGATTTTTTAAAAAACAAAGAGATCATTTCCATAATAGAATGTTATTAATTGTCAATATTTCCAGAAGCTTCTATTTCAACTAGTCTTCCGAGACTGCCTACCCTCTCTATAAATTTTCTCAACCAAAATAACATACTATCACCTTGCTTTGATTCAGCCGGCTTTACTCAATTAGTTACAGCTCCAACTCGTGTAACGCAACATTCAGCAACATTGCTCGACCCCGTATGCACTAGTAAACCTGATCTTTTTTGTGACTGTACAGTACTGGACGCACATCAAGTATCTGATCATAAACTGATCATGTGTAATCTTAATTTGAGTAGTTGTGAAAGAAAACAAAAGATCATAACTTTTAGAGATTTTAGAAAATTTGATAATGAAGCATTTCTCAAAGATCTTTCATCTTCATCTGTTGATGATTTGTTTTTTATTGAAAATATAGACAGTAAGGTTGAACATCTAACAAATTATCTCAGCTGACTCGTTGCTCCACTCAGGACAGTTCGTGTCAACAAACCCCCAGCTCCCTGGTTAAATGATGAATTGAAAAGTGTTTTGAAAAATATAAATAATGCATTGTCGGAATATAAGTCAAATAAATCAGCAGATAATTCTGAAAACTACCGGCGTCTTAGAAATAAGGCTCTTTTAGAAATCAGAAAAGCAAAAAAAAACATTTTTTGGCGCACTATGTGAACAAAATGATTCACAACAATTATGGTTAGGAATCAAAAAAAATAATATAAATTCCCGTAGTAAGCCCACTTTACCTGACAATATAAGTGATGCAAATATGATAAATAACTATTTTATGTCTGTGTTGACAGTGTTGACAGCGTACCAGAAAATATATGCCAATTTTATAGAAGCAATGAATTTAATTCCACCAATTCATTTTCTTCAAGAATTTTGAATCCTCAAGAAATTTTAGACATCATAAAAAATATAAAATCGGATGCGAAAGGTTTTGACACACTGTCACTAACCATGATTAAAATTAGTTTACCGGTGATATTTTAATATGTCATGCACATTATAAACATTTGTATTGAGCAAGGGCATTCCCCAAAGACTGGAAACAAGCATTGATTTTACCAACGCCAAAAAAATCTAAAACAAAAGATCTGACTGATCTTCGACCGATAAGCTTACTACCCGTTTTTTCAAAATTTTCAGAAAAGGCTGTTCAGCTACAAGTATAAACATATATTGAAAATTCGAATATAATTTCTCCGAACTAATCAGGCGTTACTGAATTTGTGTGATAACGTCATCAGAGCTATGGATGAAAAAATGGCAGTGTCAGTGGTTTCTATAGTTTACTCGAAAGCGTTTGATAAGATACATCACAAACTTTTGTTTTCTAAGATGCATTACATTGGGTTTGATAATGAGGCCATTTCGTTTTTCAAAAACTATCTTTCAAATCGCACACAGTGTGTTTCTGTGGATAACAGGCTGTCAGCGACCAGTTTAATACCATCAGGAGTCCTCCAGGGTTCTATATTCGGTCCAGTGCTATTTCTGATATACACCTTTGACCTGCACAAATCTCTTATACATTCCGATTTGCAAACTTTTGCTGACGATACACAACTTACCCACTATTTTGACGCCTCTTGCTTACGGGATGCTGCTGACCTATTAGAACTAGATTTTGGCAGAGTACAAAAGTACTCGAGGGATCACAATTTGAATATAAACCCGGGCAAAACTCAAATATTGCTATTCTGTTTAGAAGCAAAGCAAAAAAATGTGGAAAACGCATTTTAAGTGCATCTAGATGGCTCACCACTGTAGCATACAGAGTCAGCAAAAATTTTAGGAGTTGAACTTGACAGCAAAATGAGATTCTGGAGCCACGTCATGGATCTGACAAAAAATACATATGCTAGAATGATGATATTATATGCCAATCGCCACTTACTTAATTTTAAATTGCGAAACAAAATGTGCGAGTCTTTAGTGTTACCAGTTTTTAGCTACTGTGATATCTTGTATTTTCCTTGTCTAGATCAGCTCATGAAAAATAGGTTACAAATTATCCAGAATAATTGCATTCGTTTTATTCATGGTCTCAGAAAGTTTGATCACGTTAGGGATAAATACAAGACAATGAAGTGGTTGAAAATTGATGAATCTGTAGTGTATAAATACTTAGTGTTTTTACACAAGTTGATGGCTTCGTCAAAACCCGTTTATCTGCGAGAAAAAATAATGTTCAGCCACCAAGTCCACGACAGAAATACTAGGAAGCGTTTTGTGATCAGAATACCACCACACTCTATGACACTATTTAATCGCTGTTTTTCGTATAATGCTGCCGTACTTTACAATACTTTACAAGGTAGCTACAAGATCATGTCTCTGGACAGTTTCCATAGGCAGGTTAAGACATTTCTACTTGCTATAGACTGATGTGTTACATGAATTGTGTGTTTTTTTTCTGTGTTTTTCAAGCATACGTGTATATACTCTATATAGTAGTAGTGTAATTTAAATACTTAGTTTTTTATTTTCTATTTGGGATTATTTAAATATATATATATATATATATATATATATATATATATATATATATATTTTCTTATGTATAGTGCAGAACATCGAGCACTTGTACTCGTGAATAAAGACGTTATTATTATCCATTAAATTCAAATGATATTAAAAAATTTATCAAAAAGTAGAGTTTTTTGAGTTACATAAAATTTCGTCTGATTAGAAAATAATTAATTTCACAGGAACATGAGAGTTGGAAAAATGAAGTGGGACCTATTCGAATTGCGCAGCGTTTATCTGTTGAAGGGAAATGAGTGAGCAATCATCTATTTCTAACAAGTACGGATGATCCTGGATTCATAAGTATTAGGTTTTATAGCTGAGTGAAAGAAATTTGAGATATCCCAAAATATTCCTGAAAACGTACAAATAGAAAGTTCGACCATTTATTTCTCGTTTTCATGATAACTCTGCATTCACTAGGCTGATTTTACAAAACTACAAATATTATTCATTCTTCCTGATACAGTAATTATATAGTCTCATAACTTTATCAAAATCGGAATGGAAATTTACGAGTTATGGACGAGCAAATATGAGCGGCTAGACAAGAATGACATACACACCCATAGACCAATGGAAACGAGTAACTTGCTTTTTCGTGATACATATGTCATAAAACATAAAGAGCGCAACATATTTCACGATTAAAATAACTATTGGTTTGAAAAGTAACAGTTAGACAAGAGTTGACTCCTGAGAGAGCTCATTTGCTCTGTTGCTCTCTTCTATACCGAAGAAAAAAAACATACAGTTCCACGATATACTCGATAAAATACCTGTTGTCTGTTGCGAGGCTTTAAATCTCACATCAAAGACTTGGTGTACAGATCCTATAACAGTTGCTACACAGAGAAGCTTATACGTCCATGAATCATCGATACGCAATATATTAATAACCATCACAATACACAATAACGGGCATTCCTTCACACTGTATAGTTATCCGAATATACACGAATCAAGGGCGTACCTGTATGCATTTAGTGGGATCAAACTCAATCACACACAGTGCACGTTGTTCGGATCGCGACAAATGCAGTGGTTTTACCGACCAATCCCTGTATCAAATAGTTATCGACGAAATTCCATCATCTACTTGCTTATCGGCAAAAGCGAGATCAAAAAAACAAATTTGCAGTTATCAGCCTGGAAATAATCGAGTACCAAAGGCTTTCGATACCGAATGTTGCGATGTAAAGAAATCTAGTGGCAGTTTTGAGCCAATCTAGTAGTTTTTTCTCCACAGCTTAAATGAACAGTACCTAAAACCTGCTATGTTTGGCTTTAATTTTAGTAACAATAGATTCTTCCGAATTTTAACTGCAAAGTATTACGTTTTTCACACCATACAAACGTAGGACTAGTTCAAGAGCTCCTTAATCTCAGCAACTATCTCACTATTGTTGATGAAATGAGTGAAGAGATAGAATGTAGATCCGTCAGAAGGACGGATCATCTTGGATTGGGAAATTTTCACAACGTCCTGTGTATATTCTTCTTCATGCTATTCATTTTCATGAATCACTCTCACTCTAACCGCAAATCTATCTGGAAATCAAGGCGCTTAGACCTGTAATCTTTTGATCTTTGAGGCGAGCATAATTATGTAGCTCCGCTGTGCGTTGTTATGAGGTGTGGCCGCGTGTAAAATAGCAGGGAAAACTAATCGAATGACCCACCGATCCGCAAGTATGTAAAGACCAGAGGAACCCATGTAGATCCAGACGCACACCGATCTGCAGAATCCTGTTATCCTCTTCCCTATACTTTACCACGGGTCGCCACTACGTGTAAAATAGTAGGAAAGTAGTAGAGATCGGGAACGAGAACGTACCTCACAGGAAACTTATATCGTCTAGTCACCTAGTCATCGCGATATATCTTAGATATCCTAATTCCCCCAACTTTCTTTCGACTCTCCGTCCTTGGACCTGTATGCAGGGCAGCTCCAGATTAAACTGCCAACAATAATCGAACAATTCCAGCGTGAATTTGAAAGTAGCCGCAGCTGCAGTTGCACAAAGCCTGCCATCTTGCAGCCTGGGATTTTCCTGGTGAGGTGGAATGAGGTAGCGTGACCTCCTCCATAATCGAAGGTGGCAACAGATTGTCTGTGATATTTGGCTCAAGTGAGCTACCACACAAGAAATATGTCTCCAGTGATCTGTAGAATATACAAAGACACATTCGTTTTGCCTTATGTTTGTATACAATTAAATACTGAAGACAGTTAGAATGTCAAATTGCAAAACATGATTATAAATCCTTAAAAATCTTGTTTAAGGTAAAATAAAGGTGAAAATATTAAAAATTAAGAGTAGAGAAAAATGGAGTCACCCCTTTGTAGCCATTTGTATAGAGAAACAATCTATCTTTTGTAACATAAGAGTATAGAAAAACAAGTAAAACATATATAATCAAACCAGTCTATTTGCAATCGAATGAATGTATTCTAAAACGTCTAAAGAAGATATATTGATTAGCAAAAAGGTTAACATCATATAACAAAAAATGGACACATGTTCATATGAACTATTCTCCTTAGAGTAGAGATTACACCCAGAAATACGGGTTATTGAGGAACATTCTGTATAAACGTATATGAAGAAAATATCAAAATTCTTTAGCGTTCGCCATCACAGTATTTCCATGAACTGCCACAGTATTACGCAAGGAACGTAGCTAATATAAGAATTCCGTGCTGAGGAGAACCGGAACGGCATACTGCATTTTTGCTTATTTGGAGATATTTCTCACACAGTGCCGGATTTGTTGAGATTTTACAATAATTAACTATCGTTACCGCTACGGTTCTTACGACACTGTCTAGAAAAGTCTTTTACTCGTGTTGTAATACTTGTCCCATTTCAGTCATGTATTTAATATACTAGTATTCATTTCATATACTAGTACACAAAATGCAGGGCGATATTAACTTAAAGTACATTTGAGTGGCTAAGTAACATATTAAGAACGTTCAAATTCTAGATGGATTTTTCCATTTTCAAGATAAAAAAGTGAATTTCAAAAACAAATTATAAGGACCTAGTTATTTGTTAACTAGCTAATTGTGGTCTATCATGAATATATAGCTAGGGTTCTTAAGCCTAGCATTTTATTTTATTTATCCTGTTCATCTACTGTTCTTTTTTCGTTTCTGCGTCTTAGAGGAAATATTAATTTTGGAATTGCATTTGCAGTCCACGTTCCTCCTAAGACACATCAACAAAAAAAAATTAGTTGAATAGTAGCTAGAAACTATAATAGAACGTTAGATTTGAGATCTCCAGTTTTATATTCTTCATATGACTCAATTAGCTAGTTGACAATATCCAAGGTACCTAGCCTTTATAAATAGCCAATTTTATAAGGAGTGAATATCTATGACCTTGGGTGGATTGTGATCTTCGTTTTAGGAGGCACATTCAGAGAGAATACATAGCGTTAAGGAACTTATATCGCAGTAGGTGTTTCTTGAACAAAATAGTTCGTAACAACTTTGTGATAGTGTAGTGCTGAGTTTTACTAATTCACCATGCTTGGATGGAAAACTTCTTGCGTTAGGTTTATATGTGGTACAGATAGAAGTATGCATTGCACTTAACAGATTAATCAAATGAAATAGCTCAACCTTAAAAATAGAAGTCTTTTGCATTTAGCATGCCTGAGCACAAAACTATTAAAATTAATGTCAAAAAAACTGAAACTTAAACATATGGTGCAGGAGGTCAATATACGGAGTGTCCAACATCTAAGTATTCCTATGCATAACACTTCCATATTTGAGAGATCATTTTGTTACAATACTACCAAACTTTACAATCAGATTCCAGAGTTGGTGACAATCAGAGATGCTAGTAGTTTTAAAAAAGTATTTATTGGAAGACCAAGCTAGATGTTTAGAATAATAGGTACAGCAGACTGTGTAAATTAATGTAATTAAATGATTTGTAATCATGTATTAAGTATCTTAAATATTAGTTAATACAGGGGTCACATTGATTCTATTGTAATATTTAAGTTCTTCAGTTAAGTGGAAGTGGAAGTGGTTGTAATCATGTATTAAGTATCTTAAATATTAGTTAATACAGGGGTCACATTGATTCTATTGTAATATTTAAGTTCTTCAGTTAAGTGGAACAGCGCAAGTGAACATCGCTGAGGTTAAAATAAAGTCGTATTATTATTATTATGTTCAGTCTCTTGCAAGATTGCGGTATGATCAGATACTGATGGGCTGTACCAAGTCAGTACTCTAGCTATTGCTCTGCGTTAAGAAAGTTTCGTACAATACTACAGGTCTTGAGGATCACACTTTTGGAAGGTTTTGTGTAACTTTTCGTCCACCCCCAGTCGCTGTAGGTGTGGTGCGGATGTGGTTGGTTATCATTGGATATAGCAACATCAATTAAATAGGTAACTTTTTCTGCATTCGATTGAAAAACAGGCCTATTGGCTGGGATTGCCTTGTCGGTATGTATTCGGATGTCCCAGTATAGTTTCTATTGATTGTTTTCGAGTACTGGTTCTGGAATTCCACTTATGGAGTCCCATTTAGAAAATAAATGGTTGAGGTTGAAATGGTCTCTAATATTCAGAAAGTTGCTGCAACGTTGTCGTCACATTTCTCTCTTTGATTCTCATCGCATACTCAAAAATAAAATCTTTTGAGGTTGTGAAAGGTGTTATTCCCACCTCAGATTCGATCAAAATAAGACAACAGGTATTTTGTTAGTTCCCAACTTATATTTTCTGTTTGTGGTCGTACTATCTTTTCTGGTTCTGCCCTGTTCTTGAGGGTAATGCAATTCATCCGGATTTATTCTATTTCGCGTTTGGATGTAGGCATTTATTAAACTGGAAATTATTCATGGAAACGTAAACTACTTGTTTTTAAGGCTTGGGAAGCAATTACTGCAATTGGGTTGTTTCTTTTATTTCCACCTTGATAACGACAAACGATTTGGCGTTTATTGGGGAAAGTTATATCTCAGTATTTTTAAGAAAGTGCATTTCAGATTTATTCTGAAAAATATCAGATCCTAGTCGTTGATTGAATTTTACAGCGTGTTTTTAGTCGACTTGTTATCAGATAAAAGCAGATTAGCGGGTATTTTTCTAGAGGTATCGAACTTTTAATTTGAACAGAAAGAAAATCCACTCAGTTGCTATATATATATATATATATATATATATATATATATATATATATATATATATATATATATATATATATATATATATATTTGTTTTATTGAGTTTTGTCCATTATTTTTGTACAAAGATTCGAAATATAAGCATACAGGTTGTTCGGAAAAAACCGTAATAATGAAGTCCAATTTTTGATTGACGTTAGGAGTAGGGATATATGTTGGTCATTACGCGACGGAGATTGATTTTTTTTAATAAATGACCTTAGGACAGAGAGCATGTTGCACTTCGGAAGTACTGTGAAACGAACACATATCCATCTACATTGATCTTGAAATGCTGTAAGCTGTACCTGTTGGGGTGAAAACTCCCTGGCAGGTTCTCCAAAGGACCTATTTTAGACACATGCACGCTGAAGCTGCTGGAATTACGACCTGCTGGGAATACACAGTTGAACTTTTATAGTATTCGTTCAAGTGAGCACTCTGTCATGCTTAAATATAAAGAATTGAGATCAGCCACATTTCAGTAATTCAAAGGTCGATAGATTTTGGACGTATGTAAACATCTTCGTGATTGCTGATAGTCGTATTTTTTGTTGTTTCTGGAATGCACGAACACTCCCAAAATTACGAATAGCACCTAGCACGTAGGTATCATAAAAGAATAGATTTACCCAATGAAGTAAAATACCACCTGGACTATCAAGACCTATGAGGAAAAAGTGTTCTTTTGTGTATAACTATCTCCCTATAAACCTGCCAGAGAGGATAATTGCACAGGTATAATTTCCCCTGGCATAGATTTGCCATCAGCCACACAGTTGAAGCATGTTCGGTCGTTCACTACCATTATTCCTAGCCTAGCACTACGCACCACAATGGCGGTCTCATGAAAAGAACATTCTCAACAAAGGGCATAAAGGGGCAGATTTTAGGCTCCCCCAGCATAATTCGCGTAATTCACAGAATTATTGGAAAACGATAGAGGCTCGCGGGTTACTGGACATGAGCGTCACGTCGTTAGAAGTGCTGACTGAAGTAATACAACAGAGATGAGATAAGCAAGAAAATTATATATGAATCTATAAGAGATCAAGTGAGTAGTGAATATTGAATGAAATATAACAGTTTGTACTTACTTATATATGATTGAAGTAACACAAAGGTTGGAGTCTAACTGGCTACGAATCACTAATCAGTTAGGTGTTCGAATCCTGTCAGATCTAAATCAATTTTCAGCTCCACCACTTTTTAACCTTTTGCAAGAAATTTCCAAAAAGTAGTAGTTACTAAAATATATTTCCAATGAAATGAGTTACTACATTTGAAATCGAACCTTACCGGAGTATAGAATTATTAAACACAAAAAGGTGAATAGTTGCTTACAGTAGTTAGGATGTTGTCAACGTTGTCGAGTTTGTTGCTTCTGTTGGGTAACAGGTCAAGAGGTGGAATAAGTCACATAATCAGAATAACGGCACATGAACACTGCAAAGGTTCTGTATGTTGGCCATATTAATAAAAGTTTGATTTTACTTTAATGTGGACTGTGCCATACACTATACTGACATTGATTCCATTATTGCTATGATTTATTCAGTTTTTGAATTTGATTTCTTTCTATATATATTTTGTACCTCTAAAGAGGCTGTCGATAGTTTACGTTTGGATATATGTGGCCTTAATCATGATCCTTGAGCAGTTAAGGTGAGAAGTCCAGGAGTTGAGTATACAATAGGCTAAAGTCATAGACTTCATGTTCAAAACATGAATATCATTAAGCTTGATAACTTGAGAAAAAAAAATCTTACATTTCCTTGTGGTAGAGTAGCTGTTAAAAGATATTGTGTGGTATATGTAAGCGGTCAGGATGTCACGCAATAGATACTGATGGCCATTGGTGATATTAGTTATGTATTTGGCTGTGTGTAATTTTTGTTCTCTATTGCGATTGAAAAAGCCAACAGAATATCATACTCTAAATCAGAAGAGACAACTGACAAGGCTACTGTTTTCAATTTGCAAAAAATCTTGATTTGGATATAAATGGAAGAACCATATTTAAACTTCCACTATTCAGATCTTCAAAACGTAACTAACAATTAGGGCAGGCCTGCTAACTCGCATTTTATATATTCTACGTATTTCCTTATAGAGACCTTATTGCATACCTTTGTGTTCCATTTATCATCAAAACGCCTGAATTCGTACCTTATGTGTAGTTGTCCATTGGTGGAAGTACGAGACCCACAACCATGAGTGAGAAGGTTTTTGTGGCTTACCTCACTAGATGGTTAGATCCAGAGATTACTCGAAGATTGTAAGGGTTGAGTCAGGCCAATGAGTTATTTGGTAGACCAATCACAAACTATACAGTATTACTATAATCGATTTAGCGAGTGCTAAAGCTGTATAGTGAAGGACCAAAATGTTTGTTTATAAATCGCAATAGCTAGAATAAAACAAAAATGGACCTAGGGTTCATAATATGTGTCGCCAAAAAAATTACTTTGTTGGCTACTGATGAGCCGAAACCACAACACACTTACATGAGACATTTTCCTTCTCTTCTATAGAACGTCAGCTCATGCCAGCGAATCAGGCTTTGTGTTTACCCCGGCGTCAGTAAAGTTTACCTTTGATGTGCCGTCAATGGAGTGAATTATGCTCACGTATACTAACTCAAATTAGTTTTAATTTATATGCTTAGTTTAGTTTACTATGACTCGAGTGAGCGCAGACATTTATGTGATTTCCCTATCGCTTTAAGTCACAGTACAAAACAAGACAAATGGTAATGTTACGAAATTGTTTGTAATATGATGTGATACCGCTTTTAGAAATGTTAAAAAAAACATTTATGAACATTTTAGTAAAGAAGAAGGAACATTAATACTGATTGAGATTGTAGGCATATTCACCAATTTTTTATATCAGCAGTATGCATCATTTTCTCAGTATGATGAGAGATTATTGATAAACCTATATTCTATAATAACAAAATAACTGGGTTAACACATGAAAGGTTCTGCTCTGCAATTTTCAGCGAGAAAACGTTAACTATAATAAAGATTACTTTTCACAACGCGCCTCTATAAAAACTTTATTATTCTGATCTAATCATACCACGTCGATAACTATTCTTTTCAATACGGAAAATTGACGAGAAAAAGTTAGTTCGATACACATTCGAAAAATGAAATCAAATCCGCAAAAAAACAGATTACGCCTTGTAGAGAACGCAATTTCGCTTTCGAAATTCAAGTTAAACTGAATTTATGCCAGCCCTGAAATTACCGAAGCAAATAGCTTTGATGCTATGGCGTCATTTCGAAAAATTTTATACGTCATCTTATTCATTGCCATTACAACTAAAATTGTATGTAAGATTCCAGATTAATAAAATTTCCAGAAGTGGTTAGAAACTGAACCAAACGTTTAATTTCATTTATATATGTATGCATAGAATTTAACAGGAGTGTATTGCAAATCCTTTTTTTCCACCGATACACAGTGCAAGCTAGATTGGGTGTCGACAGTGTTGGCATATCAGAAACTATGAAAGACACAAAAAAGATTAACAGAGGTAAACTCTAGGTAATTTATTATATAAGCAGTTTATTCGATTTTGTTGACCAATATTACATTTTTTTTTCTTTGGCAATATTTCAGAAGAATCGATATGCCTTTATTTCCGCAAGTCTCCCACCTCACGATGACGTGAAACAATTAGTTGGAAAATCTATCTAGGAATGAAATTTGATAAACAGAGATATGGAATAATTGAAATTTAAATTAATGAAACAATTCCTTCTAACAAAAGGTCTACTTTAATTGGAAACGTAATAAGTTAAATCCGCACTGCTTTGATCACACAGTGGGTATGTCCATATTTCGCTAGTTTACAGTGCTAAAAGTGTAAAGGGTAGGCTGCAAACTAGCAGGATAACATACAGAAATATTCTTAGTTCTTACCTTACCTATTCAAAATGTCTGTATTTTATTGGAATTAAGTGCGGGGGTTCAGAACAAATTCTTAAGTGGCATACACTACGTAATTCTACGGTATCTTTGATTAATGAGCAAGTTAATTTGTTGATAATAATGTACTACAACAATAACAAATTTATTGTAGAAAATATAGGATCTCCAAAAAAAAAATCCCATTTAAACTAAATGAAAGGTATAAATGAAACATATTTTAGCGTTTGAGAACGCACACTGAAACGTTAGTAAATTTCGGATTTATGACAGCTTGAGTTACTTCCTATGTTATATTTCAAAGGACATAAAAAGTCTACTCTACAAAATTTAAGCTATACGCAAATACAGATATGAAATTATGTGACTAACACAGAAGTTTCACAAGTGTAGCTCTCTTTTTCAGTGACGCGTTTCGAATCATATGTAAATCACCATCCAACTCTCAGATTAGACTGTTCAGAAAGGCTATTCAACCAGCTAATCAGACCCTATCATGAATACAAAACTAGATTTTCAAATTTAGCATACTATTATATAATAAATGTGACCTGTGAAAATGTAAACCAACTTGGATGGTCCATAGTCAAAGCGACCCAGTGTATATGTGCACCATTACAGACGTCATTTTTTTCAGCTGTTCGAGTGGGGAATCCACCGAGAACAAAGCTTACTAACTTCCAAATTGCTTGGTCAAATAGTATTTGTTGGATCGAAAACTGTCATTTAAGGAAAGTCGAGCGATTTGAAATCCATGTACTAGCGCTTTACGATAGCGACTCATTACCGTGCAATCGATTGATATTTTTAAATAATTTTTCACGGTTCAATCCGATAATGCCCCTTCCTTCACTTGGTGGAAGGGTTACTTGAAACTCATGTAACTCAATCAGGCATATCTGTAAATAATAAAAATTTGATACAAAATATCATCGCCTTTTTGATAGTCAGCGGAAGAAGACCAGCTCTGGTATTTTGTTCTCGATATACACATATATGGATATGGTGGTTCTACATGTAATCTGATAACTTGATTTACGTGACTAGAACTAATTACGGAATATGTAAATAGGGTTTATTCCATCCGCGCCAGCGTATACTATGTAGTTGAGGGGATGCTTCATTCATGATTTTGCGTGTGATGAAAGGTAAATCCATGTACATTTTCTTAGAACCTTTGTCTCATTTAATTAATTGGTTATTTTTTGCTAGTGACTGTTCACTCAAATATGCATTTAATTTTTTAACATTGGTGGAAGTGCATAGCATGAGACCCATCGCGCATTCACCATTTGTTCATGTATTGCCATAGTCCAATAAGAAAAAAATCCCACTTTTTGTGCAAATGAGCACGTAATGAAAAATAGGCAAAGAACGAGACAACCTAAGTAATTTAAAAAATATTTCTAAACCTACAAAAAAAGCTTACAAAAACGGCAAGTGAGAAGCATATCAATCTAGATTTTCGAATAATTTGGAGCACAAAATATCATCAGGTACTTAATCCGATACTTGAATTCAAAATTTTGAGTTATCTAGAAATCGTCTTAACAACGCCCTAATAAGATCTTGTGAAGCATGTGAAATAAGGTTCAGATATTTTTCGTATATTTTGAGCCCACAACACAGTTCTATCTGTGATTGGATATGAATAGACTTTCTTGTTTCCGCGACAATGGACCGATTCCAAAAAATATATAGCCGAAGAGTTTTCAACCTGCACACATGATGTCTTTCTATGTAGAATTAATTGTTGCGGTCGGGTCTTGCACAAATGGCCAAATGTGACCTACGTGCCAGGTTATGTTTTCGCATCACTTGTACAATAATATCGTATTAGTTGGTTTTCTTGTGTGCCAGAAAAATGTGCTTGTGTACTTGTACTTGTATAATAACAAAATAACAAAAAGTCTCGATTTTGTTTCAGGTGGTCATTCCAGATTTGATCTGGCATGCAGTGGCGGAAATTGGCCCGTTCAAAGATCACAGCCGGTCGGTCGCGTACGCGCATCATGCTCTGCTGTGGCCGCAGAAAGGTAAGATTTTGCAATTAATTGTAATGCATTAATTTATTTGAATTCTATTAGAATCTGGGATATGAGCAATGGAAATAAAGAGGAGGGTTTATAAAGCTGATTTTAGAAGTTCCTAAATTTGGCCTAAGAATATTTTTTTTCAGAAGATTCAATAAAAGATCAGTAGGAAGAGCTCATTCTGTAAGATACATAGGGCTGAATTCAAATTTGCACAGCATGGTCGATTTGAGAAATAGCCTTTTGTCCTCTTTTTTTTAGGGAATACTGAAATGGATTCTAAAATCTTTTTAACTATATAGATTAGGTTCAGGTTGTTTCACGCTCCAATTGGCATTGGTCAATAATCATCTACATTTTGCCTACAGCAAGCCTATGTGAGTAACAAGTCCTGTGAAACGGCATCGCCAAACATAGTACGCAAGATATGGAAGCACGCAAGATATGTAAGACATTGTTGACAAAGAAATAGCAATAGCAGAAAGCCTGAATATAAAAAGCGCTTATGACAATACGAGCACTTGCTGGGTAGTGTCAAAGCCGGAACTGATAGGACAATCACAAGTCAGATCTAAAGTATGCTCATCAATATATATATATATATATATATATATATATATATATATATATATATATATATATATATATATATATTCAGAATCATATATCATAATAAAAACTACACTCCTGTATTGAACACACAATTCTTAATCCGAAAACTTCACCTTTCTTTAAAAAAATGTTTGTCGCACAACTAATCATTCTGTGAGGGTAGTATTGCTGGATTACTCATTTATACGAAAATCGGGATTACGTTTTTGACGATATCCCTCTTTAACATATTCAAAATTTGCCAATTGTATGTTTCACTTACAATAAAAATTACAGAGCGTTGTGTGCAGATATGACAACAAAAGCCATCTTGTTGTTCACCCCACTGGCTGCTGTGTTAGCGACATTCTCTTATCCTGGCACAAAGAAAGGGACAATAACGACGGGATTACGCTTGTAAACATTTATCTAAACGGCACGGATATAAATTACCCTTCTATTGGGATATTGTCAGGCAATCGGGGAGTGTCACTCAACAGACAAGGAGGGGGTTTAGGAAACGTGTACGTTATGTGATAATGTGGTATATTGCGCGGAAAATTGTGATTCCTTCGGGTATTCTGTTGAGGATTATGGAGATTTTTTCAACAGTTTTATGAAGGAATGATCAGAAAAACGAACTTATAGTGCTTGGGTTTAGCTGTTACGGCATTTCACGACCGTTACGGGATAAATAAAGACATTCAAGATTGGATAATACTCGTATAGTAGGTACAATGAATATCATTATCCGCTCTAAGGGATTTTCCCTATTCAACATAAATCATTCAATACTCATGAGAATATTGTACGGGGTGAGTCAATGACTGCGCGGAGAAGAGATCTCTCTTATTTACACAGATACAAAACAATGGAATACTAAAGTTGCAGAATATATGGTAGTTCATATTAGAAAAAACTCAATTATACAGGGTGCTCCATATTATTGCATGTTTGGATTTTACGCAAAATTCAAAACACATTTCATTTGAATGTTTTATACCTCAATCTAACCGTATTTGACATATTTTAATTTTATTTCAAGAATTTTATTTGCAGGCCAACATATGATTAACATTTTTTTCTATAGGCAAGTGTTTAGTATTCATCTGTGGTTTGTTGCTTTGTAGAAGGGGATATACTGTAGTAAAATATTTTCATATGTTGATAATAAATCAATGCAGGGTGGTCAAAAATAGCCAGAAAATGTTGGCAGTTTATTTTTCTAACAAAAGCCGGCTATTTTTACGAATTTAGCTGAATTAGCGTTAAAAATAAGGACAAATGCTTATACGGTTGACTATTCCAAAACCTTGTATTTTTTTGAAATAACTTAATATCTCTCTATTGTGAAAAAATTCTGTATGGCTTTCAAGTTTTGTTATTAGTTGGCCATGCACCAACATGACGAAGTGACATTAAGAATAAAATTTGATCCGATTTAAAGTCAAACGTTATTTTAAAGTTAATTCTCTAGTTTTATTTAACATTTCAACAATGAGTGATCGATATGATCTTTGTTTTGGGTGAGACAGCTAAGCATTTCCTTTTCAGAGGAAGAGTATACAAGCTACGATGGCGGCGTGGTATAGTGATGAAGTTCTGAAGTTTATAGATTTGTACCAATACCAATAATAATATGGAACCCTAAACAAATAATTGAAAGTATTTTGCAAGTAAATTGCTGCGGCTGCAACAGTTTCTACATCCATCCTCATCAAGCAGCGCCAACTTATGAACTGTGATTCAATTTTTGCTTTTCAATCCATTCAACATTGCCGTTATTTTTGTTCCATTTCGTTGGCCCAACTAGTTAGCCGAACGTGTACAATGGCCATCAAGATAAATGTTAGTGTTGGCCTGGAAACGTGATTCTGAATATAAAATAAATAATAGGTGAGTGATAGGTTTAGATATAATATTTATAAATGAGATATATTCAAAATTTTGCGTGAAGTCCAAATATTTAATAACAGATAGGCTATCCAAGTAAAAATCTGAGATAAGATTACGACAGTTGCATATGAAACACCCTATATAACTAAATAAAGTATGCATCCTACAACATTAGTATTTAATTGACCTGTACTGTATTCAAATTTTTTGCATCGTCGGCAACTCACACAACAACACAAGTATGCTGTGATTGTCTTTTTAATTTATTTTATTTGTAACGACCCTGATTAAAACCGATATGACCGTTACGAACGGTTCTGCTAATGTTATCAAAGAACGAATAGAAAACCTGAACTTTGGTTGATCAGATGAGAAAATGTGGGGACATAGTGCATAGTCACATTAGAAACACAAGGCTACCTACCTTATGAGAATAAAACCCAACGCATAACAATGTAATATAAATGATTCAAATGTTCCCTCATTTGGAACGCAACAAACATAACTCATGGTCCATTTGTGTGTTTGAGGGTACAATCACATTCTATTGAGAAATTGGGAAGACACATTTTCCAATCTTTCTGATAATCCCTAGATCTAAATATAGTATACAGAATCAGACGTTGAAAAATGTAAGAATGGAGAGTCCTGTGAAAGTGTGATCTGACTAAATCTTGACGATGATCCTTCCGTTAAAGGACGTGTTCAGGAATTTGTCAAATTAGCATTTAAAAGAGTCGAACTTCTATGTGCGACTGAACGCCAACTGCCAACATGAACCATACATGTTGAATATAACTCAATAGGAAACTTAAGAAATAACTTCAAGATATACAAGCTCATTTTGCTGAGGGTTCCTTCATGATGCTGTTGAAAAAATATTCATGTCTCAACATAATAAATTGCCAGGAAATGATGGTCTCCGTATTTATTTTAAGTGGTACGAGATGCAAGTGTATATGAGAAGCAAAACAATTCAGTGAATTAATGGCATCGTCTATCACTGAAATTACTGTATAATATAATATTTCAGATACAGCTCTGAAAGACAACGCCCCGAGAGGTTCAAACATTGAGGGCTTGTTGCAACCCCGTTTGCTGCTTTCTTTCCTTGGAGACTCAAAGTTCTAAGCTGTGTCTCTGTATTCATATCTGGAAAATGTTGTGTAGAACCAACTCTGCGTACAGCAAGCACTATATTGCAGATGCATGATGAGTAAAGTTTAAAGTTTGGTATCAAGTCGGAGTTCGTTGCGCATATGCAGTATGTGAAGTAATGGGTAAACATGCTTACGACCACTGAATGTATGAAAGGTCCTTTCCTCTATCCGATTGAGCTGGGATCTTAAACAAGTGCCTGGTTTTATAACCCTTTGCAGGATAAGGCACCTGTTGGTTGTTGGATATGGATTTTCCATAGCTACCAGCTTTATACTCATTATTTTGAGTAATCAACATTGAAATAATAAAATTTTATTGCACGGAAAATTCATTTAGAGATTTTGAGCTTGATTTATAAACACGCTTTAAATAAAATCTAATTTCAAAAACATATTTTACCATTTCACAGCAAAAATAAAAACTCATTTTTGAGGAAGCACATGGGTATATTTTTGCCAAAAAACAAATTTGTGAGTTGAACTATTAAGAAGTAATTTAAAAACTTTGTTCCTAGTGATTTTTTTTCGGTTACTCATATAGTTTGTACACCAACCAATAACTGATTTATATTATCTACCCGAAAATAAGCCATTTTTATCTATGATATGCCGTTTTAAATATACATGATTTTTTCTGGTCATTTCACTTAAAACTTTCAAAGAATGAAGTGTTATGTTATATGTTAATATTGTTTTAATAGATTCACTGGACAAGCAAGAAAAATCTGGTGATGATGGTGTGTGTAGTGAAAGAGGGTAGTTATTCGACTCTTATATTCTCCTGTAACAAGGTCGAATCCAATCATTACCAAGGTTTTATTCAATGTTTTTCAAAATGTAACTGTGTGCGAACGGGCTGGAATAGAATTTTCCGAATGACGAAAAAACAGATTGGAATTAGTTAAATGAACTAAAACACAATACATTTATTTAAAAGTCATAACTTATAACCAGCAACTTGTAAAGTTATCAGAAATTGGCAAATCTATATCTAAAATGTAGTACTCCGCTCATAAAAATAAAAGCGGAACTAGTGGACCTATAAAAGCTCACCAACATAAATATAACTTTCATTATTAACTAGTTATTGATTATCAACGGTTCAGCACTTTTGTTCCTAGAAGGTTTAGGTGAAATTTGCCTGAAAGTTTGAAACTGGTAGTTTTATATTGTATGCTTTGCGAAAACATAATGGAGGTCGGTTAAAAGCGACGGTCACCAACCAACGGACGGCTCAACTTCACAGAATAATTAATTAATTTTTTGAGATTTTCTTTTGTACCCCTTCATGTGCTTTGCATTAATGTGGTTCATAATATTTTCTATGGATATTTTATGTGGACTCTACAAGGCGTGACGAAAATTTTACTTTTCAATTAGGAAATTTAATCGGCTTTTATTGTATACCGGATTTCATTGAATTAATTGCTGCAAACCAAGTATTTGTTTCTTTGGTCTTTTGATACACATTACTCCTAATTCGTTTTGTTATATATCTTTCCATACTCCTGTGAGAATATCTATCGGTTTTGGACTAACCGCCAGAAGAGCTGGATAGGTGAAGCTTCAAACGTAGCTTAGAACTCGATCACGGTACAACATTAATTCTATTTATTAACACTACACAGTTTACACACACACATGTTCTGGGCGAGATTAGCCAAACATTAGTCTTTCATGAAGATGCTGATGTAATTA
This sequence comes from Bruchidius siliquastri, assembly GCA_949316355.1. Classification (NCBI taxonomy): domain Eukaryota; kingdom Metazoa; phylum Arthropoda; class Insecta; order Coleoptera; family Chrysomelidae; genus Bruchidius; species Bruchidius siliquastri. The sequence continues at coordinate 12,440,787 of OX438534.1, read as the reverse complement.
GTCTCGTGTCAAGTATCAAGGAATTAATTTGGCGATTGGTGAAACTATGCAGTCGTTGTGTAGTGTCAAAAGATAGCTAGGCAGTATAACATATTTACGGAAGTGATCAAATCATGAGACTAGAGTAACTGAACTTCATAGAGATCTCAAGTCATCGCGACGATTTGGTTATAGTAATTGAAGTTGAAGCCGCCGCAAATATATGCATCGAATTCGGTAGACCTGAAGATTATTAGGATGGTTCGGTTATAAAAAATGCACTGCTGGTAATGCTTGCGGTCGCAATATTCTTATACACCATTGGGGCTATCCACTGGAAGGTGTACGAGCTGGACTGTCGACGCTGAGACCTGAAAATGGATGAACATGGAGATTATAAGCTTACATCCATGCTAAGTCCTCAGTTCCACGTAAAAACCAACCAAGACACCTGGCGGATCATCAAGTGTTTTAGTACGAGGTGCAGTCTTGGAAGCTATCAGGAGCATCGCCCCCCTCATACGGGGATGCGGGTAGAGGAGCCTTTTTTTAAGGGCATCAAGCAGAGTAGCCAAAGAGCTCAGACACTAGATTTTAAGCGGGAGAATCAATGTCCATCACAGAGCTGGCTCCCGCCCAACTTAAAACCCATATCAAATCTGCTGAAGCCAATTTTGATTCACAAAGACAAGCGAAGCATGCAATCTTCTACATCGAGGAGAGTATGGAAAGGCATGGATTGTCTAAGCATTTCGTTCCTTCCCCTAACGTCTAGAGGGTTGAAGTCAGAGAATCATGGCTTCATAGTGGTCAAAATGATTTTTAATAATCTTGGTATATTGGAGTAGAGTTATGGGTATCCAATACCATCGGTAGAAATTGCAGCACACACTAGCACTGCTTACGTCCATCGGTACCACGCAGCTTTACGAGTGTTATATTATCATTTGAGGTATTAATGCTGCCCTACTCTTCAGGAGATATTGAGTCCGTGGTGGAGAATAACAGATGCTCTTCTCTTCGTTTTCCATGCTCGAGCTTGTGCAAATTAATAAGCCCGACATAAGTACTCCTCGACCATCAACAAAAGAAGGTGTTCGTTATTGAATTATCCACTTTTGCCAAGATGAACATCGTCTTTGATGCGGAGGAGAAACGTAGGAAGTACCAAGAGCTCCTCAGTCAGCTTCGCGGGCTCTGGCCAGACTGTTAGTCTGCCTGTTATGGTCATTGGATCCTTAGGTGGCATAAGAAATACTCTGCTCTCTGCTGTAAAATCTATACCAGTATCCGTATAACGACTAACATCTTGGCCGAAATGATGTAGAAAGCAGTTTTCTCCGGTTTTTTTCGTCTACTTGGAGTGCACGATTTGCGGACCCATTGATGGCTATCTTCATGGTGTGGGGTGCGTATATAATCTAAGAATCATCCATAACAGATGACGACTGTAGAAGGAAAACAATAGAACATATTTCAAGTGCATACAGAACTCTAGCAGGAACTGGATAAACAGCCAGAAATATCTCTGCAGTAAAAGTTATACATCAAGCACTAGCCACAACTGACAAACTAATAGAAAATACATATCCTCATTACAAATATATACCGACATTATTGCTCGAGAACAATAAATATAAACTGTAATGGGCGTTCAAATACATACCGACAAGTCAGTTTCAGCAATAGACCTGTTATCGTTTTTCAATCCCAGGCAGACAGCGTTACTGTAGCTAATATAATAATAATAATAATAATAAATATGCTCAAAAAAAGGCGAAATTTAGACATATGGGTAGGAGAGAGAAGAGCTGACCCTTTTTTGCTCATATGCACTGGATATCAATGCTCTGATATCGTCTGCTGCAATAATAATTTAGTGAAACCTCGCTAAACGTATGTCATGCTTCTCTTCGACTGCAACCCTTTGTTGTCAGAGCAGTGATAGCGATAGATGGTTTGCGCTTACTATATTTTCTTCGTAATATTTGGATAATATGTTCGCCTCCACTCAACGGATATTCAAAAAAATATCTAAAGAGTAACCGAATATCATTAAAATCCGAATGATATTCCTCGAGTTATAGAGAGGGATCAAAGAACTCTACGAAGACTGAAAAACTGGAATGACATGGTTTTCAGTGAGCTAGGTATGACATAAAATATCTAAAACACAATTAATCGAGAAATCGTTATCATTCGCGATCGCAATATCCCTCTGTTACGTGTTAGTGTTGAAAATTGAAGACCGTTGCTGCATATAAATAAACATTCACTACTACACTTGACCTGTTAACTGCATGCTCTTTTTCTTCGTCTAGCAGGTCGGCTCAGGTGTTTTGTTACAAAGTAGCTCATTATAATCTGTATGAAAGCAAAATTCACCAAAAACTGCTAAAAATTTTCGTAATCCATGTAATAATAATGAAGATTAACCATTACCTTAATGGATTTCGATCCGTTTGCTGCAATTTCACAATCTTAGGGTGGCGTATGCGATGTTGCCGAAAGTCTGTACATTACCTTAAGGGCTTATCTATCATTCCCTGTATGTATAAGGTAACTAAACTAAAATGTTAAGTTGAGCGTTCCATTTTTGTTGTAGAGTTTTGGAAATTACCAGAGCTTGTTTTTAAAAGTAAAGCTAAATAAATACGTTTATGTATTCCATGTTTTGCATGCTTTAAGTGATGGAAGAACAAATTTAATCACACAGAAATATCATGTAAGAAGGAAAAAAGACAACCACTTTCTGACAAATAATAACATACCTTCTGGAAACCATTAACTACAAACTACAGCATAATAAGTAAACTATTATGCTGTGCTACGAGCTGAATAGCCGATTGAATTATTATTATACTCAAGTTCTCAAGCTCGAGGTTTCAATGGTTTTCTGACGTTTTGTGATGGATATATCATAAAGATCTGTCACGTGTAACGTTTTAGTCATCACGTTATCATTGTTAGGTGAGATTGCTATGTTTTGATTGATCTAATGAGACAGAGGGTTGAAAAAATTAAAAAATAATGAAATAAAACTATGTTGTCGCTGTTCTCCCTACAAAACATATCACATTCAAAATGTTTCGCTATGACAATACTTCCCTCACTATTTACGTGGGAAGTGAGGTGTATTGAAGGTACAAGAATATTATATTTGCCGAACATCATTGAAAAAGTCTGAAGTCGATTCACCCTAGATGTACTTAGGATTTGGGTGATTTTATCAAATATATTTATTGTGAATCCTAATTAATTTTTGGACAGTCTAAATTCCTAAAAATATATTCCAAATTTAAAAACGGTTGATTTTCAAAATATTCGCTTTTTAGGTCTGATTTTTACATTACTAAAATCAATATAGCCGATTTCTGTTGACATTTGTGCAATTGAAATTCTTTCTTTTGTAGGAAAACATATCATTGAGCTGACCAATAAAAAAGTGTCAACCGTTTATATGTTTTTGGAATTACTATTGATTTCTGAGCGCTAATTTTTTTAGGAAACTAAGTATCCCTAAAACGGAAAAACCTTAAACTATATTTTTGCATGTTGCATAGTTTTTAAAATATAAAAAATGAAAGATGGTCCTGTTGTAGAAGTTCAGGTCATTACATTTTAGGGCTGATCATGTTTTTGAAGATTGAGTCTGAAAGTACAGAATCTATCTCACAACACTTTATACCTTTATTTCATAATCACAAAGACTATAATAATATACTGATAATAAATTGTGTGCCCAGCTGAAAAAAGTTTGATTTCATGAGGACACGTTTCAATTTTCTTGCTATATAGTACAGTAAAACAATAAAATTTGTGGGGTCATCATAAACTAAGTAGGGATATACTTTAAAGTCATCTAATATAATTGCAATCTAAATGCTACAATAATTGGTATTCACTGTCCCACCATTTGGAGCGGTGTTATAGCTAATTTCATAATTTATTCACAGAACCGAACTATTAACTATTATTTTTAGCATGTTATAAACAGGCAATTTTTAAACTAATGGGCTCAAAGATCGCTTGTTCTTAACCCAGCGGATTACTTTCTATGACATTATTAAAAAACAGGTGTTTATAATATGACAATGGCTGTGAACAAATTGCTACAGTTCAACCAGAAATACTAAATGATACTGGGTAGAATTTAAAGGGATGGTCGTTTTTTGTATAGCAGAAAGATGGACGACATATCGAACATATTTGAATACTAAAATTGGGATATAATTAAGCCCATTATTAACATAACTGAATTTATTTCACATCCTGTTGTTAACTTAATTTGGTAAGAATACCTACCTTGTATATGGTTAACATGAACATTGAAAACTTGAGATTCAAAAAAGACATACTACGCGTATTAGTAGGTATTTTGTATTCATATCTACCTCATTCTGAGATATGCCCTCAGTAGCAAATTTGTATTTAATATCTAGAAAATGTATAAATATACGAATATCTAGTTAATGAGAGGGAACTTTCAAACCTGCTTACGACGCTATGAAGATGCTACCAGTACAGCCCAGGGACAGTAAAAATGGACTTATTTAGTTGAAAAATAAAAGCTGCCACGCGGGAGAAACTTTCATAGATTTTTTTAATCTCTTTTTACACTCCAGTATTGCTTATGCAAATGAGTTTTAGGGAAAATCCAATAAAGTACTGTGACTGAAGAATTTTCTTTGGAATCGCCGTTCATGAATAAACTATCATTCGTAAGTTGGTTCGATTTCATTTGATAACCTTCTGAACATTGCTAATGTCGCTCTCACAGAATTGAGCTTTACCGTTTGCCTTAGTCCTACTCTATTCAAATCTTGGCTTTAAAATATAATATTATTAATAATTTTACTTTCCACTCATAACCGAAATTATAGGAAATAAAAGATAATACGTTTTTTGGATCTTTCGTGGTCCCGTTAATCCGTGTCATAGATTTCCGTAGATCTGCCTATCTGCCCGTATCTTGGATGATGGTGGGTGACAAAAAGGTAAAAAAATGCTGATGTCCATTATTATACGTTTTACAAATTACTGATAATGTGTAAGGCGAAAAAAATTGAAGGGATCAGAATTTTTTGATTACGGCAAAGTTTCCAATGTCGGATCATTTTAATGCCTAACATTAATTTGAGTATCAAATTTTTTTTGGAGCAACATGAACAATCTGTTTCCATATAAGTTTTTGCAACCGCGTAATTGCAATAACCGCTGCATTGATTTAGTCTTAATTTTGGAAGAAATGAGCTGTGTGCCAGAAAAACTGACTTATTTTCTATATTTCTCGAGCCTTGTTTATGTGTTGGGAATATAAAAAAAATTGACGGCGTTGAAACAAGTTCATTGACCTCTTAAAACATTCATGGGCATCGCCATACGCTCTATAGTAAAATAATAGCAAATATTTTCGCTGTAAAGGTTACTAATATGCAACCTCGCTTTCCATCAACGTTATTAACTCTGTTTTGAATTCATAAATACGCTTTTCATAGAGTCTAGTGTTTGTTGGGCAGTATCGATACTATGAAGAAATGTCTATATGACGGGTAATAATAGCTATAAGATCTCTCAGGATTTATGCTAAAATCACCAGAATTTAAACCTGTGCATTCATATAAGGAAAATATTTATATGCTGCTGTTTTTCTCGGGAAAATTTCATATATATTTCTGATCTCTCTGCAAACTCACGCATGGTATAAAGTATTCGAAAAGTATAATGTACCTTTTGAGATGGGTCTTATTCATTTTTGTGGAAGCGTTTAATATGCGAGCACATACAAGAAGAAAGTTTGATGCATGGCCCGTTTGAATCCGAGCTCCTTAGTCACGCGGCTTATATCGATTTGGGTGGGCAGGCCCGACTCCTAAGGGGACAGTGGCGTGACAGAAGAAATACCCAGCCCTATTAAAAAGTAACACTAAATTACAAACAGCGAAAGAAACAGCACGAATCCAAAATAAAAGATTGAGACGTATGTACGCAATTTCAGGGCGGTATCAGGCAAGATAGCTGTTCCTCCACTCAAATTTGGTACATAAAGCCAAACAGAAAGACAAGGTACTGGAGAATTTAATAAAAAAAAATACTTTTATTTAAGATGCTACGGGGTGAGTAATTTAGCTTCTGAAATTGGTCATGTGGTTATCTCTTTAATTCACCAGTACGTGTGCTCGCCGTTAATTGAAAGCACGTATGTTTAATGAGCATTTTAATTGCATTCGCAGCAATCATAGTGCTTATTTATTATTCCAGTGACATTAATATTAACATATTAGCTCTCTCCAGACTGAAAGTATTGTCTCCAAATTGAAACTCAGTATGGACTGCTATGGGATGCTCTAATGCATTCTATGCATTGGAATTGTTGATAACTCAAAAATGAGAAACATACAGCGTCACACTAGAAACAGAATGGAATCTTTTGAGAGAAATCGCAAGCCCCTTCACTTGCGAGTGAAGGAAAGATTATAAGAGAACCTGGAAAAAGTGGTCCATCTGTAGATAGATAAGGTTTAAGTGGGGTAAGGTTAATATTTATAGCTAAAATTAGCCCTGAATAAATACTCTTTCCATTATTATGAAGATCATCGATTGGATTGGACCGCCTGATCACTCAACATCCGTAAGCACAGGAAAGTGTGATTGAAGTCACAAATTGAAATGATAAAACTTCTGAATTGGCTTGGCACCTAGACCACGGTGGCTAGACGATCTGAGGTGTCATGTAATATACGGTTTTCTAAATCGTCTGGTATATAGAATGCAGGACAGACGGGTTTGAATTCCGTCTGTATCAAATAACGACGCGCGCAGTTTGAAATTCGGAAGGATGGCTTTGTGGGGGATTCTGCCTAACATATCATCCGCGCTCTGTAACGACTGACCAGCTACCCAGTTGGTTCAGTTGGTCAGAGCGCCCGACATGAAATCGGAAGATGCGGGTTCGAATCCTGCACTGGGTGTTCTTTTCGGATTTCTAAATGCGAATTGATGTACCCAACCAGATTGATGCACAGTCTAATGAGGAATTGGAAGGATAATCATGATTCAATATAGAATTCATCACCCATTGAAGATGTTTTCAATTCTATAGGTCAAAATATTTACGTTTACTTGAAGTTGGATCATGGTTGCTTCACTAGTTCCCCAGTAGACTGTGGTGGGTATGGTTTGGGTATACATCTAAAAAACGTTCTCAAAACCTGTAGATGGTCCATACATTTTTCTCCTGGTATTCTTATAGTTATTTTATTTTTAGATTTAAATTAAGAATAGAACAAGTACCTAAAAGCTTATCAAACTAATTCCACATCCTATTAATATTCTGCTCACCGACCAATTCCCAGGAATAATTCACATAATCACTACACAGGAATATTGGTAATCTCATTGTAGGACAGCTATAAATATATTTATCACTATATTGTCCTGCTTCACGTAAGTATTGTGCGCCCTAAATCATTCAAATTTGTCTTAATCCGCCTTGGGGTAGGTCAACCCTATCGACTGAACATAAACGGATATTGCAGCAAACACGCCACTGAGTTACACAGACTGAAGTTCATCTTTGACCACAAAGAAGTTACAGCATCTCGAATCCTAGAAGCGTACGGCGAACTTATAAATATTAAAACTTTGATACTTTGCATAGAAAGTAGTTTTAGTTATTACTATATTTGGCTCTCTATTCCTAGGGGCGGTCCTCATCGTACTGAACTAATTAAAATATACATGCAATATATCTGAAAATAGTATGGTCATCGATGGAACTAAAAATAGAACTGCTCTTTTCTTATGATATGTAATTACGATGAATGATTTCTCAAACCTCAGAGTATAGTCTCTAGAACCAAGAAAGCGCAATACAGACCCATTGAAATAGAGAGCGGTCTGTGGCACCTTAGGTCTTGAGTCATAGTATCTGTTCGTGTCACGTCTGACAACCTAGAAATCAGTCAACTGTCAAAAGAGGCAAGAGATAAATGGAATCAAGGGAGATAGCAAAGAGGACAAGTCAATCATTTAGGACAGAAGGAGGCTAGTCTTTGTGAGCTCTGTGATGAGGTCTAGTGTGATCCTGAGTTCTTCGGCTGCTCTGCTTGTTGCCCTAAAAAGAAAGGCTACTCTACCCGCATTTTCGTGCTCACGCACAAAGCAGATGAGGAGATCGGTGCTCCTCATCACTTTGAAGGCTGTGCCCAGTACCATTCTGCTATGCAGACACTCCAAACTCAATAGTTCACGTCCTTCCAGGTATCTTGGAAGGTATATACGCGATACTGAGGATGCAAACTTCCCTCCATGTTTATCATTTTTCTGGTCCTAGTGCCAAGTTGTCGCAGCTCATCCACAGTCTATTGGATGGCACCAAAGGTGTTTAACACCAGTGGGACTGCAAGAATAATTGTGGACGCAACTTTGTTCTTACCGAACAGTTCTGATGACCAGATCTGCCGAAGTCGATGCAAATACTTGCGGCGAAGAGACTTTTCAACTGTACTCGCCTCCTGGATATGGCGCTGCGCCACACCGAGGCAGATATAGGTCTCTCCGCCATGTAGATGACGTGAAATGCTCCCATACGCGAGCTGTTCCTCGCATTGTCCAGGGGCATAAAGTTTTAGGTCATCCATGAGTGACCTTGAGCCTCTGGTAATTGAGTGAGCCACAGCTATATCCTCTCATATTAGTATTATTATGGAAAAAAATATAAAGATGTGCAACCCAGGTTCCGATACACCGGGGCGCTGTTTCTTTCCTCTGCAACTGCTCGAGAAGTAGCGACTGGGTCCGCCAATCGTGCGCCCTGAAGTAACGGAGAACACCGAGGATGAAGGCCTTCTGCATTTTTCCGGCTAAGATGCATAAGCATCTCTGGTGTCTGTCGGCAAACTCAGACACTACCATACCCATAATCCTACTACGATATACCAAAGTATTAAGGAGACCACCTTGGTAAGCCATTATTATTGTTATTAATATTATTTCAGCTCTTCTCGCCAAATTGAGGTATTATTGGGTGCTGACGGGCTGTGTCAAGCCAATACTATTACTGTTAGGAAGTATCTTACAATGCTACATGTTTTCAAAACCTCAGACTTTTGGAAGGTTTTTTGTAACTTTCTTGTATGTCTGGTGTGAATGTGGTTGGTGTGAGCCCCGAGACTGACATAATGAGAGGGGTGATAATTACTTTTTCTATTTTTAGAGTCGTTTAATTTCTAATGCGAGATCTGTATGTTAAGATATCTTCCCAGAATAGGTGCTTTGATCGTTGTTGTCATTGAGAATAGCGATATAATAATAATAATAATGTTTATTTGCAACACATACATGCAGTATCTGAAAATTGAAAATTAACAAATGGTAAACGTGTTACAAAAAGAACCGAAGGCATTAAAAATGAACAATTTCGGCCCTAACGCAGCAAAGAGAAAATCAGTCTTCCGCAAAGAAATGGTTACAAATACACACACACACACACACACACACACACACACACACACACACACACACATATATATATATATATATATATATATATATATATATATATATATATATATATATATATACAAACATGATTCATGATACTCGTCATCAATTGCAATTTGAATTTTAACACTATGTGCCAGACAATTCTAAAACACCCCTAATAATTTCTTATATTTAAGTTAAAAAAATCTTGGTTCTAATTGCTTAAATGAGTCAGGAACCTGATTGTATAACCAGTAAACATCATAAGTGAAAGACCGCTCAAAGAAAGTTGTTTGATGCGGTGGTGGAGATATATAACTACAAAAGCGGAGATTGAGGGTGTGTACGTCCGTTAGAAATTTATTTTGTGATAAAGATACGGTGGCGTTCTATGAAAAATGATTTTATGGAAAAAAATTACTGCATGAAGCTTTCTTCCATAGTCAACCACTTAGTCTCTTTTAACTTTTATGACACACTTCGAAATTTACGGATACCATGAATGAACCTTAAACATGCTTTCTGAACTCTGAATTTTGTCATTATCTACTCGGTCCAAACAGGGTCCATACGCAACATTACCAGAGTTGAAATGACTCAAAACTAATGAGTTACAAAGCATTATTTTCATCGACTGAGAAAGTAGATGCCTGTGAGGAAAAAGTGTCTATAGACTAGCATAAGCTCTGTGTATGCACTTATTGACATGTGGTTTGAATCTTAAATTGGAATCAAAGTGTAAACCTAAATTCATGTGATTTCTTCCTGTTCTGTGATATGTTGATATGTTATTTTTGTTCTTCTCCAAGGATCCATGAGCCATGTCATTTAATTAGGTGCCTTTGGTTCTGACCATAGTCGTTTCCAGAACTCGTTTAGTTCTTATTTACTTCAGGGTTCTATTGTTGTTATATGATCGTTTGCTGTTATTTTTTGCTCTAACTGTTTCTCACTCCTCCGAAAGAAATTGTTAGCATCCTCCCTTTCCTTGGATTCTTTATATCTACGGAGTCTGGCTGCATAGACCGATAGTTTTTGGTTTAGTGAATCATATATTTCTAGTAATGGTGATTGTGGTGATCTGGATTTGATTCCATGTATCGTCGTTTCAATATGTTTTGTGTGTTTAGAAATTATTCGGTCTCTATAAATAATTCGATGGAAAATTGACCAGTTAATACTGGCATAATGAGTATTTACTAACAGCTCCTTTTTCAAAGAATAATATTAAGTAGTACATTTTAATATAATTTGTATGGTCATCCCATGGTACATGCTGCCAGAATGAAGATTATTTTTACAAAATCTAGAACATCCTGTTATGTTATCCCGAAATGGTAGAGTCTATCTTTAGCTACATTTCTCCCTCACGTTGTTCACATCGATTGTATTCTGACTAAAATATTCAACATTCTGACCTATTATGCATTGTGCTACCTCTATGTGACCTATCTGCCTGATTAACATTTTATATATATATATATATATATAGCTGTATTATATAGCTGGATTAATTTTAGCAGAGTTTTTAGATATTATCAAAGAGTGTTTGTACTACACGTGTGGTTCTTTAATGTTTAACCAGAGTTTGTGTTGTGATGGGTCATTTAACCTATAAACTCCAGACAAGGCATAAGGTAAGTTTGGAGAAATGGTCAATTAGATGATGTTTTGAAATGAGCGTAACTCTGAAGGTCGACAAACGAGCTTAAAGGGCCATGCTCAAGATCGATGTAGCCGTAGAGGTTTATACACACAATATACTATAGCCAGAAGTTCAGAAGCAAAATTACTAAAGAATCGTTCAATCAATTGATCCTAGGCTTAAACCACCAACTAATAATTTTGCAAAAAACTAATTATTAAGGGTACTTAAAAGGTACACGGAGGCATGAATTGTATTTTGTGATTTTGTAGTTTACCAAACCTCAAAATTGTATAAAATGATAAGCTAAATATAATATATAATAACATAATGTCTCTTATTGTTGTTAAAATCATATTTTTTTGTCTGACTTGAAATATTATCTGAAAATTTCATTTAAACAAAACGATTATGGTGAAAATCGCTTGAGGTGCATGTACTCTGGCTGAGGTTACATACAAGACGTGCTATTAAACTACTTGATTTGCTCATGACGATGCTTTTCGCTTTCAATGCTTTTCCCAACCTTTTGTGTATTCCACCATTCAGTAGCTAGACTAGATGGGCGTTCAATTTAATTAAGCTATGCAATTATGCATACACTATATTAATTTTTCCATCCATACTTGTTTTTTCAGGTTGAATTATTCATAATTCGGATTCATTACATTATTATGGTTTTATTACAGCAATATTTGTCGTCTAAAAAGTAGGTGATATTAGTTGGTATGAATTATTGACAAAATCATCAAGAAAAATCCTAAAATTTCAAGGGTACCAGGTAATTCGTAATACAGCATTACTAAAAAAGGTACGCTACACATAAAACATTTGACACTCGTAATAGATTCTCATTACTAGTATGATAAGATCAGTTTATTTGGGTGCTCGAATATCTATATCTTCATCTATTGATACTGGATCAACAACCTAGGTTTCTATAGACCTCTGAATAAACATACGGGAATGCACTGGTGGATCTAGCAGGGAGGATATAACTCCATCACTGCTGGGGCAAATAAAGTTTATTAGAGTAAAACAGCTTGATATTCTTTCCTCAAAAGTTACTGCCTCCTCCAAACGCAAAATTATAGAGGATGGGTGCTAATGAAATCACAAAAGAATCTAAGATATTTTTTTCGATCAAGGTATTAGCCGACAGAATTGTCCATAACCGGACAACTAGTTGTCTCAGATGATTTTCAAAAAAATTCCAGATCACCCTTTTTGTCCTCTCCCTCCTTCCGATGGTCATTCCTATATCCGCCATTATAGATGACTAGCTCTATAGGCAGAATTTGCAGTGGACATTGCTTTCCATTGGCTTCTGAGCATCAGTTTATTATTAATCATTAATGAGTTGTTTTCTATCCCTGTCGATAAGGTATCGATCTACTTGAATATATGCTGATTGTTGTTGATTATAATATGAGAGCTGAACACAAGTTTTCACCCAAATAGAGATGTAACATGTGCATTTGTGGGGTGATACTGGATTCCTTTTACACCTGAATAATCACAATGAAAAGCCTGAGTTCCTATGTATTGTGGCTGATAGGCTCACACAATCTCAGGCGAATCGCCCATACCAAAGAGTAGAAGCGTTAGGACAGCATCATATCTGAGTCAGATTGTACTCCTCTGATGGATTGCATCAAGTAAGATTGATCCTAATTGAGGTGTATGTTATTAGGTTGGATGATGGGAATACATTTGCATGGTTTGAATGGATGTCTGCTTTTTCCAACAGCTGCTATAACTTACGAATGGTGCTTATGCAAAATTATTTTTTAAATCATTGCAGATTTCATGAGTTATGTGAATCGACATTCATCCTCTCGCAGCATTTATGAAGTGCGATATGTTCCCTGAATTTATGTGAGGCTATCTATAAAAAACGGAGCTTTACTACTACGTGAGTATGTTAGGCAGTGATGACCTCTAGAGTCATCAGTTTTTGTGACTAATGTCTGGATGTCTACGTAGAAATTACTATCAAATCGAAAGATCTGTAGATTGCATTTGATAATGTTGCGCTTGAGATTAATCTCTGTGATCCGTGGGATATACGTATCACTGTTATGATAAGATATTGAAATTCTGTCTACCACAATGGGTATTGTACGATCGAAAAGAAATTCTACAAGCTACGTGAAAAGCTTTTAGGGAAAACCGCTGTTTAGATAAATGAGCGAGGAACACAGTCGGTAATTATATGTACTGTCAGTCATTCAAGGAACAAATACTATTAAATAACTAGAATCACTCGTACCATTCTGGGAACTAACACCTCACTCTTATCTCCAATTACTGATCGAAGAGAAGGAAATTGTTGTTATGGGTCGAATAAAGCACAGTCTCGTTCAATTTTCAACGAGATTAAGTTCCCAATTAAAGTGTGGAAAACCGGAAGTCGGGGGGTAGGAGTTTAGTCGATGAGCCGATTCGGCTGCTGAAGGATGTCGCGCAACGAAATAAGTTCCATGTTTCCTTTTTTGTGAGAAACACGGAATGTCTCTAAGATTTCGGATGGACTGCCTTCGCTATCTGGTGCAAGGCAGACCAATTTGTGTTGATGCAGCTCGGAAAAATGAGGAAGGTTATCTAAAACTAATCGATCAGAATTTTCAGGAATACCGTGTCGTTGCTTCATAATCACTTGTCTCAACTTTTGCGAGCACTCTGCAGATATTTGTACTAACGGTATTTAAGTGACACGTCATTTTAAAGAAACTGTTGTCACCACGAATATTTGTATTGGAACCAAGAAGAAAAAGTAAAGGGAGTAGGGCGAAAGAAAAACAAGGCGCTCATAGGCGCATAGCTCATTATAATGAATGAATGTTAAGACTGTTTTGATTTTTGCACATATCTTCTTCCATGCATTTTATCAACACGTAGCTGCTTTTGACCACGGAGGCGTGCGATACATTTTATTGTTGTTGTTTGTATATTCATAAGCTTGGTTATGGTTATCGAAAATGAAGCCTGACAGTTTTCTCATATATTGTCAATCATAATTATAACAGCTACGTCCTATATCTAGTCCCAACACTATAAGTAGTTTCTGCATAAGATCGTTAGGGTAAATATCCGTTAAACTAGGTGATTCTTATAAAATAATTTTCTGGCGTTAGTATAGTTATTCAATGCACACTATCACCAACATTTTGATAAAGTAACAAATATTGGAGCTATGCTGAACTACTATCCCCACGTTTGTGTGCCAGTTTATCATATTTCAGAGAACATGAATTTGGGCTAATACGTAAATGAGATGGTACGTAGTGTCGGTGGAACAGCACTACAGAATTCCTGTATTGGGATATAATTAGTCTCACCTTATGTCCTATCTGCCTCTCGACAGCCCTGCAGATGAGTTGTATGCAGCTGACGATACACGCCTTAGGGATTACTGATTCAACACGCAACTGTACATTTTCCATTTACTAACATTGCTACGTAAGCATTGTTCCACATTAATGTCAGATAAATGCATTATGATCTACCACGTACTACGTCTTGGAAATGAATTACGGCGCGATTGTCACACATTGGTGCCTAATAGTCTCGACTAGCTCTCAGGATTTTTGATATACTGATTTTTCTGCGGTTTTTGAAATTGAAACTTTTAAAACTTATTTGCTTATTGATGCAGTAATTTCAAATTAATTGCATCTTTATGTATTATCAATTGTATACTAGTTCAAAATTTTACTAAGAAAACTTACGGTATCTTTAATCCATGATATGGCCATCTACAATATGGAAGTGTTACAAGTAAACCAAAAGGCATATGCCATGGAACAAAGAGAAAAAGATAGTCCTCAATATACCTACTTTTTAATGAAGCTTCATACAGTTGACTTGACAACGCGGTCGATTCGGGAATGGCAAACGCCTCCATACCCCCTCTAGGCAAACCCTTCTGGCATCACGCAGACACAGAATGGAAAAATGCGGAAGAAGCAAGCCATTCAACGATTTTATACCGGCTGAGGTTATTATGAATGTATATAACCGACTAGTCACGTGACAGGACTCGTACACACGATTCTAATTAAAATAAGATACGCGCTGTTGCCACCACATATCGACGTTTTTTTAATCTGGGGGTAATTAGTCTTCGGTGCTGTTACCTACGAAATTGCAGTGGAATCAGTGACTCCCGGTTGTGATCAATCAGTTAGTATATAAATAGTGTTACACACGTATTTCAGATACCGCAAAATTCAATTGTAACTTGTATATGCCCTTCTACACTTACGTTAATTCTGATAGATTTTGGTTGGTCGTCCGTCTTCCATTAACACACAGGTTTGTTCCTGCCATATTTGCCTTTCATTGTTCAAGCCACAGCTTGTGAACATGATCCTTCTTATGACTTTCAAGCACGTCAAGTTCTCCATTCCATTTAGATGCTTTAGTAATTTATTGAAATGTGATATTTTTATTTTTGAATCAATGTAGGTTAGGGGTTGCTGAAGTTACTCCAATAAACTTTTTTTTGGTAAACCTAAAGTAAAAATGACGTTAACTGTTACACATGACGTTATGTAGATCTTAAAAATGTACTTAGAGGTGGGGCATTCAATTTAAGAATAGTTTTTATTTGCTGTAAGCTTGGTGGTGGAATCAAGCCCTTATATTTAGCCATTAGAGGGGGGCTGAATTGTACCTCCCTGTTATGTTGAGCAGTGGACTAAATACTACACAGCAGAGCAAATTTGTTAGTAGTAGTGTGTGGGGATGCGTCCCAAAGCACTCTCTGAAGCTTTTGAACACAGTCCAGAAGCGAGCAATACGACTAGTGGATGTGCCAAACCTCACAAATGACCTTCACAGTCTAGAACATCGAAGGAGGGTAGCTTATCTGCCCATATTCTATAGATATTATTATGGCAGAGGTTCGCATAATAACTCAAAGAGTCGCCAGCACAGCAAATACAAATGGAGGTCATCGGGCGCATCCTCACCAGGTCAAACTTGTTCCAAAAGTCGTTCTTTTGGAGAACCTTGGCGTTGTGGAATGGGCTACCAGGGACAGTCTTAGTATATGTTGCGGCAATTAGTATGAACGAAATTAAATCGTAAAAATTCAGTACACGCACAAATAAATAGAATCAATTCTGGAACACATGACAATTAGCTTGATACTCAGGTAAAAATGCAAAGTTAATTTCTCCTTATTAAAACCACTTTTTTTCTTTTGTTCTTCGCATTGATTGCTTGTTCTCTAATTTTTAAAATTCTTGGCCAACCAGACCTGGCAGCAGGGCTTTCAATCCTACCAAAATTTCGGTACTTCTACCGATTTTGAAACTCATCTACCTATCTGAAGATGAATCTTTTGAAATATCTAAATACTAATTTTTAATAATATGCATATGATTTAGTTTGAGTATGGTTATTTGCCCGCCAGATTGTTTGGAAAAATAGAATTCTCAGAAAAGTGTGAAATCGTTGAAGAAGAGAGGTGTCTGGGAGTTTGTTTGTTACTCCTCAGGATTTTTGATGGGTAGGTGGAATGAAGGTAGGTCGTACCTCCATAATGTGGTGCCGCGGACCCTTTACACCACAGAAGTTGTGAATGACGTCACAAATAGATTTCTTGTGTAACTATACAGATAAACGGGAAAAACACATTTTTTCATGAACTAGAAAATAACGTTTTAGAATGAGCATTTGAAAAAGATGCACATCAATGCTTTTCAATGAGCTCTCTTTCATCATCTATTTATCTTCACTATTCAGTACTATGAAAACATAGTTTCACAACCACCTCGTTGGAACAAGACATTACCGGCATGCATCCGAATATAAGTGAATTTCGACTGAGGTGACGGAATCTGTGTTTAGATTCTATCCGAGCTCTATGGAATATTTGTTAGCATATATTCGCTCGGTGATGCGATTTCCTCGGACTTAATCAAAATGGTTTGACGTTGGTTTTGACTTAGGCGTCGGAGAAGAGGGTGAAGGATAATTATCTTGAGCATCTTGAAGAGCATTCAACAGATTAAGCGGTTGAGCAAATATATAAACACCAATGAAATCTTACAGTACACAAGACAGACATCCCTTTTGCAATTATCCATATATAAACGATTTGCCAGTTTGTGCCATAGGAATCATACTTTGAATAAAGTGTTATCTTCTACGATCACAGCAGTTATGTCCCATAAGGTTTCTTAAATATTATCCTGAAAGGCATATAAATAGTAGAGAAGGGCTCTGCAATACGAAATGTACCAAGCTCCTTCCGTTATTTAAATGAAACCATTAATATTTTTTCTACTACATTTGGTTGGGTACAGTTTTTGAGGAACATGTGTTTTCCAACAACTAGTTTCCCAACAATACAGACAAAACTGTTATTGCAAGAAGGCAATTGTACGTATATGTATTTATATAAGCAGTTTAGTGCATGTTCAGGAATAGTAATGGAAGAAATCATCAAAAACGCACGAACATATTTAAAATTACTAAAAGATAATAACAACATATAGATATTACAGCTGTTTGCAACAGTTCGTGACATATCTTCAGTTACTCTACATATAGTTTTCTACTTGGTTATTAATTAAAACTGCATTTACGCCTGTATTCTGTAAGCCAAGTAGTGCATTGGACCATACTCGAATTAAGTTCCACTATATACTTATGTTCTCAGTTCATGTTTACTAGCTGTTATGTACTCCGTTCTCCAATTCACTTGCACTACTGAATGTCTGTGTTGTAAGTACTATCACCTATAAAATTATTATTCTGGATTCATTATGCCAGAAAGGTTATCATTGTAGAATAGGAAAGCTGTTAGGATCATACCAATCTCTCTGGAATATCCGCATTAACAGTGAGAGGGACAGAACCATTCAACCACCACAATGGATTATTTAACACCCAAGTAATCGCAGAAGCTTATATTTTGAATATTTACTTTCCACAGCTGACCGAACGCTTTGGTAATATCGAGAGCAACGACGTGAGCCTTCCTCAGGTACTGGATGATCTAACGCAACTCATTGGTGAAGAAAACTAGAAGATCTGCAATAGATATCCGGTGTCAAAATCAATTTTTTTTCTCATAGGCGGTGACGTTCAAGTTATTTCAAAGGTCTATCATTTTTCTTAGTCAGTATAACATCTTTCTTATCTAGGTTAAGCCTAAATACCGTAGCTGCCATATAAAATAGCTGAGCTTTGAGTCCTGTTTGCTATTTAGATTAACTAATTGTTGACTGCTATGTGTCATCTCAAAGTTTTATGTTTTTCAATACCAAGTTGATACGTAAGGTAACTTGATGTATAGGTATCTGTGGAATCGAGGAGGGCTGTAAAAATTTAATTTTATATTACATAATATGATATACTCATAGAAGTATAAAGTGCACTGCAATATTTATTTTTATTATCTCAATTAGTGGAAAAGTAACATATATACCCTAAAATGATTTTCTGACACGTTTTGGTGGCAGATATTTTTGTTTTGCTTGTCTTACCGCAAGAAGAAGATATTATACTTTTTATCTCCGACTACCTCATTATATTTACCAAGGCATCTCACAGACCTCAGGCAGTTGTTTGAAACTTGTAGACAAGGTTGATTTATCAAAAGTTTGATTTCGGACTTCCATTGTCTATAAAATTTTGAGTATCACGACGTTTCGATTGATGTGCTATCTTCAATCGTCTTCAGGTGAACTGGCGAACACGTTCCTTTCATGCCTATTTATACCCCGTCCGGTGACGTGTCGTTGTGCGCGGTCTGTTCTGATTGATTCCCGATGCGCGGTATTCCGGTCTGCTGACGTGGCTGTTTGTCGGTCATTGTTTGTTGTCTGGTCCAGTCGTAGTCTAGTAATCTTCTTCATGAGTGGCTACCAGATTGGTTTAATGTCTACGCTTGGTTTGCCGTACACTTTGCTGTTGTTGGTGATGAATGCCGCCTCCTTGAATTTCCTTCGATACCAATGCGGTTCCTTGGCAATAACCTTAGCGTCGTCCCAAGCTATTTTATGGTGCTCCGTCCATACGTGGTCAGCTATTCCAGATTTTCCTGTCTCTGCTCGCTGGGTGTTGAGCCGATGTTCTTTGATTCTTACTTCCAGTGGCCTTTTTGTTTCTCCAACATAGATTTTACCACATTGACATGGTATCTGGTAGATGCAGTCCTTTGTCTCTTGAGATTCATTCCTGGGCTTAGTTACTAGTATATCTTTTGAATAATGGAGATTTTGTATTTTTTTCAGAACTGTATGCAGTCAAATATTCTCCTGAGAGCTCCTCAATTATTACATGTAACGTCACTGTTCCCAGTCACAGACCTCGTTTCTGTTTTATAGGTAGTTAATTATATTGGAGGAATGTTAGAAGTTTATTAGTATTGATTGACTACTAGCATTGATTCAGTTCTGTTATGCAACTCCTACCATACAAACTTGTGTACGTTAATTCAGGATCAATAGTTCCTCTTGAGATTAGGATTCAATATGCACCAGAGGGTTCTCTTACACTGCCAGTCGGTTATTGAGAAATCTATGTCAGGGCTACGCCATAAGGAATATATTTGGCGTATCAGAGAGAGTAGAGATAGTTACAGTTCAGTTATCATTATGATGAAAATAAGGATGACAATGCAAGTGAGGCTGATAAGCCCGTGAACAGAAAAGGATACAGGTACATCATATTTTAAGCTAGCCTTTATTCAAAAAGTTAAAAATTTTGATGTATCTGACTAGTCTTCCATGTCTGTCCTATTTATCAGCCTTTCCTTATGAACAGAGAAGTCTGCAATATTCCTTCAATGAATGGAATTCATTATTAAGACGATAAATCTCGCAAATCAATAACTCTCCGTCGAACTATTTCCCGAGCCTCCTACAAAAACAAAAACACCGACTACTCTCAGCATTTCTTAATACAGCGAGATTTACATGGAAAGCAACTTTTCGGCAAGTCGCACTCATTGCTGAAACCATCTAATAAATTGACAATCTGTTGGCGAGCTAATTAGTTCATCATAATTAATTATAGGACCACACGCAACAAACTTCGCTTAGTGACTTTTAGTCATGGGAAAGCTCTTGTAATCGAATCAAGCAAGCGATATGATTGATAAATTAGTACTATGAGCCTTACCCGCCTGACGTTTGAGACTCTCCATAGATTCTGAATCAACACTTTATAATTAAAATTAAAAAATGTATTCAGGGCTTCCATTGTCTATTTGGTTTTGAGTGTCAGTGTAGTCTATTGCTGGGTCTTTTCTCGTTACTAGAACATGAAAAAATGGGAGGCTGTGGTTGCTCTCTTCTTCTGTTAATTTTGCCGATTTTTGATGTTCGAAAAACATCTTTAATTGTTTGTCCCCATGGTTCCATATTGTGAACCTGTCGTCTACAAAATGGAGGCATAGCTTTGGTCTTATGACTGATCTGTCACTAGCAATTTCCTTCAACCATTCCATACACTCATGTCAGTAATGCCATCACTTCATGCACTGGAGAATTTGATCTTTAAGCTTTTAGCTTCTTCTGGATTAGGTTAAGTGCCTGTTAGACTGGGATATTTTTGTATAGGCTGCCGATAGCGAAGCTGATGAATCGATCTTCTGCATTTAGTTGTTTCTGTCTGAGTACCTACACAAAATGTGAGTCCTTTAAGGATAATGTCATTGTGGCCAGTGGCTGAGTGATCTAGAGTAGATGTTTTGCAGGATTATATGTGGCTGAATATCTCGAGCTATTGATCCTCATGAAATATCATCCTTATGTATTATTGGTAGGCAGAAAAGGTGTGGCGATTTACAGTAGTGTGGTATTAACGTTGCCGTCTCATAGTCAGTTAGACATCACGTACACTTTTTTAATGTACGATAAAGTTGCCCTCCGATCTTGTTTGTTGGCAACTGTCTGAAATTTATTTTTTCATTTCTCCCTCATGTTTGGTATTGTATGTAGTTGTATTCATGATAATTGTGTCGTTTCCTTTATCAGCAGAGAGTTGTTTGATTGAGGTGTCCTGTTTCAATGTGTTACTTGCCTGTTGTTCTTTTTTTGATATGTTGGTCACAGCAGTCTATTCCTCTCCAATATTGTTCGTAATTTCGCTTCGCTGCTTTAAAGAAGATCTGACAAATGCATATCCATAGTGGAAACTACTGCCAATATAAAAACCCAAGCAGAACCCAGGCACCTATTTATTCGACCATACGTTCAAGAAATATCAGATTCGAAGTTTGGGGCAGCAGTACAAAAGTGAAATAAGCTATCAGGAACATTACACTCCGTAGTATCTAAACAAAAACCAAACCCAAAAATGAACATCAATTAACCAAGAATTGCATTACCCTAATACAGCTCAAATGCGGCAAAATATACATTTGAGAATCGAAGAGACCATTAGAAGAACAAATTAAGAATTGAACACATAACGAGCAGATATAAAAAAATCCGCAATAACTGAATACGCAAGGACAAAGCATCATTAGATATTGACGCTAAGGTCATTAATAAGGAACCACACTGGCATTGACGAACATTCAAGGAAGCAGCTTCCACATCTAATAACGAACATGTTTATAGAAAATCTGACGTATAAATGAAGCCAATAAGGCAGTCATTCATAAGAAAAATGGAGAAACCCCTGTCCGGCCGAATGAACTTGATTATAAAGGTGATACGAAATAAACAAACAAAAGTCACTTCAGCAGAAAACCACGCCACTCAACCGGAACTCCGTCCCAACCAATCAGAACTAGCCACACAAACGACACGGTAGCCAGGGGAGTATGAATACCTGCGAAGCAACATATTCGTCTGTTCACCTCAAGACAGTTGAAGAGCGAATTAATCTGAACGTCGCGTCGTAACAGTCGAAGTTATATAAACAGTGGAACTTCGAAGCCTAACATTTCGAGGCGTTGCTATTTTCAAGCATGGTGACGGTCGCTGACTTCTGGTCATGGTGGGTTGCGTCGTCCTTTAACCCATACCAACGGTAATTGTCCTTTCTACTTGCCTGCCCTCGTAGTATAGCTGTCTAGACAACAGTGAGCGAAAAGCTGATATTCAGGCATTTGATTCTAAAGTGAGTTGGCAAAATACATCTAGTACTGTAATTTTCGACAACTTTTGTAATTGTTTTGCTTATAATTATGTTATTGTCGACTGTACGGTGCAAAAATTGTAGGATCACTTCAATAAAAATTTTCAATTTGTTGAAAAGGAATTTGCAAAGTATCGCATAATTAAATTAATGGACGTAATTTTTGTATTACTATTATATAGATTTTTTTATATCTAGAATATGTCTGCAAACTACGGATACTACTATTCAAATAGTTATTGCCTTACAAATGGATTCACTGTTGATTTCTGACAATTCGTGGTTATAGTTTCTGGGCGCACATGATATGCCGGTGATTCTTTTGTACATAAAACTTGCAGCGGATAATCTCTGCTTGAATTTTGAAAAAAATGTTGACTATACCTCTAAGAACGTTTGAAAAAAACTCGTTTGATTTAGTTTCGTTTATAATAATTATTTTTTATCAAATAAAACGAGTAACGCTATACCTTAAAAAAGTCTATTTTGCTGTATTCCCCGCAAAAACCAAGAATGAATCAACATCTATTTAATAATATTTTAATTCTGAACTGATACTATTGCGTGCGAAATACAATAATACCTACTCAACGCCATTGTTTTGCAGTATCTGTTTATTCTTCAGGATTAGATGTCTGCTTTTTGTTGGCAGTATCAGCTATCTGTCTATCTGTGTATCTATCTATCTGTCTATCTGTCTATCTGTCTATCTGTCTATCTGTCTATCTGTCTATCTGTCTATCTGTCTATCTGTCTATCTGTCTATCTGTCTATCTGTCTATCTGTCTATCTGTCTATCTGTCTATCTGTCTATCTGTCTATCTGTCTATCTGTCTATCTGTCTATCTGTCTATCTGTCTATCTGTCTATCTGTCTATCTGTCTATCTGTCTATCTGTCTATCTGTCTATCTGTCTATCTGTCTATCTGTCTATCTGTCTATCTGTCTATCTGTCTATCTGTCTATCTGTCTATCTGTCTATCTGTCTATCTGTCTATCTGTCTATCTGTCTATCTGTCTATCTGTCTATCTGTCTATCTGTCTATCTGTCTATCTGTCTATCTGTCTATCTGTCTATCTGTCTATCTGTCTATCTGTCTATCTGTCTATCTGTCTATCTGTCTATCTGTCTATCTGTCTATCTGTCTATCTGTCTATCTGTCTATCTGTCTATCTGTCTATCTGTCTATCTGTCTATCTGTCTATCTGTCTATCTGTCTATCTGTCTATCTGTCTATCTGTCTATCTGTCTATCTGTCTATCTGTCTATCTGTCTATCTGTCTATCTGTCTATCTGTCTATCTGTCTATCTGTCTATCTGTCTATCTGTCTATCTGTCTATCTGTCTATCTGTCTATCTGTCTATCTGTCTATCTGTCTATCTGTCTATCTGTCTATCTGTCTATCTGTCTATCTGTCTATCTGTCGATCTGTCTATCTGTCTATCTGTCTATCTGTCTATCTGTCTATCTGTCTATCTGTCTATCTGTCTATCTGTTTATCTGTCTAGCATTTGTTTCCTATAACCGAATTCGCTTAGTATTTCAGAGGTACTTGGATATGTAGGTAGTTTTTTGGTTCATTATAAATAGTCAATTCATTGTATTTGTTATTCAGTATATGTTGTTCTTTTCCCATCTAAAACTACTCGCTGTGTAATACAGAAAAATGTAATTGTCAATTTGGAATAAAATATATTTTTCCTCCACAAAATGCTTCATGCAAGATGACCACTCCTGGTTAAAAGGCTTCATTCGCCGCCATATGGCGTACTATCAATTTTGATTTAGCTGACCTATAATGTACACCAGTTAATGCATTAGCGATCGAAGCGTAGCAGTAAATTCTTAATTATATTAGCTGCCGATAATGATACTGCCCTGCAGATAGTTTATCTCCATTAATATGCCGATTAACACGATTTGAAGAATATAGCCTGTAAACACTGGCGGGCGTCACACAAAGATACATTGGTACATAGAAAACAAGTTTGACATATAAAGTATAAAATAAAAAATATAAATGAAACAAAAGAAAATAACGAAAGCTTGACGTATAACACCCGATATAACATATATCCTTCCAAAAATATAAAGTTACCAATAAACAGTTAAAATGGCCGGAAAAGTTGAAACAAATATTTTATAATATATATTTAAGCTAAATACTGAAATGCGCCTCGATGATATAAGATTATTTTCGGAACAGCTACTATTTGTGTTTATATTTGAAACTATTTAGAGACGTTTATCTAATTTATTATATGGACATAGAAGAATTCAAGGCAATGATTTTTTTTCTGTGTTTTGTTGGGTTAGTGGGATTTCACAGCGATGCGAGATTACCAATACTCCTCATATTATATGTGTCATTTGTACTATGCTGGATTCATACATTATATAGGAAAGGAAAATAGCGACAAAATACATTAAGAATAGGTGAATCAATGAATGCTCTGTTATATTGCACTCCAGAAGCAATGTGAGAGGACACATTTCTATTTACATTGACTCAATAATTTTCTTGGAAGCTCATTCCACAATGCTGAGTTTTTTCGAGAGACCTGTTCAGGGTGTTGAAAGTTCCATCTAGTGTGAATGAGCCGGTTGGGCATTTTTAGTGTTTTTTGCAGTGACAGCTCCTGGTGCTCTCCGAGGTAGGTCAATTGAACGTCTATCATGGTAGAATCTATACAGTAGGGCCAATTTTCTTTGACGTTCCAGACTGTAGAGATCCTACGGCGATTCAATCATCATTTCGCTGCCTCCGTTATATATCATAGGGTGCTATAATCTGCGTAGCTGTGGAGTGGATTGGATTTTATTCCCAACAGTTCATTTATGTACATCAAGGAGAGCGTTCGGTAGGTCGGCATCTATGGAAAATGCTACGGATACATATCTATTCACCAACACGAATAACAACTGGTATTTAAGAAAACTGTCCAACTATTGGCATATACCAAGTAGCAGCCCATAGGTAGTCAGCTCCACCAAAGGTATCTCATCCAGCACCGAGTCAAACGATTGAAGCCTCCATCAATCTATGCTTGGTAATAAATTATGATGCTGTTCTTGTCCAGGCAACCTAGAAGCTGCATTTTAATGACAGCCTCCATGGCTTGTGACATGATGCATGAAAATAGTCGAAGGTCTGTACGTGCTAGATATTTTTTACCCTATTCGGGATTGAGACCGATCTTCAATCCATTAAGAGACACACCCCACTAGTATGAGGCCTTACAAAGTTTGCAAAGGGACGGTGTGACCTCTACTGCCTAAAGTTTGAGGACGAGCGCTAGTATTTGGCATGGATAAGTGGCTTTTTTGAAGTTAAAATTTAAATTCAGCAATACATTTGAACCAAATTTCTTCCATTTTTGTGCTCACGCTATAAATAGTAAATGGAATGCCTTATTGAAAGTTCATCGAAAAATTGACGTATCCCTAGGTATATGCAATATTTGGGGGCTGAAGGAGATGATTTTAACACTCCTCGTACAATGGTCACTGTCCAATATGTGACTGGATCTTCCGACGTAGCAACCACATGATTTTATCATTCGCCAAACTGATTTTTCACAAATGGTGTTTCTCTATGTTAGTATGTTATCTCCAAGGAATTATTAAATTTATATTATTACGCATAACTATCTTCATATATACCCGACGTGTGCGACTAACAGTAACTTCAATCACCGATCAGGTGCATTGACGTTTGTTGGGGTGAGTATTTACTTAGCGAAAGATTGCGGCCGTACGTTAAGATATTATCTGAACAAAAGTAACTCGACGAACGCATTATTACGTAAATACTAAACAAATGTGGTTATGAATGACATTTACTAGCTTCTTCTCTTTTGTTAAGGTTTCATATACATACATCCGGCTTCTTAAAGGATCCCTGGGTTTCATTCATTAGAAATGAGGAAAAAAATGATTTTAGGACCTGAAAGTTTTTACTCATCCGAAATGTATAATTTAGTCCAGGTCCAGATATGATCAAGAATTGTAAAGATGTAGAACAGCGGAGTCTGGAGATCTATCGACATCTTGTGTTTTAGCATATTAGTCTTCTGTTAATGTAATAATTTTAAAAAATATAGCAGCATTACCTACAAATGGGCTCACAAAATATCTCTATCAAAATTCTATCAAAATGGATACAACCATTTCTTAAATTTCCGGTAACAAAAACAACGAACAGACAGACCCTAAAACATACAGACGAAAATGAGCGGCAATATACTTAATAAGCTTGAAAAAATATATTATCAACATTGGAAACTCTTACGATAGGAAAATTCACTACATATGCATAAGAAGTAAAAACAAAAATGATAAAGCTACAAGTTCTCCTAACAGACGGCACTGGTGATCTCTAAAGCTTAATAGCCATAGCCAGGAAATGAAAAAAGTTAGTGAGATGGGAAGAGGAGCGATCCCCTGATGCTGATACGGCATCTAATGAACCGCCTGTGCTTCTGGAAAATGGCAGAAAAAATGCTAAGCGGAACTAGATGGTTTCCTTTCTGATTTGCCCTTTTTACAGACTGTCACTGATTACCATCTCCAAATATATTTTAAAGCAAAATGAGCTCTTTGAAATATTTGTATACGTTAACTGAAATCTTTTCAATATGACAACCTAACTTATTTTCGTCGATCGTCAATATGGTTGAATATTCGGGTGAATGATTTTGCGACACGTCTTTCAGCAGTTGCATATACTCGTAATTATCATAGAGCCGAGATTCTTCCGTTATACTATTTGCGTCCGATTGGATGCAGAATTGCTGATTAGCCAATATGTTAGAAATGTTTGTAAATTATGCAGTACCAAACAATATTTCGAAATAGTTCCACAGTTCCTCATTATCCTATGCCGCACATTGCTGACAAATGAAAGAGATGATACTCAAAACGCAATAAGCAGATTATGTCGCTAGATGAGATCAAAGTGCGATGGAACCCAAACATAAAACTTTTTCTCATCAATCTGTGCAACTTTTCATTAACAAGAATAGTCACTAGTTGGTTATCACTGTTGTTTAGTGAATTAAATATGAATACCCAGTTTGTGGAGGTTTATACATTAATAGATTGGAGCGTATGCAAAATAGCATGAAGTTCTCCCGTAAAGATCGTTGCTTCATGGTAGCTATGATGGTAATTGCTGTGCCCGTTTTGAAATTCAATTCAGCTGCATCTATGTAGATTTCTGGGTGTCTTAAATACTCATTTAAGGTGTGATAGAAACTTTGCCTCGTAAAGCCATTAAGCGTTGATTTCGGATACGTATGAAAGACTCATGAAAGTAAGATTTGTATATTACATTAAAACATGAAATGCCAGCCAAGAAACATCTAAATTTCAGGGAATATGTCCACAACTTCATCTCCCCCAATCTTAGGATTGGAATTGCAACATCAACTGTCACATATTTTTCATTCAATAGACAATCTCATAATCGATTCTGAGTTTTATGCACGAAAGGTTTTTTTCATGACCAAATAAGCTTTCCATAATATATTATTGCGAAAGCCTTTACTTTAAATTTTTTATTGATAAAATATTTATAACAGAAATATGCCAGCAACTTCAGAGTTATTGAATAAAATCTTCACAATTTTCAATTTTTCTCCCTTTGAAACAAACCTTGTATCACTCAATTTGACCTTATATGATATCGTAAATCTGTTCAATCAAGTTCAAAGTGATGACGAGTGTTTCTAAGCTGTCGGTCAACGATTCCATATTGCAGCTTCTCCATTTAACTCGACCTATATAAGTGTAGTGTCCCGGGCCTCCCCGGTATGGCCACACATCATAATCATCACCTTGATCGCGGCTGGCGTGTGCACCTTGACGCGCGCCTACGTCGATTGACATGCCGCTTTTGGCGCGTACTACGTCGACCAATAGTGACACGCGTAGTAGACGCGCGCGCACCCACCGGTCATACGTCATCAGAGTGGGATCAATAACCGCGCGGTGCGACGTTGCCGGATTGTGGTGGGAAGGGTGGAGGGGGGATAGTGTTGGTTGTAGTTGCAGGTCAGTGGGGTAACGAAAGGATCTAAGGAACTACAGACAGGTTTTTACTTTCTCGATCGTTAATCGCTTTATGAAATGTATTGTTCCAGTGCGACAAATCTGTTCATTTAAACTTACCAAAAATCGTGCGGTGGTTATTTATCCGATACATATTAACTGCTCCTGGATTCTCCACATCCTACAACAGAAAATATGGCTGTAAAATTCATGACTCTTCTGGATTTTCAGAAGCTCTCAATACAATTGAGGTTCACATGTAATCAGAATCAGGTTGCACCCCTAATCTTCATGTCCTCATCGAATATTGCTTGCGAGCTCCCGAAAACATACGTGACGAGCTACAGGAATGCATGTTTCAGTGTTAACCTAAGCTCCCATTAGTGCACGGCGGCCGAGATTTGAATGAAAATATTTGTTATACAGTGCGGATTTAAAAGTTATAGATAGGAATATACTCATTGAAATGTGGTTCCCGCAAATATGAGAAAAATGTTCGTACAAGCCAAACACAATTTTCAATTGTACCTTTTTATATTATCCAAATGTGCTTATATTTCTAAAATTATCTAATATACAGACGTCACCAACCTTATTTCCTGTATGAAACCACTACACCACATCTTATTCAGATCAACAAAGAAGAGACAGAAAAATCATACGTCAATTTGCCAGCCGCCCATTAAACCCAGTAATCTTGCATCAAGCTTTTGGATACTAACATCCAGAATAACATATCCTGTTAGCTTGATGTTGTCAACCTCTCAGAAACCTGGAGTTCTTCATTCTAGGAAATTGTATTTACCGGAACAGCTACAGCTAGTCTGCAATGTTTGGATCAAGCTATTCTTTGAATACAGCTACATAAAAATTATCTAACAATTGAACAGGCGGCTTTCGGATGAAATAGGGCAATATTGGCCTATATAATAGGCCTAGAATGATATACACTGACCAATGCCATTGTGCGGCTATATATTTCAACATCTACAAGGCATTTGACATTACATGTAGGTCTGACGTAATTTTCAAATTGAAGAACTGTGAATCTGACAGAAGCAGCATCTGTTTAAGATTTTTTGGAAACTACAACTTTCAGGTGGGAGTCAGTACCACAATATTATAATCTATAGAACATATCAATAATGTATCTCACGAATGTATATCTTACCATCATAGAAAGTATAGGAGAATCGCTCGAGTCGGCAACGAGAACACACGTCGTTCGAATGGACATTTAGATTGGATTTTTTGATGTCAGTTGAATGTGCTGAACATATGATCATACTTCATATTATTATTATTTCATATCTTTAAACGCATTTTTGAAATCAATTATTCAAATTATTTTTTGATTTAGTAATTTCGGTTTAAAAAAAAAGAAAGGGTCGATTCGGTTGCTTTAAGTAGGGTCAAAATGCTTGATACCATAAATGAGTTGATCTCAACATCTTTTGAAACAACCTCACGATCTGCGAGCATATCAGGAAATTCTATGTTCCCGTAGTAATCTTAGTGCTACAACTAGTTTGCAATCATAATAATCCACTCCATATAGCTCGTATCAGATGGCCCGCTAACCTTATAAATTTTGTGTTTTAACCAAGGTTTTGTATCGTGAGTCCAGTTTGGTTTCGGCCACAATATTTTTCTCACATGCTCAATAGAATTTGACAAAGCCTCTTAGACGTTTTCCTTTTGATACCACATGGGTAGCTCATGTCAATAATCCAGGCCGCTACACAAAGACGTATTACTTCATATCATTAAAATTACTATTTGAAAGCTTTGAACTAATTTTATGGATATCTCAAGGTTTTTTCATAATTTTATCCACCCTATAGTTTTTGAAGGCTTACGAGAGACAGTAAATTTCAGATTCAATGTAATATAGATACGACTAAAACCTAATGTCTTAAGAAATGAATAGCTAGCGACAAAGCTAAAATAAGACAATAACTAAAGAGAAAAAATTACATCTCTCTATTTCGAAACCCTATAACATGTTCTAAAAGTTTTAAAATTTATGAAGTGTAACAGTACTGAACAGTGCTTAAGTTTCAAGGTCACTTATGCTGGAAATTATGAATCTATTATTAGGTCTAATATCGCTTTTATCAAAGTTTACTTTCATGGTTTTTATGAATGCATTCACTATATTTTGTAGAGCATGTATATATATATATATATTCACAAACACAATGCGAAAATAATCTAACAAACTTATATGCAGAGTCTGAGTTGTTCTCTTGTTTTTGATATGCAACTGACATCAGTTGACGGTGAGAAATGTAAACTAGTCAGTTGATTAATTTGGGTACAGCGCCTTTATATGAGTTTTACGGAACGTACAACATTTCAAGGTAATTAGTTGTTGAAATGTACATGAATAAAGTAAATATCAACAAATGAATGGATGAATTTTATGAATGAGAGCAATAGTTCGCGGCCATGAAACGCTATGAGGTGTGGTATTAGTTCGAGTTTATAACGTCGACCTTATAATGGTTTATGGTAGAGGTGTTAAGGTGTAAAAAAGTTGGAAGGTATATAATAGGTATTGGGAAAACTTGTATGTTAAATACGTAAGTAACTAAGTAAGTAGTCAGTGATAGGTGTGACTCTAGAAGAATTATTATTTCTGTGGAGAATTGAAGAGTTGATGCTACCGGGAGTAATACGCAACGAACAGTTCTGTCTATTTCAATAGGTTGTTGGAGAAAACTGGGATATCCGTTTATAGTCCCCTTAAATTGAATAAAACCTAGATGAGATCTAGGGTAAAAAACAATAATCATATCTGGGTAGTTGATTCTCTACTCTGTCCATATATTATGCACTTCGGAGGAGAAACAATGGACGTATTTTGAAACTTCCTTAATGCAACATCTACACTTGTATGTCGACGAGCATTCGATAATTTGTCTCTTCTGACACCTACATTTGTTTGGACTGATGCTCCATTATGACACTACTTATTGAGCCAGCTGCACTGACTAGTCAGACTTTCACTTCTCATTGCAGCAAAGTCGACCTCTAACACTTTAAGCACTTTTTTGTTCTTATATTTGGAATAGTATACAAAAATTCTCTTATGCTATTCATAGCAGTATCGCTACCCACAACAATAATTCTTATGTATAGCAAATCAACTTTTTACGTCAACCCAAGGTACCAAATGACCTTAAAAAAAGCCCACGTGAGACTTTCTTTCAAACTTTCCCGCCGTCCTACCACGGCGCGCTATCAGCAGTCACCCTCAACCGACAATATCGCTGCCTTGTCCAAAACTCTTGGCAACAGCGCGCACGGGGCAGCAAAATCAAGTTGGCGGTCGACGAGACCCGTCGGGACACTTTATGTGCGACAAAAATGGCAAGGGCTGCTTCTTCACCAGAAAGGTAAATGAAAAACACCCGCATTCCTGGTCCAAAACCCCTGATCGCGGAGTGCCGAGTGCGAGACACCATTTTGACGTGTTAAATCGGGTGCGTGGTCGAGCCCTCACACCAAGGGTGAAATCGTCGGATTAACAGGATGCGGGATTTCTTTGCACTGAGCAGGAGGAATTTCCGGTGGAATCAGACCGAGATAGTGAGAGTGTGTTTAGCTAGTCTGCGTAGTTTTGCTTCAATGTCAAAAAGCTCTAATTGACAGGTTTTTCCTAGTCACGTGGTCTCAGTAAATTAGTTACCTGTTCATTTGAATGGATTATTGTACAACTATGGCATAGAGACGATTAAAATAGTAAAATGTTCAAATGTTAAACGAACCTAAGCTTACACCACAAAAAGTTTTCAGAAGTTTCACCATTTATGAATAAACAGTCGTATCCAAATTAGAATTTGAATGTAAAGATTTAAAGCTGTCAGTTATTAACAGGTATATGAAATATTTGATATAATTATTGGACATAATATATCATACTAGACTTGTTTTGATATAATTTTGATAATATATTTAAATCCAATGATATGAATGCGATAGGTTTATTTATGAGAAAATCATTGTTTTATAATTTTATATTACCAGATGTCAAAATTGATAAATATCCATAAACTTGCATGCAGTACAGATTAGGTCTGAAATATCAACTATTTGGATTTCAGATTATTATTTTAATCATTGCAATATTATAATTGATTAAACATACACAATTGTTTATATAAAACTAGCCTAAGTGTAGTGAGATTGAAATGAAATCTTTAGTAGTAGTATAACTTTCTTTTGCAGTATTTTCTTTGGTATGACATTTACTTACACTGACACAGATTCCCTAATATATTTTTTACAGTTCATCGACCATTATAATGATTGATCTGATTGTTTGGCAGCATTTTCAAAAGTTTTATACCACCAAGTAGACTTCCTGATAGACGAAAACGAGCAAGGTTGCTTATTAACCGGAAAATTTTACTATAAAGGTCGAAAAACGCTAGCATTTTTTCAACAGGTCCTTTATCGTTCTTGTTTAAAATCAAAAGTTCCAAATCTATTATCTTTTTCCTCAGGGTTTACGATATACTATGTATATTATCCACAAAATCCTATCTTGAACAGATTATGAACTAAAATATAGAGTCGTGATGATTTTAGGTATATCCTTTTGGAGAATGTATTAAGTGATAATGCTTACATATCAATAGAAATCATGAATAATGTTGATGCCTCTCAAGAACTTTTCCACCAACTATGATGAATAAGATCAAACAAGGATCCAGAAGGTGCTATATCAGATAATAATCAAGGATAACATTTTACGTCTCACGTCAATTGGCCAAGGAGGTAATCGATTGTGAAGTTACAATTCAAGATATTGTGCTTTTTTTTTTGGTGTTCTATAACATATATCACGAAAAATCATGTCACTCATATCCGTCGGCCTGTTTGTCTGTGGGTCCATGTGTCTATACTGTGCAGTATTCAGTGGTCCCTGTATGAATCGGAGAATACTTTTCGGAGTTTCATGAAATTTTGACACCAGCTCAATGTTGCAAAAAGTACAAAAAAGCTGTGTAGCTTTTGAAAATTGACTCAGTAGTCATGATGTTAACGTGAAAATTAAAAAAAAACACGCGTTTTAGGATGTTTCCTAGGTTCTTGATCATTTTCTGGGAAAATATTCGAGGACAAATATGGGGGTCAGGTGTAGAAGATGGTAAGAGGGTGATATAAAAAAGTTAGTTTTGGTAGATGACACTCTATCTATAAAATATATAAAATTCTAGCTCCGGTACCACCTCAAACCTCTTAAGATATCAAATCAGTGGCAGTAGAAAAACGCTCTAGGTATTGATATAGCAACGCGTATACCAGTCTGCATCTCTATCGTTCAAGCAATCGTGACGGTTGCCACGTTCACCTGAATTAGGATAATAAATAATTACAAAATTGATATTTAGTTTCCAAAAAAGTAGCGTCAAGTAAGTTGACTTTGTATTTCACGTGTAGTGATACCAGTTTACTATTTTTTTTAATCTATTTCGTAACTTTCAATTCAGTTGAAGTAAGTTGGGAACCTTAGAAATTTTGAAAAACTAAAATTTTGAGATATTTTTAATTCATAACATATTTGAGCTCTTTCAGTAGTTTCGATATATTCTTATAGGTGTGTATGAATGAGAAACCAGGTCAATTATTGTCGAGCACAAAATTTTATTCAACAGGAGCTAGGTTCACCAAAAAGAACATTTCGCACACCCTCAACCTGCTAATCTGGGAGGCGGTGACTTTAATGGCTTGTGAGTTTTTATCGCTTAAAGTTCTGGTAGGCCCCCTAAATCGATACTGAGGATAAGGAGTAATTTGCCTTGATAATAACCCGTATCAAAGCTGAGACCCAAATGCTATACAGGAAGTTTTTATGGTTACAATCCAGAGCGTTTTAAGGTCAATTTGAACAGTCATTTATCCTCGCGCAGTGCTTAGGAAGCGCGATAGGCCTTTGCGCGAGGTAATCTATGAAAAAATTTAATAACTTAATGTCTTAAGTGTTGCAAATAATTTGAGTAATATGAATTTGTGTAAAGCCTTAAAAAAGTGGTACCAGATTTTGAAGAAAACTCTTCTAACGAAGTGCTGAAATGACATAAAATCCAGGACAGCAAATATGTAACTTAAATGAGGAAGAATTTAAAGAAAGCAAGTTTTTCACAGTAATCGAAAATTCGGTATGCTAAATATATTTCAGTTGTTAGTAACAATTTTTGGAAACGAGTTGGAAAAAAAGGTAAATTGTTTTCTCGAGTAGTGAGAGTTTTTAATCTTGCTGATTGAAAGACGGACGAACCGATAGACCGACGAACAGACACATGGATTTTATATGAATTTGTACGAGGTTTCTGAAATGACGACCATGCTATTCTATTGTATTTATAGAAATTTTTTTTACAGTTTTATGCTGAAATGAAATTTTCAGATTACACTCATTAATTTCTGTTGTAATGCAATGTGAAAGTTAAACCTTATCAATACTAGCCTAAAGCAGTTTATATTGGAAAAGTGGAGGTTCATACCGTCCACTGAATATCAGAAGGTAATGGAGGGTAAAACCAGACAGAGATAAATTCGCAAGAGGTCTCTTGGGTATAATTTTTCAATTATAGGTATACACGAATTCTATTAAACCCACACACACACACACACATAATGTACTAAGTTTTGCTGTTGTATCTATCTAACTCTTAGACATCCTGTAATGGTATGTTAACAGCTTTGATATTGGCAGAGGGTTTTACTGTGATGTCAAAGTAGGAAATGCTGTTTCGCTTTGTAAAATTGGTACATTGGCTGCAAAGTGAATAGTTTATATTTCTTGGTTTTTCTGGAACTTGATAAAAATCCACTTCCAACGACTCAGGTGTTTGAAAAAATTTGCATATTTTGTAACATTTTCATCGTCTGATCTTGGACTGTGATTCTTCTGACTTTTGAACAACTTATCCTCAAAAATAACTCTAAAATTAGCGCAAACCTTGGAGATATTCTAATCTTTCTACGTGAGAGGTATCATGAAAAGGGGGGAAGACAAATAGGAGCGAGTGTGTCTTTAATCTCTCTTCAATGTGACTGCACACATACAGATGCTGACTCATGCGACCAGAATTTTCTAGATAACATTAAGGTTGATGCAATTTTTTGATCACCTTGTATGAGTTGTATTGAAAGTGATGGGAACTGTATCAATATTTTTTTTAGTACACTACGTTCAACACAACCCTTGTACCAGGATTTCTTCAATGAATGAATAATTATCTCAGCTGGTCACACAGTTTACTGGGTGAAGTAAACTATGTATGCATTGTTCAAGCTTTCTGTATATAAATAATATATGAAATTCGGTTGTACATTTCAACCTTGATTTTATACCTCAAGAATAATTATTATATCGATGGTTCATTATTGAAACTAATTGTTAACTGTATATTGTTCGACCAATGTAATTACCGCACCTCACACTGCTTTTGACTATTATTTTTTATAACTGTATTTCAAACAGTGATTCGCCTTTTCCATTAACTGAATGGTTACTGTAACACGAAATCAATAGATCAATAGCCTGCATATGGACAGCCAAAGTACCGACACACTAATTGGATACGAAAAGTTATTTTAAATACGCATGAAACAACAACTGGTGTTGTTTGTAATGAAATTTAAGATTCAATGAGTGAATGTGCTATTTCTGACATAACCTTCCATTTTTTTACTACGATTAAATAAGAATTATGCACTTTTAATAATCATTCAATCATAAAGATTTTTGAATAAATCAGCAAATGTTCGGAGAAATTCGTGGAAACTGAACAAACCTCCTATAAAAATGGAATTATTATATTGTCCAAGCATGGACTTCTCCAAATTGCGTAAAAATCGGAGCAGTATAATTATACTTTGGGATATCACAATACTCAAAGAATAGTTACAGATCAGATTGCTATACTGAAAAAACAAGTATTTTGAAACCGTATTATTTGGTAACATACTTCATATGAATTCCAAAGCCAAAATATGGATAAAACATGATGATAGCTCCCATCATTGTTGTTTCATAAACTAATGGAAGGAATCCTATGGAGTTAGAGAAGATTGTTATTTTACAACATGAATGTGATAATTATTAAAAACACAGTTAGATTCAGATCTGGATTTGTTAATGGAATGGAGTTATGATATATTTCATTGGAAAGGTACGCTTATAGTTGAATATTCTGCACAGAAGTAATCAAACCGGCTAAGTATCTTTCCACAAAATGGATAATTATTATTATCCCATTCAGTTGGTAGTAATTATGCCTGCGACAGTTGTTTTTTTATGTTGCTATGCCTTATTGAAGTATCATTATTAAATACAAGTAGATGGCTGAAGGAGAATTCAAAGCGGTATAATAATAAATTGATTATTCTCGACAAAAACGCTTTGACAGAGAACGGGTTATTTCAGTTCGTATATCTATGTAATCATGTGTGAAAGTTTGTTTATAATATGATTTTTGAACTGATCAGTCTTCATAGAATTGATAAAGGTGTCTCTTGGTGGATAGTTACAAATTCCTATCACATCAGACACAGAGGAACGATCGTATCGTCCAGTTCACGATCTATACAGAATTACTAAGCTGAAATAAGAAACGTTCATCTAACAGACTCAGAGAACGGTGGAATTGTGGAGGAAATCTCATAACAATAGATCCGGTTGATATAGTGGTTGACAAGCACCAGGTTATTGGCCACTCATTGAAGAAAAAGAAGTAACTCTAAGTTGTGTTGTAGGAAAGATTCACCAATAAGTCGAATTGATCCTCGATGAACTGCATCTGCAGGGTAGTTGAGGTAGCATTTTCCCAGATTTGATAGAGTGTTTCAGGCCTGGATTTAGTTGGTATTTATATAATGAATGGACGTGGTCATGGTAAATCATTTCTCCAGTGCCTTCTTGGCAAAGCTTGCTTCCCTATGACAGCTGATGCTCGCTGGAGTGCTTCTTGCTCGACATAGTATCGAATCTTGCACCAAACTGAACTGCGTATTCCTATTTCTTTAGGTAGTGATGATTCACAGATATTTCGAAAGAGATGCATAAATAAATTTTTGGGAGACTTCAACGTCCACAATAAGTACTGGCTAAAATATTAGAACAAAACAGATGAGGAGGGACGCGAAGCTGAAGCTGAACCAACAAGAGTTCCTGATCGCCATGAAGAATTTGCTAGCCTGCTAGACCTGAATCTCACAATAAATCCCGCCATCTACACAGTGAATATATGCGCTCCTCTGGGAACATCCGATCACAATACCATTTCAACATACTGTAGAATGACATCACTAGATCAACAACATACTAAATCACGCAGAGTCTTGCACTACAAATCGGCAAACTGGAATAATCTTAGGGACCAGTCCTTTCAATGGAGTGATGTCTGTTTCGCGTCCAGAGGTCCGTCAGCTTGTGACCAAAAAATAGCAGAAGCTTTAACATAAGGTATGGAAGACTACATACCTCACGTTGGGGAACAAATCCTACCACTGAACGAATAAGCTTCTCTCATGTCCTAACACACCCAGATCATTTTGGTCTGTAGCCAAGACCGTTATCTAGAACTTCTGCTACTCGTCCATACCAGTTGTGATGAGAGCGGTTGAGTCCATCGCATTCATGCCGGAAGAAAAAGTAGACACCTTGGGGCAGATTTTTGCTGCCAATTCCATGATAAACTTCCAAAGTGGTACTTCACCAACTACCATCAGTGTGGACTCAAAAATACCAGAAATTAGATTTCAACATCAAGATATAGAACGCATTTTAGAAAAAGTAAACTCCAGGAAAGCTAGTGGGCCAGGCCAAATGCCATCAATTCTCCTAAAACGTTGAGCCGCAGAGCTTACACCTGTCGTTTGCAAACTACCTAAACTCTACTACCAGCGAGGAGTATTCCCTACTGGGTGGAAGATCGGTCGAGTACAACCTATAACTAAGAAAGGCAGGAAAGATATACCCAGCTGATAGAACTCTACTCAACTCTACTCAACTCTACTCAACTCTACTCAACTCTACTCAACTCTACTCAACTCTACTCAACTCTACTCAACTCTACTCAACTCTACTCAACTCTACTCAACTCTACTCAACTCTACTCAACTCTACTCAACTCTACTCAACTCTACTCAACTCTACTCAACTCTACTCAACTCTACTCAACTCTACTCAACTCTACTCAACTCTACTCAACTCTACTCAACTCTACTCAACTCTACTCAACTCTACTCAACTCTACTCAACTCTACTCAACTCTACTCAACTCTACTCAACTCTACTCAACTCTACTCAACTCTACTCAACTCTACTCAACTCTACTCAACTCTACTCAACTCTACTCAACTCTACTCAACTCTACTCAACTCTACTCAACTCTACTCAACTCTACTCAACTCTACTCAACTCTACTCAACTCTACTCAACTCTACTCAACTCTACTCAACTCTACTCAACTCTACTCAACTCTACTCAACTCTACTCAACTCTACTCAACTCTACTCAACTCTACTCAACTCTACTCAACTCTACTCAACTCTACTCAACTCTACTCAACTCTACTCAACTCTACTCAACTCTACTCAACTCTACTCAACTCTACTCAACTCTACTCAACTCTACTCAACTCTACTCAACTCTACTCAACTCTACTCAACTCTACTCAACTCTACTCAACTCTACTCAACTCTACTCAACTCTACTCAACTCTACTCAACTCTACTCAACTCTACTCAGCTCTACTCAACTCTACTCAACTCTACTCAACTCTACTCAACTCTACTCAACTCTACTCAACTCTACTCAACTCTACTCAACTCTACTCAACTCTACTCAACTCTACTCAACTCTACTCAACTCTACTCAACTCTACTCAACTCTACTCAACTCTACTCAACTCTACTCAACTCTACACAACTCTACTCAACTCTACTCAACTCTACTCAACTCTACTCAACTCTACACAACTCTACACAACTCTACACAACTCTACTCAACTCTACTCAACTCTACTCAACTCTACTCAACTCTACTCAACTCTACTCAACTCTACTCAACTCTACTCAACTCTACTCAACTCTACTCAACTCTACTCAACTCTACTCAACTCTACTCAACTCTACTCAACTCTACTCAACTCTACTCAACTCTACTCAACTCTACTCAACTCTACTCAACTCTACTCAACTCTACTCAACTCTACTCAACTCTACTCAACTCTACTCAACTCTACTCAACTCTACTCAACTCTACTCAACTCTACTCAACTCTACTCAACTCTACTCAACTCTACTCAACTCTACTCAACTCTACTCAACTCTACTCAACTCTACTCAACTCTACTCAACTCTACTCAACTCTACTCAACTCTACTCAACTCTACTCAACTCTACTCAACTCTACTCAACTCTACTCAACTCTACTCAACTCTACTCAACTCTACTCAACTCTACTCAACTCTACTCAACTCTACTCAACTCTACTCAACTCTACTCAACTCTACTCAACTCTACTCAACTCTACTCAACTCTACTCAACTCTACTCAACTCTACTCAACTCTACTCAACTCTACTCAACTCTACTCAACTCTACTCAACTCTACTCAACTCTACTCAACTCTACTCAACTCTACTCAACTCTACTCAACTCTACTCAACTCTACTCAACTCTACTCAACTCTACTCAACTCTACTCAACTCTACTCAACTCTACTCAACTCTACTCAACTCTACTCAACTCTACTCAACTCTACTCAACTCTACTCAACTCTACTCAACTCTACTCAACTCTACTCAACTCTACTCAACTCTACTCAACTCTACTCAACTCTACTCAACTCTACTCAACTCTACTCAACTCTACTCAACTCTACTCAACTCTACTCAACTCTACTCAACTCTACTCAACTCTACTCAACTCTACTCAACTCTACACAACTCTACTCAACTCTACTCAACTCTACTCAACTCTACTCAACTCTACTCAGCTCTACTCAAATCTACTCAAATCTACTCAACTCTACTCAACTCTACTCAACTCTACTCAACTCTACTCAACTCTACTCAACTCTACTCAACTCTACTCAACTCTACTCAACTCTACTCAACTCTACTCAACTCTACTCAACTCTACTCAACTCTACTCAACTCTACTCAACTCTACTCAACTCTACTCAACTCTACTCAACTCTACTCAACTCTACTCAACTCTACTCAACTCTACTCAACTCTACTCAACTCTACTCAACTCCACTGAACTCAACTCTACTCAACTCTACTCAACTCTACTCAACTCTACTCAACTCTACTCAACTCTACTCAACTCTACTCAACTCTACTCAACGCCACTGAACTCAACTCTACTCAACTCTACTCAACTCTACTCAACTCTACTCAAGTCTACTCAACTCTACTCAACTCTACTCAACTCTACTCAACTCTACTCAACTCTACTCAACTCTACTCAACTCTACTCAACTCTACTCAACTCTACTCAACTCTACTCAACTCTACTCAACTCTACTCAACTCTACTCAACTCTACTCAACTCTACTCAACTCTACTCAACTCTACTCAACTCTACTCAACTCTACTCAACTCTACTCAACTCTACTCAACTCTACTCAACTCTACTCAACTCTACTCAACTCTACTCAACTCTACTCAACTCTACTCAACTCTACTCAACTCTACTCAACTCTACTCAACTCTACTCAACTCTACTCAACTCTACTCAACACTACTCAACTCTACTGAACTCTACTCACTGCTCTACGCCATGTCCAAGATTATGGAGGCTCTTATTAACGTGCAGCTTCTGGAGTATCTGGACAAAAATAATATCAATAATGATCGCCAGTATCGTTTCTGCAAGCATAGATACACCGGAAATCTTCTAATGTCGTTCCCCTAAGGTTAAAATCTACAGCGTTTTAAGGTCAATGTGAATAGACAATTATGCTCGCGCAGTACTTATGAAGCGCAATAGGCTATCGACTTTTTCGTGAGGTTATCTATAAGAAAATGACGGAAAACCCTGGTGATATCAATAGTGACTGCATAAGCCATTCCCTCGAAAGAGAGAGCATATCTAAGTAGCGCTCATAGAGGATCCTCAATTTTATTAAGAATTCTACTATTGGATCAAAATATCAAAAGAGAAGGTTGACCTACCTTTTGTTCTCCATCTACTTTTTTTGTTCTTTCAAATACGTAACTATTGCACATTATTTTTGAGATTTATAGTACGTGGTTTCCAGACATGGCAATATTGATACTTAACATGTGTATTTTAGAGTAGTGTTGATAGAAATTCAACTCAAAGTTCATCTTATACGTAAGATCAATTTACTATGAGTTTATGTGTCGATATATATCCTGATCAAATGCAGTGTTCTGTTCCTTTTATAAAGCGAAAATTGTATATGTAGTAATATTCCACCGAAGCATGATAGTCTACCCTTTTATATTTTTTTAGCTTGGAAAATATGTGTCGGTCAGTCTGTTAATCTAGATTTTGCAGATAATAATGTCACGTTCAAGAGATTTACGGAAGCTCGGAGCTACGGTATGTTTCGACCAACTTGA
Organism: Bruchidius siliquastri; assembly: GCA_949316355.1. NCBI lineage: Eukaryota > Metazoa > Arthropoda > Insecta > Coleoptera > Chrysomelidae > Bruchidius > Bruchidius siliquastri. The sequence goes on along the minus strand of OX438534.1, from coordinate 12,398,897 downwards.
TTTCGGCAGTGCTGTTGAAGCTGGAATGAAATACGGCTAACTTGAAACTCTATACGGGAGATGTGGGAAACTTATAAAGATGATATTAATTTTACAACTCTGCGAGTTACTATTTTTGCTGTATGAGTGATTAAATATAGAGTTCAGTGACGATCTATATGTGATAAATGGAGTCAGGCATCTTGACTGAATATTGTCCACGCTGCCACTGTAGTGATATAGTTTTCCGCATGAAAATATCAATATCGCATATAACGAGATCAAAATTTGACAAGATTCTTACTTAGATCCTCCCGCTTGTTTGTACTTTCCTAGTGAGCGTGACTTGGGAACTTAAAAAATGAAACTCTTGCTGAAACTTTTTTATATTTACAAAGTCAAATAAGTAAAGCAGGATTACCTTTTACGTGCGCATATCGTATCCCTATGATTTTTTTACAATTTTGTAGTGATTACTGTTATCAGACAATGACAATATTGACAGGCAGATTTACAGAAATGAGTTACGTTCCTTATGCCACCAGATGCACAATATGTTCATAAAAATGCTCATATGAAAAGGTTGTATTTTAAGAATAATTTCTGTATAACATAAGGTTCTAAATACCGTTCTTTTTGTTCTTATAACTAGAAGTTGAAAAATTATAGTTTCTCTGTGTATATATGAACAGAAAACTGAAGTATCCAATATTTCATCTTCGATATAATTCATAGTGGTATGACCACTAGTCGAATTATTGAGTTTCATTTTTGAGATCCCAAAGGAATAATTCTATCTTCGTACAATACCTCGGTAATCATTATTATAGTTTCGATTACATGGTCGCATTGTCCCAAACATAAAGTGGACATTGTGTAGAGAATATGCATCGCACACATTTCTATAAAATCTTTCACATGTAGCCCGTAGCATCAATAATTTATTTGTAAATGAAGAACATATCTTAGGAAAAGGGCAAAGATACCATCTATTTATATCTTAGAATAAAAAGTTTTGTGGATTTTTTAGTAATTATTATGAATTGCATCACATGTGCGTCAGTAAAAAAACCTTAATGTAACGAAAAATGAAAAACAATTATCGAAACAATCAAATAAGGAATTTATCATTTGAAATTGTTTGAGTCTTGCTGTATATTTTGTATTTGTTGAGTACTGAGGTATTTTACCTTAGAACATTTATGATTTGATGCTATATTGAAATAACGGGTAAAAAATAAAAAAGATTCCTATTTTTTTCTATATATTTTTTGCGAAATAGTGTCATCACACGAATATTTATTCAAAAGGCAACAAAAGTTATGCAAATTATGTCGTATATATAAGTATCCGTTGAGAGGCGTAGTTTAGTCGTTAACTGATTGAGTATGCCTTGTTTATGGCTGGAATATAAAAAATTCAATAAGCACCTCATATTTTTGTCAAAATGTCGGCTTTCAGTTGGTGCAATAAGTTTTTTTCATTTGGAAAGAATATGTCGCTATCACAACCATTTAAGTTGTTTTTTCCTAAATTTGGGGAATATTGAGCCGTTTTGCTTCATAACAAAGAGCGCCTCAAATTTAAAGCTTCGCATTGCTTTTCATCTGACTTAAATTATCTTACATTGACGTAGAATGACAAGAGTATTAAAGTTGCAGTTATCACTTCAATCAAACTGACTGTTTCTTTGTTGGACTGGGAGGGCCTGTGAATTTGCCTAATGAAACAATTACCTACTGTTCACTTCACTCTGAGGTGAGAGATGGGAAAGAATAATCATTTGAATAAAATACGTACTCTAGGGAAGATTCTATTAAGATCATGTTATATCGATTTATTTAGTTTCGTTTTCCTTGAAAGATATCAACAGACCTCGCTATCTATCTATCTATGAAGACATAGTAGTACTGAAACTATATGTGGAACAATACACTGATCACCAGTTTTTTCTCTTAAATATAGATTTCGAATTTTCCAGGTGAAATATTGGATATCTAGTATTCGCATTCAGAAATCACTTTTATACATCGGAATATCAGCGTTTCGAGATTTGCACAAAATTCAATCCTCCCAAGTTTTAAAGCTGACGATCTGCCAGTGGTGTTTCGTTGAGAAATGAATCTTAAGAATGGAAGATAACTGCCTATGCAGAACTAGTACTTAGCACCTCGAGTAAGAAAATATCAAAGTATTGAATTATTTATTCTTTCAATATACGACTTTCAGTTGGAGCCACAATAGCTCAAAAGGCACTATTCAGAAGTTTGCTATTTGACGCGTTTCACCGAGACCATCTATAATCTGCTTGAATGCGATGGAACACGTAGTATTTATCAAATTGACATCAGAATGTCTGAATATGGCAAGCACTATCTTTAAAAAATAGCCGTTAACAAAACTTCAACTGATCGGTGAATATGTAGGGGTGCTCCTTCCTTCATACAAATCATGTTTTCAATTCCTTCGTACCCGCTTTATTTTCATGGAATGGCATAGTCTCGTAACATCTGCAAGTATTGTTAAGTATAGTCCTTGGATAATATTCTATCCATGCAACGGCACAGGTACAGTCAAATTCTATTATTGAAGCAACCATATCCCATTTTTTGCTGCTACCTCAATTTCTATTAATTATGTATTAATTGCAATACTATACTACATACCTTATGATGGCTCTATACTTGTGTGACATATCCAAATGAGTTCTAGTATTTCCATATGAGGCTAGTGGGTCAGTTAGGAACTTTAATTGTGTGGAAGTAGGGTTTTATGTTAAACCTTTTTATAAACTAATAATTATAATCACTTGTGATTTACTCATGGAGGTTGATGCAAGGTCAGTAAAAAAGCTTAATCCAAATAATATTATACGAAATATGGGGAAACTCAGAATGGATTTTACTCACTAGTGCACCCTTTACTAGTATGTAGGTGTGCAAAAAATATTATATTCCAAAAAATACTTCAGCATGTTAAGCTGTATGACCAAATTTCCGTAGTAACAGATGTTCCTACCTCTAAATGCTAATCTAGTCTTTGTTATGCTCAAAATTATATCAAAGTGATCATGTTTCACCTTATAATTATACAGATTCCATATTTTGGTAACTAGTTAGATATCTAACAGAGCTTTTTTTCATCTGTGAAAACATCAACCTGGTACGTGTAACGTCTAAAACGGTTTTATGATCAAGAGATTCATTAGACACTACTCAAAGTTCAAACTCCTGTTATGCCAGGTACGTCCACGTGATCTCTATATGGTTATCTAATACAATACCCATGATAAATTCTTCAAATCCCATAAATCCTCTCGAACTGCAGCTGCACCTCGACCAGTATTTACTGGCAACAGCACAGCGGTCGTCTATCAAAATGAGCTGCGAGGTAGATATATACAATGTTGCCAGTAATTGAGTCTCTCTTTTAGAACAATTGAATTGCTGATAAAAGGTTGAGTTAATCTCAATAAATATACTGATTGGTATATAAAGAACTCAGTGTCAGAATATCAGCACAGCTATGAAGTCTGAAACTAGAAAATCATAGTATTATAACTGTAAAGTATATGCAAAACCTTACAATCCACTATAATATATAGTAGTACTGAAGGGGTGTAACACTGATTTACCATTTTTAATAGGACTACCTACTGTTTACACTAGAAATATGAAAATAAGTAAAAGTAATCATATTTGCTCTGGGTATTTCATCTGATATTGGAAATCACCCCAAATTGGAAATGATCCTACTACGATAGGTTCAATATGTCACATGTTAAATGGTAGAAAATTATGCTTTTTCACTCTTTTTGTTGTTTTCTGATTTGCTCTTACGGTCTATGGTGATGACTACTGTAATTTCGTATGCTATTTGCAGCTCGATTTATCTGTACCAAATGTAGTTTATTGGTCACCGTATGGGTTTGATTTCAATACTAGTTCTGTTGCACATGTTGTCCCTGTTACCTATCAGAGCTAGCCCCTTGGATTTCAAGCGACAGCATTGAGATTTTCTATCATACCGTTTTGAGCACTATATAATAATAAGTGAAACAATAATTTTAGTTTTTCATCGAGTAAATTGCCCTTGACATACCAAGGTGTAGAAAATAGTTTCATAGCAACCGTGGAAACGGCAATAATAAATTTTAAATAACGATTTTATTGAAAAAGCTTCAGCTACCTACACGAATGTCGATACGGTGTTGTATCGTTTTATCGCCATTATCATTCAGAAAAGTTGGGAAAGTTAGAGGCTTCCTGTGCAACTCAGTTCTATGTTGAAGCCGTTTACATAAAAGTTATGGAATAAGGGATATTTTTGTATCACGACGGGCACTATACTGGAAACAGTTGCTTTATTGATATAGTATATTGTAACGTTTTGCAGTTTTTATAAGCTGTTATTTCAAATAACCAAATCCAAGTCATTCATCTTTACCATGCATATGTATGGTGACCTTTGATCATTTAACATTCCGGAAAGCTCCAGGACGGTCAGATACTTAGACTGGCCCAAAAACTGCATATTAGGTGTCTCTAGATCTAAATGATTTGCAGCTTGCGGTTTATTCGCGTAGCATAGTGTCTTAATTTGCAAAATCATTATTGCGAAAACTGAAGCTGTGTGATCCTCCATTTTCCTTTTTCTGCCCTTATGATTGCGATTTTGTGAACCAACATGACACCGCACCATTAAAATTTTTGAATTTATAATTTTACTTCGCATTTCTTACATTGTAACAATCGTCTACTGCTAAACTGACGGTAGAATTTCAATGCAAAACATTGTTCCGTCCATCTCAGACATCTCACTTCGTTATTCGTACCTGCCGGGTAAAGATCATATGTGTGTGTCAGTCGCACTCAAATACTGCGTTTTGGTATATGTTAATGTTGTTGTTTGTATAATTGTGTGGATTCATGTCAACATTACATGACATCCTCCAGGAATTAGAACGTATTAAAGATGCCATTCAGTCATCGTTTACTGAATATTATTCTCACCGACAAAGATATCATTTCAGATGTAAGTATATCAAATAAAATATATAGTACCTACATGTTAAGATTATCAGTGCTGAGATCGAGAGATGATCTTAGGAGACGTTATACGCCTAGTATTTCACTAATACATTGTGATAGTCGTATTAAGAAAAATAAGTTTCTATTATAAGGAAAACAATAGATTCAACTTATTAGTAGTCCGTATACTTCAATCTATGTATCTGATATAAAATGGGTTGTTATCTGGAATAAATTTATATAATCTTAGATTGATATACTTTATATTAGTTCTAAGTATTGGGATTTACCTCTTGCATGAGTGCCATATTAAAGTTAGAATTATAACATTATTTCTGATTAACGATGTTAGAAATACATTTGTTTGTTCCAGCATACATTTTTTTAGCTCACATTCAGATCGCATTATAGTCCTTGAAACATCTACAATGTGTAATTACCAAGGAAAAAAAGCGAAGTAAAATTAAGGAATGATTGACTTACCTGTGAGAAAGATCAATTCCAATTTTTCGAGTTTTTTTTCCGAAGGTTATTCCAAACCCACCCGCCTTTTGCAATCTTAAGTATTGATCGGTACAAATAACGAAGTGATGAATTTCCTGGTGAGCTTATCTACATATGGACAATTTTTCTGCTTCATTATCATACCGGCAATTGTGAGACTACGATTACTATAATGTGTAATTACCTTCCGAAGAAAAGCTGGAATAATTCTTCTATACTTCCTTACAGGTAAGTCGATCAATTCCTTAATCTTCGTTAGTAAGTTAGTATTTACATCTACTAACTAACATATATGTTACCGGATAATCTGGAACATGGTTAGGTCACAATGTGTCTCGCGAGATTGTGAACTGTACATAAATAGTGAACTGTACCACACTGCTAACAACTTCTTAACTTTATACAGTGTATAATCTAGCCATATCAAACCATGAAATTGTGAACTAGAATCTTCGTCTGCGAGAGAATGCAAGCAGCCTGTGATATACTAGGTCGATGGTGTGAGGAAACCGGACTCTCAGTCAAGACAGAGTTGGTCCTTTTCACACACAGGAAGAACATAGGAGACTTTAAGCCGCCCATCCTACAGGGCTCACAACTGACATTAGCCAGCGAAGTGAAGCACCTGGGGGTGGTATTGGACAGCAGAATGTCATGGAATAAGCCCATCGGGATTTTGTACAAGAAGGCGATTGCTACCATGTGGCAGTTACGTCGGGTTGTAGGCAGAACCTGGGGGCTCAAGCCCTAGGTACAGCATTGGCTCTACAGGTCCGTGATTAGGGTCAGGATTCAGTACGGGTGCTTGGTTTGGTGGACCTGCACCCAAAGCATAGTATGATATATCGACGGATCTCATTTGAAAGAGATGGGATCCAGTGGCGCGGAAATGTGCCTGGAAGGCAGAGGCGTGAAGGAAAGCGTAGCGCTGGGAACCCACACGTCAGTTTTTGTCATCCTAATGGTGGCATATTCAGCAGAAGTACAACAGTGCACGAAACAGAACAGCTCTATATGCTCCGATAGTCAAGCGGTAGCATCTCTCAGGATCAGATCACCACTTAGCCCAATCCAAGAATGTGACCCACATGTGGGTCCCTGGTCACAGCGGGATGCCAGGTAACGAGAAAGCAAGGATAGGAGCAAGGGGCAAATGCATTGACCCCGAACCCAGGTCACTGCAGATTGAACAATCACCTGACACTCATAGGAGTGGTCCAAGACCCAATCTGTCAAGTGCTGGGAGGAGGACGAGACCTCGTTCTACTTCCTGGGTGAGTGTGCCGTATATAGCGGCCTTAGGGCTTAGGTATTTGGCATGGCAGAGTTTATCTGGGAATAGGGCTACTTAGCGGAATGGTCGGACATCATGAACCTTATTAAAAGGTCTGGAAGGTTTGACACTAGGGAATTACCATGTCTGCCATAGTTCTAGTGATGGTTTTCGGGGTCAACAAAAAGGATTAAGGGTGGCCTCCTTGACACGGTTAGCATCCCCATTAGTACTACTACTACTACTACTACTGCTACTACTACTACTACTACTACTACTACTACTACTACTACTACTTTTTTTTTTTTTTTATTATAGAGGGTTTAGGAAATCGGCATTATCGCAAGGCAGAGTCACCCAGACACCCGGAGGTGAAAGAGAGAAACCGCCCGCCCAACGTTGTACCAGCTTGAGTCCTGTGATGTCATGTCCCACGGATGCAAGAATGCATTCGCCAGACATACCATCACCGACCCGACCGGTTAAAACCCATTCCCTCTCTACTCTCACGGTACTACGTACCTCGTTTTCGCACGCAATCTCGGTACAGCCAAGTTGACTTCTCATCAGGATTGTGGCAGTCTGCATTATCTGTGCCTTCTCTTGTCGGATTCTTTACGTGCCATTATTGTCTTAGCCATATTCTTGACGATCTTCCAGTTTCGAGGGTGCTGTGTTATCAGGTCAATTAGATTGTCAATGTGTATGGGTGCACCTATGTTTTCAGTGACCTCTGACCGTATATTACTCCAACGATCACAGTGAATGAGTGTGTGTTCGGGAGTATCCACTTGCGTGCAATACAGGCAAGTTTCCTCTGGTGCTTTGCCAAACCTCTTAGCGTATGACTCAAAACATCCGTGTCCTGTCAGAAGCTGGGTCAAATGGTAATCCAAGGCACGGTGTTGGCATTCAAGCCATTTGCGTATATCAGGAATCAAACGCTTAGTCCACTGGGCGTTCACAGTGCTGTTGCTTCATCTTTGCTGCCACTTGTCAATGGTCACTTCCCTGGCTACATTCCGCACATACTGCGTCTGACTGTCCGCCGTGTTGTGTAGTCGCCATCTCTCTTCCGCTAGCAGGTCTATGGGAATAGTGCCGGAGATCACTTGAAGAGCTTCCGCTGATGTTGTGCGGAAGGCACTTGTTACCCGTAGTAACATTTTTCTCTGCATGCTGAGCAGCTTGGTTGAGTGGATTTTTGTGTCCATCGCTTTTTTCCATACTGGAGCTCCGTACAGCAGAATTGACTGGACAACCGTATTGAGGGAATATAAAAACTACCAAAAATTAATACGTTACTTTGTCAGAACTATGAAACGGTTCACAATTCATGGACAGTTTATCATCTGGCGGAATAGATTATGAACTAATAGTGTTTACAATCATACAGGGACATACACACCGGATCACAAATCTCCGCCTACTCATTTGTTTTTTGTATCCGAAATCTACTCATAATCACCTTAAAATGATGGTCTTAACTACTACACTGTCTGTCGCCAACATTGTTAATATGGAGTCAAAAAGGCTGTCGAGAAGTTATTACAAAGATATGGGTTATAATAAGCGTATATTAAAATCCGAGAAATGTCTGTAAAACCTGTCTTATTGGACTCGCTAGGAATATTTGAATGGATAGGAATTTAATATTCTTCAGAAATTGATCATGACTTTCAAACTAATGAAACTACATTTTCTCCTTATTGAAGAAATTTGAATTAAGGGCATTTGAATTCTGGAATTTGATAGGATACCGAAGTTAGCTATTACTTTGTTTATTTGACTTTTTGTACAAAATAATTTTTACGATTGAGATTTCTTATTTCTTTCAAGCCCATCGATATAGCTCAATCTTCGCAAAAGTTTATACCGTACATCAAGAAACTGTTGATATAGTAAAATAACATCATACAATTCTAAGTTTCACTCTGTGAAACTTTGTATTATAATCAAGGTTCGAATCGGATGCTCAATCCCAAATTTGATCTTCATAAAAGTTTAAACACTTTTTTAAGCTTCAGCCAGATTTTTCCGAAGTATTGTATATAAACAAATGTTAGATATAACATCGACATGATGATAATTATATTTTAATTCATAACAGGTATTTTGATTTTTTATTTTTTGGTTCATTTGTTGAAACTTAACAAAAACAGCTAAAATTAATTGAATCACTAGGCCGCTAAAAAGTATGAAACTGAGAGAAGATATATTATTTCTTGGTCTCAGAGATTTTCTCTGAATTATTATAGCACAAACTTCTGAATCCTAAGAAATTGATCTTTTGATTATTTCAACTCTCCTATGGCATTTAGTCCTCTAATGATGGAGATTTATCACATGGAATTAAGAATTGTAAGAACACTCCCAGAAACATTTTCCATTACAGTGGAGACTGGCTACTTATCATCTACTGAAGCTTCATTATAAAGAGTGATTATGAAAAGGCTTAGTAATGCTTCAGTTTCTGTAATGGTCTTCAATTTTTTTGCTGGATGGTTGTTTCCCGTCATTGATAAATTTTGGATTGTTTAATAGCTACCAAAGGTCTATCCTCAAAAATAGACATATGATGCATACATACGAGTATATATGCTCAAAACATATAGCTAGTTATTTCAGAAGTAAGTTTCCTATCGTACCAGCAGTCAACAAGTTGCTCAATTTGCATAGTAATGGCATCAATATGAGCGCAAAAAGTTATTTTATCTTGATTTCAACTGGTTTTGATTATCTCTAATTCCTCTTCGAATATCTTACATTGAACATTGAAAAAAATAATGTCATGTTGGTTGTACCTTCCAAGTGATTATCACTTTGAAAATAATGATTTATCTCAGACTTTGAACCTGCTGATCTCTTGAATTAAAAAAAAATACAAGTTTTTGAACTATTGGATGTTCTTCAATCATTTAGATGTTAGCTTTTAACTTAAGTATCGCTCTGCTGCTATTGGATAAATATCTCAAAAAGGACGAAGAATCATCTACTAGGGTCAAAATTTTAGAGATAACAGTAGGTCTACTAACAACACCTTTTTTAGATCTCCCCTTACTACACCCTGTTACCAATTCTAATATTTGACCACTGATGGTAATCGCGATAAATTTCGAATAAACACTTCCTCGCCCATTGGCATGGTAAGTCAGATGTACGGTATCTGTGTTCAGTTCGATGATACGTATACTCAAAAGTGCCTGAATATCGATGGATTTCGTTATTGGCCGGGGAAAAAGAGATAGCTTTTTGAAGCTAAGGCCCTGTGACTATAAAGAGGTTTACGTTTATTTTGTGGAAGAGATATATATCTTTGGGTATAGATTATATAGTCATATGTTACTTAGATGGAATTTCGGTGTAAGGAGATCAAAAAAGTCAGAAGGCGCAAAGGTGACTATTTTTCATAAGTAAATGTGTCACACGTGTTCGTATACTGAATTATCTTTCCAGTTTGTTGGTTTTTGCTATGACGAGTGTAATATACCACAGCCATTCACGATGAATGCTATAAAGCCTTCTCGATTTTTTAAAGATTTATGATATTACCTAAATCAATATGTAGACATTGCAAATATGTAAAAATAATACATAATTGCCATTCTCCATTTCTTTATACACCATGCTGTCTAGCCATTTTTTGTGTGATGGCAATTCTAGTTTTAGCTTAGAGAAAATATTTTCCATGTTAGATTGTAGATGCTATTAATTGTTGACACTTTACCATCATTCAAATGAAATTATATAATTTCAATAGAACGATAGTTTAAATCAACTCATCTAAGTGTGGCCCATTCAAAAGTTACGAAGCCAAATGTCCTAAGACTTTGACGTCTGATGCATACTGGAGAGCATAACTTGATAGCTTAAATATTAAATCGAAACGCGTCACACAAAGACGAGTTTCATTGTGGCATCTTGTGTGCCAATTACATAATTATATCTGAATAAAATTATTTTTATCAAAATAATGATTCAAATTTCAATTTTCTATTACAGATCATACAATTATCTTGTACTTTTTTAAAGGCTGAGATTTCAGTGAAGTTCTTTTATGGATCATATGTAGTTTCAATTGACCATCAGTATTAATAAATTAAGACCTAAAACCTCTAATCTTTCGACCAGAAGATTTTCATCGAATGTTATATAGGTTTTGGTACTAAAATATGCAAAAGAAAGAGAGCTAGAGAACCTGAGGTTCCGCGGTGATTCTCTTAGCTAAATTAATAAGCTTCATATATAAATTCATTCAGGAGTATGGCTTTAGGAGAACTAATCTAACTCGTATAAATTTCTATTATGTTCATAATAATTTCCATCACTGTTGGAAGATTCCAAGAGACTTCTCCACCTTTTTTATTTGTATCATGGTGCTCATAGTAACATCACTTTATTTAAATTCCTTAATTCTCCTTTGAGGTTATTTAAAAAGTCATAGATCATCTCCTATCAATTGACTGTCTAAACAAATGGCTCTACATCAACAACTTTCTATTTGAGCTGGTTTTCACAAAATGCATGACTGAACTGAAAAACAGTCACTACATTGGCTTGCTTCTTCTAGTCTCTAGTATTTCCGCTTCACTGGTCTAGATGAATCTATGCATGTTTGTCTACATTTTTCATTGCAATGTTTACACTCCAGTGCTTCTTTAGTGTTGGAAATTTCTTGTTACTGGACTGATCTCACCTACAGGTTCATATACATCGACTTCATCAACCATTTATTCTAGATCTTCAATTGTTTCTAACGTCTCTTTCGTATGAATGGTTCATTCATCATATCATATCATCATAATATCTTTTTATTAATTTATCTGGTTTTAGCTCTAGCTTCCTTAAACTATTTAATTACAGTTTTTGTGATTTTTCCATTGCTAGTTTAAATCACTCATCATTGACATATGAAGTAACTCATTGATTTACAACAGCATGGAATTCCCTGTCAAAGCCTTCTATTAAGCTAAATGATGAGATATAATTATTCAGTAAAAATTGGACATCCTCTTGCAGAAAGCTATGCTGCCAAAATTTGCACATATTAACAAAAATATTTACCTAATCTGGTCTGGTGAAATTTATATGTAATTTAATTGAGAGTATTTAATTAAACGTCAACGCAGAAAGGCGGCTCTTATGAAGGGATTTCATGATGTTAATATAAGATTAATACTAAAATCGTGAATTTTGAAAGATTATGCCTTTCGTAACCGGTTTCTGGAATCATATTCGAGAATTAATTAGGAGATGCTTCGCAGCGGAAGCTCATTTGTGCTGCTTTATCTCAAAGACAAAGTTAGAGTCAGTGAAGTATTATGACGTCAAACAGTTTTGCTAGGGATTAATATTAGTGAATGTTAACACATCTCCAAGTAGATTGTAGATGCTCTTACTTGGTAAAACTGTGTGACAATTACACAACTTTTTATCTACATCTCCAAGTGTCGCGCACTATTGATGCATAGTGGCGAGCATACACTTGAAGTCGGAACGTTGTTTTGCAGCCACGAGCTGACAAATCACAACCATTTCAGAAATTCAACAGTCTGGAATAAGATATATTATACTACTTCTTCAGTATTTTAGTTGTAAAATGGTATTTTCGTCCTCACGCAAACTATGGTATTGATCGAAACATTTCTGGAGTTATGCTAATACGTTTCTAATATCTACTTCTTTAAAGCCTAAGGCACTCATTTTCATCTGCATACCTGACTCTTTGTTCGCTTGACTCATGTTTAGCCCATTACGACCGGTTCATTTTTTATGTTGGTACTTTGATGGGGAGTCGAAAATCTGGTCATGCTTTTTTGTTAGTTTTCTTTGGATATGTCTGTAGATTTTTTGTAATAGAGTAATATCAGTGAGCTCTCCTTTGGCTTTAATGAAAGGGGAGTAAAATAATGTGGGATTATTTCCGTCGAACGTAAAAGACGATGATACTACTGTTACTGTATGACTTTATCACAACTTTAATTAACATCAATTTACGAGGGAACCTATTGAAATTCTTACTAACGTCGTCATACCAGAAAATTATACTTTTTAACGACAAATAGTATTCCACACCCAGGAAAATACTAAGTCAATCTACTTAGCTCCATTTTCAGAGGTTCATATAGTGTAGTCGAAAAACTTCCAAAATAGAAAAATAATAGCAATGGACTTTACCCTCGTAGATTAAATAGATCAGAAACACAAAGCAGTAACTGACAAAATAACAATTTCTACTTTAAATTGATGTTTACCTTTTATCAAGATATTCAGCTTCGCTGAATTTCTCGAGCTAAGCTGAGGAAAAAAGAAATAGAATAGATCCTTTTTTCTTTAATCTAGGACAAGTCGCAAACCGTATTAATTTTATTTTTATCTTTAATAAATATCTGCCTTCCATAGTAGGCCAGATAAATGGAATTACAGAAGGAAAATGAGTTTATTAAAAAATAATCTTGTATAATCGCTGATAAAAAAGTGCCTCCTGTGTGAAAAGTGTAATTTCTTCAAGTAGCTAGTACCTACTTAGGAACTAGTATCCAAACGAGGCAGAATATTTCATTTCATGAAACTTGCTTGATTTTAACTAAATGCTCTGTTATTGTCTATATGATTTGAGTGTCACGATATTTCGATTGATTTACTTCCCACTGTCTCATACAGCTGACCGCAAACGGATAATGTAGATATAAAGTAACTTTTGAATTTATTTTGCATACACTTCTTCGCCTGCGGACGAACGGGCGGTCAACCGTATGGGCGTAAGAGTTCTTTTTTAGAAGTATAATATTTCGATGGTATTCCGACAGAACTATTTGAGACTGTTTCAAAATGTAGTACTATTGAAACGATAATTTCCTTGAAGCAAATTGCAAACAACTGCCTCACGCTGAAAAATAATACGTAACACACAACTGAATGGCAACGCCAGCGTCTTCATCAAAGTACTCAGGTATAGTGAGACGCTCAAAAAAAATTAACGGAAAGCACGTATGACAGAACATCTCCAGCCAACGAACAAGTCTTTCCACTATGATGAAATACATGAGTCCAATACATTTAATATATTTTCAAATCTTTGATAATGCAACAGTTCGCGGCATTATCAATACCCACTCGTGTGAAAATTCTGCTTCCACATAACAAGTTGAGCCGCTATTTTAAATATTATAATTCTTCAGATACAGAATATATAAATATATGTAATGGAGCCTTAAAATTCCCTTGTTACAAATTAATAGTAATAATGATTAAAATTGATATCAACCACGCCACTGGTTTGACATCAGATAATGTGACTCCCTTTTCAGGGATCACCGTATTTCATTTAATCGATGTCTCTCGACGTTCATTGTACTGTACAGTTCTCTTTATAGAATAGCAGTAAGTTTTTTTATGAATGAGATTGCGAAAATAACGCCAAGTTTATTTGGGTCGAAGCAACAACTGCTCACTACCGAATTGCATGGAAGCCAAACTTGGGGACAAATTTTATGAGCAGAGTACGATTTGAGTATGAATATAATGCGAACAATGAAGATTGAGCTTTTTTCTTGTGTAGTCCTACAAAATTATTTTGATTTCCTATAGGGACATGCAAGTGGCAAAATTGATGATAGAGGAAAAGGGATAAATACTACCCATGACAGGGTACTTGACCCCCCTGAAAGTTGTGTAAGGTTTTTCCGCTTTTTATCTGTTGCATAAACGCCCCTTCAAAAATAAAGCTAGGTTCAACCAGCGCTGTAGAGACGCAGTTTCATCGAAAAACTAACAATACTGGAATTGGAGGACAAATCGACACATCCAAAATTACCGCATTTTTATCCATGCTAGAAGACACTAACGGATCACCGATATCAGTAAAGAGGAACACAACAACAAACTTAAGATCAAACTGTCCTTATATCCTAACTTCGCTAGATCATTCAGTCTTGTAGCCAAGATTGTTAGCCAGAGTTTCTGTTATTCATCTATATCACTACTGGCGAGAGAAGATATGTCGATCATCAACACCCCTAAAGAAAAAGTGGGTCGTGGCTACTAGTGGTCCCGACCAAACATCAGCAACTGCACTAAAACATCATAGATTTTACATCAATGCTTTGCAAACTGTTGAAACTCTCGTACCAGCGAGGCGTGTTTCTTACAGGATGGAGAATTGATCGCCTGTATCCCATCCATTACTAGGTCAAAGAAACGTAGCCAGTAATTATACACTATATGAAGTAATTGGACAAAGACAACGTAATGAATGTATAGCTTCCGCTAGCATAGATCCCGGGAGGTCTTCTGGTCTATGTCACCCACATACAAAGCAGAGCAATTGAATTTCATGGATGTACATAGACAAAATGTTAGGAAAAACATACAATCCGATCCATAGCTTCGGAGTAGTCAACAACCTAATTTCCTGCATAAAACCAGGCAAACTACTATCATCTGGAGAAACGTTACATAGATGATAGCAAAATATTATACAGATCAAAGGACGCATCGAAAAAAATTATCGAAGAAGGATCAACAAATGGAATTGAGTTTAACGCACAGAAAAAATCAAACAACTACCCTGACAAGACAATTACGTCTGGCATGCCAACCGTGCAGATGGAAATACACCCAATGCTCGAGTCACCTTCCGTCAAGATTCTGGATATTGACATCAACAATATCACGTTCTTTGAAAAGGTGCTGCTTATATGCAATAAACATTATTTCTTACTGAATCCCAGCGCCATCTCGTAAGCATGTTGAGGACATTCAAATTTGTTAAAAATAGGTTTCAAAGTTTTCTGCCAAGTTTTACCTCCTAACTTCATTACACCATGACCCTATATTATAAAAGCAGTTCCTAGGCTGAAAGCCTCCAGTATGCAAGCAGGTAACCAAGCGAAGATGTTATCATGAGCAGTTGGAGACAACTGGATAGTATAATTAAGAAATTTTCTAGCAAGTAAGCAGTCGGAAGCAGCATCTAGGAAGAACAGTTTTTTACGATTCGCAAATCTATTGACAAGTAGATTATAAGCTGTCTGTATGGTATCTTGATATGCCCGAATCGGTTGGCATCAGGCTAAGGTTGTAGAGAACTTGGGCAGTCGACCTCATTCTTTCCGCGTGCTCCTTTATAATCGATACGTACGCGCCCCCCGTGATTCCCGTCTTGCTCCTCCCGTCCCTGTGCCACCCGCGTCCCATATAATTATTATTCAGGATATGGCGGCTAAGCGAGCGGGTGTCGAAGTTTTCCGGAGACTCCCTTCATTCCCCCTTCCTTCTACTGTTCCTGGATGGCGCCTGCATTCCTTGAATATTTCTAGACCAGCGGCAGTAATATTTTGTTTCGGGAAGATGGGTCTAGAAAAGGAAAACCGTGAATCAGTTGGTGTCCTATAACTAGAAATTTTATTACAGAATGCGTCACATTCTGGTTTTACAAAATTAGCATCGATAGTGCTGGTTAAAAAATGTAACATAACCTAGAGAAGTACCATTCAGAACAAACATAGTATGTAACCTGAGATTCCTTCTTTATTGATAAAATCATAGTTCTTTCCATTTTATCAGCTTCCTATAGCCTGGTTATACTATAACTCAATGTTGAGCTGATTCATGAAAAAGAACCTCCTTCATATCACTAGTTACTCATAGTCTATCGGTAAAGGCAAATGTGTATTGTGTATTTTATTATTCACAGTATAAGACAATTTTGTGAACTGTACTTGAAGAAAGTTCTTGTGTAGAAGTCGTACAATTTCGATATTGGATAGGTATTCGGGTATAGTAGTTTGTAACTGGATCGAAATGTATTATTTCAAAAATGAAACTCTCATCCAAGCAAAAGATTGAGACTATAATTAAAGCACCAGAAAACATTGAAAGAGCACGTATGACAGCTATGTAATAGGTCAATCCACAGTGGGGGAACTTATACTACAAATCTATATTGCACCGATGCACCACGTCTAATCAAACGTGAGAGGGGACACTATCTACATAGAATAAAGGGTGGTTTGGATGAGTTTCCCATATTTCATTTTCAGCGCTCATTTTTCAAGATAATGGAACGACTTTTTTTTTGCAAATTATGGTGGTTGGTTCTATGCTATTACGAAGTCCTTATAGCAATTTTTGATACAATATTTTAAATATTGCCACATGAATATTGACATTTTGTTACTCTATTCGGACGTATTTTCAACCTTTTAGTAACCAAAGTAACCAAATTATCAAGAAAGCATTGGTATAAAGCTGTCATTCTCTATAATCTGCATAAAAAATATTTAAAATATTTTCAAAATCCAGCGCCTCAAACGATATATTATGGCACTGTATATGAGCAAAACAACACTGAAAGATATCTCTTCCCAGTCAAATTCCGTTATTGTCCAATATCTTGGATTTTGGGCTGCACTTAGCGTAAGCGGATCGAGGTGGCATCCTCCTCCCAGCACCTCGGACAGGCGGCATCTTATTCCATTCTCATGAGGATCAATTGTTTTTTGAGACTGCAGTGACCTGTTAGAATTCCTACTAGAAAGTGAAGAGATTTTCTGTTGCTGTCTCATAGCTACAGCTCCGACATATCTGTTAGAGGTGGCTATAACCTTCATCACAAGGTCGATGCGCCTGACGATATTTTGCAATTCAGCACTATACTCAGGTATTCCACTTCAACGGTTAATGTCAGCGATGAGCTCTATGTGGTTGATAGTTTGAAATCACATATTTATACTCTGCCTGCTCTAAAGCACCGTCCATAGCCAGGCATTAGATGACAATCAGCACTAACCTCTACGTCTAATCAGACTCCTACCCAGAGATAACCCAGCAGACAATATAGGCAGGAAACCCCCATAGCATGCAGGACACTGTGAATACTTGACATACACGTCGTTTCGAAAACTGCCTGTATGTCAAAGAATACTTGCAAAGTCATTTATTTTTACTGAAAAGCTCTTTCATCCTTCTTCACCGCAGCGTGTGAAGCATTCTCAGTGGTGCGGCTGATTATGGTGGTTAGGGGGTTCAACAAAGGCTTTCTTCTAGGCATTCCAATAATCCTATCCTTTCAATCAAGAAGGTATGGCTAATAACTCTGACGTATTTTGCTGTGAAGTACTTGGTTTAGAGATAAACATTATCTCCAGGACTTCGCTACATAACTCAATGCGTTTAGTCTGAATCCACGTCGGAGAGCAGATTGCCTTGTATTTTGAATGTATATTGCTTTCCAAATTGGAGACACCCTCGTATAGCTCTTACTTTGTAGTAGACTTCGTATTTTTTTTCCCATCAATAATCCATTTGGAGTAAACAATTGTGTTTTCCACCTCTCATGGTAACAGAAAACATATTCCATACAGCTTGAAAATATCTACTTTCCCCGTGTTGTCAAATGATCATCATGGATCAACACCTCTAAAATTTATACTAAATATTCAATCCTGTTTTGAAATTTATTTCAGTTTAACACAGTAACAGACTGTTTAGAGTTTTCATTCCTTCGCAATCATTTGGATACCTAATAAAGTTTCCACTACATGTAGTCGCTTTGTGATTTCGTATTTAGGCCTCGAATTACGTGTTTTCAAGGGCGAAAGGCAACAAAACATCCTGAAATCCCGCTCTTCTCTTATTTTAGAGGATCGTAGACGTGACAAGAGTGAAGAAGTTCAGCTGCTAGATGTGTTTATTCCCATTTTACACAAACCTCAGATAAGTATCTGGTGTACGGGAAATGAAGAAGAAACGGAGCCTAAAATGCGGTATTTTCAAATGAAATATAGTGTTATTTAGTAACGCAAATACTGTGCGCATTCAATGCGACAGCTCCAGAGGTCGTGGAAATTAATATTTCATTATTAGACGATATGCCTATGACAAAGGTTTGAAAATACATTTTATTGTATGTTGTGAGACATAATTTTTGGATATTAGTAACTAACAAATAAGTTTATTGGGCCGTTGTCGTCCGTGAAATCGCATAATATCGTATCAATAATTATAATGCTGTTTGCCACAGTGAACCATTGGTCTAGAAAATTGTTCGAAAAATGGTGGTAGTGCTACCAAATAAAAGTATGGCGAATGTACAAAAGCTTATAATTATAACGGAGTCTGTATCATGGTATACAAGAATGCTAGTCACAGACTTCAAAGAGCTTGCAGAAGTGTGTTATAAGTGTCACAGTGGTGTTCTTAGATGTAAACGTATGAAAATAGACTTCATCTGGTTGATTTTTTTGTAATATTTGTATCAGTTTTAAAAATCGTGTCTCGATAGATGCACATTCACCCATCAAAACAAGAAAAATGTTTTTGTAAATTACAAATAATATATAATTTTGTTTGAGCTTGCGCTGATACCAATTGTTTCGTCTATACATATTATATAATCAAACAATTCTGAGACACTTGGCAACCAATTCTTGAACCTCGTAATATAATTTAATGAATTAACTATACGGTAACACTGGATATAGTTTCCTCCTCTTTAGCAATTTTCCCATCAAACGCTTTTCCGGCTTCGTACGAAACTTTAGTAGTGTGCGGGCGTATATAAACTTTGATATTGTGTTTTATTTGTCTAAGAGTGGAAGGTAGGACGGAAGAAGCTATTTCTAAGAGGTTTTTCTGTTTTTCAGGATAATGGACGCGAGGCCCTGGATCTCACCGCATCTCCGCTGCGAGCGCCCCCTGCGCCCAATCAGAGGACCACTCATCCACCCCCAATGGTCATACAAGGGGACTTCAGGAAGGTGAGAACTTGTATTTATTTTATTTAAGCCGGAAAAATACGGTTTCGTTCATTCTAATCAATACCTTTTTAATAGGTCCTGTCATTCCACACAAACAGTTGCTTTATTTTTATTTCAATATACTAGGTTACTAGCTTTGCGTTGAATCAATTTCAAGAACTAATCCTTGATTGGCGACATTTTTGTAATTTTATTTTGAATACCATATCCAATTATGAAGAAAAAAATATATATCTTATTTATGGAGTCAAAAAGAATTTCTTCCTGTGAGATACTCCCTTAAAGAAAGGTTTTAGACAGGCGAAAGCCTTTCCTTTATAATCCTTATCAGGCAGAAAGACTTGATAGGTGTCCATCCATATTATGTTAGAAGCGTGAGACTTCCAGAAAATTTACATACTTAATAAAGTCCTCGGTCGTCCGCTATGTATTCTATCACAATGCTGCTTGCTGCATTTCGTCATGATGGCTCAGAATCGGCTATGCCTAATGCTACTTCACTTATGACAGTCCGGACCTGCTGGATTTTGATTGAGACTTAGTTAGATAGATTGCTCACACGGCTGTATTTTTTTACAAAATTTTATTTTTTGACCTTAAGATCCAACATTCCCAAATTTCAATGGGATGTCCTAAAAAATATTGTGTTCTATTTGGTTTCTACTGGCTAATGGTCGTATAGTCACATTGCCAATTTATTTTTTGTAATTTTTTGTAATCTGATTGTCACGTTTTTGGGGCAAAATGGTCTTAAATTTGTAAACGTATTTCCATCTCAATGCCATGATTAATGCCATTTCTTCAATAATATCACCTATAACGTACCAAACATATTTTTGAGCCAGCTTTTCAATTATAACTTAATTTTTAATGAATTTTAATCCATACTGACTATTTTATCAATCATTAGCCTACTAAATTAACATATATGTGCTTAACCAGAATTTTCACTGAGAAATTTAGCAATGTCAATTGAATTGATTTGATCATCTAGTAGAAGATCTCGTGAAATGTTTGATTAATTTATTTCGGATAACGATATTTCCAAACAGAAAATGGTATTATCACAGTGTGAGAGGTAACTAGTAGCCAATGTACTTGACGGCCATATATTTTTGCAGGTGTCTGGAATTAGTAGTGAGATTTTCAAGCAGATAGAAACTGTAGAAAATGACCACGATGCTTCGACGGCGGCCGCCCTGGAGGTATGTGCTTTTATTATCGAGTCTGTATAGAATCACATTATTATCAAAGTGCAAACATGAAATTGGTTTGAAGTGCGTATACAGTAGTTACGACCTCTATAATTGTAGAAATGTTTCAATAGTGATTCAGTCATTTTTTATCTTAAGTTCAGTTTAATGGTATAGAAAGGTTCTAATACACGGCTATAATTTTTATCTCGACATAACGTAGTATCTTGACCTTGAACTCGAATTGAAATTTCAAGCAACAAATATGGATACCTCCACCTTTAGCTCAAGCAATGGACATTTAACAAGAAACGTTATACACTTAGTCACAGAAAATAGAGAAACCATGTTACGCAAGACAACATTAACAAAAAAAGTCATGCGCCTGGTTCCAGGATAGTCAACTGAGGATACCGGCCGTTATCCTGTTCAATCACAGCCTTACCAATACAAACTCCACTAGCTGACCTCCTTTTTCCCTGAGTGCTCGTGAGGATGCGATAAATAATTTAAATTTTAAAAATCTATCAAATTTGAGAAAAGCGGCGGAAAACTCGAAGCACCTAAACAGCGTGTGTATGCAAATTCAGTTATCTGTTTGAAGATCTTTGATTCGGCAGTGCAGACATTCTATATAAGGATAGCATGGATAATTTTTTTAAAATCGGATAAATAAGAGGGCTGCGTTTTTCAGCTGCTGAATCAATGGTTTAAAAACTTCGTATCTCCACTTCAGTTGCTTTGCTTGGGTCCACTGGATTTTACACCTGAACCATCATAATGCTCATCATCTAGATCATCTTCACTATCATAGTCTGCCACATGAGAAAGGCTTTCAAACACTTGAGGAATGAAATCTTTTATTAATTTAGTATGTTTATCTAGTTCATGCTTTTTCTCGCCTTCTCTGGATTTTATCGTCTGTCTTTCCTGCTTCGGAATGCTTTCTTAGCTTTTGCTTTCAAATCTTTTAACAGAATTTATTACTGGGCTTGAGTTTTTTGTTGACAAGCCTTGGCATTATTATATTGTGCCACAATATTTTCAGAAGTCAGGTCCATTTTCTTAATAATGTTATTATCATCTTTATTACACTCACAAAATTCTCACATGTTCTTTCATTAGTTCCGAATTTCTTTTCTTTGTGAACTTCAGAAACGCACTTCTTTGTTATTTTGATTTCCTCATCCATAATTGCCGATTTCCTTTAGCTTTATGCACTTTAACACAGTCGCCAATTGACTTTGAGTATTAGGTTATGTCTACATAAATGTCATGGTTAATAAACTAAAGGAGTATTTGTGGGAAACTCAAATAGGTGGAGCTAAAGAAGTTATAAAACTGAAGTGGTAAATGTATCTGCCACACTTAGGTACGAGTATAATAAACGTTCGGGGGTTGCCAGGAAGAACTGGAAACTCTTTGGGTAACCAAAAACCAAAACCTAGGTAGCAAATTATATAACAAAGAAAGGTGTTTGAAAATTCCATCCGGCAAATCGGAAGAATGTGTTTGCTGGTTCTCTGGTTCTGGTATGACCATGTTTTAAATCAGGCAGGCATTATTTCAAAGTTATTGAAAATTTATTATTATTCTGGAGAATAGTTCCATAACTTAAATCATATTTGCAGCTATACATGCATGAATCGCAATAATATGAAATCCAAGAAGGTTAGGAAATTTAAAATGCAAACTAGAAAAACGAGCAGCGTAGTCCTTGCGGTCCACCTGGATGCTCTTTTTTCACCGAATTTACATGCCCCAGCTCTGCTTTGCGGATGACTGCCTCGGTACAGTTTATTATCTAAATAGGCAGAGAGAGGACTCACTCCCGCGTTTTTGCCTATTTTCTCTTTTCGTAAGTTATGCTGTGTCCCGTCGGGACTGCAGTTTGCTCCTAGGATTTACAGGATTATGCTACGTCTGGCAGGGAGTATGCAAAACGGATTTCACAGATTTTAGTTGCCAGAGTAGCAGTGTAGAGTGTGGGAAATCAACACTTAGCTAGTAAATATCAAGGGCTTTTCCGAATTAAGTATATATACATAATTACTAGTATGCATCCGATATTAAATAATTACTAATAAATACCTCATCAGTTATTACGTGGTATCCGGGCCCTTCGAGTAGGCAATTAAAAACGAGCATAACAGTGCTGGATTTGGATGAAAAATGTTTTCCCAATTAATTAGGAGAAATTTGGGTAACATTTCAGAGTACTCCAAATATATCTGAATATAATAATGTCATTTCATAATATTCCCCACTACATCACTTCATTTCATAATACTCACTAAGAAGCTGTTAGAGATTACAGTTTACAAGATTGGGCCGATTGGGCGTTTTAAAATAGTAAAGAAAAATCACTCAGTGTCTTGGTTGTTTTAATTTTTGATTATTGAGATACAGTACACAGATTTCTTCTTCTTTCGGTGCCTATCCGATCCGAATGTTGGCGATCATTCTGGCTATCGTGATCTTATTCACGGCTGCTCTAAAAAGCCCAGTGGTTGTCAGAGAGAACCATGTTCTCAGAATTTTCAGCCAAGAGATCCTTCTGCGTCCTGGACCACGTTTATTTGGGATTTTCCCTTGCAGTATTTGCTGTAGTAGACCATATCTTTTTTCGTTACGCATTATATGACCCAGGTATTCTAACTTGCGTGTTTTTATGGTGGTTATTATCTCCGTGGTTTTCTTCATTCTTCGAAGGACTTCTTCGTTGGTGACGTGGTCCACCCAAGAGATCCTCAAGATTCTGCGATATAACCACATCTCAAATGCTGTCAGCTTCTTCATGGTGGCTTCAGTCAAAGTCCATGATTCTGTTCCATAGAGTAAGACAGAGAAGACATAGCAGCGGAGGAGTCGCAGCTTGGTCGTCATTGATAAGGAATGACATTTAAAAACTGATGACATTTTAACAAATACAGCCCTTGCCTTTTCTATGCGGCATCTTATTTCCTGTGAATGATCCCATTGATCATTTAACATGGTTCCCAGATATGTATATGTATTGACTCGTTTAATTTGTTGGTTATTAAAAATTGTCAGATCTTCACGTGGCAAATTATTTTTGCTGATCACCATATATTTGGTTTTATTTAGGTTTATATCGAGCCCATACTCCTGGCTTACCTCTATTACTTTTGTCATGGTTTCCTGTAGGTCTTTTAGACTATCTGTGATGATTACGGTAACGTCCGCGTACCTTAAGTTATTTAGGCGTTTACCATTTACAAGTATTCCTGCGTTACTGTTTTCTAAGGCTTTATTAAATACATTTTCCGAGTACACATTAAATAATAATACAGATAATGTTGCCAATTATTTTCCAATCTTTGGCTTTGGGCATTGAGTCGATTAGACATATATTGTGCATTCAGAGAACATTGTAGTACATACCGTGTAATGCGTCTTGAACACTCCGAAGTTTATACGTAGATTATCTAACGTAAAAAAAGTGATAGACGTGAAGTAATTTTCAGGTCGAATGTCGGATCAAATATGTGGCAACATTGTCGAATCAGAAATTCATCTTTAGGGCCATAAGAATATTCACTCCTGTACTGAGCAGTATTTGTTGGATGTCTTGTTTCTCAATTCTTATGTCGAAGTTGTCGTAGCATCGCAAAACGGTGATTTCATGTTTAGTATTTAAGAGCTGTTACTGTATATACCATGGAACAAATTTGTTTGAAACATTCGAAATGCATCTCAAGAAATCTCAAGTTAGATGTATAGTTAAATCTCCCACTATTGTCTAGAAGTAATCTTTATTTTCAATAAGGCAAATGTGTTAACAATTATCTATGTCTAACAAGTATGTAAGAATACTGACGATAAACGATTATAGATCATAGTCTTTCACTGACGCATGAAAAAAATTGGACTTTTCGTCTCACACTATACCGTGTCCCAATTTTTTTCTATGTTTGCGAAGCTTTTCATTTATTCCATTTTGTGACGATAATGGGCTCCAATGCACGTTTTTTCAAAAACTAATAAAGTTTTTCGACCTGGTTATTGTAGTAGGTTAGTTTCAAAATAGCAACAACAAAATCTGAACTGTAATTTCCGAGCTACCGAACAGACAGGTGATAGAAAGACAGACGTACAGAAACAAGTGAAATAGTTTTTCGTGATCTATATATTTTCAAGGGTCAAGAAAGCGCACTGAATCAATACCTTCCTCCCCAATAGGCGTGAACTTAAAGAAATAATTTTTGCTTGATAATATTACGACAAAATATTATTTGGAAACGTATCACTTGTTTATTAACATAAGTGGATATAGATAAATTATTGTATGCAACAATGTCAAAAACTCTGTGAGATTCTCTAGGAACGCACTATTGCCTTCTATAAATGATTATCTTATGATACGAGTTTTTGCGCTAGTTGGAAGCTATTTGATCCCAGACTGCAAACAGCAGGAAAAGTATTAATCTGTCGGAGAGTGCGTTGTACTAAAAGCCCACCCATGGCGTCGCTTTGGTTGATTCCACCCCTTTCTTGTTAAGCAGCCGCCTGTCGTCATACGACGCCTCACTGTAATCTACAACTCTCGTCTAGAATAATATCGTAGGATTCTCACTGCCAAATCATTTAACGCCAAAAAACTTGTTTTTATTCAACTATTCCATATTAGAATAAAATGCAGTGACACGATGATACGAATGCCATTTATCAAGGAATAACAAAAATGAAACAGTTAAAAAACTAGTTGTTTGGGCAGTATCGTATTTATGTATCTAGTGCTAGCAACGACTTTTTATTAACGGACGGTACTTTATCCCAACCTTACAAAGGGAACATCTGACATAAAAAAGGTGCCATTATAAAACAACTAAGAACATGAAAATGCATCCAAGTAGATTTACTTGGTGCTCTTTACGCCGTGTATACTGTTTTCCTCTCCAAAAAATATTTATATGGTTCAGGCAGAAGTTTGCACAGACTACCTTCGACAAAAGTATTTCTAAAAAGACTGTAAAGAAAACCGAAATGTCAGCAACATCTGTCTAATATACAGATGTAGTTTCAGTTAGCGGTAGACTAAAGCGCGATATATCAATTAAGATTAGTTTCAGGAATAACAATGACCTGCCTTCTCAAATTGAGACTGTGAATCTGCCTATAAGAAGGTACCGAGAAGCATGTTTGATTCAGAAAAAACGTCTGACTTCAAAATGAATACCCTTAACATTAATATTCGCTTGTTACTTTTTCTACAGATTTCCTGCTTTTCTGTCAGTAAATTTTACTGTAAGATAAAGTTGGTCGAAATGGTTACTTCTATTCTATCTAATGTTATAGTTGCACGTTTGCCTCGTTTTTAAAATACTGAGTAGGATGACCTCTATATTATATATATCACGAAGGCAGGAGCTTAGATCAATTATGTCGTGGCAATCATAACAAGAAAAACAGCGCTAAACGTATGTCTTTGTGCATAGTGCTCGTAAGAACGTATTGAGGTATCTATCTTCAAATTCAAATTTTAATTAGTTAATTAGGTATGATGAATTGGTATAGATGATGATTAGATTTTTATTACATATTATTATTACTATCTTCACTCTTCTCGCAAGATTGTAGTGTAGTTAGGTATCGACAGGCTTTTACTCTACCTTAAGGAAGTATCTTACAATGCTACAGGTTTTGATGATCATAGACTTTTGGAAGGTCTTGTGTAACATTTCGTTTAGTCGTAATTATTGTATATGTGGTATGAATCTGGTTGGCGTGAGATCCGAAACTGACATAATCAGGAGGATGATAATAAGTTTCCATAGCCCTTTAATTTCTATTGCGTGATCTTTATATTCAGATATCTTCCCAAAATAGGTTTGCATGAGAGAGGGAAAGAGGTGCACAGTTCATGTCTGCCTTTACTATCGCTCCATGTAAGTT
The DNA here is from genome assembly GCA_949316355.1 of Bruchidius siliquastri. Lineage (NCBI taxonomy): Eukaryota > Metazoa > Arthropoda > Insecta > Coleoptera > Chrysomelidae > Bruchidius > Bruchidius siliquastri. The sequence continues at coordinate 12,372,241 of OX438534.1, read as the reverse complement.
GGTATACTTGCCAAAGAAAAGTCGGAAGGTTTGTATTTGTTTTGTGTAGAGTGATTGTATGTCTATAATTCCTTTGCCTTCTTGTTTTCTTTCTATGGTAAGTCTTTCTTTACATGAGTTTGGTTGTAAGATTATGTGTTTTGTAAGTTCTGTTCGAATGAGGGTATGGATGTTTTCTATGTCGGTGTATGACTATTTGATGATGCCAAAGAAGTATGTAATTACTGGTATTGCAACTGTGTTGACAGTTTAGGTAAGATTCCTGGAGTTTAGTTTAGTTTTCAGAAGTTTAGTAAGACGATTTTTGAATTCACACTTCAGTTGTTCTCTGACTTGTGTGTCGTTTTTGTTTGTGCTTTGATAGAAGCCCAGTTACGTTTCGTACTGTACAAAAGGTCAACTGCTTAGACAAGCCATGCTCTTCTAGATGTTTGTAGAAGATTGGGGCTTGTCTTTGTGAAGCCTCAGAAGGAAATTGCCTTCAGCAGTTCTGATGTGGGTTTCAAGTTGTGTGGGAGGAAGATCTGTGATGGACTGCTGATTCTTCTGCCTGAAGTCTGGCGTGATCCTGAATTCTTCCCTGCCCTGAAAAAGGCTCCTCTACCCGAATTTTTGTGCTCACGCATGAAGTGGATGAGGGGATCGTTGCTCCATAATACTTCCAAGACTGTTCCTGGTATCACTCTGATATGCAGATGCTCCAAACACCATAATCTACGCCCACTCAGGTGTCTTGGAAGCTATATTCGCGGGACTGAGAACTTAAGATTCAAACTTCTATCCATGTTCATCGATTTTTAAGCCTTAGTGTTAAATTGTCGCAGCTCATCCACAGTCCAGATGATGGCACTAAAGTTGCATAATAATAATGGGACCGCAAGCATATTTGTGGTAGCAACTTTGTTCTTACCGGACAGTTCTGATGACCAGACCTGCCGAAGTCGATACAAAAACTTGCGACGGAGAGACACTTTGACCATACTCGCCTCCTGGATATGGCGCTGCACCACCCCATGGCTGTCTGGCGTGTAAATGACGCAAAATGGTACCATCCACTAGCTGCTCCTTCCTCCACTATCGCCTAATCGTCCTTTCTTGAGATGAACCATTGCGCATTTGTTTTCCCTAAAGTTCATACCAATAGCATGATTGTACTTCTACACAGCCCTCAGCGATTATTGTAATCCTCGTTGTTCTGAGCCATAAAGTTTAAGGTTATCCATATAAAACAGATGGGTGACCTTGTGCCTCCGGTAATTTGGTGTGCCATAGCTGTATCCTCTCCTATTTCTCAGCGTTGTGGACAGCGGTAAAGGTGAGCTGCAGAAGAGCAGGAGACTCAAAAAGTCTCTGATCTTCAGGAGAAGCACGATAACGACAAACCAAGACGGAATTGGTTGCTTCTGATTTAGCCAAGAGTTAAAAAGTCTGGTTAAATGTTGGTGGCAACTGGGAAACTTCTTCAACCTGTAGGTGCTTATGCCATCCGGGCTAGGAGGAGCAAAGTTCTCAGCGCCTTCCAAGGCCCTAAGGATTTCTTCCGTGTTTATCGGAGAACGCAGTACCTCAGAATGAGGATTCCTTCTAAGGCTGCTTGGACAGGCTTTGGATTTTCGTAGACGTGTCTCCAGAAGGCCTAGACGGTCTTTCAGAAAACAACCTGTTTTTCTCCAAACTTCTCTCTAGCGCCACCACCACCAAAGGATCGTTGACCAGAAATTAGCATCAGTATCATGTCAAGACAATGCTGCTTGACAACGGCAACTGTTGCCTCATTAAGTGTATAATGCTTGCGTCTAAATTCAGAAACTATATGACGCACGAGAGACGAGAAACGCCGTCCGTCTGCTCTGTAGCCCATCACACACTGGATACGGGATGCGAGCCAACAGGATTTTCGCTTTCGTCTGGTGCACCCGTTTCTGTGCTTTCTCAACAGAAGAGTCTGCCACCCTTACCTGTCTAGAGAGCCTCAGATTTGCAGTCCAAATGTCAAAGTCCTCCGAGAGAGGTTCACCAACTACCGCATCCTCTCTCTTCAAGTCTGCCTGCCTTAAGGCCGCTTGTTGTTGTGTAAAGCCCTTCGGTTACTGAAATCCCCAGGTGAAACGACGCTGGCACTTTCCCTCTCAGCGGGTCTTGCCGGCGATCTCACAACTTATGTGATAGGCCTTTTAGGCCGTCTGGGCTGGAGCACGAAGATATCCCTGTCTTCGCAGGTACGATACATAATCCCGCTGATCCTGAGGGGTAAGCGCTCTATGCATTTTACACTACCTCTCATACATGCGGGACATGTATCTTCTGCGGTGCGGACTGTTGCTCTCGTAACAATGCAGCAAGTGATCTCTCAGCTTCGCCGTCCACCTAAAGCAGTCCATGTTCGTGCGGTCGTCACCGTGGTGCCGTAGAACTCCACCAGATTCCCCGGTAGCCCTTTCCGAAGGGGATCGGGTGTGGGAGTAGATTCTCCTCAGGTTCGGAACCGGAGTGGAAAGGTCGAGAGTGGGGGGCATAGTAGAGCTTTGTTGTACCGATAGACGTAAGCAGTGGCAGCGTACACCGTTAACGCTGACAGGAGATGCACGAGACTCTCTGGCGCCTGTCGGCAAGCGCTACAGCTGTAACACAGGAAATTCTTTATGGTGTGGGGATTTATGAAATTCGGTTATATGTGAAAAACGTATCAAACAAAATTGAATATTTTTACCTTTCTTCTTGAACTACATCTGTCAAACTGCGCCATAGCAGCTGTGATTTATTCATCATATTTGTTTGTTGTCATAATTTTTGTGCATTTTGATTTTCATCATATGTGTGTATAAACTTTATCCTAAATATAATGCTACTCCAAGCTTATTTAGATTGTACACATCCTTAATCTGAGCGCAAAATGCAAGATAACTCAACTATGCCACTAACCTCCGTACCATTAATTTCACTGCATAACATATCTCCTATAAACAGCTATTTCTGTTGCAGAGGAATTTAATCTACTTTATTTTCTTTTGCCGAAAGCACTCCCCTTCCAAAACGTAACCTGACCCAAATAATTTGAGTACACGAAACGCATGCAAGTAATTTCTCTAATCCGATAGTATTCTTTCAAAGCCCGGAAAGGCCTATAAAAGAAACGAGAACGTCGTGCATAAAAGCCGACAATAAACATGAGCACCATTCAAACGCAAAAATAAAAATACGTCCATCGCCAATAACATCACCATCAATCAAAACAGTGGCGTATCATCTGTTTTTCTACAACGACTTTTCGATCTAAGGTGTTTTTACGCAAAAAACACTCTTGTCCATAAAGGAGGTCGTAACAAGGATGCAAACTGGCAAGAATCGAACCCACGTATCTGGTAATTCTTGTCACTTCCTTAGCTAATTAAACCATAATGAATTATTAACGTATTTAGTAGTCTTCTTACTTGCATATTTCTAAGTATAGGTGGTTGAAATCTAATGACTGAAGGAACTTAACGAGTGTTTCTCGATAGCCTTCTATAAAGTATAAAATGGATCCATTAATCAGTTACACCAATTAATGTAGCATCTGTTACTCTAAGCCTGCAATTATCCCGCTGACTTATTTTATACGTATTCTGAACACTCATTGAATTCAACTTCTATTGAATAAATCATTATTGAATTAACTGCCTAGATTGTAGATGGATAGACCACTCGCTATAAACCGGATAGGCCAGAATACCCAATTTGACAACACTTCTAAAAAGCTAATTATGGAGTATTTTACTTATATGCAAAGTTTGAACCCGTCAAAATTCAAGGTTACACTAGACGCTGACCTCCGCACTACTTGGGATAGCACTGTGGTATATTGCATTTTGCTCTCACAAGGTAGGCAGCATTTTGTTATTTTGTAAAATACTGTCAATTTAGCCAAAACGTTCAGTAGACATATGTAGTTTTATTGACAAATAGGAGAAGTAGGATGAGACAAATGGTAGGTTGAACTGCTGCAATTTTCAGACGAAGTCTGTCGATATTGGTTCTTGTTGAGACTATCTGTGATACTGGAACTATCAGATAACTGTAAAAAATATTTCTAATCAAATTCCACTGTTATCTGTAAGATGGTTGTTGCAGCACGGAAATACACTTCTAATTAGGTAAATCGAAACTAGGAAAAAAGATACCGCTGTAGATGAACGTGTCTATGAATCGAGGCGTCAAGAAGGTATTGAAATACATTGAAAATAGGATCACATAACGTTGCCTTGCTGATATCTTATATGACATGTGATTTTGTGATATATAATGTTAATCGGTATAAACTACTTACTCACTCGTTATAGAAACTTTCAGTGACTGGGTATAACATGGACGTGGGTAGGTTCAACTAATACTTGAGACCGTCTAGTAAAAGGTTTGAAACTATGGTTCCATCTAGCATTGTTCAAATCTATAATTTATTAAGGATCTGGTGAAGCCAATAATTATATGAAAAAAATGTCCACTTCAATCGCGAACCAGGAAACTTTATGACTAGGCAAGATATATAACGATTGGTTAGCAAGCACAAACTTGAATTTATCCTCAAGTTGTTTTATTAGTTCATATTATATTAAACCTGGCGATTAATTAAACTACGTGCGACTGACAAAGGCCGCCAAAATGCTAGTAAATTTAGTCAAACGCATGTGGTTTTAATTAGCTGCCAGTACAAATAAGAAATAAGCGGTAGCAGTAGATACACCTATCATATACGTGTTCGAATCTTAATGTGTGCTAAAGACAGCTTGGATATACAATCATACTTTAGTGTTCCTAATGAGCAACATCATTAAGCAGAAGAAATAGCATTACCCAAAATAACACACACGTATAATAAATATATTCTGTAATATCAACTACTACGATTTCAATTGATCTGTGAAAGCATGCACAACATACAAACATGGTATGAAGTTTTTACTTTGTTTCTATGTAAATGACCTTAATGCTTCCATTCTTAAATGATCAATCTCAATCAAACGTCGGCGTCGCCACAAACACGTAAAGTTAGAAAATATGAATCAATATTTATTACACTAGCCATGACGATTTTAGACAAGGTGCAATAATGAAATTGTAGCGATGCCCAAGTTCATGCGGGAGGGCAATTATATAGCTAACAGAAATACACATGTCAATTCTACAACCATAAGAATATAGCAACATAATGAAGAAATCAGATACCATAGCATGGTACAACTGAACATTTCTATGACTTAACACTATACTGGAGTCAGCTAAGTGAACATCTAATTCTAATGAAGCGCTACCAAAAAATCATACATTCAGGTTTGTGGGAGTTAATATAGTTGAGAACGGCTAATGTTAATTGCAACAACTATGTTGAAAAGGCTAGGATACCAATTTAGAGTGAGGAAGGATTTCTTCTGATTCAACCTCCTTGCATTGCAAAACACCCTATCTGAAATATTACCTACATATCTGTGGCACTTTTGCCTCAAATACCATGTCTATACTCGATGCAGGTTTCCGAAGCGGGTAAGTCAGATCAGCAATGAAAATTGCTTAACGCAACACTCCAAGCTTCTTTCCTGTTGGCCAAAAGGGTCAAATATTTGATCGAATCTACCCGTAGACCGCTTTCAATTATGTGACCCCTGAACAGCAGGTGAATTTTGTTTATTTTCAGCTTACCTTCATGAGTCTATCACTATCTTATTATAGCTCAGTTATTAATGGTGTCTACCGTGCAAAACAATCTACTAAGAGATATCTCTGTCTATTCTGTAAAAACAATTCTGTTCATATTAACAAAGTCGCAGTCGTAACTGCTTAGGTATAGAACGAAATGCCTAAATCGGTCAATGATCATGTCAATATCAAATTATATACTGCCTTAAGAATACACAACTATCAAAACAATTAAAGCAGTTTGAATGTTTCTCAAAATTTGTATTTTTCCAGCACGTGGAGCGTCGAGGTGAGATGATAGTCCGTATTATCGACGCACGACACCTAGGGAGAACTGCTTCAGAGGCCGCCAAGCGATTTCTGGCGATGCAGGATGGAAAACATACCATCCAGTTTGTGGAGATCGTGAAACGACCTGGACAGACCTTGGGATTGTACATCAGAGAGGGCAACGGAGTTGACAGGCAGGATGGGGTGTTCATCAGCAGGATAGCGCTGGAGTCGGCGGTCTACAACAGTGGATGTCTCAAGGTGAGCAAACCATTTACTCATTACTCAGAGAAACTTCACCACCTCATTGGGAGATCTTGTTTGCGCTGTTAGGTAGCAACCAATAAAATTGTCTTTTCGGTATCAACAATACTGTGAATTCGAAATGACGATTGGATGTAAGGGATCTATAAATGTCATACTTGTCAGTTTACATAGATACATTAGCTATGCATGTATTGTTATGATATGAAATGTAAAGAAAATAATCTTGCTAAGTCCAACATACAGCTAGTATTAGAGACATGCTAACATGCATTTCTGGATTCTATATACCTATTGTTACTTCAATGTATGGCATCAAGGTACTGGTGAACAAAATGGCTGCGATGTGAAATCAAATTTGGTAACAGGACATCCTCAATGTAACATCTGAAACTTATTCTGTGATCGTCTCTCCGATTCATCTTATATTTTAAAGTACCAGAAATATTAAGTTTAATCAGTGGCCAATAGGAAATGCCATATATGGACTTTCCTTTTTCTGTTTTTCTTATTTTAGCAAAATAAAACAGTTACCAATGTTTTGCGTAAATATACTAGTTCGTTGTCAAGCGCACTGAAATTTAAATCTTGAAATCAAACTCAACGGTGGACCTGAAATAGAAAAGGCTTACCTTGACCCGTAGCAAAATCACAGTATTCTGAAATTCCTATTCGTTATCGCTCATCATTTCTGTGCTGTGATCTAAATTTTCCCTAGCTACAAGGATAATTGAAATAATTTTTTTCAGTAAGCATGACATGACAAAGAGATTTTGATGTATTGGTGTCTTTGCACAAAGTTATTCACGAACGAGGCTGCATTTATCTTCATAGAAAATCTCTTTTATGATAAATATTCCCACAATTTAAAGACGTGCTATAAATTGGGCATCTCTCTATCATTATGTATACTGTATTTCCAAATATCATATCGAAGACCCAATATCAACAGCCAACGTGTTCTGAAATAGCTACTTCCTGAGGGCCAGTTAACTAACAAGTTTCTATAAGGATATCTTTTTAGACTGTAAACTATGAGTATTAATAAACCAATTCTTTGTGACGGAAGAAGTTACGTTTTGTTGTTTCGTTCTCCAAAGTGCGTAGCATCACCAAGGCTTATTGCATTGTTCCAACCGAATTCAGCGGAAGAGCGACTTGAACCTATGGTCAGTAGAATTTGGCAGTTCCATTGTTGAATACTTTTCAACTTCTAATATTTGTTTGTGTATAAAGGAACTTATAATCAGATTATCATAGTCGATCATCAAGTCGAGATTAACTATTTTAGCATGGAAGCTGAACACCTTAGTCATCAGGTATTCTTCGCGAATCAGATGATGGGAAGCCGAAATCAGCTAACAGCATACACCAGTCATCAATAACACTGATACTTGGTACAGGATCATAAGCAACGGCGATAGAAGTCCCTTAGATGTCTATTACAAAGGCGCCTATGTTACAGTGATATCCCTTAGCTACAAATATTCTTTCGGCAATTACGTATGATTGATTTTAGGGATGGAAATTTTTTCTTTGTCATTTTAAGAGATTTTTTGAACTGTTTATTTCATACAATTTAAGGTTGATAGTATCATAATTCAGTAATATAGGTCCGAACGATAATCACCCAAACTAGTATGTATCTAATTATAACTAAAAAACTATCCAGTGATTGAAATACTCTTATATGATCTGAGATTTTAACCGAATAGTTTTCATTAGCTACATTTTTTACTTACTCAGCTCAAATGAAGTCTACAACCCATAAACATTTGAAGTTTTACCATCTCTTACAGACCATTGTGTAGACGAGCTAGAGTTATCTGTTTCCAGATTAGACGTCTCGAAGTACGTATCTCTTTTAGACGTTGGCAAATTTCCAGTAAACGACGATCGCTGAATACCCGAACTGTAACAAAATCCTTGGCATACATGCATACACATGTTGTCGGCGGGTTCACATGAGAATGGGCGTTAAGTTTTATTGCAAAATCGATTTGAGAATGTATCGAATATGATGGTGTTTAGCATACAATGAATGATAAATACATAGTAGAATATGAAGATGATTAACCACAATTGTATTTCACGTAAAGAGGACGTTGAAGTTATAAAAATCCAGATTAATTAGGTTTATTTGAAGGAGAATACCACTTGATGCCAATTTTTTCTTCATGGCCTCAAAGTTAGACTGAAGAAAGAATCTGCCACTCTCAGCCTACCAGGAATGTCAGACTACAGATTTATATCTCAGTATACTTCAAGAACATGTCGGTATGACAGCTCCTTAGTTCTTGATGTGTTAAACAATGATTCGAAATGGGTTAAGAAGGCTGTACTTCCCTCGCAATGATATTAGCCTACAAATAGAGATCGGAAACTGGTACTGCAACTGTTGATATGTGGAAAAGAAATAAAAAAAATATGAGGAAATCTATAAATGAATCATATTTCCAAATTTCCTGTTTCCTTTCAATATTTCTAAAATTTGCATATAATATAGTAGTTATAAAATCAAAGTCATCAATAAACTGTATGTTATTATCAAGCTCACAGCTATTGAAGAGAGTATTTTGCGATTTTAATGCAACTGTGTGAACAATATTATATTATTTCAGCTATGTAGCTTAGTTATTTTTACAGTTTTTCGCCGCCACTGAACCAGTTTTTGAAATATACAAAGCGTTTTCATCCTTGTCACAGTAGTAACGTATAATCGAAAATATTTGTTTTCGTAGTTTTCTCAATAATCTTGGAGGGTGCCAATTTCAGTTTAAATCGATGCGATGAAAAATATATGGGAGCCCTGTTTCAGGTGGGCGATGAGATCCTGGCCGTGAACTTGGTGGACGTAACCAAGATGAGCCTGGATGATGTGGTGATCATAATGTCGATCCCGCGACGCTTGGTGTTAGCCACGAGGCAGCGCAAGGGGGGTGCTAAAGGTGGAGGAGGGGGGTCACCAAGAGCCCCCACGGAGCACAAAGCACCCCCCGTGGTGGTGATCAAGCGTGAGCTCAGAGAGGATGAAGGGGATGACTTAGTCGACGGAGGCAGGGATATCATGGGACAACAGGATCACAGGTAACTTGCTTTCAAGGTTGTTATAGTATACAATGCATACAGAAAACATGAAGTAATACATAGCAGAAGCTATGTATTTATTTGACTCGATAAGAGCACATATCTTTTTGGGCAACTTACCCCATGTCCTGGGTATATTGACTATGCTGAAAATTTCACATCTAAATGCATTCTGCTATGCTTCGACATACTGAAAGATTAATTATCTACACTGGCTCTCTAGGTTAAATTTAAGGTGGGAGTAGTGGTAGATGCTTTATTTTATATTGATATAAAACTTTTAGTTCTTATTAATTGTATAAGGTACATGTTTAAAATATTCCCTGACTTCGTCATTGAATGTATTAGGAGGATTCTGCTTTTTACGGCCTGTATGCAAACTAGGACTGAAAAATCGCTAGAAAATTTTGAACATCTTATAAGAACCAAAAGGAATGACTACTACTACTACCACAGTACGAACCATCCAATCATGGTTTGCACTGTAAATGGAATAATGCTTGTAGGAGATGTGCTTCAGAGCAATCCTCCATCATCATAAATATGCGACCTGGATAACAATATTTACAGCCATCATCAGTGCAACGAAAACTAGAAAATTCATCCTCATTGAGTCGAGATTCGAACACCTGGAACGAGCCTCTCCCAAAAGGAGTTTTTTTAGAGAATTTATTTAGTCTATTTGATCCAATATGACCTTTTACAATGTGCTTGAAATGTCAAAAATTATATTCATAAAATTAATTGATGAAATATAGCGCAGACATTCAAATAAAACATTAGAATATTATTTTTAAATTTAGATAAAAAGTTGTGTAATTATCACACAGTTTCTCAAATAAAACTATTTCTTTCAGTGACGCGTTTTGATTTTTATTAAGATCATCGTCGGACTGTCAGATTTGACTGTTAACAAGGCTACCCAGATGACTTGCCAACTAACTACCTAGTACTATCATAGGTACAAAACTAGAGCTCTCAAATCTGGCATACTATTTCTCCTGTCTAGCTATTTTTCTAATAAATTATGTTTTCATTTGTTGTCTGTGTTAAGGGAAATCTTTTCTTGGCGACTGCTTTAACATAGTGTTAAAGGAAAAACTTACAAAACCTTAACCGTCGCCGTCAAGATGTCTAGAATAAAAATAGATGGAATCTTATACAAGTGTATCGATAAAAATTGAGTGTAAATGATCAGTCTGATCATTTACTACAATGAAGTCAGGGTTTCGCAGATATTTCTGAATCTTTAGTGTTTCCATGAAGTTTAAATCATGTATTTCATTACAAGTATGAAGTACACTCATTCTATTGTAAGTTGCCAACTTTATGTTTAGTATCTAGTAAGTGTTTGGAAAAATTTGATCTTTCTAGATGGTGATTTTTGAAGCCACCTATATGTTCCCTGTACCTTGTTGTAAATGCTTATATAGGTAAAACAGCAGAGCATTTCTGGGTCAATGAGTCCAAAAAAATGCATAATTTTGTTTCTGGTTTGGTGAAATCATTGGTCCTTACTCCTTCAAAGATGACGAATGTTACTAGCTTACATGTATCAATTTTTAATAAGCATTACAGAGCAGTAACTGTTCCATTTGTGGAAATCATGCTATATTAGCAGAAATCAAACTTAATAATTCTCAATTATGCAGAAATTATATTCCACATTGGAGATATGATACTGCCTACTTCACCAACCTTGTAAAGTCAAATGAACATGTCAGAAGAAGATGTGAGAACTAGACGTCCATCCGTGAATATATAACGTCCAGCATACAAAGGAAAATAAATCAAACGAAAAACATTAATCTGTAGGCGGTAGTCTGGCCTGTAGTCATTAAAAATATCAGAATGACCTGCACCAACCCAACATTTTCAATTAGCTGTCCACATTTTTTAATTTTCTGGCGGAACTGACGCCCAAATGGTAATTGAATACGGAAGGAAATTAAATTTATGCAAATTAAATTTTGCCGAGTTTACCATTGGACTTCATGAAATTCTAAACTTAAACAAGTTTCACTACCTTTTTCCTACTTCCTAGTTGATCAACACTTTCTGTGAGATGCCTTTTCATGGCTTCTTTCATGAAGTATATTCTGCAAAGCGATCGTCTTGATGCTTTGTAATAATTTATGACCCTATAGAATGTATAAAAAAAATAATTTATCATTATACGGTAATAGGAAGTTTTTTTGGATAGTAGTGGCATTGTGTTAGGTTCCTAACAAAGATCCTTTTTTGCTCTCGGAATTAATAAGCAACGATTTTCAACTATATAGATGGTATACCAGAGAATTCTCAAATTTGGTGTAAAAACTGGCTCTGATTTATCGGTCAACATCCTTTCACCTCGAAACGATTGAAGATATCACATCAATCAACACATGGTGAAACGTAAAAAATTCTCAAAACAAGTCTCGAACAGTGTTATTGATACATTCACATAGTGTTCTAGAGTCAAAACTGATCTGGAGATATTTGGGGCCGTCTAATCCAACACAAATGCAGGGAATTCAAGAAATAAAGCAGCATTTCCAAATATCATTTAAACCAGTGGGGTTAGTTTGATACGGTGACTCGTGAGAGATCTTTGCTGTTTTAAACGACTTGTTGCTGATGTCTAGGCGTGACAGGCACACACAATTTGAAATCAGGGAGAACGATGGCATTCCCTTTATATCTATCTGTCTTCCTGTCTGCCTATCAAAATCGAAAGAGAATTGTGTGGAAATTGGTGATAATAACTGATCCGGTATATAGCTTATGAATAACGTAATATTTATACACTTATGTGTTGCTACTTTATAATTAAATCAGTCAAGGGATTTGCTTTCAAATTCGACAGTATTTCAAACCAACAAGTTTTTCTCTAAATTCAATGTAAGGTGGTCAATCGGGATGTATATTAGTAATAATTTGCGATATTTATGTATATAACCTTATGTTTTTATCATGTTTCGATTTTTATTCTAATAATAATACTGTAATTTAACTTCACATCCAGTATGTTGATTGATTAACAATTATCTTTAGAATTACCTCGATTTATAATATACTATTGCGATAATTGAGATGTTTATTAGTAATAAAAAAATGTTTCATTACTATAAGGCTGAAATATTTGTTTTTTATATTTGTTACTTTATGTGTTCAGTATGGTATCTGCATTATGTGGTTTTACAATGGCTCGTATAGTTGCATAGATTGGGAAATCTGTAAATTTTTTGATTTTTACTATTTACGTTAACCTGATATATCGCTTTTGAACAAATGATGTTGATTTTAGACAAATAAGTGGTTAGGGTGTTTGAGGGACATTTCTTGGCTTATTTGTCCTTGTAATAGACGGAACTTGCTCCGAAATAATATATTTCTATCATGGTTGAATCACATTGCTACATACTAATTTTTGTTCCAGAGAACTGCGACAAAGACACGTTGGGGATGGTCGAGAGACTGGTGTGGGACCCGACAGCCGGTCTTCCCGCCTTGGTTTGGGACTACCTTCTTTGGACCGTCAAGTTCCTAAGGACACCACCAATGGACTGGATCTCTACTACAATAGCCGGCCATCGCAGCAGCATCAGGATAGGCACCATCAGGACCAACATTGGGGCTACCAACCACCTCCACCTGTAATCACGGAACAACCAAAGGTGAATGGGTCACTTAACGATAGATCTTTTCTCTAAAGGTCTAGAGGGATGAGTTTTAGCTATACTATAATGTTCAATTTGGGCACCAGATTTCTCGGATAAATGCCTCAAACATGTGTTGCCTTAAAACTTAAGAGAAAGCTCGTCACATATTTAATAATAATAATAATAATAATAATAATAATAATAATAATAATAATAATAATAATAATAATAATAATAATAATAATAATAATAATAATAATAATAATAATAATAATAATAATAATAATAATAATAATAATAATAATAATAATAATAATAATAATAATAATAATAATAATAATAATAATCATCATCATCATCATCATCATCATCATCATCTTTATTCATTGACTACAGAAGGTAAAATTGTAATTATGAGAATAGGAAAAGGCGAAGTTCAGCTGTCATTCACAAAAATGGCTGGTCTTCCACTTAACCCTTATTACAAAAATACATAAACTTATAGTAACAGAAAATAATCAGATAAACAATGATTCTGTTGTGAGAAAGAAGAAAAAGAATAAGCTGGCATATTACATTGATAAAATATACTCACATATACATAAAAATATAAGAATGATATAGAATAATATAGAAATAGAAAGGAAAAATAAAGTAGTAGGAAAAGAAGTAGAAAAATATTCATCTTGATTACAGGTGTATACTAATATAAACAAACCCAGATTCAATGTAGCCGCAAAATATTCATAATGTAGTATAGTGGTGAGATTTCAGAAGCATAGTGTAGTGTTCCGCGAAAGATTTCAATGATTTCAATTTCATGTATTGAGGAATGGAGTTATAAGTCTTCGAGATGTTGTACGAAAAAGACCTTTCAAAGATGGCAGTATTATGAGCTGGTGGTGTAATTGTAGATTTGGATCTTATGTTCACACTGTGTACGTCTTTTCTGAAAGTTATTTTATCATATAAATTCGAAGGAATACGCATGGTTACAATTTTATGATAAAAACAGGCACTGTGCAATTCTCTTCTGTCTTTCATGCTAAGCCAGTTTGTGTCTACGAACTTATGTAAGATACTTTTTCCACGTCGAATTCCATAAATTAGGCGTAAACATGAGTTTTGAACTTTTTGTATTCGTTTTGTATCATGCTGATCTATACATCTATTATACAAGACATCACAGAAGTTAAAGTGGGAGAGCACAAGGGCATCAGTCAGTAAAATTTTGGTATTGGTATTTAATAAACCTCTATAGCCGTAAATATTTTTTAGATTGCTGTAGGTAAGCTTTTCTGATACAATTTGTTATATGCTTTTTAAAACGTAAGTTTTCATCAAATAGTACCCCCAATTTTTTTACCTCAGTTTGCTTATCTATTGAAACACCATTAATGTGAATATTTATATTACCTGCATGCAGATTTTTCATCCTTTTGGGACCAAAAACAATAAAACTTGACTTGTCAGGATTGAGGTGTAAAGAGTGTCGTTCAGAAATATCAGAGATGATTTGAAGATCAGTGCATATTCTATAGGAGCCTTCATCTAGTGCATCTGGGAGAAATGAGTAGAGAAGCTGTGTATCATCTGCATATAACTGTAAATTTGAGTACTTGACAGCTTTAGGAAACTGCGATGTGTAGATAATGTACAATAAGGGACCCAGTATCGATCCCTGTGGCACACCGGCATCTACATCAAGTGCGACCGACACATCTTCGTCCAGCATGACCTTTCACCTTTGTTTACGATTTTTTAGATAATGTGATAGCAGCGCGGACGCATGGTCAATCAACCCAATAGAATGTAAAATTGATATCAATACTGGATGATTGATTGTGTCGAAAGCCTTTGAATAGTCAAGAAGTACTAGTGTGGTTATCTTCCCTCATTCTGTCAGTTACATTTAATAGTGCCGTACAGCAACTATGCCCTGATCGAAATCCTGCCTGTTCGTCTAGGAGTACTGCATGCGTCAGAAGATATTCTCTTATCTGCTCATTCATAATTTTTTCTAAGATTTTAGAGGGAGCTGATAGGATGCTAATAGGGCGAAGGTCTTTAAATGTCTGAGGATTTTTGTTTTTTGGTATAGGCTTAATTTTAATTGATACAGTTTGCTATGAGATTATGCTAAATATGAAATCTACCCAGAGGATCACCATTTGCTATATTCTTTCTACCTCCACCTGAAGTGTGAGACTCTCCATATACTCGTATAGTATGAACTCACTAAAAACCTTTGTAAGGTTCATAAAATACTAATTTATTTCAACTAATAGCATAGCTAATTTATTTCCACGTCTTCTGGTTCTTAATTATTCGACTCCTGAAAACTGTCACTGCTCTCTCCAGAATACATATACAAATCGTCCATCTCAAAAGCTCCATAATCATAAGTATGCCAATTTGGCCGGATCTCGATGTTCTAGACATGTCTTTTAACAACTGCGCACATGTAGTATGTACAGGGTGATACTTTTCCAGCTTTTTTCGCTGATCTGGTTGCACTAGTACATTCTCAATGAATACTATATTTGCTGCATTTTGTCATGGCGAACAGCTCCGTATTCATTCTAATATGTTTTTTATTCGTTATACGCCTTAGTTTGTATCGTATGCCTATAAATTTGTTGAATGTCCTAAATCAATTTTAGTTTCCTATTCGTCTAACTATATGATATATACGAGTGGATCATAAAGTATTCTTGGCATTAAAATGATATACGTATTATGCGTCCTTTTTAATCTCTAAGGCACCTATGTCCTGATCCCGTGTCCTCACTCTACGCTGCCACCCTAGATTAGACATTTTTCCATTTCTAGGACGATAAATATAGGATCACATACGGAAAGTGGCCTTTGAGGTAGTCGTTAAGGTATCTGAAGTCCTCATTGTTTATCAGGAAACTGTTAGGATTCCAAGGACAATCGAATAACTTGTACAATATTCTACATAATAATACGATGCTGAGGAACTTCTGTTATTCTGGTACTATTTCATAGAAAAATATTATCATTAATGACATGACCTTATTATTGAATGCCGAGGCTTAAAATCCTAAATCTTATAAAATAAATCCTATACACCACCATCAATAGAACACTGAAACATCCAAATAAACTATAATCCCAAATTCGACAATTATTGCGATCACAATACTTTCTTCGCCTATACGAGGAAAGTAAAACGAGGTTTTATGAGGTTATGTTGGAAAATGACCTTGTCATTTTGACCTTGGATCTGAATCAAGGTTAAAATATGTATATATATATATATATATATATATGTTTTGTTGAAAAGCTTATGCATTTGCTTTTTTGTGCGAATTTGTCAGGAGAAACTTGAGATAAATAGCGTACACACTAACTAGCGTTTGAATATACATATTTGGATAAACACTTTGATGAGAGCCTGGTGGAAACTAATATATTATGCAGTTAACTAACTGCTCTGGGTTGCCCATGTACAGATGAAACTTCATTAGCGGGAGTGGATGCACTGTTTACTGGTTTCAAACTATAATATACCTACTACACTCAAGTCACATTTAATTCTGAATAACTTCCCATTCAACACGAACCTGCATTCCTGAATTCGCTTTGAGTGTGTGTGTCTTTAGTGCGAAATATTCATTCGTGTCTGGAAAGAACTCTGTCGCCCAGGTCTAGTGATTTTTTCTTTTCTCCCTTTGCACTTAGGGTGAGTGCAAGTATTCTAAGATTCCAGAAAATTAATGTTCGATGACATCTTCATTAATTCCGTTGGTCCATTAGTATTCTCGTCGGTGTATAGCACCAGCATCTACCAAATCGCTTTTGATGAAATTTCAAAAGCAAGAAGGTATGAACCTAAAGTATGTAAATATGATTTATTTTCAAAAATAGGTGCAATAAGATTCGAGAAATTAAAAACAGCTGAAATCGCGTATATTAAATCAGTACTCACACATTGTAATCAGAGCGTTATCCATTTAAAATATGATACGCCAGTATAATTAAGTTACTACGTAAAGCTCTATGACGACTTTCCATAAGAATGTAAGAAACTGAAAGATAATAATAATAATGATAATAATAATAATAATAATAATAATAATAATAATAATAATAATAATAATAATAATAATAATAATAATAATAATAATAATAATAATAATAATAATAATAATAATAATAATAATAATAATAATAATAATAATAATAATAATAATAATAATAATAATAATAATAATAATAATAATAATAATAATAATAATAATAATAATAATAATAATAATAATAATAATAATAATAATAATAATAATAATAATAATAAACGTCTTTATTTGGGCGAAGTTTAGCATAAAGCTATTCTTACACTTAAACAAGATACTTGAACTCTGATAGGTAGAAAGAGATAAATATTTTATTCGTTAGTCTACATATGTTCGAGCAACGTGTAAATATCTATCGAGCTAAAAAGAAGAGAGTATTCCTTAGCATAACGCAATAACGGTCAACATGAAATTTGTCTTGCCTGGTTTTCAGGCTAATCAGATTTCCATGTTACGTACACAAACTCTAATGATGTACGTATTGATATAAACACTAGCTAGATGCCAAATATAACGTAAGCAACAAGAATATAGACTACATGTACCGCATAATTCTAATTTAGTGTATCTCAATGGATGAAATATCAAATCGTTTGTAAGATGATTTGTGCATCCATTTTTATACAAAGCAAAGATAAAATAGAATAATATAATAGAGTTTACAGGCATGTGGCTATCAATTAGAATGTTCAACCGAGATGTCTCACATAATAACACCCAAAAGTTGCGAGTACAGCAAACAATAGAGGGGCGTAACGAGCGCATCCTCGCCAGATCGAACTTGCAACACCTCAAACAAGTCACTTCCAGAAGTCGTTCTTTTGGAGAATCTCGGCGTTGTGGAATGAACTAACGGAGAGTTTGTTCCCTGATAGTTACAATCTACAGCGTTTCAAGGTCAATAGACATGTATCCTCTCACAGTACTTCTAGAATCCGATAGGCCTTCTTGCCTTTGTGGGAGGTTATCTATAAAAGACAATTGTAAACAACTAGTTTGGCAGTATAACCTTGCTTTAAAATTAGAGCGAAACACGTCTTATGAATTTGTATCCGTGAAACATGTAACGATTAGTGAAATCACTCTGTCATAAATAAAGTTATCTGGGAAAAATAGAATCACAAGAATCTGAAAATGAGGTATTAATTACACTTTTTCTTCACTAATGCTTGGGAAATAAAAAACAAAATATTGTTACAAATTGTCCATGACAAGCAATAAGTCATGCCCAGGAACTGTTTTTTGGAATAAAAACCAACTACACTTTCGAATGCGACGCTTGAAGTATTCAAATCGATGTATTTTTCACTTTTTGTAACTGTAACTTCAAGCTGTTTAATAACAGCCAAGTTTTTCCATTACCACATTAAATATTCAAGATTAATTTAACCACTATAATAAAGCTTACGTTCTTCGGAAGAAACTTCTAAGTTGGTAATTTAAAAGTTTGCTCGTACTTCGTACTTCTCTGTACGCCTAATCTATTTAATAATAAGACCTCGTGCCTCGGGCCAATGGCTCACATAGGTATGATTTTCGTATTTGTGCTCAAATCTTTTATTATCGGTTTTTCATTTGCAATCAGACATTCAGTAAATAAGATTAAACACATAAGATGGCTTCCCACTTGGATCAGTAATGACCAATTTGCTGGCTGCTTTACAATACTGGGCAGGTATGAAGGACGACTTAGATTAGAAAAACGTTTGATAAGGTTTCACATTTTGGTACGAGAGGTAAACGAAGATGGATTGCAGTACGCCTCATCAACAGAACGTACCAAATGAGAGGAAATGGAATACTATGTGGCAAGCATGCGGTCCTGAAAACAATTCTTCATGGTTCTTATCACTATTACAAAACTTACCTTCCATGTAGTTATTTGGATACTATGTACTACAAGAAATGTAAGTTGAAAGAGAAATTCTTATTATTGGAGGCTGTAGTCAAAAAAACTGGCGGATACTTCACGAAGAACTATATCCCAAATATAGTATGCTGCCAGCTGAACTTGAAACATTCTAGTATTAAATGATATCGGATCTATTGCGCAACTAGATATAGTTAATAATAGGAAGCACACATCAACAAGGAGGTACACCCTTCATGCTGACTCTACACGATATATTTTGTTTTTTTTAGCCTGGTAGTGGAGGGCAGCAGCACTTCCAACCTTACGAACGATCCTATCCCAACACTTTGGAAAGCCTGGCTGAGAAAGTTCATTCATTTGGTACCACACCCAGACGAATGTCTGCCGGAGCTCCAACTCAAAGTATGACCACCAGGTAAATATTTTTGTTATGTATCCTAAAAACTGTAGATCATTGATTTGCTTGCAAAATGTTCACATCTAAGTAAAGATTAAGGTCTAGTCTCGATCGGGACTGGTTGCGATATTTTCTGTTACTATGCAGGCGTACTAAAAAGGTTCTAAGGAAATGAGACTTACATGATTTTTTTTGTTGAGATTATATTTTAAATCTGTTTTATTAGTTGCAGCAATGCTTTCTGGAATTTCAAAATCTAAATGTTACTTCAATCGTAATTAACAATAAAACTTTATTGTTACAGCGGGATCGTATTTAGCATTGCCGTATCAAGATCGTGGCGATAGAGGCACCACTGCGCAACTGAATTTACCGAAGAGTCTTTATTAAAAAGCGGAGGGGGGGGGGGGGCAAGTTACATACTAACTTGTTCTTATACATTTTTTATGGTATCAGCAGTTCTGTTAGGCGAATGATGTAATGCAATTAAGTGAATACCCAGCAGCAAAACAAATATCATGTGAATTCAACTTTCATGTATAATAAAAATTTTCTTTATTATAATATCTACCATAAAACCAAAATGACACATTTTTTATATACGTCACTAGCTAACCACAAAACTATATAACCTTAAATTTACTTACCTATGAAACGATAAATGCGGATTAAACGAGCTGATTTCTTGTAAATTTTGTCCTGGTAATCCATATTCAAATGTTTTACTAACACTGCTCACATATTTATTCAAAAACACACACACATATACACAAAACTCAAAAGTAAACAGCCAAACTCGTCAACAATGGACATCAAAATATTAATGAAAACAAATTGTCGTAGTACATCGGATTTAAAACCTTGAAGTGGTGTTTTCATGATTATTCCTATTTCGTACTTTACCATGCAATCAATTCAAAATGTTCTATAAATGAATCCGGCGGCGTACTTAATGCAGGGTGTCGGTATCGGTATATAGTACTGCCTTTTTCTGTTATCATGAATAGTTCAAGGGAAAACCCGTACATAACCTAAATATACCTGAAGAAAATAATGCTATGTAACGTATTGTAACGTCCTTAAACACTCATTTATTTCCACTAGTAACAAAACAACTTGTACACTATTCGAATTCGAGATTTTTTTCGATCACCCTGCTTTCCTTACACCTGACATGAAAACATGCACATGAACTTATCTGCCTATACTAATATGGAGCATTTATTGATTCAATTCTAATTTAATTTCAATTTTTGACGCGGCCTTGATGTATACTTTTTTGCTGCAGACTATCTTCTCAGCAAAGCCCTTCGTCGCACTACTATGTCCAGCACATGAGCACAGGTGGACGGCGCATCATGCCTCGTTCTGGCTCAGATCAGCACCTACCTCAGACCGAGTACTCCGACTATACGAGCATTACGCAGGCTGGTAGGCACAGTCTACTTAGGAGCAGTCTCAAGAGCGGCTCAACGCTTAGCAGGTACATCACAACTCGTTTACAAATAGTTTAGTTTTTACATGTACCTTACAGGAGCTCTAAGTCTGAGATTGGCCGCTGTAATAGCGCAGGCTGCTCGGAATGAAGTCATATACTCCAGTTCCATTAGCACGAAAATTCTTCGAACATGGATGTAAGAGCAACAGATGGTATTATTGTTTGAAACTTGTAGACAAGGTGGATTTATCAAAATTTTGATTTCGGACTTCCATTCTATAAAATTTTGAGTATCACGACGTTTCGATTGATATGCTATCTTCAGTCGTCTTCAGGTGAACTGGCGAACACGTTCCTTTCACGCCTATTTATACCCCGTCCGGTGACGTGTTGTTGTGCGCGGTCTGTTCTGATTGGTTCCCGATGCGCGGTATTCTGGTCTGTTGACGTGGCTGTTTGTCGGTCATTGTTTGTTGTGTGGTCCAGTCGTAGTCTATTGATCTTCTTTATGAGTGGCTGCCAGATTGGTTTAATGTCGACGCTGGGTTTGCTGTACACTTTGCTGTTGTTGGTGATGTTTGCCGCCTCCTTGAATTTCTTTCGATACCAATACGGTTCCTTGGCAATAACCTTAGCGTCGTCCCAAGCTATTTTATGGTGCTCCGTCCATGCGTGGTCAGCTATTCCAGATTTTCCTGTCTCTGCACGCTGGGTGTTGAGATGATGTTCTTTGATTCTTACTTCCAGTGGCCTTTTTGTTTCTCCAACATAGATTTTACCACATTGACATGGTATGTGGTAGATGCAGTCCTTTGTCTCTTGAGATTCATTCCTGGGCTTAGTTTTTGTTACTATACTTCTGATGATAGCATTCCTAGAGAATCTTCTTTGGATCTTGTATCGCTGACCTATTCTTTTGATTCCATCTGATAATCCTTTGACGTAAGGCAGAATGAGTAAGTGCTGAGATTCTTCGTGTTTAATTCTTCTGCTTTTGGTATTTTCCTGTATTGTTACTTCCACCAGCTTCTTTGGGTATCCGTTATTTAATAGATCTTGTTTAATGATATTGAGCTCTTTTTGTAGTCCCTCTTGTGTGTTACAAATACTCCTAGCTCGGTCGCTAAGTCCGGCTGACGCCTTTCTTCGTGGCTGTTGGGTGGTTTGAAGTGTGATGTAAGTATTGACTTGTGTGAGTTGGTTCTCTGTGTACTGTTGTTTCTATTTTGGTGTTTCGTCTCGTTACTAAAACATCTAAAAATGGAAGGCAGTTGTTGCTCTCTTCTTCTTTCGTGAATTTTATCGATGGTCGCATGTTGTTCACGCTAAGGTTATTGCCAAGGAACCGCATTGGTATCGAAGGAAATTCAAGGAGGGGGCATTCATCACCAACAACAGCAAAGTGTACAGCAAACCCAGCGTAGACATTAAACCAATCTGGCAGCCACTCATAAAGAAGATCAATAGACTACGACTGGACCAGACAACAAACAATGACCGACAAACAGCCACGTCAGCAGACCGGAATACGGCGCATCGGGGACCAATCAGAACAGACCGCGCACAACGACACGTCACCGGACGACTTTTTGAAGAGGCTCGTTTGAGGCGTTAGAAGCTCGACCTGGTGAGAATGCACCCCTCTAGTATTTGCTGTACTGGCAACCAGTTACCATTCTGTATATTAGAGACAGTTCGACAACTCTTCCATGTTCCTTATAAGGGCTGGTGCATCCACTAGACGTATTTTTTTTGGATTCTGTCTAGAAGCTTTCGGGAGTGCTTCGGAACGCAGACAAATACATGCAAGCAGTACTCCAGCGATAATCTGATCTGAGCCTTATATAGTAGCAAAGGATGTTCCGATGAATACAACCTTTTGGAACGTAACAGGACTCCCAGCTACTGTGACGCCGACTTAGCAAGGCCATGACATGTTATTTCTGATGTTAATTCCCAGAAAGTTGATAAAGTGGCCTAGATTAGAATGCGCAACTCAACTTGAATATATCGATGGATCGGATGTTAACATCAATATAAATTTCGAATACCTGAGTATTACTGTTTTCAATGCGATATGATTACGACATGTCTATTAAAGTAAATTTACAGATTTGTGGTGAAACAGACTTATTCAGTATTATTTGAATGAACACATTTATTGTGCAAATAGAGGGAAAAAGATGACATCCGTATGCATCTATACATTACTCACATATATATCGCGTGGTCCATTTAACTTAAGACAGACCTATAGCGCGAAAACGGTGAGCTTTTAGATGACAGATTTTGGGTGCCATGGAAAAGACGTAATGATTGACAATATTTTCAAGGTTTTTTTTTCAAGGTCAATCATGTTTTTTTCATGGGAACATGTATTTTCCATTGCAGAATCTTACTCTACAAGAAAAAATAAATACCTTCTGTTCACAAAACTTCAAAATCCGATTGCACTTAGGTAGATAAAAATAAAATAATAATTCTTTTTATAAATTTTCCAATGATTACATGGCTTATGAGAAATGCTTTTATTTTATAGGAAACCTTTAAATTTATTATATCAATCAATTTTATAAAGTTTTCAGGACACCAAAGGAGAGTTTCTCTATTGATTTCCCTACAAGCATTGCTAATGGGTTTCATGCTATTTTCCAGTGTAGTAGGAGCTGCTCGAATGAACAACTTCTTTTAGATGGCCCCATTAAAAGAAATCGAGAGGCCTTGAATTTGGTCGCCTAGCAGGCCATATAAGGGGACCACGTGATTCGATCCATCGAATAGGGTATTCTCGATCGAGTACTTCCAGGAGAATTCTGACATAATGAGCAGGGCAGGTCCTTTCTTCAAGTGGCATATCGTTTATTAGCTCTGGTAAATGGTGTTGTAGAAAGCCTCGATATTTTTGCCCATCCAATGTTCGTTCAATGAAATATGGACCGATTGACCAAGGACGCTGATGCTCCACTTCTCTCAACCACCACGGATTTTCCCGACTCCAGTAGTGTATACTATGTCGATTCACTTCACCATGGTTTGTAAAACCAGTTTTATCTGAGAACTACAAACAAAAGAAAAAAATTCCATTTAATTCTGTTCAATTCCTTACCTACATATGTTTAATTTTTTACCTACTTAAGTTGCAATCGGATTAAAAAATGTTGTGAACAGAAGCTATTTGTTTTTCTCAAAAATTTTGCAACAAAAAAGATATGTTCCTTTTAAATAACCATGGTTATTATTACAGAGTTTTATAGGATTACACTGCAATATAATATGTTGCTCTTAAATCCATTCCCCATTCGACTGGACTAATAGTCTGTATTCATTAATTTTAGACGTACTACATATCCCAATACACAGCCTATATGGGACATAAGGTACCCGTAATCACTTATTGTGATGACGTAGCATAAGTCTAAGAATTACTGCACTGTTGAATTGGAAATGCAAAGGTTTTTCCTATTCAACTAGATACTTCTAATTCACAAAAAAAGTATTTGTCGCTTAGAATTATATAAATGAGCTTTTATGTAAATTCTGAAGAGAACTTCTCCACAATTTCCGACGATTCATGGTATGGGTATTTGTTACAGATATAACCAAAGGTACGTTGACCAAGCAGCTGTAGCAGCCCAGCTGGCCCAAGCGAAATACGGTACAACTGGATCGAGGTACGATACGACAGGAACATTGAGGAGAAACAGGGGTAGCTTGGATTACTCCAGTGATACCGAAGCCACATCCGGCTCCAGGGGTGGCTATTATTATTACAGGTAAAATAATCAATATAGCGTTGCTCTTTTTCCCAAATCCAAATGAAATTCTCGTAGATACACTGTGACTTGTCGTTTTATAGTTGTTAATTGCGAAGAGAGATAATGAATGTGCAACTAATTTAAATGACAGTTATATCATTCACAAGTTATGGGTACAAAGATGCCTTGTGTGGCTATCACCAAATTGAAACTAGGTAACTAGATCAGAACTTCAACGGATGCACTTAATCTTGTATTTTGAAATAATTCACAGAATTTTGTTTAACTTGAACAGGTGGTTTGATAAATAAATCTCTGTTTATGCGAGGCGCTTCGATTTAATATTTAAATCATCGTCGGATCGACGCCAATTAGCAAGGAATTATTGTAATCGCTAAAAAATTTAAATTCGAAATATTGTATTATCCGGATGTTGCACGACATAAATATCACGGAAAACTATGTCACTCATTTTCGTGGACCTGTTCAATTATAATTTACTACCATGACCAGAAGAAGAAAACTTCTTAGTTTCTGAAAATCGGTTAATTCGCGGAGGACTTATATTCAATAAATGAAATATCAAAAAAACGCCAATTTTTCCAAATATTTTAGACGTTTCTGATAACTTTTTGATTTTTTTGTTGGGTTCAAATATTTGTTGCGAGGGAGGGCCAATTTTTTTTTTCATAAAAGCCGGTCTATCATCTACGATGCATTTCAGGTTGAATAGCGATCGTTAATAATGACAAAAGCTGTATTACCTCTTGAGAAATATTGTAGGTTGACTCAGGATTTAACGAATAGTCGTGTTGATCATTTGACTATTTCGATCGGATCTTAATGTTGCTGATCCACTTGAAACGTGTTTTGGTAATATAATAAATTATGAAATCTTCTGAAAAGCTCAACAATTTTGGTGTTTCTGGAATTCAGGAAAAGCGCGTTTTCAATATTTCTTAATTTCAATTCTGTTAACATTCCACAATCCAAAAAATCTAAATGCTCGTTTCTCATGTATGAGAGTGAAATTGTTACTGGTAATGTATTGTGAATATGATAAAGGGTTTCACCAAGGTAGGAGCATCAAGAAAATCAGAATCAACGAATGATAACGGAATATATCTTAACAAAGATCAACTTTCTTATGCATACAATGAGAAGAGGCAGACGTAGAAAGAAAAACTTTGAAACACATACATAACATGGAATACAGGAAAGCAAGATGAAACGCAGACATTGTAGGGAGCAAAATAGAGATTATTTTGTGCGAACTAGACTCGAACCCGTGTATTCTGCTTTCCTCACTCTTTTGTTCACACCAATCACCTATCTGAGACAATGTTACTCAATCTGCACACCGATCTATACGCAAGTAGTCCAGTAAACTCTGATCATTGAAGCGACCATATTTATCTGCGCTGTGA
Source organism: Bruchidius siliquastri (assembly GCA_949316355.1). NCBI lineage: Eukaryota > Metazoa > Arthropoda > Insecta > Coleoptera > Chrysomelidae > Bruchidius > Bruchidius siliquastri. Next base: position 12,346,313 of record OX438534.1, on the reverse strand, counting down.
GTTGTCAAGTCATGTCATCGCGTAGGAAATGATACAGATGATAAATCCTCCAACTAATCTTCCAAGCTATGTGAATGTGTAGTTATAGCGTATCACTAATTACTGCACACTAATATATATTGGGTTTATGAAGGAGCAATTGTATTTTGATTGATTCATTTTGACTGTTCTGACTTACACTCAGCTCACTTTCAGTATTTTATTTCGTGCATGGAACCACAAATCGCTCCATCTCGAGATACCGTATTTCGGCGAGGGCAGCATGCTGTTCAGATCAATGACAAACCCTGAAAAACAAATCGCATGCTGATCTACCAGCCTTGAACATGGAGGGACACTCAATACTTGAATCAAGTTCCATCAAGCTTCTGGAAATCAACATCAACAATAACATGTCATGGCATGCCGTACCGGCCTCGCAAGGTCGACATCCCAGAAGCTGGGAGTTCTCTTTCGCTCTAGAAAATTATATTCTCCGGAACAGCTACAGCTACTATACAAAGCCCTGATCAGACCATCGCTGCAGTACTGCTCGCATGTGTGGGGATGCGCCCTAAAGCTCCTGGACTCAATCCAGAAGCGAGCAATACGTCTAGTGGATGCGCCTGACCTCACGAATGACCTTCACAGTCTGGAACATCGGGCGGCTGGTCTGTCCCTATTCTAGCTGTCTCGCATAATATCTCAAAGAGTCGCAACCAGGTCGAGCTTATAACGCCTCTAATAAGCCTGTTCCAAGAGTCTTTCTTTTGGAGAAACTCGGCGTTATGGAATGAGCAACCGAGCACTTTATTCCTCAATGGTTTCAATCTCCAGCATTTTAAGGTCAACGGGTGTAGACATTTATCTCCTTGTAGTGCTTATGAAGCACGATAGCTATCTACCTTTGCGTGAGGTTATCAATAAAAAAAAGACTGCTAATATTCTGATTGAGACTGTGTTTCTTCTAGGAGTCAGGGAACTACTGCTGTTCCTCATAGCACAATTCCCACTTTAGGAAGACAAAATGCCCTCGCAGCGACTGACATTTCGACAAAGTTTAACTCATTACCTCGTGATAGAGGTTCTAGTAGGTAAGTACTAATTTGCGATACCATAACGCATTGAATAGTTTGAAATAAGTGTTACAGGCACTCTATTAAAAATGCATTACAATTACAGAAATCTGATAATGTGGAGTAGTAATATACTACTATTAAGTATTACATGAAAGGTTTTTTCATAAAAAATATGGTATTAGCATTGAGAGACGTTGAACCATTGTCTGTGACCGTCCAGAAGCGAAACCACATTCATTTGAAAATGTATGGAATGCATTGTTGAGAGTTTTCTGAGCTTCCTTCTGTACATGCCAAATATGACGTTATCTCAGTAGTTTGTTTAACAAGAACTCGGTGTCCGACGATACGCTGTCGAATCATATGAGTACATTGTACTTTTTTAGTTGCAGAGGCGTAGGTAGGGTGGTTTTCTTTTGTTCTTCAGATTTTTGAGGTGGGTGAATAATGTCCAACTGAGAGCAAATTACGGAACTTGTCATTTGCCCTAAACGCCAATAGTTCCTAGCTACGACACTGTTCATATGTATCTTTACTCACCCTCGTCCCCCATAATTTAAGAGCTAAATACGCCCTTGTTTGGTCGATATATTTGGCTTGGGAAATCTGTAGCATTATTCCGATGTAATTATGTAAACCCCTACAGATGGATGTTTGCAATATACTCTTTTAGTTTTTGCCCTAAATCACTCTAAAAAGGTATTAGCCTTGATAGCAGTAGTAGCAAGTAATAAGCAGATTCATATTAATAGCAGGCACTTCAATCACTCAATCTAGAATGCCGAATGCGAGGTGTATTGTCCCAAAAACCATTTTTCTTATGAACTTTGGACTAGTCGTTCGCATATTGAGATATAGCGCCAATATTTTCAGTATGTAAAAAATGTATTTCTAGTTCGAGCGATCAATATTTTGTTCTGGTATCTGAGTACGGATTCGTGTATCAGTTTTCATCTTGCAGATTACAATAAATAAATGTCAGGAATAATTAATAATTCATTTAAAAAACCATGACGAGCATGACCATTACTTTTAACTTTAATTTTGTACGTAATCGTTCAACGTTTTCCGCTGGTTTATTTTTTAACAGACGAGTGCTGGCTTTAGACATTATATTTCTTCTTTGCGGTCGTTACAAAATTATCGGCCTGAGTCAGCAATTCACGGCCTTCTTTTTTATTTTTGCAGACTGGCGATGAATAAAAGATTCGGCGACAGGAGCGTCTCGCTGCTGCAGCAGGACGAATCAGACGGAGCCCTGTCGGCGCCGGAAATGCCCTCGATACGCAGGGACAGGGGAGGTGAGTAATACGGGGTGCAGGTATAGGGGGGGGAGTTCGATCGAGGAGCTTATGCTGACCTATATTGTGTCCTTTGATGTGAGTTTTGTGGTACACTACAGTCATAAGAGCTTCGGAAAACATGTAATAAAATGAGTTGTCTAGGTATGCAGAATTATACAATGATCTTGTATATACATTGTCATGAAAACCACGCAAAACTGATAATTTTAAGTTGATTTATACGTGGTGCTCGACCAATGCCCAGCATTATTGCACCATAACCGAAAGATATAGACTCGGATAAAGAAAATCAATTAGCGATAGGACTCGCCCTTCCCGACAGCCATTTTTGTCCGATTTACGTACCGTAATGTAGTAAGAATAGTATGCTAGTAATTTGTCCATGCGTATTTTCAAATATTTCTGATAATACCGTCACCTGAACAGAATTGACATCAAGTATAGTAACCAATATATATTACAAAAATTTTCGAATAAGAGTTTATTCATTTCTTGTTATACGATGTCTTAACGACGAGAATCCCTGTCACCATTTCAGTTGGTATGTCTGCCAGTTTCTATATCTATCGGCCCGATAGTGTCTCTGTAAGAGCTTAATCCTAGAAAAATTTTGAAGAAATTTAGAGAGCGATATGCTGTATGGTCGTGATAGGTAACGCTTCTACATTGCTGGAAATTGGTACATTTGTGGAACCATGACACCATGCATGCATTCATAATTGCAAAATTATTATTCCTAATATAAATACATATTTTTCAGCAAAAAATTAATGAATTCCAGGAGCACAAGTTTGAGAATATTAGATTTATTATTTTAGTCAGGTTTTTACTCGTATGTATAGTGTCTAAGGTGTCTTGATAAATAATACAGCACTTTATTGATTAATATAACTAATGTTAGTGCTTGATCAATTTCAATTGTATAAACCAATATCTGTATAATATTGATCATATATGCCCTATTAAACATGTTGCCATCAAAATGAGAAAATGTTCTCTAGCTGCTTGTCCTCTATGAGAACGATAACAATTAATGATTAATGAGTTATCAAAAAATAGACGCTATTTCGGCATACATTTGCATGAATTTATCAAAATTCTGTGAAGCGTATGAAAAAGCATACCAGTCTCCTTTAACTTCCCGCTAGAATACTCGTACATGTTTCAATTCCGTATGCCTCCTAACTTAGAGTGGCGTAAAGTCTTTGAATCACCAACATTGTAGTTGAAAAACTCTCATCGTATCAGAAGTTACTTTATTACATTTCAACGTCCTCGCGGTAACGCGAAGGGGGAATAATTTTAGTGTAAACTGCACAGTTCCGTCCAAATGTGAATGATCGTTGGGAACCTGTGTGTACATGACTCACCCTGTTGGATACTTTTGCGTTAGTCAACCTGGCCGTTAAATTACGGTAACTGTTTATGTTTCTTGCGAGACTTACAAATTCAAGGGGATTTTGTGGGAGATTAATAAATTCATGGAAAAGTATGGCAGGTCTTACAAACACCAGTATGTCTGCTACTTGACTTCATCAGGCCCAAATGAATGTGCATAATTATATATTAAACGAAATGAGCACATGTAATCATAACATCCGGATACGAGTGTAACCTGAGGAGACAAAGATGGAAGGGAAAAAACAGCAGATTTTTGACTTCGGTCAAAAAACTCGCATTTTTGGGGCAACACTTAATGGCGCCACGGAGGCCAGTTACAGCTAGCTACCTCCTGTGGTACTCGAAGCACAGAGTAAGCTACTGAATAAAAGATGTTGTGCGGAGCCGTATTATTAATTAATTATGTATTTAGCTGGTCGCTAATTGAAAAATATTATGTTTCAGAGAGAAAACCACAGGATATGTTTTACAAGTTAAATAAAAAACCTGTAGATTTCAAGATTTAAATCGTGCATACAAGGTTCCAAATAAATATTTTTTCAACTTTTTCCGGAATCTAACACTTCAGATTTCTGTATTTTAATCGAATAGGAATCATAAATCATAAGTTATTGGGTTTTAGCTCTGAAAAATGGGGTACAATGACTCAGTTTTTCAATATTCTGGTCTAATTTTAGGACTGCAGATATAGTTGGAGCATATTTTCAACATATGAGAAATTATAGTAATTATAGGAAACACGAAAGCTTTGTGAATTTTTGATATTGGACGAAGTCTTATGGAATTACAATATTTGTAATACTTTTCAAATAAGACTTAAAACGATAAAAGACCTAAAATTCGAATCAAATATTCTAAACTGCTATCATTCCGTGGGATGTACAGCACTAATCTACTTAACGTCATTTTTTTATGAGAGGACATATATCTCACCAGGAAATAATATTCGATGAACAATCTACGCGCGGCTCTCTGTAAGAAGAATGAGCTTTGAGGAAACTCATTATTCTTGTTAAAATGTCTCGGTCATTATAGTTACAGCGTGATCCTTCAATTCAAGGCAACCATATTTCAACAACATTTTGGAGGCATTCTCACTTTTAAAAACTGACATAGTTAATTTTTGTATGATTCCGGAATTAATAAATATTTTGGGGCGCCATCAAGATGACCTTTTAGTTATACCTAATGATGGATTTATATAAGTTAAGAAAAACTTCAATTATTCAATAATAATTAAGTATCAATTAAATTTCCGTGTTATACTCTTTTCTTATATAGGCAGAAAGGGTTTGCAGATATACGGGCAGAATAAACGTGAAATAACAGTATATTTAGCTTCTGTAACTTAGTTTATGATTCATCTCATACTTGTACTTCCTGCTAAAATTATTCTGCCAATTACTTTTGGCGTTAATTACCTGTCAGTACAAAAATGAAGTAAGAGTTAAATGTCAGTTTCTACGTTTACACGTTCGACTTAGAACGGTTTCTCCTTAAACGTTTTTGTTAAATCGCATATATAAACATTACATAAAACTATCTAGCTGTTAAAGCTTGAAAGGTTTGAATATTGTTGAACTTATAAGCATGAGCCCACACCGTATACACAGATAAAAAGTTGGAAATCGTTTTGTAACATCTAACCGTGCGTTGCACTCTATTATTTTGATTATTAGTTATGATTAATTCTTATACACTATTGTATTAGCGTTATAGATTAGATTCAAACGGTTATGCTATTGTTGTGGAAGTCTAGGCCCAAATATGGTTCCCGCCACTATTAAAATTTCAAATTTGTTGATTTATAACAGTTGAATAATTTGACGTGTAAATCAGTAAATTATATATTATATTTATATAAAAATTTTGGGATAAAAACAACCGCATAAACGTAGTTCCCTGCCAAGATATATTCTGATACCGACTCATTGCTCCATCATTTGAATAGTGCTATTTGAAGCTTTAAAATCTCTCTGCTGCCATATTTCCAAACAAACTATTTCGCATAACGCAAAATAAATATTTTGAGTTCAGATGATTTTTTGATGTCACTGTATTCGCATTTAGGCCAAAATCACAAATCTGATATTTATAGCGGTTACAAATCCATCACATATTTTTTTTGTCTCTCTCAAGTAACGAGCTGGAACAATATCTCCGTAACACCTCCCAGGTCACCTACAAAGTTATAATGGCCTTTGAGATCGAAGTTTTCCGCAGAGGCAAGTTGAAGGACCCTAATGGTATCGGAAATCAACCGCGCTACCAACTATCTCTCCCAGCTAACAAAGCGTAGTTTGCTGTAATTTGTTGGGAATCATTAGGCGCGCAGCGAAGGGCCTCTCGAATTGATAGCCTTACACTCTAACAAAAATGGTCCATTTACGATACCCTTGACTCCTCGTTGCAGTCGATCGTAGTGTATTACCTACGGTAGTCGGTTTACCGTTGCATTTTTCGATTGTATCTGATTGGTTTCGGTTAATATAGCCTTATTACTCAGTAGCCTGGTAAATAGAGTTTGAATCGTTATTTAATTGAATTAGTTAAGGAAAGAGTGTTTCCGCCTCTTTCTTTAACTAATTGAACTGGACCAAAAACCAGATGAATTGGACATCACAAAAATAAGATCCAACAAATGTAAGAAAATAGCAAAAAAAATGAGCAAAGTTAGCGGAAATTCATCACACACAAGCCTTGGGCCTTATGACTACTGATCCCCGGGGTAAACTACTTTCTCCAAACTTCCTAATTGTAGATTTGAAAATATTGGGTAATCACTTTCTTTTAACCGAGCCCATAAAGCGTGTAGCATCAGCTATCAGAATCAAAATTTTCTTACAGCACAGCAGCTGTAAGAAGGCAAATATTATCAAATATGAAGACAATATGGGAAAACTACAGAACATCTTCCAATGCTCGAGTAAATATTTATTTTTAATGAGATTCTGGCATTCTTCTAGCTTATAGTAATGTAATTTGATAAGCTCCTACATATGATCCATCACCATCACGATGTACGTTTGAAGTGACAAAGCCATACTAACGGGACAGAACAGGTCCGCTATAAATACATTAGGTTTCAAAAGAAGCTCATCTAAAGTACTTTTTCAATAACGATGGAAAAATAATAGTTCTATTGGCTGTTTCAAAATATTCATACTGTCCTTACAAAATGATTGTTTCAAAAAAGTACCCTTATTCATTATATATAAACGTAAACTAATTTAAAAATATCAAAATAGAACTAAATAAATTGCAATCACATAAAACAGGTGCTGCATTTTTTGATGTATCATACGATACAACACAAATGATGCTAGAGATTTTAAACTCTATAATGGACATATAGACTGGGTTTTGTCGCTTCTTCACGTACATGTTTCGTTATCTCATGCCATGATCATACACCGCTAATAGGGAGGCTCCAGCCCTCGTCATCTAGTGTCTTCTCCTCAGATGAATACAGGCAGTGGCTGAGTAGGACACCCTCTACGTCCGCCATTTATGAACAGATACGTGCCTCTAGAGACGTTCTCAATCAACAGAGAGCAGCTAGATTCACCTACAGCGCTGAGAACATACATGACGCACTGAAAAACGTAAGTGCGCAGCACAATAAAAGTTTGCGAATTACTCAGTGCAATAGTATATTTTTAAATTATTCGTTTTAATGCAGTAAGTTAACGTTCCATACATTTGAGAGTTTCTAGAATATTCTATAAATTGATAAGTAAGCATTGATGTCCTTTCAGTTTTCACAGTGACAAGTAAAAAATTTTGCAATGACCACCACAGTAGTTGAAGCTTCATAATTTGATTCCTTTTCTATATCACTGTAATTAAAACATTACACCACAAGATTTGACATTAATTCAAAATTTTGTTACACATTGCGAAAATAAGCTTGAAAGAAGTGTCCAGATTGATTTAAATACATAAATGCCGAGAAACCTATTAATCAAAGAAGTTATGATGAATTCCATTGATTGACTTTTTACTGAATGATAAAATGAATATAATATGAGTAACATGCATTACTGCACACAAATAATAATTAGAATCCAAAATGTATTGAATGGAGGCATTCCATCTTTCAAAGTACACTGGGGATTTCCACAGCCTTGCAGCTAGGATTGCTGATGTGCTAATTTTCTAGCCTAATTCATTTAATAAAAGAAGGAATCAAACTATATAAGTAAAACCTGCACCACCTCAGGATATTTTCAATGAATAATCCTTTCTTAGAGAAGAGGAAAGTCTGAGGATGATGGTAAGTAATCATGATGAGATATATTTCAAAGACTTGAATTTTCCATGTCCATGAGAGTACTTGCTATTGGATCAGTTGAATTCACCATAACTTACTTAACTATCATGAAACGTCGACTGTGTTAAATAACATACAATTATATTAGTCAAATATAATTTATCGCGTACTATCAGTTACTATCATGTATGTTGCATTATCTGAAACAATAAAGTTGATTGAAATTTATAATATTTTCAGATGGAAAGTGGATTATACAGTAGTTACGGAAGACCAGGAACAACTACAACATTAGACAGACATTTTAGCAGGTCGCAGCAGCATAGCATTCCAGCTAGATCGTTATCAACTCAACATATCACAACTTCCGGTGAGACAGTTTATCTGGTTTAAAATTTTGTTCGACTATTACTCTTTCCTCTTACATCATTGATTCCACCTCCATTCAAGCAATACTGACGAACGGTCGGATTAGAAATGTATAAATATAATATGGATAGACGTTCCCGGCTTTTGTCAGATTGCCACGTGAACTCTAACAGTCCATTTTGCCCTGTTTCTGATCCAACAACTGCTAAAAAACAAATTCGACCTTGATATTGAAAATAAATCATTAAAAAAGTTATATTTAGCGTTTGTAAGAAGAAGACTTATTGGGATTGAATCCTTGATCTCCCATATCGATGTCACTTTGATGACGACATAGTTTGTGCAATTTGCAAAGGTTACAATGAAAGTGAGTCACAGGCTATGAGTTCATAAAAGCTCACTGTATTGTTGTTGAACATCCAAAAATGACCAAACTTCTTGCATAATAGTTGGTCAAAATTTATTGGTATTGGAACAAAATAGTAAATGATATTTTGTTCAACTCGTGAAGCTATCACTTATCCTGAAAAACACAAATGTTGTACGATGCTATTACGTACTTTATGTGATAGCAATAATATACTGAACTTAACAGATCAAACGCACTCTTTATGTTTGATCATTAACATTAATACTTCCCTTCTTAGCACTGAGTAGTTCAAGATCCCCATCAATGCGACGAATGCGGCAGCTGCTAGACTTGGATTCTGTCAGAACAGGGGCACCTAGTCCTGTACCCACACCTAGTGGGACTCTCCCTAGAGGCCAGCGACAACTGGACATCAACCCTGCCGAGTTCCTCAAGTACAAGATCGATAAGCCGGGAATGGTTGGAGGATCTTCCATTACAGGTAGGTATATGTTTGTTGTGAGCGAGTCGTTCCCTATCCCTGCACTCAGATTTTCTGGTCTGGATATATGAACATTTCAGTATGCCAAATTCCATTTGTCTTGTTTTCAAGTTACTCAAACCTCCGTAGTTTAGTGAAAAGTGAATTGAGAAAACCCAATTACCTTAGATTTGAATAATTTTAAATTATATAAATTCAAACCCCAAATAATACGAATGCTCAAAATTTTCCATTTGGATACTTTTGGACATACGTGTACATTTCTTCAATATTATTCAGCTCAGTTGAATATTCTATGATGTATGACATGAGGAATTGCAGTTCCCATTCATGATTCATGTAATTTTTCGAGTTTCACCAAATAAATACAATCAATAAAAATGCTTATGAATCATATTATGGACATTGAAAGTATTACCGTGCCGTTCACACTTCAAGATCAATTTATCTTCTTTTCTGTCAAATTGAATTTGAACATTTGTTCAAAAGGATTCCGAATTGCACAAATAATCCATCAAATTTGAAAAACTTAATATTCAATTAGGATAACTTGTATACCTTTAATTTGATACCGAAAAAATGCTTCAGATGAGTATCAATTTAACATTTTTTCATGATTATAAAAACAATCACAATAAGATGAAACGTGAGGCCACACTCAGTTCGGCAAGCTTTAATACCTTAGAAAGAGGACTATTCACCCTGCATTCAGGCGCTGCTAGTTTTCAAACTTTCATTTCAACATTATATTTTTTTGTTCATCATCGTCAAGAAGTATTAATAGAAGGAAGGGGAGAACCAACCCTGATAGATCTTCGAATGGAGGTGACGATTTCCGACCATTTGTCTGTCAAATACGGCATAATATAAGACACACTTGCCTCGAAAATACCATCCCTAGGTACTTCATATCGCTTGCCAAAGTCAAAGGTAAGCCTTGAATAGCTTAAAGTCCTCCAGGGGAGCGTCTATTACCAGACACCTTAGGTGAGGGAAATGACAGAAAGTTTCCTTTTGGACAGCCTTCGCTGATTATGATGCGACGACTAGCCGGACCATTCTCAAATTCGCCCTGATTTTTCGGTCCCTGGGCTAGATTCAGCCCAGCAAGGGAAATCCGGGTACCCCCCCTTAACCATCATGCAATAGGTATATAATTGACATACGTACCTCTTCAAAGGAACTGTACGTCAAAGGATACACCCAAGATCATGCCCTGATAATAAAGCGTTCTTTCCACCTTCTTCAAAACGGGTCTTTCCATCGAGAATCTTTTTTCCCTATTGTGTACTGTTTTTTTATATTTTACTTGCTTGTTTTTTTATTTCTCTTTTTGAAATCGTCTTAAGAGGATTCCATCGTCACGAAACTAATTAAAAAAACCCATGTCTTTCAGGATTACCACAGTTGACTGCAGGCCCCGGCAGCCTAGTCTCAACAGCCGATGAGCCAGTCAGTGGAATGCTTTGGGTCCACCTGTTAGCAGGTAGAGGACTTAGAGCTTCTACTGGTACTTCAGCTGCTACCACACCTGTAACTCCAAGTGGAACGTCGCCTAGTATAACAGGTCAGATTTGAAACACAAATTTCTTCAGTTCTATGGCTATCTTTGTATTGATTATTCATGAAATATACTAAGCATAAAGCACCCTGTATCTCGGGGTGACACTAAAAGGTGGAGTAGTACTGTTTGTGAAATTTTTAATTTGACAATTTTGGAGTATTACATGCTTACCTGCCTTGTTCATATTTTATTTTTATATGCTTCGCCAGTTGCTAATATTGTAATTAGTCAAATTATAGTACTGAAGGTAAAATAAGGAATTTAAAGCCGTATAAATTTGTAAACTGGCATTTTTTATATTTCACGAACACACATGCTTTCAAAAACATCTGCATTGATTAACTAATCAAATGGATAGACATAATAACATATGAATACACATTTTGAAACATTTAAGATAATTTGTTTGTCAATACACATGATTTTGTCTCCTCTATAAATCTATCCCTAAAGCTCTTACCCTAATAATTTATCTATTCTGGATGACACCAGCTTTTTTTCAGAACAAGGACAAAGTATTTTCATGCTACTTGAAAATCTGCCGGTGCTTATAATTAGAATGTCACACATAAAGGTGTTTCCTTTTGCAGGTTCAACAGGTCTTCGTGACCTGTATTGTGTTCTAGAATGCGACAGGGTCCACAAAGCAAGGACAGTGGTAAGTGCACTTCATAGGATTTTACTTTATTTTGGTATGCTGGTAACAAAAGCTTCGAAATCAATGACGTTGTTCTGTACATTCTCGAATTTTTCTCATGCACTTTTTCAAACTCCAAACATCGAGCGATGTTGGTTAGCTGCACCACTATCCGGTGTTTAATCTTACTAAATACGTTTTGATATCATCTTCCCTGGTATTGGTGATTGATGAGCAGACATCATGCATTGAATTGATTATTTATTAGATTTCCGAAAAAATATAGATTTGGTTTTGTAATCAATAACAATATTCATGGACGAAATACTGAAACAAAAAATTGGGAACTATTTGTAAACACATACCGGAAATTACAATACACAAACATCTTACTTATGAGCAGAGAAGCCTGAAATCAGTGAGATATTTAAAACTTTTTTTATTTTTTGTACGTCAGTATTGCACATGTCTAATAATTAATAACTGATTATGGATGCTTTTGGAGTACACACGTGTGACCTCGCATACAAGGAATGGTCGAAACATTAAATTTGTTTCCATTTCAAATTTCACTACCTATTGACTATTGTGTGTCACGATTTGTTAGAAATAGGGAATGCTTGCTTCTTTAATAAAATTATACGCCTATGCGATTAATTTCATTTTAGAGGTACACTTCTCAATGTCCATATCAGTAATCAATTCTTATTACACTTTCCTCGGCATACTTCTGTCCTGTTCAGGAAAAGCTTCATGTTGAATGCTGTGAAACATTTCAATAAATTTCCCATAGTTCTAAAGAAATGAAATATATAAGGAATTTGAATTCTTCCTTCTCCACCAGCAGCAGTTTTCATCATATGTCGTGTTTTGCTTATGTGGCTCGTTGAAGTGCTGATAAAATTCAGCACTTCAGAGTTTTGTGTATATGTTTTTCCTCTCTCTTTTGTTTAAAATATCTGTAAGTAATTGACTATACAATAAAATATAGGTCATGAAAATACTTATATCCAATAGATCTTTATTTTTGATGTAGATTTTGATTTATATAATTCTTGATTTGAAAAACTATCATTGATGGAGTTATGAAAAGCAAGAGTCCACGATTATACCGGGTTATTCACGTTTCCGACACGAAGCATTATGGCTAAAGTATCTGATTAAAAAAAATAAACATGTCGAATGGAAAGCTACATTTTAAAAATATTTTCATGTTATACAGGGTGTCCCCAAAATGCTTCGTGTCGAATAACGTGAATAACACGGTATAACTTGAGTGAATGGTCAAACTAGGGTTCTATATTATGAATAAATTATATATCAATATATTACATATATTTTTTTGTACTGTTTAGATACGGTTTTGCTGAATATTCGTTTTTTTATATGTGTGTGCATCCTACTTTCAGGTGCGGACCGGTGATCTAGTTTTTGACTGGGATGAAAGTTTCGAGTTAGACCTAGTCAACAACAGGGAACTGGACCTTCTGATATACTCCTGGGATCCTCAGTACAGACATAAACTGTGCTATAAGGGATCTGTTTATCTACCTACACTGCTCAAATCGGGCCCTATACACCAACTAGCACTGAAGATTGAACCGAGAGGTGAGAAATGCGTTATTGATATTCCTGGATAATGCTATTATTTATCGTTATCATTATCACTACTATTATTAAAAAAATTCAAAATAGTAAATATTTTAATATTAAATATATGAAGGGAAACAGCATAAGAATCAACCTTGTATAAGATATGAACTGAATAATTAATGTTGCATAGCAGCGTAAAGACTTAAAATAACAAGTAAACCATGATATTCTAGATGATGCACATGAATAAAGATTTAAGCGTTAAATCTGAATCTTTCGTATGAGTACCTAAACAAAACAGTGTAATAAATAATCATATTTGGTAACACGGCGAATAGTATAAACAATCGACAGATTTTGAGAAAGTAAGTTCTATGAACATTTTTACAGGCCCGCAACTATTTAGCGGACAGTCGCTAGACCAATTGATCCACAGCGCCATGTATCTCAATCGATCCAATCGCTAATGTAGGGAAAGTCTCTGAAGAATCTCATTTGCATCCGCCTCTCAAACTGTGTGCGCCTTTTACGATTAGAAACACAGCGTCATTTTTTGGGTCAGAACAATATTTTAGCACGTTCATCGACGGATTTTTCTAATCTTCTTTGCTCTGAGGTATTAGTTTATGTTGTTATTGATTTCTTGTTGTTTCGTCGACATAGCGTTAATACGATTGTTTGAGACAGAATTATTCAATAAATGCTGTCTTCAATTGTACTGTCCTAAAAATTGATACTTTGTCTTCAGATACGTTTTACTTAGATTAGGAATCACATCGATTGATCAGGTTAGCTAGCAATTTGGTGTACCTGATAGCAAGCATGTGTGAGGTTTGAACCTTGCTATTGCTAGCTTTACTTGCGAATTTCTATCTATGAAATTGGATGTTTTCATGTCTATTTTGATAGCATAATGAACAATGACATCATGAATCTTTGTTGCAGGTACGTTATACCTACGACTGAGGCACTCGGACTCGTTCACCCTCTACCGGCGTAAACCGGCAACGCTGTCACTGACTCGAGCTTCGCCCCTGTTCGGCGTTGACCTCGAGACTGTTGTTAACCGAGAAAATAAGACTGGAGGCGTACCCGGCGGCGTGCCCACTGGCTTGGTGGGCGGTGCTCAACAGAATATTCCTATTATCGTTAAGCGATGTGTCGAGGAGGTAGAAAGGAGAGGGCTTGACATCATTGGTGAGTATAGAGTAGCAAGTTATGATCTTTATAGTCGATGTTATGTGAAGCAATTACAAGCAAACATTATATTATATAATTGCTCGATGCATTTTTTTCAATCACATTTCAACGCCAAATACGCTATTCGGCTGTCGGCATACCGTACGTACTCGCGAGAATTCTGCTTCAAATATGATGACACGCTAGGTGAAAACTCAGCAACAAGACTAAAAACGTCCTGAGGATCATGCTCAGCCAATTTATACGTCTGAAAATATTATTGTTCAGTATTTCTGCTGTCTCTCCTAACCTTACACGATGCTGCTACAGTCAATTAAAACATTTACTGGACAGGAGAATCAGGCCCGCCGAAAGGGAGGTGTGGGGCCCAGAGTTTTTCTCGATTGGCCTGAAGAGAATGTCTAAAAATTAACTACTGCGATTCTCTGAAGTCTTGTATACGTTTTGTATCCAATTATGTTGAAACAAAACAAGCATCACCTACCATAACCCCGCAGATATCACTCCATTAATTTCATAAAAATTGGCGCAGTGGTTACTGAGTATACGGGTCATGAAGACGCCAACAAATAGACAAACCTATAGGCTAACTGACAACGAGAATAAGTGATACTGAATTTCGTGAATTCGACAAACTTCATCTACTTGAATCCATTTTTCATTAACATTTTACTATAATCTACTCCTGCAGGCCTGTACCGGCTGTGCGGCAGCGCAACGAAGAAGCGCATTCTTCGTGAGGCTTTTGAACGCAACAGCCGTTCCGTGGATCTGAGCCCCGACAACGTTCCTGACATCAACGTTATCACCGGAGTCCTGAAAGACTACCTGCGAGAGCTACCAGAGCCACTTTTTACCAAGTGTCTTTATCAGATGATGGTGGATGCACTGGCGGTCTGCCTGCCCGATGATCCTGAAGGCAACGCCAAGCTCATGTTCTCTATTTTGGACTGCCTGCCAAGGATAAATCGGGTAAGCACAAAATTTATCAAACTAAATATATCATTCGACATTGTGAAGCCTATAAATATCAATTGCTGAATTTAACTTGTAGGCCGTTAATTAATACCATATAAGTCTGATGGAATAGCTTGACTAACATTTCAACTTAACCTAACACACATTACGTTATTCAATATTGTTAATTCCAATTTCTTTAAATCAAACTGATTCCAATGTGAAAATCGTCGTTCTACTGCGCCCTTACCCACTTGCTCACCGCGCTAACCTCGCAACCACCCATATCCGCGAAAATGCTTACTGTCTGTGTTTGTGGTTTCGGAGAATATTGACAACAAATCTCTGGTTTTTCGTACATACGTTCTGTCTATTTGGGTTTCGGTACTCTATTGATAAACCGATCTAAGGACAAATGTCAGGAAAACTATGGCAAATATTTATGCTAATCCACAAGATAGAAATCAAAATAAAAATTCCCAACCATAATTGATAACTGGTCGGAGTATCAATTTATAAATTCTATTTTGTATGTCAGGAACGCTCCACAGCGTACATTTTTTCTTCCTATCATCACTTCATACCTTTTTACTCAATGTCTTTTGGATGCCTGCAACTCAATTCGAGTCATGTGTAGTCAATAATTCAATGTCTATGAAATTTAATTTTTTTGTAGAAAAGTGTACATTGGTAAAACAGGTCGAATGATGGCAACCTGAATAACCGTTTATTTTCTAGAACGGTTATACTAGACTCCTCAAACCAATGGTCACTAAGAGTCCACATCAAGTCGCAGCAATTCATCCCTAATAATAACCCCAAAAGTCGCCAGTACAGCAAATACTAGAGGAACTCATCGGGCGCATCGTCACCAGGTCGTTTTTTTGGAGACCCTTGGTGTTGTGGAATAAGCTGCCGGGGAATTTGTTTCCGATGGTTATATTCTACGGCGTTTTAAGGTCAATGACTTTTATCCTCGCGTAGTGCTTATGGAACGCTATAGGCTATGTGTCTTTACGCGAGGTGAACTACAAAAAAAAATTGAATTCGAAGATACCAAAACCATTTTTAAGCCCCTGGATGCTTCTCAAAGAATGATAATAGAGCTCATCCAAAATCCAAATTATCTTAACCGGATTATGGTATTCACCCCCAAGTACTTACCTGTAAATCGGAAGAAGCGTGGTTTTCGGGATGCATAACTCTACAATCAGCTATGAGACACTTGAATACGTACGGAACTCTATTGGTGGGGTTTCTGTCTGAAAGACGAAAGGTGTGTGGTTCGAATCCCGCCATAGGCCAGGGCTTAGCCAATTTACAGAATGCGAATTTCTCCATACGAATTGGAAAGTAGATACTGACACTATAAATCCTTGTTCAAAATCACTAATCAGGGCCGTCGAGAAAAACTCTGCGGGGACACTGATGTGGACGTGCAATCTGGCCCACTAAACACCCGATGAAGCAAAAAATCCTTCTCAAGGCCTCAAGGGCAAAAACAGTCTCGAGACGTGAAAGTTAAACTGAAACAATCAGTGGCACTTCACTAGGTGGAAAGCTTAAAAAATTCGATTGACTTCGATTTTCAGGGCTCTTTAAACTGCATGGGCCCTGTTCCGAGCTTACCTCCGTCTCCTTGGGCATATCACCAATACTTCACGTTACGGTAAACCACCAGTTGACAACGGTAATCGGGATTCTGCTATATTCATCATATTTCTTCGGAAAATGAGTTTAAATAGATTGAATGAGGCCGACATGAAAAAAACACTCTGATTAGAAGTTTCAAAATCAACTAACATTACCAGACTACAGTACCATTAAAGAAATTAACTTTTGGAAACTATACAAAACAAACTTTTTAAGAAAACCAATTCCGGAGCAAATAAATGAAGTATCAACTGTCTTCTTCCAGGCCACGCTGATGTTCCTGATGGACCACCTAGCATTAGTGGTGTCCGCATCTGACCGAAACAAGATGTCGGCGCAGAATCTGGCCACCGCGCTTGCACCGCCTCTGATGCTGCACTCAATGGACGCGCCAACCACGCCCACTGCGGGCGGCAAGACCGACCTCGATTACCAGCAGCCCATCGGCGTCCTCAGGTATCTGCTGCAGATATGGCCTACGCCGAAGCATCATTCAGGTAATGTGTGTGCATGCTGCATTTGATCAGAGCCAATAAATAGTTCGAATGGATTTTTTTTAATTTCAATTTAAATTAGTTGTTGAATTAGGAAACGATATATATTAAATGTAAGGCAAGCATCCTTGTGCAGACAAGGTGGAAGATGTTCAAACTTCGTTGAGACAAATACAGACAAATTATAAATTTAACGGTTTCAATAATTTAAAATCCCTGCAGCTCTATAACTTTCATGCATTGAAAAGAAAAATCTTCCAGAAGATGTGTTTAATTTTATTTTTTGTCATTATGGTCGGGTCCTCGATCGAGTACACTAATGCATGCCTTAAAAAAAACAGCTGAAAGATGCCTACACCGAAGTGTGAAATTCTGTGAATTAGTTTTGACAAGACTTGCTACAAGTTCACCAGTAAAACGGAGTTTTTAGAATCGTAAGAGTATAAAATATTTTGTGAAAAAGCCAACGGGGCAGGAGGTCGAAGGATCGGATAACATTACAAATATGTAAGATTTTAAAAATTGCTACCCTCACTTGAAACTCCAACGCATGCTCCTGCTGGATTTGTATCACAGTAGCTATATAATAAGTTATAAAGATTTTGGAATGGAAGGGACCATTACTTGAGGTCCTGTATCTTAGAGCTGCGTTTCAAAGCTACAGCATGCTGAATATACCTCTGTGAATATATTTTTTTAATATCTTAATAGCCGTTCGACTGATTATGATGAAACTCTGTGAATCGGCAGTACGTATAGGAAGAGCTTGACTTGTGTTGATTGGCTACGTATGGCGCTGTTTTTTATATAGATAGCCTCAAGCAAAGGTAGATAGCCAATCTCATTGCGAGAGAATAAATGTATATTCACATTGACCTTAAAATGCTGTGAATTGTAACCATCGTGGACAAACTCCCTGGTAGTTATTATTATGCAAGACAGGTCGGTTGAACATCAGTCATGGTAATATCTATGGAATACAGACAGATCATCCACCGTCCTTTGATGTTCTAGAGTCTAGACTGTGGATATCCTTTGTGGGGTGAGGCGCATCCGCTAGACGTATTAATCGTTTCTGGATTGTCTCCAGAACCTTCAAGGGGTGTTTCGGAGCGCATTCCCACACATACGAGTAGCACTCCAGAGATGGTCTTCTGGGCCATGTAGAGTAGCAGTAGCAGTTCAGTAGAATACAATTTCCTCTAGCGGAAGAAGGTCCCCAGCTTCTGGGACGCCGACCTAGGGAGGCTATCAACATGACTGTGCCATGACATGTTAGTGTTGTTAATGCCCAGAAGCTTTATGGCAGATTATTCAAGTATTAAACGTTTCTGCATCTCCACGGCAGGCAGACCAGCATGCGAATTCTTTAACGTAGTTGTTATTTGAGTCTTCTGCACGTTGAACTGAACTTCTATTTGTATATCGCCATTACACAATTCTCTCAATATTCTCATTGATTTGAACAACATGTTGTTAGGTCTCTCTGATAGTTTTGCTCGGTTCCATGCAGGAAATAAAGGTATTGTCATCTTCGAACTTGTAGATACGATTAGGTGTTATTTCTAATAGTTCGTTGATGTACAGCAAGAAGCGCTTTGGAGAAAAGACCGATCATTGAGGAACACCCGCATTGGTGGTAGACACATCGAAATAATATCCATCCACCACCAAAAATAAGGAGCAATCCCTGAGCAATCTAGCCCGTAGGCAAAAAGCTTGATAAAAAGTGTTTCATGCCATACTCTATCGAACACTCAATTGCTCTACTCCACATATGTGTGACGTAGTCCAGAAAATCTTCTGTGAATATGTGCTTGCGGAAACCATATTGGCGATCATTGATGATATTACTTCTGTCCAAGTACTTCAGCTGCAAGTAACCATAACCTTGGACATGATGCAGAGCACAGGCATAGGTCTCTAGTTGCTGGGAATATTTTTCCTGCTCTTCTCAGGTATAGGTTGCATTCGACCGATCTTGCACCCAGTAGGGAACACTTCTCTCTGGTAGGAGAGTTTAGGTCGTTTGCAAAGGACTGGTGTATTCGGATGGTTCTCAAGAAATCAAGTTGTAGGTATAACAACTGGTCACAATCATTCGACCGTCTTTCTCATCAATGGTAACATTCCCAGTTTGTTCCAACAAGTAATCTTGCGTCTTTATTTGGTATTTATAAACTCTGGGAGCCTCGCCAAAATTAGATGAAAAGTGAGATATCAATTTAATGGAAACGGTGAGGAAGGATATTTATTACCCAAGATCAAATTCAACTATGTTTGCTTAGTTTGTCGATGACATTGAGTTCAAAGCATCTTTCAAGTCAATAAAGAATAAATCGGAGCATTTTGTAGTGGTGTTATCGTCATTAAAAGCTCATGCCAAGTTAGTGTACCGTATTTAGAGGGGTGATTTCCAGACAGGTCGTCGCGGCAGGCCACCCGGGCCGCGTGGAGACAGTCGCAGTGCGTCTCATCACGCAGTCTCGGGGACGGCAGTGGCAGTGCATCCGCAGTCGCAGTCGCTGGCCCAGCGGGCAGAGCCGTCTCTGCGCTCTCAGGCTCCGTTTCCTCCTCATCCTCGCTCAGCAGCCTCGGCCCAGCGCGCCCCACCGCCACTGGGCCCATCACACCTGATACTCGTGAGTACAATTTTTTTACAGTTTAATGCCACAGTTGTGGGAGTCCCGATTATAGCTTATCGTTGATGAGTTCGCTGCAAAAAATCTGTCCGTTCCAGTAACAGGATAAAACGCATTTTGAATTGTAATATTCGCAATTGTGTCTTGGCAAAACTTGTGCAGAGATGCTGCACATATCTTTTTAACAATTCCTACCACTAACTGAGAAGCTGTTAGGTCGATTTTGATGAAACTGTAAAGTGAGAGTGCATGTTAGAAGGCCTAATTTGTGTTATGTATCAAGCTTACTGTTCGAAGAAAAAATAAATTATAATGAATTTGAATTCGATGGGTCCTGGTTTGTAGTGGGGAGAATTTATCAAAGGTCAGAACAGAAACAAACAAGTTGATATACACTTCTATATCAAATGAATCGTGTGAAACATTTTTTGACGCGGTCTGTATTTTGAAAACGAAACCACAAAATATTCAAGTAGTTGTGAACTGTTATCTCTATAAATTATGCATATCCTTGAATTTTCCAGACGAAAACTTTAAACCTCCAGTATTTATTTTCATGTAGGTTGATAATTTTTTTAAGAAAACCTAATACACAAAACAACTCGCAAAACATGGAAGAGCCATGAAAATGTATTTTAAGTTGCTTATAATTTATTAGGCTACTGCAATGATGCATGAATCAAATCTTCACATTCACCTCGGCAGTATTTGAATATTTTCAGTTTCAGTTAGGAGCAATGATTTTTCCTATAGTAGCCGTGAGTACTACTATTTATAAAACATGTGATCGTGTTACTTAATCGACCAGGTTTTTTGTAGAGTACCCTTCCTCTATAAAGAAATCACGCGATTATCTTAGATTCAGTACCAGTTATTGAAACACTGAATTGGTCTCGAATAGCTGTATCTGTTTAGAAAGGGGTAGAAAGCGGTATTAGGATAGGAAAAAGGAAATATTAAATTAGCTCTAACATTTACAAATAACAATAACAAGGGATATGCCATTAATGTGCGGTACCATGAAGTTTCAAAGTATTTGGTATAAGTTATGGCCCCGAAAAGTCTCTCTCTTTCTATCTCTCTCTCAGGATGCAGGATACAGGACACAAGATGGCAGGGGTTTTTTATTCCTGTGTTTTCTAAAATGGCCCAGCTTCCAAACCACCAATTATCAAGGACGCTCTCAACCACATTAAACTATTTATCGTCAAATAATTAACTTTGCTGAAATAACGTTGTAATAGGTCTTGTGCCTCCGAGATCTCTATGAGTGAATTTGTCTATGTATACAAGATTATATATTACAGCTCTACAAGGCGTTATAGGCCCATGGCTTCCTAAAATTTAAACATCACATTAACAAATCTATTCCTCCTGTTCCATCCTATACACCAAAGTTCTCCAAGCATTCCGGTCTGCAGAAATATCCTTCCATGATTGTATCCCTAGTCTCCTTAGATCTTCCGTGACGCTGTCCAACCATTTCTTCTTTGGTCTTCCTCTTCTTTTATTTTCACATCTCCCTTCCAGTAACGCTTTTCTTGCACACCTCTGTTCTGTCATGCGATTTACGTGCCCCAACCACCGAATTCTTTGGGCTTTGATCGATTTTGTAATGGATGGTTGACCATACATTTCCATAACTTCGTCATTTGTCCTTCTCCTCCATAAACCTTCATCTGTTTTAACTCCTCCAAATATTTTTCTAAAAACTTTCCTTTCCCATACTTCCAACTTAGCTTGATTTATTTGTGTCATTATCCAGGCTTCACATCCGTACATTACCGTTGGCTTAATTATTGTTTTATATAATCGAATTTTTGCTGCTCGTGATATATTCTTTGCACGGAATATTTTGTTCAAGGCTCCTGCGGCCTTGTTTCCTTTCAGAATCCTTTTTTCGATTTCAGCAGATTCCTCACCTTTACTGGTAACCAGTACCCCTAGATAATCAAACTGCTCTACAATTTCGAAACTGACTTTTCCCCCTTCTGTCTCAAAACTTATGATGCTTGCTTTCGATTCTTTTTTCCCCTGCATTTCCATATATTTAGTTATTTTGCAGTTTACACTGAGACCATATCCTTTAGCTGTACTATGTAGCCTATTATAGATAGTTTGAAGTTCCTTTCGGGATCTGGTCAACATCGCTATGTCATCGGCGTACGCAATGACTTGGTGCCTGCAATGATATATCATACCTTTTTTGTGTATATTAGCTTTCCTTAAGATAACTTCCAGGACCAGATTGAATAAAACAGTAGATAACGGATATCCTTGTTTTAAACCCTTTTTTGTA
The DNA here is from genome assembly GCA_949316355.1 of Bruchidius siliquastri. Classification (NCBI taxonomy): domain Eukaryota; kingdom Metazoa; phylum Arthropoda; class Insecta; order Coleoptera; family Chrysomelidae; genus Bruchidius; species Bruchidius siliquastri. The sequence goes on along the minus strand of OX438534.1, from coordinate 12,324,018 downwards.
GTGAATATTTTTGAAAGTCTTCCTTCTACGCATACTTTGCTGTATGTCTTGTTCAAAGTAAGTTTCACAAGTTCTATTAACTTTTTTGGGATTCTTAGCTCAATCATAGCTTCATAAAGTTTGTGTCTTAGAATGCTGTCATATGCCTGTTGAAAATCTATGAAAAGGATACTTAACTCCAAATTTTGTTCCCGACCATTGTGCTGAATCATTTTTAACGTAAATATTTGGTCCGATGTACCTCGCCCCTCCCTGAAACCTCCCTGATATTCGCCAACTTCTTCATTTTGGTATCTCATTAACCTATTTCTGATCAGTCTTGCTAGTAACTTGTATGTAACATCCAATAACGACACTCCTCTGTAATTTTGACACACACTTCGATCTCCGCTTTTGTATATGGGACAGATAATCGCTTCATACCACTCCTCCGGTAGTTTTTGCTCCCGCCAGATGCTACTGATCAGGTTGCATATCCTTTTTTGTAACTTCTCCCCCCCTTGTTTCAATATTTCTGCAGTTATTCCATTCTCCCCTCCGCTCCTATTATTTTTCATTTTCATCATTTCAGTTATTATTTCTTCCTCCGCTGGCACATCCACTGGCGTATCATATGCACGTTCCAAGTTATCCTCTTCGTGGACTTCCACCTGATCAGAAGCATCATTCAGCACTTCATGAAAGTATTCTGCCCATCTCTCAAGTCGGTCCTGCTGATTATTCAATAGCTGTCCTTCCCTGTCTCTGCAATAATTTGGGACCCTCCCTACGTATCCCTTCGATTTTTTAGCCTCCCGATAGAAGTTTCTGATTTCCTTATTAGCGTAATGATCTTCAATAGTCTGCAGTTGGTTGTACAAGTATTTTCTTTTTTCCCGTCTACATATTCTTTTTGCTTCTTTTCTTTTTTCTCTATAAGTACTCCAGACGTTCACATTTTTATGCTCCAGACATTTGAGTCGTGCAATATTTCTTTCTTCTACAGCTCTGCTACATTGCTTGTTGAACCAATCCTTGTTACTGTTTCTATTGGATACCTTTCCTAAACACTCATTCATGCTTTCTGTAATGGCGTAATGTATATGCTTCCACTCCTCCTCTATATTTGCTTTATCCTGCTCTTTTTCTAGCCTCATAGTTATGTTTTCTTGTAAGGCATTCACCACCGACCCTTCTTGTAAACGGTCCATGTTAAATCTTATTCTTGTCTTATTTCTTGATTTCTTAAAAAATGGGACTTCCTGATGCAGCCTCGCTATGACAAGGAAGTGGTCTGTATCAGAGTCTGCTCCTCGGAAACTTTTAACATCTTTCACGTCCTTCTCATGGATCTTCTCTATAAGAACATGATCTATTTGATTTTTTGTGCGTCCATCAGGCGAGATCCAGGTCTCCTTATGAATACTTTTATGTTCAAAACTTGTACTTTTCACTCTCATATTGTTTTCCTCTGCAAGATTAATCACGATTTCTCCATTTCCATTAGTTGTTTCGTGCTTACTTTTACCCCCCGTAATGTGATTGTATCTTTCTTCTCTTCCTATCATGGCATTCATATCTCCCACTAACATTTTGACATCAAATCTTGGTATTCTTCCTAGTATTAGATTGACTTCTTCATAAAATTCATTCTTAACTGCCATTTCTTTATTTTCTGTTGGAGCATGGATATTTATTATAAAAATTTTCCTGTGTTTCCCCTGAAACCTTATTCCACATATTCTGTCCGATACTGCTTCAAAATTCACAACGAAAGGACTCAGATCTTTGCTTATAATGAATCCCGTTCCAAAATATCTATTTTGACCTCCACTGTTCAAAAACATATATCCGTTTACCAGCATTTGTTCCTTTCCTTTCTGCTTTGTTTCCTGCAAGGCCAATATATCTATCTCGTATCTTTTCATGATTTGAACTAGGTTTTTCAACGCCCCCTCCTCATATGTGCCCCTAACATTCCATGTTCCAATTTTGATTTCATTCTTCTTATATTTTTTCTTTTGCATCTTTGCCACTTTTGTTATGTAAGTGTTAACCTTTACCATTTCCATCGCCGTGTCCTGGGGTATACAACTGCCATCCTCGCATATCGCCGGTTCTAAAAGTTTTTTGCGTCAGTACTCCTGCCTACCATACATAACTTTTCTTCTTGGTTACTCCATCTCCATTCCTCCTTTCCAATGAACAGCTTTCTGTACCCAATTTTTACCATTTTTCCTTTGGCTCTTTCTTCCTTTGCTTGAACACGAATCTGTCTTTGAACTTCTCGATCTTTTTTAGAGAGATCATCTTGTATGTATATTTCCTCAGCTTGTCTTCTCAGTTTCATTTTGTTTTGCATTATTTTCATTTTTTCTACTTGGTTTGTCAATTTTAATAGGCATGTTTTGTCCCCTAGCTTGATTGCTCCTTCTATCTGCACTTTTATTTCCAATTTTCTTTCAATAAAGTCAGACATATAGTCTTTTAATTGCCCTGGGTCGTTGATACCTATCTGTAGACCTTGAACTACGACATTATCTCTCCTCTTCTCATTCTCTAGGCGTTCTAGTCTCTCATCCAAGCCTGTTATAATTTTGCTCATTTTGCTGTTATCTTCACACAGTTTTTTATTTTCTTCTCGCAGAACCCTTAATTCGTCTCTGTAAGCAATTTGTTCTTCTCTTGTCCTCTTGATTTCATCTGCCATATCGCTAATTTTACCTTCCATCGAACGCATCATACCCATCAAGATTTCTATATTTTCATCTAGCTTTTTATTAGCGCTTTGCGGTGATCTCTTTGTTTTTTTACTTCTTTCAAAAATGCCTTCATCCCCTTCACTATCCTCCCTATCGCTTTTTCTTTTCTTGTATCCTTCGTCCTCACTCCGAGAAATTCCTTTTCTACTATCCTCCATAATTCAGTATTATCACTAGATCGACGATGCTAAATAAGTCCAACCCTGTTCTTTTTTGTTTAACGCGGAAAAGGATTTTGTGTACCAAACTACCTGCCGAAATCAATACACCCCGCAAAAAGTCGTCGGCCGGTCGACCCGTCGGACCTTGGACTCTTATCGGTGTATATGACGATACAGATGAAATTGAATAAACTAAAAATTATGTATGTATCTTACTCTAAAAATGCTGGATTCTTGTGATTGGACACTAAGCACTAACTGAATAAACCACTGCTAATTTTTAATTGATTCCTCGACTCGTAATTCCCCAGATATTTGAAGATTATTACGGAGCCGATAAAATTACGACTTATCACCAATAAGGCAGGACCCGATTCCTGTATACAAGATTACATATTTTAAAAGATAAAATGTGTAGGCTTTCAATAATCGAAGCGATAATGCGGTATTCCAGGACCAATCATCAGCAAGCAAAGGTCTCTACCGTCCGCTCTCGCCTCGAGTCGGTCCGGCCACACAGCAGGGCTCAGCGGCGTCATCAGTGGGGGCCTCGGGAGCAGCGCAGGGGGGCCCGGGTTCACCGGTCGCACCGCTGCGCCCCAGACAGGTGATTGTCTCTTCCCCCGGTTCGCCAAGTAGCAGTAGCGATTCACAGTCGGGCTCAGAGTCCGTTAAGGTAAGTTAGATATTATGGTTCATCATAAACTGTACCAATTGTAATGGATGATAAAAGGAACATGCATGTGATAGACTCAATTATTTCCCAGATTTTTTATTTGTGAAATTCCAGCAGTACATATGTCTTAGCTTCAAAACAACGGAGCTTCTTTATTTTATCTATATATCATTATAATAATACCTAAGTAACCTGGTCTTTATGACTATAATGGATTTGTTTAAGTAACATAACATTAATTATTAACAATATACAGGAAATCATCATATGAGACATCACCTCAGTAATACCAAATATCGATAGAAATTCATCCTTATCCAGTGGTTCGCAAAATGCGTAAACATATCAATCCAGCTATGGAATCTACGTAGTGACCTCCAAAAATTCAGATTTCATTACACGGCGAACAGTTCTTTCCAAGCGAATTGAAGCGTAAAAATTAGTTGATCTAATTGATTCCATTTTTACATTCATATTATTAACCAGCATATCCCATTTCTGAATTATTTATTATTTGTTAACGGATTGTGTATTTTTGCAAATATGAATATGTATTCTTCATGTCCTAAAGTTATATAATTATTATCAGATACAAGTACTCATTTTTTTACATATTATATGGTGGCTGTTATGAGGATTAGCAATGGGTGCCACTTTCACCATATTTGAAATATGGTGGCGCCATAGCTTGGATGCTTGACTCTAGTACAAACAATGACCTCATTATTTGACGATATGTTATTGATAGAACGCAGTAAAACTGATGATATAACGATATCCTTATGAAGAACTGAAATTTTCCTGAAACAATCAAACATTATTGGTGCATGACTGAGAGTCTATGCTTTGAAAAATTAATGTACCTACTTACTTTTGGCGATACATCCAAGAAATGCTTTTGATTTCATTTTCGCTGTACTGTCGGTCTATCTGTAAGCCATAGTCGCAGTGTCTTGTTAACTACCTCTCTGTTTTTTACGAAACTTAATATCGGTACATTTTAACACAAAAAAATATTACAACTTATCTACCTTTCATATTTTCTATTTCGTCAAGTCTCCAAGCATGTTTTATACCATATCATATTTCAGCACTGCCTGCCCAGCCGCGTCAACTCCCCTATGTCCACCATTCGCGGCTCGCCCTCCTCGCAGGCGCTGCGCTCCTCCTCTGCCTCCGCTACTGCCTCGGCAGTCGCCTCACCTGGTGTCAGGGGTTCTCCGGTACGTCACTCACCTGTGCGGGTGTCCATGGCCTCCTCGCCGGCATCTTCTGGACCCAGGACCTCGCCGTCCGTTACAAGCCTCACCAGGTAGTTTTTTATTTTTCAAATAAGTTAAGGTTGTCGTAAATAGATCAGGGGTGCGTTGGTTAACTTTTTGACAGGTTCCGCAAGTGATAAACTGTTTTAACTTTGATACAATAACAGTATTTATTGAGAAATAAAACTTGAGAAATGAATTAAAACATACATACGAGTACTAGCTTTTCCACTACACATGAAGTTTAGAAGTTGAAAATATTAGTTTGCTCCCATGATTCATGAAAAATTATTTGTAAATTCGATGTCTGCTGTTTTATTCATTGTTAATTTGAGAAATGTCCAATAAACTTTGATAGAGAAGCCAGTATTTAGAATTGACATTAGGTTATATTCTACTAACATATCTGACATGTCTGATAATAAACACAATAGTAATAATAATAATAATAATAATAATAATAATAATAATAATAATAATAATAATAATAATAATAATAATAATAATAATAATAATAATAATAATAATAATAATAATAATAATAATAATAATAATAATAATAATAATAATAATAATAATAATAATAATAATAATAATAATAATAATAATAATAATAATAATAATAATAATAATAATAATAATAATAATAATAATAATAATAATAATAATAATAATAATAATAATAATAATGGAAATAATTACGCAGCTCAATGGCTACATTATCGTACTGCCCTACGTCCCAGGGGATATTGAGGTCGTGGTGGAGAACGAGATATGTCTGATTCACTAGAACTATTCGTTCCCCACGCTCGAGCTTGTGCAAGTTAATAAGCCCGATATAGTCTTTCCGGCTATCACCGAGGTGAACATCGTCTTGAAGGTGGAGAAACGGACCAAGTGTCATCAGCACCACAGTAAGCTTTGCAGGCTTTTGCCAGACCTCCTGTTAGTCTGCTAGTTATGGTCATTGCATCGACAAACATCTTACCCGGAAGGATGCAGGAAGCAGTCATTCTCGGCTCTCTCCGTCTACTTAGGGCACACGATTTGCGGTCCTAGTGATGGCTTCCCTCACCATGCGGGAAGCAGTCGCTCGGAAACGAAACGAGGCCTGTTATATGGGAGACCGGGTCGCACATCTTGTTTCATTTCCTAAATAATAATAAATTCTAAGGCTTCACAATGACAAGCCAATGCATGGAACCTTCTACAAACATATAGAATAGTAGGACCTATCTTAGCAGTCTACGATTTCTTTTATAAGATCTAGTGGGTAGTATGAGATTGAGGGCTTTATAATGGCTTGCCAGGATGGTGTCTTGAATATCTTTGTATGTCGTGGTATGGTTATGGGTATGGAAGTATCCGACACAGGCTGTGAAGCATGCCGACGGGCGCCAAAGGTGCATATGCATCTCCTGGTAGCATGCAGGTTATATGCTGATACTGCTTACTTCTATCGGCATAAATCAGCTCTTCAAGTGCTTCAATATCTATTGAGACATTCATACGGTATAGATGAGATACTTGTGCTTCTCTACGCTCAAGCAGATTTTGGTTCCGTAGTGGAGAAGGAGAGATGATGCCAGATCTACTGGAACGATTCGTTCCTCACGTTCGAGCTTGTGCAAGCTAATAAGCGGAATATAGTGCTTCTCGACCACCCACGAAAGAAGATGTTCATTATTGAACTCTCAGCTCCAGTCGAAATGGACAAAGTCTTGTAGGAGGAGAAACTGAGCTAGCTTCGCAAACATATATAATCAGCTATTATAAGAATGCGCAACAACAGAATTTTTTCTGCTTATTCTAAGCTAAGAAATAAATAAGTAAGGTTAAGAGCAAGTTCCTTATTGTATAGTTGAATACTGAATACTGAATGTTAACAATTCAATGTTCGAATCAATGTTAGATATCATGTTACAGCTAATTTTTTTAACTAGAGCTTATGTTTGGTATAACTTAAACATTCACGAGATTGAAAATATACGGTATTGATGTGTTTATTGATGATTATAAAGAAATTATTGGTTTTCTTAAGCATAAGATTAACCTTGATGGAATTCAAAAGCGAGACTTTTTACAAAAGTCAAACAAGGAATACAAGAAAGCGTGCTCGGCTAAGGAACTCTATAATACATTTATACATTTTATCGTTAATCTATCATGATATTGAAACTGTAATCTACGGGTATGCAGAAATAATAGAACAAAGTTTCACATAATGTTAGAGCGTTCTGTATGTAAATCAATGGAAATTATTGCTTCAGAGAAGGATAAAAGCTTAATACATACACTTCCATCAATCATCTAATATTCCCCGAACAGCAAAATCAAATATTCCCGTTTCAATGTTGCGCGAAACAGTTCAACGAACATTTTATAGTCAAATAACTCTCAACTAATATATCAAGAAAGGAAATATAAAAACAATTTAATTGTCAGTTTGTTAACCTGCGGTTGACGACACCTTAAAGTTAAATCATTTTCGTCGCTTCTTCTTGATATATATTGACTAAGACCATTAAAAATTCGGCTATAAGGTATTAAAAAAATATCACGCAATATTCAGGACTAATGCAATATAGAAATAGAGAGTAGATTGTGGATTGTTGATGAAACTCTCCCATCGTTCAAATAAAAAATAGTATTTAACACAAAGGTCAGCTTCAGGGGCAAGCTAATAATCAACTAATTTTTATCGTTTTTGTTGATATATTAATTGATAGTTATTCGACTGTGTTAAACACAATTTTTCATGAAAAATAGATGACTATATTTGGACGTTATTAATCAGAAACAAAAATTTTATTCACGATTTGGTTCCCCTAGTATAATAACCGGCGTTCACAAACGTTATATTCTTTGGAATATCAGTAATACATATGTTCGTTGTATATACATATATTAAATAGACATAAACAAAGCTATACGTACAATATCTCACTACCAAGCGACCATCCCCCATACTTTGCCCACAATTCTTGCCGTCAAAACATACACAGGCATAAAAATGAGGCCCATTATCAAAAATATGATGAAAAGCACAACTATGATCTCCGCAAAAAATACGATACTCTTGACGATCTTGTCTTTGGGATCCTCAGTTTCAACAATATCTATCAGTCTGTCCAATAGGAATCTAGCGAAGTACACAAATCCATCCAATAAGGGTGCCAAGTTCCATAGCATTACTAAAATGGTGATGGCTGCCGTGTACGCATGCGTACAAAGGGAGGTTACGAGTGTCACGAAGGAGATTTGCTCGGTCCTAGAAATACCTGGAAAATATTTCATGACTGGTTAGTTAGGTAAATAATAAATACGGTACTTCTATAGTGAACAATTAATAGAGCTCCAATTAGTACTGAGTTCTAACAAAATGCTTTCTATTTCATCTTTGTAACACTCGTCAGGGCGATGAAGATGTTGAATGAACAGATGGAGTCACATAATACCTATTCGATAAGCTTATAGTTAAACACGCAGCTTAGATAGTAAGATACCAACAATAACTTGTGTCAACATGCTACCAAGTACTTTGTTCTACAAGATGCTTGCCGCTTCTTAACATCCCACTTGTATTGGGGCAGTGTCCCCAATAGGACTGACAGATTTATGAACTTAGAAAGAAGGTAAGAATTTTGACGGCTGGAGAAAAATTATTGGCCCTCTATAAAAATTTCCTACGGAGCTTTTAGTTTCCCAAACATGTTAATACATGATAATTCATGTGATTTTATTTGTTCACCCGAAGGCTACATTGTTCTGACGAGACACTACACATTTTGTGAGAAAAAGTACACTGTGTTTATTTAATCAAAAATGCCATTCAACCGGGGCTGTGATAGAAGGCACATAGTTGCCAGATTCTGAGGTCTGCGAATGTTAGTTGAAAAAAAGCCATTTCAGCACTTATCTAAGATATTTTGAAGATGGTACGCTTAACATATTTTATAAACCCAAAATTTGTTATCAAATTACTTCAAGTATTTTGGTCTTATATCTTCATTGCTGTTCATATCGGATGACAGCCTAAAAATTGTGCCACTTGAATTTCAATTTATTTTTCTGGATTTTCAAGTCACAGACTTACGTGATATTATTTACCTCTGTTTTCTTGGTAATCGACAATGGGTTCCCGCACCGTCCTAAGCATTCCTATGATTGCTGACTGAGTTATATGTAACTTTTGGCTCACCATTCCACCACCGGTAGCCGTCTGACTCCCTGGTGTTGAAGCTACCTACATAAAATATAGATTTTTTTAAGTTTTGATTTCCAACCCATTCAAAAGATAAGAGATGCAATTTCAGGAACCTGGACGGCATCGATTCGTCTTCCTTAAGGCTCATCAACACGACGAGTCTCAAGGAGGACGAAATGCCATGATTGGTTTTGGATGGATGAACGAATGAGATTTCAATTCTGTACACTGCATTGTCTTCTAGCATTCCAATCACTTTAATCTCAGTTTAATCCAACTAAAAATTAAAATATCAAATCATTTGGTTATATTGAGTTGGTAGACTTCATCGTTGTTCAGCACAATCTTAATATTTATATATTATTTTTTATTATTGTTGGGTCACAGATTCTGTAGTTTATATGATTTTCATGTTTTTACAATAGATAACATGTCCATAAATACCTGGTATCCTTGTTCGTTTTGTACTGCCAGACCGTCTGGCAATTGATCTGTCTCCCCCTCCACTGTCTGTCCGTTTATAAAGTGAACCTATAAAAATATTCCAAATTAGGTTTTGAGATGATTGACATTGTTATACAAGTTTGGTGTACAAGTTATTCTCCAAAAATGAATTCCATTGAAGAACTTAATTCAGAACGATCAGGTATATGTCGTAATGAGTTAAGTGGAGTAGCCATTGAAACTAAACTCGCCGTTTGTACTATATACAATAAAGACATAAATAATAATAATAATAATAATAATGATAATAATAATAAGTGATGATCAAATTCTTAAGGGGGTGATCAGATGATCAATTCACTGGAGATGTTAAAATGACAATTCCGTATTGTGATTCCTCTGAAGAAATTAAGTGATTTAATCAAATTCTTAAGCAGAGTTTGTGAAATTATCATAACTACAATAGGAGAATGAGGGCACCAAGCCTTTCTGATGCATGTTGGAAGAATCAGGGTAAATCGACATTAACGCAATTGATGACTATGTTATTCCAAAAAGTTGGAAGGTAACAAAAAAATTTTTTTTTGCAGATGCCTTATTTTGATATTTTTTTACAACACATCGTTAATATTTTCTTTACTCTCGCCTCCAAAACAAAAGAAGGCATTTATGGAAGCATTTGTCATAATATTGGTTTATAACTTACTCTTTATGATGTTATTGGAAACCCAACCTTTCTTTTTACTGTCCCTTCATGACTGAAAGTTTTATTGAATGACTAACCTGGTTTTGAGATGGTGAGTGGTCAGGACCAAATATTATTCCTGCTGCTAACGCCTGTTTTCTAGCGTATTTCTCTTTGCATTTGGTGAGCACTGGGCAAGCTGATGGATTTTAAAAAATATTGGAGGTTAATAATGCGTAATGCTGTATCTATAATAAGACATATGGAAAGACAAAAATTAGTTGTGAAAGAGCAGATAAAGTTACTTACGCTGAGTGGACATTTTACGCTACATCAACATGGCAATGTGGCTCATCCAACATTACGGATGGTACTCGAAGGAATCAATTTTCACCCGAGAAAAAAATGTGACAGTAGATATGACAGCACTTTTGCACTAGAGTGGCATGGACTAAAAGTGTATATATAAGGTTCGTCCACAAGCGTGCGGATTTTGAGTACAATGGTTTCAGCTTTGTTTATATGCAGGGAATATAATACAAATATAGAAACATGGTACTAGCTCATATCTAGAATAGAAATATGGAATGATATAAAATACCAAACGTAAGTTCGATGACCAAGTAGCAGTTTTGAGTTATAATCCAGCGCGATAATTTCGTGTGCGTTCAGCTGCACTCAACCAATACAGTGAACTATTAGAGAACATGTTGAGTATGCATTATTTATTCCAGTTGTTAGAAGTCATCTGAGTCGGCGATGGCTCCGAATTGAGAAAGTCAAAAATTGAAAAACTGCTGTGCAAAAGGTTATGTACTTTCAAATAGTCTTACATTAATTGTACGTTTTTCTCAGCTCTTGAAAGACCCACAAAATGTGATTCCCATATATTATTTGACGGAGTATGAACTGGTTGTACATAACGAGCTTAGCCTCAGAATATACTAGGCTAGATAAAGGAATCTGCGGCTATTTGGCCTTCAATACATTAACACATTATACAGATCCTGATACATCCAATTTTTTACAAATTCCAAAGGAGCGGATAAGGTTAGATGGAGTTTGGTTCGAACAAACGTGTAATTTCAATAGAATCATAATGTTCCAGGAATCAACAGTTATCTTATCATCAAGAGGTTTTTCTCAGAATATAGTTATACAGTGCCGCATCTGAATATCTGTTTGGACTTTTGTCCTCAGACCGTCTCCTCTATTCTAGTAGAACTTCAATGATATCTACTTGGTGTGAATACTCTCACTATACTTATAAATATTGATTTTCAACTAAAAATTCCATCCAAGCCACATTCTAGCTTTGTTCAAGAAAATTCTGGTGTTGCAAAATGTTTCACAACGTTACAATTAGCAGCTCAAAAAATACAAATAAGTAACAAATTAACCTGTTCTTCTCACTAATAGGTTCAAGTGTAACTGAACCAACCATTGATGACAATAAATCGCAGTTTTAAGTATTTTAGGAGAACCCTTTCACCGCCATTTTGATAAACGTCACTTGTTGATCTGATGTGTCTCCCATTTCTGTGATCGGTACCGAACAAATCTAATCCCGTTGGTCTCTTTCGAGTTTTTCAAAGATTTAATTTAGCTATCATCCCCTGTGTTATTTGAATTATTGTTTTTGTATTGATATTCATTTACCCCATTATCACTGAACTCAACTTAAGAGAAAATATAAGAATCGTTGGGAAAAACATCTCAAAACACAGTGATTTCCCACATTTCTCTCAAAAAGTATTGAACTTGCAGTTGTGTAACTAAACTATTTGATCTTCTAGGTGAAGAAGCATACAAATCAATAATTTCCAGACCTACCTATATCTATATGAACTTTTTCCCTCCTTTTCCCATGTAGAACAAAATCTGAAATTATTTGCAGTTCAATGCGGGACACCCTGAATAGACAAATTTAATCTGTTCACAGATCCGAAAACTATTCAGTTTGAGAGGCTGATGAAAAATTTGCTTAGTAGGAATATTTTTTACATTAGGCTCCAGATCTTACCATGAACAAGGTCGTGTGGTTAAACTGCCAAGCGTCCCTATCAGTATGGAAAACCAAAATTTTGTAGCTGAATTTCTGGTAATATCACTTTTCTGATTACTCTGCAAATTGACTATTTGCTCTCTTCTGAATGAGCAAGTAGAAAACCTCTACAAATATTCTGTTTATTTCCGCTCCAGCGCCCTCCGAGCCTCACCCTCCATGCACCAACAATCTCCTGGCAGTCGTTCGAGCTCGCCGGCTATGCAGTCCACCTCAGCCGGCCTCAACGTGACGATGGGTGGCGCCACGCCTTCGTTCTCTCCATTGGCTACCTCGACCGGCTCTCCAGCCCCGCCCATTAGCTGGCATCCAACTAGCTCTGCGCCTCCGCCCACTTGGCAACCAACATACGCTCGACCCACCTACGCTAGCACAAATCCATTTCTGACGGGGGCGTACATGAGCTACACGCCCAGCGGAGGCGGAGTTTCCAGTTTGGGAAGCAATGCGGGGGGAGACGATAAGTTTAACACCATCGGATCGACCAAGGAGGTGAGCAAAATTGGTATCTTATGATTAATGATGCTTATTCCATGGTTCATTTTAAACTGTGTTAGGCTTACAGAAAGTTCTGAAAAATAAAAATGCATGAAACATATTATGCGTCTCCTGATATGATTAACCTATGTCATGGTTGTAAGTTGTTGAATTTATCGTTATTTATTTCATTGTTCTATTCCATTCTCCATTCATTATTATATTTGGCAATTTGCGACAAAAAAATAATATTCACCTAGCTGATATCTATGTTCCTATTTTGTTTTGTTTACGATTTATTTTACAAATACATTACATTAGTATTTAATTTACCATACGCGAAGTACCAATCTATTTCCGTTAGAGGTCCCAAAATGTCTCTCAAAATTGTTAGATATAGAGTACGCCAATTCAGACGCAGCAAATAAATTAATGCATAGGTTCGCGATGAGTGGATTGTGATGACCATATAGCTTGATTACTACTAGATAAATATTTCGAATGTTATACATAGATTATTGCAATAAAATTAAAATCATGTAACCGAAGTTTCCACTGGAATATGTCTTTACCTGATCTATTGCACTAAAGTATAAGTGGCTCATTAAATGGAAGTCTACTCGTATGAATAGCATCAGTAACTGTGTAGATGAAGGATAGAAGACACAATTTGGGAGTGGAAAAAAATGCAGAAATACTTTTGGTACGGAAGGCATTCGATCCATGTCTCCTTTTCCCATGGAGACGTCTTACCTGCTCGGCCACCGCACTGCCATGCCAAGACGAGTGTTCTTGTAAGACACGTTCTCACTTGCACCATTGCCTCTTCGTGCTTCTCTCACTGCAAATTGTGCATGAACTGGAAATTGAGATACAGATGCTCCCTCCTATGGCTAGAGAAGGTATGGTCTGGGTGGTGTGCTGTCTAGATCGTCAGCGATTTAGAGAGAGAACCAGATTAATGATTCAACACTACTATAGCTACCAGTGGCATTTGTCTTGTAGGCTCTGACTATAGCTGGCTTCCCTACGTACCATAGAGTACTCCGACCTTAATTATCGCTGATTCTTTATGATAACATATTTGAAACGTAGCGCAAAGTATACTGGAGTCGACATAGTGTAGAAGGCAGGATCACTAAGCATGTACGTTCAGTTTTATATGTATTTATTGAAAATTATATGAATCAATTATTGAAATTTGACACAAAAGTTGGTATTAAAATTTGAGCTCCTGTTGATTTTGAATGCCCGCAATTTTTATTCTAAAAAGCATACGTTACAAAGAACAATTATTACGACGCTGCTTTTAACTTTTTATGCAGTGGTGTGTTCAAAAATTATTAATTGTGAACTGACATTTCGTTTTTCTTTAAGCAACATGAACTTCATTCAGATATTGTATACTTAACAAACGGTTTCACAAATAAGACTATTTTTATTTTTTTAAACCCAAATTTTGATTATGGATTGCAGTGGATTAAGATGAAAAACCCTGACCTTTTCTGATGGCAAGTTTTCCACATTTGAAGTCTAACCAAGATCAAGCTATGCAAAATAGAAAGATGGTAGAAAGAAATACGTGGGACCAGCTGTACCCACAAAGTATTTGCCATTCTGCTTTCATGATCAATTATTATTTGATTTCTATCATTTATACCGTTGCTTCAGGTAAAATCGTTCTTTGAGAGTTACGCTGCCACTGTCGAGGCTTCCAGGTACTCAACAATGAACTCAAGATCTACAAGTAACTATAATAATGAGGCTGATACTAACGGCAAAGTCAGCTTCTTGAGTACTGGGTTCACGTTGGAGAAGTACAGTCCGAAGAATAGCTATGACACCAGCCCCAATATCACAACGGTAGGATAACACTCAACAATAAATAGTCTTACATGTTTATGAATATGCACTTTTATTTGGATAAAAAGTTAGAATGATGGTTGTTAGTAGCAGTTGTCTAGAGGGAGTCCAAATTGAAACCGCAAAACATTCATTCCAGTTCATAAAGCAATCATACATTACTAGAATAAAAAAATTATTGAAAATCTAAAGATCAAATCCACTCTTACCCTTACTGAACCGAATGAAGATTATCTCAAGAACAAGTGTTCAAAAAAATGCCGTTATAAATATTAAAGAGGATTGTATTGTCCAGTAACACTTTACTGAGGAAACTTCTACGAGTAACAGCCAAAAGCATATTGATAAAACATCAATTTTTAACCAAATGAAATGATTGCGAATATCTCTACAAAATATAATTAAGAGGCAACTTATTTTTGGCTGTTACCCGTTTAGAAATTTACTCAGTCAGTTGGACATTGTCCATAAATTGTCTTGTTATATATTTTTTGCCATTGAGAATTATTAAATTCTTAGTATCGAAAAGTATTTTTTATTTGTATAATTTCGGTAACTGAAGTTTCCTCAGTATATCGGACCTAACCCATTAATCCTCTTTTTGTAGGAGTTCTTTATATTTGATCACAAATCATTCGGATATCTTCAGAAAACTGTCTGCTGCATTTTAGCTGCCAAATTCAAACTGGACGGGATTTCTACCACAGTAAAATTATATTTGTCATGTTTTACTATTTTGTTATCATACTATGTGCTCGTATTACTCAATTTTGAATTTAAAATGTTATTTTGTCGATTGTTTAACACAAAGATTCATAAATAAGTGTCTCCCTTTTTGGCAGTGACGCGTTTCGATCTATATTTAAATCATCGTCGGTCTGTCAGATTTGACTATTTACAGAGGCTACCCAGGTTACTTGCCAGCTAAACTATTTTTTCTTTTGTGTCTGGGGTGAAATTTTTTTTACTGCATTTACACTAGGGTTAAGGAAAACCCCTAGAAAACCTTAACTATCGCCGTTAATATGTCCTCAAGATATTCATTGTGATAAAATATTTTATATCTTAGGATATAAAATATTTTTCATGACTTGAAAAGTTTCACCAAGTATGAAGATCTAAAATCTACTTATTTCGTTTCATTTAAATGACAATCTCTCATAATGTCTCCTACTTTTTTATAATGTACTGTACAAACATATGAAATTTTTTATGGTACAGAAAATTTGGAAGTCGATTACACGATACGAACTCACTATTATAAGATATTATTAGATATTGATAATGAAATAATTGTTTGAATTGGAAATTGAACAACACGAGTATTTAATTACAACAAAATAGAAACAAAGTAAAGATATAGATTCGCCATAGGACTCAAATACTGGTCGCTGGTGTTACAACCATCACTAATATAGATAACAGAGACTTCGATAGACACAATAATTTGTCGTAACAAGATAGAAGATTTTAAAAATGTATTCTTCTAAATTCAATGTTGTGTAATTATTTTACGACTTTTTAGCATATATGATTCAATGGAAGTACTCATTCTGTTCTATTTTGTAATCTTGAAATCTCTAGTATGGTGGCGCTGCCACGTGACACCCCTAAAGTCGCCAATTATGGTACTAGTCGTTAAGTATTAAATAAACATTGCATCGGCAATGATAGTTTAGTCAGAGAAAATCGGTATCAACACTCGCTATAAAAAATGCCTGAGAGTTATTGAGCCAATCTAATCTACTCCATGTTTTAATTGATTTTGCAGGTGTCAAACAGCAGTTCGACGGGGCTGTTGAACGTGGAGGAGACTCCGACGCCGACAAGCAGCATCGAGACCGAGGACAGTGCCACCAGGGAGGTGGGTGAGAAAGACGTCGAAGGGGATGGGGAGCAAAGCGACTGAATTTTTCACAAATCTACACTTTAATGTATATCGCATAGTTTAGGACAAATCTTGGGATGTTCGAAAGTAATCGGGCGAGATGGTGTGATTTTTTATTTATTGAAGCAAAAGACTCTTAGTACCTTGTTTACCAATGTCTACCAAGGTATGAATAGTCACAGCTGCATGACTTTTGAGTAAAATGGCTTGGACCCGTTTGGCTTGGATTATGCTATAATCAGATAGAGTTGCACGTCGAGAAGTTCTTTATCTATAAAAATTATCACGACACTAATTTTGTAATCAAAGTTTAGAAATCTACACAAATCATAAAATTGGAAGGATACAAACTCAGTCATTGTGGATGCTATTAAATGTTAAGCACATTAAACACTTTCAACTAGAATATGAATATATAAATTATGATGTAGATGCAGTGCATATATTGAAATAGAGTGGATCAGCTCTACTAGAGCAAACCAAAATTTCAGTGGAAATAGATTGACGCACTTTTCCCATTTTCAGCTCAGAATTATTTGGTCTACTCAATTGAATCAGCAGTAACTGAGTAAATGGAGATTGAAGACAAAACTGTGAAAAAAAGGTGGCAAATAAAAATATTGTAAATGACCGCGATGTAGATATTGGTGAAAAATGTGTAATGACATTATGATTATGACTTATGAAGCCGTCTTTAAAGATCTGTTTATCCTTAATACTATCTTCAAATTTCAAAATTATCGATTGAACTGTCTTTAACTACATGTGATATTTACTTGTACAAAAGGACTACAAATTTTCCTATTCACTTTTCAGTACAAGTACACGTATTATATCACTGTTGGTCTCTCTATTGAATATTTCCCTGGAAGGGTAGGCCATTTCTTTCACTGATAATTTAAAACATATTTAATAGAGATAGTCCAATAGGACACCTTGAAACCATCACAGCAACAAATATAATCGACGACTGCAGACATGGTTATAGCCAGTGTAAAAAGTAAAATATATACCCATTTTGTCGAAATATTTTTTTTTTGAAAATACGATCGATTTTTTTGTAATTTAAAAATAATATTTAGAATAAGTACACCTTTAGAACAATAAGCCGCATAACCACTTCATGATTCACGTCTTTTCGATCCAAAAGATTTCTTAGCTGAATAAATGTGAGAATCACATATCGTCCCCTTTGTTTTGAATATCCTGAGCAAGACGTCGCGTCGCGTTGGTTGGGCTCCCATATGGGTTTTTCTTTTGTCGTCTATTGTGGCAGCACAACTATAAAAGACAAATATCATACCTTAGGGTATTCAAATACGTTTTAAGAGAAAAAATTACCCCATATCATCTCCCATGACGAACTTGGATCTTTCAATATGTTGTGTCCTTGGTTGAAATCTTGGTTTAGCGCTTATTAATGATTCATAATATTCCTTATATCATCTCTTCACTAAATATAAACATAAGGAACAGAGACATAAAAAATAAGCGAGTTGTAATTAACCAGTACCATCTTGTTTAAGTAAATACAACCAAGCATTTTGGTGGCTATGCTATGATTTCAACCAGGTAGTGCAAGCCAAACAAATTACTGCAAGATTAATTGACAGAAATTATAGGTAGGCTCAATGCTATTTGAATGACATTAAGATCATCTCTTATAGAGATACCATAATATAAGTGATTACTTGGACCCAAGAGACTTAATACGTTGTGTACGACTCCTACAACTATCACATATTATTAGTCATTCATCATGTTTCATTTACACGTACTCAAAATAATATAATTTATTACGAGTATGCTACAATTTGTCAAGAGAATGAGAGAAATGAGATTTATCACTTATACTCTCCGGGTAGGTCCAAGAGAATTCAATAAAATTGAGTTTTTGAGAAGCTCAATGCTTCGTGAAACATTTTTTTCGGAGAGTACCAAACGTCTCATGCATGAATTATGCTCTCTCGGTGAAGAATATACTACTATATACTATATACTATACTAACTAAAATTTTGTCTAACATTTTCCTATGATTCTGTACACTTACTTGCAGTAACCATTTGACTGAACCTTACATAATCTGAAGTAATTTGAGATTGAATTGATCTACTTAGAACTATAAATACGTGTATTCGCTTATTAGAATCAAACGAATGGTATAGGATCATTGTTATCTAATATTTAAATTATATATTATATGAATTTTAGTTGGTAGGTGAATTGATATTTATTGAAGATGATGAAAAAACGATAGAGACAAATATCTATTCTACGGAATAAATAGACTAATTGTTGCGTGTTTCAGCACAATTTCGTTTTGAGATTTTTTTTAGTACAGTCAATGAAAAATTTGACCAAGCGAAATATTTTATATGAATTTCTGTATTTAGATAAATGAAGGCATGCGCCATTAAGAGAGCATATTTTACCAAGCTACCGAATATACTGGTTAAACATTAACAGCTGATTTTTGTCCTTTTTCATCCTTATTCATTTGCATTTGAGTTTCATAACAGTTATCAGAAAAAAATAAGACAATTTTAAGTGGAACCATCCGAGGTGTAAGCAATAAATACGGAATTGGAAATAATTATTAGGGAACATACGTAAAAACGCAAATAAACGAAAAACCAAAAACGTAACAAGTTTAGTTGATTAGTCCAATTTGTTACCAACTTTTTGGAATCGTTGAATCGCTGTTTTATTTATGTTTCGTTGATTTGATGTAGACACAGTATAATATAAACATTATCCTGTAAAACAAACAAAAATAAAACAAGATGGTTTACAAGATCTTCTGATCTTTCAATATATTTGGAATGGGTTCCGAAATGGTTAAAATCTTGAGAATGATTCAAAATAAAACGTAAGATTGTTTCAAGTCAATAATATAAAAAACATAAAAAAGCCAATTTTTTTTTAATTGCAGAAGTTTGGATAACCAAACTCGAAAGAAGGCTCATATTTTATATTATCTTAAGTGAAATTATTGTCCAGCAACCTTTTGGGAGAATACTGTGTTCATTGACTGTACTATAAGTAAAGTGTGGATGGCACTTGTTTAAAACGTTGAAGTCCCCTCCTCAGTAACAATGTATTTGTTAAAAAAATGTATAATCATTGACCAAATTAAGAATATATGTATACGTGAATTTAATGTAACGTTAAGATCTATAATGTAATATGTGAAGAATCCCTTTAGAATCGCACACTGTATCTTAACCTGAGGGACTGAAACGAACTACTTCTATCCTTCTCAGTATCGCTCCCTCTATGGCTGTTAAATTGTAAGAAGCATTGATTTTCATTGATGCCTTTTTTAACAAATACATTTTCATTTCTGTTCGACGCTTTTTTATTTCAAATTTATTCAACACGAATTTATGCTGTTAATATATTGGAATTAAGATGAATGGCGTACATCATTGCAATATTTAAGATTTTTAAGCTTTGGCTGACACCAATGGTGCAAGTGACTATTATGAAGGAATAGGTACATTAATTTTTCTAAGTTTTCTAATCTTTATCTGCTGTTGTTTTGTCGGCTATAAAGTTCCTTTTTCCATGACACGAACATGCTGGAAGTACCACAATATTCTGTAAGTATGGTATAAATATACAGTGCGGACGAAGAACTCGGAATATAGTCAATAAAATAATGTTAGTACAGCAAACCGGGAAAACACGCTCTCACATGCCGCTCACATACTTTGTAAATGCACCTTTTTTCAGAGCGTTTGCATTCTTGACCGCAAAATTATATTTGAACTTATTAGTCGAATTTAAAATCAATTATCAATAGATTAATAATATAAAAATTAAATATAAATAATAATTTGCTCGCCAACCTAAAACTTTAAGATATAAGCGATCAGACATGTCAAACTAATTTTTTTATTTCATATTTTTGACATAAATTTTCCACTGTTGAAGTCATCACCGTTTGTGGTATGACATCATAGACTTTGTATGGACAGCAACCCTTATCTTTAATTTCACGACATGCAATAAAACCTTTTTATAAAACCAGTGAAATTTGTTATAAATATTCAATGAAAGTAATAATTTCGTGATCGCATCGAATTCTCTAGCCAAATTTCAAAAGTTGTGTATTTGAAACTGAACTGGCATTGAAAATAAGTACTACAATAATGACAAGAAATGTGCAGCCAAAAATAATGCCCCAAAGTATATTATGTACTTGGTGGTCTAATTATTATTTTTATTCTATTTGTTAATATTTTCATTTTCATTATCATTTTCATTATTCAAATTATTGGTAATACATTATCTAAAAAAATACGCTCTTACATATAGCGCAAAGGTGTTGCTATTTCAAAAAAAAGTCTTTCATAAATGGTGATGACATAACATGTAATATCCTTGTGTTTACTGACTGAAATAGCATTGATTCTCTTCCAATTTTGCGTCCACTGCATATGGACATTGACATATAAACATATTGCTGGTGTTGGTTCTAATATTTTTGATTCTTAGTATGTACAATTTTGATGATATTCCTTTCATATAAATGTTGAAAATATTTGTGAATATAAAATATATTTCATGATGAACATGATTTATCTTTATGATGTTATATTCTTTAGATTTTTTTTAACTGAATACTATTTTATGTCGCCTGTATACAAACTAGGACAATATATGGTATTTTATAAAATGAATAATTGTCTGTTTCAGTTTTGATGTATTTTTTTATAAAAACAAAGTGCTTGGAAGACGGCACAATAATAAGTAAATGTTTTTTTGATGACCGTTTAAAGGATTTAATGAGTTTCTATAAACGTCAGCAACTGACTTGAAAGGTGGCACTTAAAAAATGTGGAGGTTAGAATAAATTGAAGGCGTAATTATCATAATTTTCTGCACCAATTGATGTAGTCTAGTTCTGAAAATCATAAATATTGGGATTTTTTCCATACGGAACTTGTATCCATTACATTACATTAAAAATACATTATCATCCATTATCTTGAACCGCTAAATTACGATATCATCTTATAACTTCTTCCATTTCCTCGCTAAGGCATGCCGTTTTGAATGCTTCTGTTGGATAGTTTGAGATAAAATCATATGTGGAGATATTTCAATATGCTAATTGACTAGTGAATAGTATTAGCCTTAATATATGCATATTATATCACATTTTTAAACGATTTTTATATACAGTGGTTTCCAGGAGCACCATTACTGAGCTACATGATGTTAAGAACTGAGGACAGTGTAAGACTAGGTCCTAATTGAGTTACGCTTGTACCACAAAATTTATGGATTGCTAGAAGAATTCATTGCAATTGATCCAAGCTGTCTTAAAACTGTGTAACAGAATATTTTCTTAATTTGTAATGTTCGTTTCATAAATCATCTATGATTGGTAACATAGAGCTGTACTGTGTATTACATAAAAACTATGATTTAGACACAGTACGCATTACTTGGATTGAGCGAAGACTAAGTTAATTATAATTTAATTTTAAATTATAAAGAGAGTTAATGGCATCATTTACTGTGATTGTAGCAGTTATATGGAATTGGCTTTTTTGGTTGAAAATGAAGATAAGAAAATTAAATATAAATTTTCTGTTGTATAATATGCACTTGCGATGAAAAAATGTTCAGAAGTTATTGAGATATTATTTTTTCAAATTTCAACACCCTGTACTGCATGTTTAAATTGTCAGAAAACGTTTCAACTAAACTTAAACTACTAGTATCAGTTAAATCTGATGAAATATATAGAGAAATACGAGTACTAGTGTACCAACAGCATTAGCTTGGGAAGGTTGTACGTTAGTGGTGCATATTTTATTAAAAAATTCATTGATATATTTTTGTAATTTCTGACCTAACCATTCAACTATAAATAAAGCAAGTTCCAATTTATTCTATCAATTCTACTAAACTTCATCAAAATCGACAACGTAGTTGCTGGTATACTGAAAATTCATGACTGGTATAACAGATGTCCTATTCCAAAGAATAATCATCAAAACTTTGTATGTCAGTTGCCGTTTTCATTCAAATTTGCCATTAATATCCTTTCGATCACAATCTCGTACATGATTTTCCTATGAATAATCAAGATCAGAGCTACGTTAGCATATTGACATATTTCCTCGATTTTCCATAAGTATATCAACTTGCACAAATAAAAACTGATGTATAAAAAATCGTCACTGCCATGTTCTGTATGTTTAGGCAGATTTCCATCTTAGTGTGTGTTTGTACGATATTTACCCATAAGACGATGAGAAATATAAGGTAGGGTGTAAACAATTCCTTTTATTTTTTAGGATTTGTAATTTTTCATGGCATTTACCCTTCGCTTTAAGAATTTTTGACTTGATCTCTGTAAATTCTAATAACTTGTACATAATTAGTAAATGCAAGCTAATAGTTAAATGTGAAACCTTTTAAACAAAATGATCTTATTATTTTCACTTTATTATTGTTAGTAATATTTGTATTTTATATATGTACAGTGTTTATTTATTGTTTTCTATTAGATTGCCATGCAAAAATTTGTGTATCTGGGTCTCCGGTGGTTTGCTTGAATTCAAACAAAAAATAATTTTCCTATATAACACATTATTTTTCTCTCAAAATATGTTTTCCTTAATGGACAGTCACAATAGTTTTTCTCAAAAAAACGAAAAAAACGACAGTATTCTTATATAACACCACCAAAACCTCGTCAATTAATCAGTACATCCAGTCTATTTTTCATAGGTGGTAGCACCATGTAAGTCTCTAATTTTTATTTATTCATTAAAATATATATTAAACATTTTTAATTACAATAGTTTTTTTGTAAATCAATGTCTCCGCTAGAAAATGTCATAATCATTTAAATAAAATTGGTACAATTTGGTTACTAAGAAATCCATTTTTCTGTATTGAAATCCTGTCAAAAAATATGCGATTAACGAAAACATGAGCACGTTATGTTCGTATTTTCGAAGTTTGAATTGAAGCAAATTAAGGACCATCGCTTTTGTTACGACTGAAATGTTTATTATAAAGATTAAGTGTTTTCAATGTATATAATTACCATTACTATTGGCGGTATACTTCAATATTTTCTGTACATTTTTGTATGGTAATCATCTTCGATTTATTAGTGAAAGAAGAAACAACAAAATAGCTTTAGACCATATTACAATACATTCCACAGTAACAAAATGCTTCTTCCATGTTTACCTCGAGTCACCATTTTCCATGAGCTGTTGTTGTTTGGTTTCCTTTTGTATATAAAATAAAGATCAGATGGCCGTTTATCAGAACTTTGATTTTGGTCACGTTTTGCGAAAAATCACTTTCAAATATCAATGCCAGTGGTTCCACTTTATTGCTATATGACATGGCTAACAACAGAAGGGCAAAAAACGGATGTTTCTGAGGGTAAAGGTAAATTAAAGATAAATAATTGCGTTCCACTTAGTACGATTGATATACTGACAATACACTTAAAATAGACCTAGCATGATCAGAATAATAAAATGAATTTGGAGTTCCCTGTTTCAAAGAAGAATTGTATAAAGTTAATGTAATTACTTCAAGAGAAAACAATACCAATTCATTTTTTAATCCAAGCACTCTCAAATAGCATCCCTGAAAGAATAGTTCAGGTCTGATGGTTCTTGGGTGATTGATCTCATACTTGAGTTAGCATGGCCGCTAATTTAAGCCAGATATGATAAAGAACTTCACTAGTCTCGGAAGTATTTATCATGATAGTAAATTAAAATTCATATTTTGACATTGAAGTGACTGAAAGCAGCCTTACTTTTCTAAATAAACACCTAGTAGAGTTTTCACAATTAAAGCTGATATTTTACTAAATGAAGCGCAAACTAGTTTTTGGGCTTGTTATTCATAATTAAAGCCCAGCATAATATCCTTTTAGGTAGCTGCGCTTTGAACAAATGGAAAATTTCAATTCAACCGAAACCGCACAGCAATCATTATTTAAGACGTTTCGAGCTATTTGAAATGGAGCATTCAGTAAATTCAGGCAACAATGAAATATAAGGTATTCATGTTTCCCGGACTGGACTATCGCCCAATTCATATGTTAAAAACAAAAATTAACACCCAGTATATAAGCGGATTCAAGATATGTAGGAGCAAAACGTGACCAAATAAATCTACAATCTTCTCCAATGAAGTGAGTAAAACTTTTTTGCATTTTTATACTTTTTTTGCGGTGCTAGCTAGCGGTCAATAGGTTTCGATGTTGAATGCACACAAATAAACTTGGGGGTGTCCAGGTCATAGCAGGCAGTTCTTGCAAAGCTATGATTCATGCAATAACATAACTTTCAAAATTGTGAGTGGCGAATCTTTGCATGTGTCTTGTTTTGATGTTTCATGGATGACACTACAATAATTAGAGTAGAGTCTGTTACATGCTGAGGTGGTCGTTTCAACCTGTAGTAATTTTAAAAGGTTTTAAGTTTTATTTACAACACGATCAAGTTGTAGAAGAATTAGTGCATACATCTATAAAAGTATGGAATAGAGATATCAAGAAATATAGGAAAAAATAAACAAAAAAGGATTTGATTGCAATCAAATTTAGATACTTCAAAACACTTGAAAATCTCCAAGCAATTTTAAAATTCCCTGTATTGTGATCTTAGAAGTGATAGACATAGGGACAGTACTGTTAAGTTTTAATATAATTCGATTGCCGATTGTTTGAGAGTTAGTCGAAAGAAACCTTTCTGCGTAGAATAAACTATAACCAAATATTAACTGATTGATTTGTACTTTTTGACAACCCCTCAAAGCCAAACCATCAAATGAAAGTCTTTACGTAAAGATTCGGCTCACACCATTTTGCATAGGAATAATGTAGTACGTGGATTGAAACTAGTCATCCCCAAAACGCCTAAGTAGTATATATGTCGCTAAGAAGAAGAATGTATAATACGTTTAGAGATCGTGTGATGTGAGAAAGAGATACTCTAGTCAATTTTGAGTTTTGTCAATTTTATAGACGAGTAGTTGGATTGATTATTAGAATTATTATGCGAGCACTGGGCTATACATACAAATTAGTACAGCTTCCTGTGATTGGAAAATATTTTCTTCAGGATAAATTGATTCCTACCTTAGAATATTGTGGAATGCAGCGTTTTAGTGAAATCACAAGCAATACATATCTATGATCTGTTAGAAGTCATTCAAACGCTCAAAATTGCGATAGATACCATCTCAATGAATAAAGGCACTTATATGAGTCACCACTTCCGGATAAAGAATATTCTTAGTCAACAACACCAACTGTTTGAGTATACTGACTGTATGGATTATCATATCAAGTTGCTGTGGAAAAACGGTGAGCGACTGTAGAATTTTATAATTTCTGGAATGATCGAGCAAACCATAGTCCTAGAAATTTATCTGCAACAATTTTAACTTTTCTCTCAGCACATGATAGATAATATTTGACAAATCAGCTGAAGTCTATCAAATATATATAGTTCTCAAATTATAGACTATACCTCTACTTTGTAGTTTTTATTTTTTTGGGTATCTAATCAAGGGAAGAGTTCAATATTGGAATCCAGATGAAAATTCAAGGATTATCATGAAAATTTGCTGCATCGCACTATGACAATTTTTTTGTTCGATACAAACGTAGTAAGTAGGAGGATTATGTATTATGGAAGACTTTATGTCGTCTAGATATTATATATGCTTCATTCGAATACAGTAATCTTATTTCCATTACTTTCACTTACTTACTTTTTCAAGTACTTTATTATGGAGAACAGCGTATTTAATAGTTAAATATTGGGGTTTACAAAATCATAAGGAATATTTGATAAGTCCAAATTTCAAACTCTAAAGTAGACTTCAAAGAAGAAAGATAATTTAATATCTTCCTAATATTTGGACCATCTGTTGAGTTTGGAAATGGAAAAGTTAAAAAACTTTTCGTCCACAGAAAGCTCTTAAGGTTATCGAGGTCACTTTGAATAGGATCAGGTTAGTAATACCCTTCATAAAAATCGAAATTAACATTCTGAACTTAACAGTCTTTATTGCTTTATTTCATTAGCATAAATTCACATCACTCTTATTACACTTACGAGCTAGACAGCTCGACCAGTCTAGTTCTATTGATAGAAAATTATAATAAATTTCAATTAGCTCACGACATAAATTTGTTAACTAACCATATCAAGTTTCTGTGAAGTAAAGTAAATTCCAATCACAAGACGCTATGGCATCGTACGAAGATACAAATCATAAAATAAATCAGGCGTATGTAAGAGCTATGCACATATCATTATAAAATTTATACTTTCCTATTTACATCATGGCTGAAGTGTGTACAATAACTGCAGTAATGTCGACCAGTTGCACCCTTGCTGATGGTGAGATGCGGCTCTTAAAATATTGTAAATGAATCTGGAAATGCTACAGAACAGACTCATACATTTATGGATTGTTGTATAATACAGGATGGATAACAAAACCTATTGTTGTAATTTGAATGAATGAATGAATCTGACTTCACAATCCAACTATTTCATATATTTATATATATATATATATATATATATATATATATATATATATATAATCTAAGAGAAGTTTAACAATTTTTTCGGATTATGTCTTACTCAAAGAATATTTCATTTCATTTCAAGAAGCTTTAATGGAGTTGTATCATGGTGTACATTTAAAAGAAATATGGATAAAGAGATACCGTATTTTGAGTAGTCCAAATTAATATTTACTCCATGTAATATGGAACAGATAAAAATATTGGAAGCTAGCTGTTCGATATCAGGTCATAGTTAATTTTTATAGTGGATTTTTTTTCACAGATCTCGTATCTCTGATCAAAAAAACTTTCACTTAAAATATTTTTTCAGCATATTAAGCTGTCGAGAATAAATTGATTTTCGACTGACATGTCAAAAACTTTCCAGTTTCCCTAAAATCGTCAGTCTGCCGTATAAAGTTGAATGCAACTGAAAAGCGATTTATTAGAGACCGACTTATGAGACGTGGAATATGACATGAATGGTTTAAGAACTATAAGGCTCCATTAATGGATTTGTATTGAGTTATAAGATGATGGTGAGCAGCGAAATACTAATTCTTAAATTCCGTAGTTACATTAACAAATTTTCCCAACAGGATAAAACGCAATGACTCAAATTGTATACAATTATCTTGCAATCACATGATCATCTTAAAAGGTAATTGTGCCTTACCTACCATAAACGCAATCATATCCTGTATGGGTGCACAACGATCAATTCATATAAGTAATAAAATATAGGCAATTTATTACAACCACAAAATTCCAGCAATCCTTTGAACATCTTTTCCAACATTTTGTGGACTGCATCTCATCCATTTCGTATAGATTACTAAATTGTTATATATGCATATATTTTCTGCGAATATCGTCACAAAATTTCAACCATTTTGTCCACTTATCTTGGAAAGAGCTTTAATGCTTACGAGCTTGACATGCTTGAATATTATTCATGCCATCATCTCATCATTATACTGTCTAGTGCTTTAGGTTGAACCTGACATTTGATTAATCATCATGAGTAGAAACGATGAAAATAGCAGATATACATATAAGTTGACGAGTTTGACCAAAAGCTATGGACAAATAGCTCTGATTCATCTCATAATTGTTAGACAATAATAAGATAAAATGTAATCATTATTCTTAATTTAATAAGTGTGAAATTTTGTGATAATATTTCCGAAAATATAAAGATATAGATGTTAAAAATAATCTATAAAATTATCAGTATTTAATATAGCTTTTCAAATGGCTAGACCTCCTAATATGTACTTAACAAAAATAAACGAATTCAGTTGAGCAATATAACGCATTTTTTTGCCCGCTTCTCATTGCTAATGGCAAACATCCTGTTTGGTGACTTACCCGGCTTTATGACTATTCATTGCATAAGTATATTTAACAATGTCACATTTCACCAAGTATCTATTTTGTCATCAGTTATGCCTTGAAACGTCCAGTTTACGATATGTTAGCATATCAAAAGCAAATATATAGTGATTGGCCATGAACGAATGCAATGTTTGCTGAAGAAAAATAATTATTTTGTATATGCATAAACAATTCAAGAAAACACAATAAGAGATGTATTTAAGTACATCTCAATGCTATATGCTCGTTAAGTATGACTATGATGAAGATTCTTCAAAGTTTAGGCGGTCTGCTCGGCTTCTCTTTTTTAAGAGGAAAAGCGAGTGAACAGGTGTATATGTTTTTTTGTTAGATTTTGAAGTTTTGTATAACTTCGTACAGCAAGGTTTTAATATTTACTAAAATAATGTTTGAAGATTAATCAGCCCATTGGCAATATGATGTGATGTCAACATAAAGCAGTGTTTTAGACACATCATATTTCTCCTCAAATTTTATTAACATCGGTAGAATGGTCACAGAGCTCATGAGATGACATAAAAACCGATAGAGGGGCGGTAACGGAAAAAAATATTCAACACATAAAACACTTGAGGACATGTGCCAAGTTACTCATAACTCTCAAAAAACACGTAAATGAAGGGTGACGATGTCAATAAATATGAACTCCTCAAAAATGCTTACGAATACAACCTGAAACGATCAGATATTTGTGAAATACGCAGAAACTTTAGTATAGGAGAGGCGAAGCCAGGCAGGTATGCCATAATTGGCCCTTTTTGACAGTTCTAGCGAAGTCCACCATTCCGCTGAGTATACCTCTTCCGTGTCAAACTCTGTTGTGCCGAATATTCCGGCTCAAAGGCCTCGATATACCGCACATCTGTCTAGGAAATAGAGCACTTCTAGCAGACAGGATCCCTTTCCACTCTCATGGGTGCCTGTTCAGTCTGCAATCGTCCATGCCTCCAGGTCCTTCCCACCATACGGCGCAGCTGTTACATAGTGCCTATCTCCTTCTTGTACAGAATGAGGACATACCTCTTCCGGATCATTCTGCTATTCAGCACAGATTAATGCCGGAAGTATGATCTGTAAGGTATGCAGCTTGAAATATTGTTTTCCTGCGAATGAATAGGACTATCACAGTTCTCCTAGAATATTGATGCTACCTCAATTGTCTCGAAGATGGCATTCAGCAGCACTAAGCACTTCTAGGAGACCTCACCAGAGGTGAGGGGAAAACCGCTACCCTGCGGATAGCCCTCGCTCACCTCGACGTCTATGTCTAATCTGGTGAGACTCTTTTAAAGATTTTGAGCCCGCACAAAAATACTTACACTCAAAATTGATTGGAGACTCGAGAAACATAAAAAGCAGTTTGAATGACTGATTGCAGTTTTTTGCTTATAATTACGTCACTGATGCACCGATTTAAAAATAAGTAGCAGAACCTGCTAACATCGGATTTTATACAAATGTTCATCAACATCGGCGCAGCGATTATTGAGATTAGGTAGTAAGATTAGATTGACAGACCGACACACCTGCACACCGGCGTACCACCAACCATACCATAACATAGCTACCATCAGCTTGGGATCAAAAATGACAGAAATAAGGTTCCTG
The DNA here is from genome assembly GCA_949316355.1 of Bruchidius siliquastri. Classification (NCBI taxonomy): domain Eukaryota; kingdom Metazoa; phylum Arthropoda; class Insecta; order Coleoptera; family Chrysomelidae; genus Bruchidius; species Bruchidius siliquastri. The sequence continues at coordinate 12,293,960 of OX438534.1, read as the reverse complement.
TACCGGGATATACAATGTACTCTCTGTAACCTATCGCTAAGAACCCGCCAGCAACTATAGATATGAGACTCTGCTCTGAATCATGTCCAAGGTTATGGAGACTGGCGTTAACGTGCAGCTTTTGGAGTACTTGGACAAAAACAGCATCATCAATGATCGCCAGTATGGCTTCTTTAGGCATACATACACAGGACTCCGTTACGCACATGTGAGAGAGCGTGGAGTTGGAGAAACGCCCAGTTTTTGTTTCATCTTTCATCCAGATTCTGGGAATTGACATCAACAATAGCATGCCATGGCACGAGCATGTGGCTAGACTTGCTAAGTCGGCATCCGAGAAACTGGGTATTTTCTTCTACGATAGTAACAATTTATAGCGTTCCAAGGTCAATCTTAATAGACATTTATCCCCTCGCAGTACTCCTAGACCGCGATACAAAACGATACACCGACAAGCCACTTATGCCTGGAAGGCAAAACCATTTTGTAAAAATATGTGACTCACATGACCTTGAAGGTTATAGTATGTCTTAGTTAAAATCAAATTACAATTTATTTATAGCAGTTTTTTTCAAGTTCAAGTCTATTGACTTTTTGAAAACCATTAAAACTGATTCTTATTCTGAAGAAATACATTTTATACGTATTGCAATGTATTTTGAAATTTTTATGAAATTCTAGAAGACGAAGAAGAAATGTGTAAACGTTTCAACGACAAAGATTTAAAGCTTACAACAGGTATTTTAGTTGATTTCGATAATCCATGAACTATGCTTATCGGCGCACCGAGTGTCCAAACACATTGCTATAACACGATCATATAACTATATAATGTGAATTAATTAATCTTAATTGAATCCCGACGATTTTTCTCTTGATATAGTTTCCAACAAAATTGAGGTTTAGTTGCTCGAAACTATAAATTTATTCAGATGAAAAGATTGTGTAATTAACACACAGCTTCACAAATCAAACTCTTTTTTTTTCAGTGAAGTGTTCCGATTTATATTTAAATCATCGTCGGACTTTCAGATTTGCCGGCTAACTAACTAACTAGATTCTATCATGGATACAAAACTCGAACTCTCAAAGCTAGCATACTATTTATCCTGCCTAGCTGTTTTTCTATTAAATTATTTTTTCTTTCTTCTGGCTGTCTAAGGGGAAATAGGTACTTTTTTACCTCTAATGTTCCCATGACATGATTATTATTATTATTAATTTATCCAAGCATGAGGTACAGTCCGACGATGATTTAAATATAAATCGAAAGCGTCATTGAAAGAAAAGGAGTTTAATTTGTGATACTGTGTGTTAATTATACAATATTTTTATCTGCACGATGGAAGAGTTTCATCAAGGAAGAGCATCTGCAATCTACATCTAAATTTATTGATTATAAATAAGTTTAATTTTTCCTACGCAAATGCAAACGTTTCGCCTATGGCGTCGAAAGTATTGATAACGCAAACATTTTCGAATCCTTTTTCTTTATTGTCATGGTGTATATCATAATTATATTATTCATCTCCATTTGTCAGTCTGGCATAATATCGGTAACCGCTGCATTAATTTTTAAGGGAATTCAGAAGGGATTTAATAAATGCGGTCAATGTTTATAAATCTACACATTGGCCGCGGAGTAATTAGCAAATAAATACTAATTATAAGAATTCGCCATTTTAAATATTTATATATTTCTGGAGTTTTTTAGCATTCCTGGGCGTAGTAAGACAATCAATTAGGCTCAAAGTTGTAAAAAAGTAAATACTGATTTTTAGATGTTTAATTAATTTCTGACAATACAAGGCATAGTGTGAAAGAATAAGGGTGTCATTTTACATCTACAAAGTTCTGGTAGTAATCTTATCCCATTGGCGTATATACATCCCATTTTCTAGATTGCTCATTAATGTGACTTTGTCGGATAGTTAAGAATATTGGTAGGATCTATGGCTTAGTAGTCTACGAAATATCAATTTGAAATGATAAATAATAGCTCAATCACATACTTGCAAAAAGTTGCTGATGAAAGTATCCTATTCACTGGAATCACAAGCTTTTTAGAAAAACGGAATGTGAAGATTACGACAGGAATAAAAAGCTTCATCTTGGATTTTAAAAAAAACTGGTTAAAAAAGACATATGAGGCACTTTTCTGCCGAAAAAGATGCTTTATGTGACTGCACATAATATTTGCGATAAAATATACAGAACAATAAAAAATATCAATGATAATCAGATGAAAATAGCTAATATATTAGTACCTATAAGGTCATATTCAATTAATGGTAAAAAGAGTCGGATTAGTCTAGAGCAGGAATTTACAAGATTCTAAGTACTTTAAGTAATGCTCTTTATATAGGCTAGACATCTGGAGCGTTCCCGACAAGATGCAACGAATATACAGGTGCATCAAAAACAATGAAGCAGGAAATTGTTGTAAGACACAAAAATAATAAGAACGAATAATAGTTATTTAAACACATATGATACACAACTAACTGAATATTATCTAATTAACTCTAATAGATACATCTGAAACATTTACATCAGTGTTATATGTATGACATACACCGAAAGGAGTCAATTTAAAATGTTATCTTTTTGAATGAAGCGAAACGTTATGCGTTCTCATTAATGTATTTAAGATACTCAAATCAAAATTAAAATCGTTTTTCATGTCCCTCGTACCACCTGATACTTCTCGCTATCACACGGTAGAAGCAAGTCGCGCGTATAAGAGAGAAAGTCAATCCAACAAGAACCCAAGCAGCACACCATCGCCGGCTTCTCTGATACCAGTCAGCCAGAAGAAATCCAACCTGCGAGCGGTCACAATGGTTTTACTGACGAATCGAAAAGAAACGTGCTTCAAAGGGATTTAATTCGGAACATGCTGGTGATCAGGTGCACCGTGCTGCTAGTGCTGTGGGCGCTGGCGGGTGCAGGTAGTGCGCAGATACTTCGCAACCCCCGGTTAAGGAGGTTTCCCATGAAAGCCGCTCTGGGATTGAAGGAGAGACTCAAGCAGAGGATCGAGAAGTACAGGGAGAGGAACACGCAGCAGATATGTTACGGTAGGTAAATATCAGGGTGGCACTTATTTAGGCAATGTTTGACTACTTATTCTATGAGTTGGTCAGTTTAAAACCAATACAAAATGGCACTTTTTAATAAGGCAAAAAACAGCCCTGCAAACCAATAAAAATTTGCTATTTTTCGAGTTTCCAGTCATTTTCGATTAGAGTTAAACATTTTTTAGGAGCTCCAAGTTTTTTTAAACGCGATACTCCATTTTTGAATGGTTTCCTAAGTAGCGAGTTAATTTATACGTATTGAAAAATATTTTGACTGTTATAGTAACCGCTTTACTGATTTTTATAAAATCCGTGGGGGGTTAAACTGTAGACCTAACAGTCTGGTTTAATTTAATAGCACGCTACATTTCTGATAGATTACCTAGTCACTGAAAAATCTTATATTGGATATTAAAGACCTACCGCCCGATGCTATTCAAAAAATCGATTACAAACAAAACCATGTTCAATTTTCTCACTCGATATGATACTTAACCACCAAGTACGGAATCGCTACTTGCTATAAAGAAACATAAATGCGTGGCAAGGACTATTCGATTTACTACACTCGAATTATTTAATTCCTGATGAAATTAGTGTTCAAGCTGGAACCATAAAATTATATATGTTCATAGAAAACGGTAAGCAAAGTAAAGTGGGAGCAATCCTCTAATCACACAAAGAAAATTTCAAGACGGAGATCAAAGAATCATCTGCCTTTATCAGTTAATTCGTGATTATCTTCCCAAGTACTCAGTAGATCTAGTTTAGTAGAGTATGCTTCAAGGAAGAGTATTATTCTCTGAACCCACACAATGTTTTTTAAGGTATTCTCATGGTTTATACTTTTTTCTAAAATAGGACGATATTGTGTTGCCTTGGGATATCGCTGCCATGTAATTCGTTTTCTCTCTCTTGTTTTTCGATATGACAGTTTATTATGTTCCTAATGTTTGATGTATTAACACCGAAAATACATCACAGGTATTCTATTCTTTCATAACAGTTCATACCAAAGCTTCATCCTAAGTTTTTATTTGGAAATAAAATAGCTTTCCTGGACAAAATCGCGTCAATTTCATTATAATTACAAATATTATTCTTGTGGTTTGATGAAGGTTGTCAAGGCAGATGAAACGTTTGTAAATTTTCTTTTCTACCTATTGACTCATATGAGATGCAAAAACTGTTATAGATTTAGGACGGTAATGTTTTTTGAAGTTAACTACTATGAAAGATTTAACTTGATTCAAATAAAAAAATTGATAATTTTAGGCATATTTCGCAATTATAATTTGAGCAGTTTCATTTTGCAGAATAATCGCTAAAGAAAATTTATGTACCTATACATAGGATGAGAAGTTAATTTTATGGGTAAATCCATCAATACATTTTTGCAAAAATTTGATAAGACTGCACACATAAAAAGAAATTCTCAATTCAAGAATTTCGATATTCTTGTAAAGATATACTCGCAATAGGACCATCTGAACTTATTCTAAGATAATTTACTTGATAACAAAATTATTTTCAATTCAAACCAAGAAAATGATATTTTCGAATTCAATACTCATTCTAAATAAATATAAATATCAAAAAAAATATAACATTATTCACAAGGTTATCATATTTTCCAACGAATCTCCGTTTATTTCAATCAAGCATACGAAGATCTTGCGATTGCCTCCAAGTAATTCATTTATTTGTTTGGCATCGCCATATTCCTCAACGGCAATTCAGCGCTACGCGTGTCTCTCTTTCCGGGCCCGCTGGTTTCTATTGGATTTAATTTTCACCAAGGACCTATCAGGATGAATATGCTGTTGGGTTTGTGACTGTTGTGAGGATCTCATACAAGTGTACAAGTGTTTGATGTTATGTGAGTGTTATGTGAGTTGTGAATAAGTTCTATTATTATGGTGGTCGTACGAGTATATCTTTTGGCTTGATTACTGGTACATATTTTTATATTCCGTTTATCTGTACAACACTTTTCTAAAGTGAATTTGGAACAATAATATAAGACGCAGATAAATGTAAAAAAGGAGTCAAATTGGTACAGTTTAGAAGATAGGGTATACTTGAATGAAAGTTCATATTTTGAGTTTGAGAATTTACTTTCATGTCTGTAGACACATTATCAGAAATGCAGAACACATATAACATTTATATTTCAGGCTTTCTCAACGTTTGCTGTTTCATTGGAATTATACTGTTCTTACTTACACGCAAATCAATTGAAATAATGCACATACTACTTATTAATTCAATTTGTTTGCTGAATGAGTCAAACTACTTATCGCTATCATTTAATGAAGATATCGATTGAGATATCCATTTTATCTTCATGAGCTGCTCGAGAGCTTCAAGCTGTCTCACAAAGCCTCATTCTATTATTTTTGTTTGGTCTGTCTATTTTCACAATTATGTAACTATTTAAAGATAGGCGACTTCCTCTCTAGTACTAAAGGAAGTGATAGGTGGACTTCTACAGAGAAAGCATATAGCTTCTAGCAATTTCTATGTTCATTGAAAATATAAGCTATTCGACTGATGCCCCACATATTCATTAGATTCTAAATGCAATTGAAATATGTTCAGCCGGGTTCAGGTCAAAATTAGCATAATTACGTATTTTTATATTTCTTTAGTAGTTTGCATACAAATTTGTTCCCTGCGTAATTTTGTAGATATCTGAAAAATATTACAATAACAGGCAACTCATGTTAATATGAGTATTATCTTTTCTCAATCAGCTACGGTACAGAATATAGAATTACAATGATGATACTTGCCGATATTATAAAATTGATATTAACCAAAAAATGTATTAAAAATATATTCTGTCTTTAAACTCGCGTACAAATGGTTCCTCATTTTTTTTATGATTATTTTATTGGATATCCCCTGCTCAGACTTAAGGGGCCGACTTCACCAAGAAATAAGTAGTGGGTACGGAGCACCCACCACCAAAGGCATCAAAACTGATCAGTAATTAAACGATACATCTTCTGATGAACATCCACCAGGTTTTCAAAAGGTCAGAGAAAAAGTTCACATCAAGTTATCTGAAACAAATCCCTGTTTTCTTTTTTAATTGAATTCACCTCCTGCTGAGACTGAAATAAACGGTGTATACAGTAAGTTCGGCAAAAATTGATCTTGTTGCAGGTATACGTTTTATTTTGTCGTACCAGATCACCTTGTACTAAATTCAATCAGGTACGATGGATAAATAATATTATTATAATATCTTGTTTATCGTGTTACATTTCCGATAAAAAGTGCAGGTGAACATTCAACGCAAATTTCAGCACATATTTTTTCGTTTACGATGATGGTACATTTGTATATTAATGAACACTTCACAATCTAGTTACTAGAAATTATTCAGTACAAAAAGTTGCATCATATTATTACATTATTACATGTTGATGGAAATGTGTCAACAGTAATGGATTTCATAAATGCTCATTTGTAAACAACCTGGTGAAACCCGATATTTTCAAATAAATATAGATTAAAATTGTAATGACAGTTGTCATAATTATTGTAATTCTAGTTTCACCGAGTTTTAAAAATGACTCACGTTTATTGTTAACCTATAAATCCAATCAATAGAAATGTTAGTCACAACCATGTAAAAGAATTAAATAGTCCATTTGTAATGTTTTAGTTAAAGGAACCCTCATTTATGTAAATGAATATTGTATATAAATTGACATCGACACGGGATAAAATAAAATATCTATTAAGTCTGATTCAAATAAGTATTATAAAATAATGAAGGAACCCTTGAGCATTTATTTTGTGACCAGGTGCACTCAGAGATCCGACAACCGCAGGCATTTTGTTGAAACTGACCCACTTTAATCGTAATCACTATCGTCTGTCGACATTGCACCACCACCTGTAATAATGTACGAAAAGTTCAAGTGTTTCTGGAAATACTAACCTGATGTTTCTATTTCTTCTGCAACCTGTAACGGTAGATAACATAGTAACCATAATGATCTGTCCATTATAACATGTGATCTGTTCTGGTAATATTTTTTTATCTTTGGTTCATTTAATCTGAGTTGACGGGAAGTTTACTTTTCAATTATGTATGAATTTCAATGGTTTGAATAAGTAGATGAAAGTCATGTGTCGATTATTATTTAGAGTGCAGCATGTCATTATACATATTTTGTTCAAATTCACATAGACTCGTTTCTCATGATAATATGCTATGTATGGGTTGTAGAAAAGTTTGATTTTGATTTGATCCTTAATAGAAACATGATAAATATTAAATATAGATATCTACCCACTCACATCGAATTCTATCTTTACTTAGACCGGAAATCATAACCATGGAAAGATTTAAATATTTTACTCAAAATCACGTAGATTGTAGTTGCTCACAGAGTGAACTTCTTCCAGCATTCAATTTAATCTGTCAATTATACAATTGCGTATATGATTATTATTCATTAAAGTGTACATCTTCAATGGAAAATCATATCGACGAGACAAAATTTGGTGCATTCTTTTGACTATCCTTGGAAACACCAGCGACCTGCAAAAAGTAACACAAGGTGGCATATGTATTGGAGTCTGAACAGGGAAATACCGGCGAACGTTTGCTTAGGTTAATGGTTGCAGTGAATGTACGTTTGGCCAATGCCATGTTAAATGTTTACAATCTGAATTCTTGGAGATCCTGGAACACAAATATGTTTGGCTTTAATTCAATCTGTTCGATTACAACATACCTGAAGAATTAATATTGTCGACAGATACAGACTGGTTTATACAGAATACCATAACTTTGCTTATAGGTGAGCAATATCTCAACGAAAGGTCAAAATATTTTTTTTGTTAGGTAAGTGTCAGTCCTGAACCTTTTCTGAACATATGTATATTGTCTCCATCAAAATAGAAAATAAATAAAACTTTTTTATATGACATTTGAAGACAAATATCTCAAAATTATTTATATAAAATGAGACAGCTGTTTAAACAGTTGTGAATTCAGAAATCTTACACGCTTTTACTTCCTAGAGCGATAGGTAGGGAAGTATTTTAATCATGAAAAAATATTTCTAGATATAAAGTTTCCTTGATGTTTCATGCCATACACGTCATTAGGAACTATGTCATCCATTTTCGTCGATTTGCCTGTCTGTCGTCTGACTATCGTCTATCTGTCCGATACTCCTTGGCCCTCTCTACAATTTGGAAGGTATAACTCGGATGTTGATGAAATTTGATAGCAGGTTACTACATTGCCAAGGACAAACATCGTTTTTTGTACGCTCCAAAAGGTGATCCATCCGATCTTGATTCTGGTAATCATCAGTACTTCTTAGACATAGCTTATTGCTAAGATATTTGCTTTTAAAACAGAGTAATGTCAATTTTCAGATTTCAATAGCTGTGAAAACTTTTTTTGTTAATTATTCAACAAGTGGTATCGTATTTGTTAAAATATATTTGATTTTATTTTAATGTAAATATTGTACTTAGATCTATATATGTCAGATGCCTAATCGATGTATTTGCTTCACAACTGATTTGACAAACGAAGTGGATATGCTATTTTTATTTAAATCGGCAGCACTTAAGGTTGGCTAAAGGGATGAGTTTTTTCACATGTTGACTGTGGACGTTGTTACGTAACGTGATAAAAAGTAGTTGATTTTCTTGCATTCAGTGACGCGTTTCGATTTATATTTAAATCATCGTCGGACTGTCAGATTTGACTGTTAACAAAAGCTACCCAGATTGTTTACCAACTAGCTAACTATTTTATATCCATGATAGGATGTCATGTACATATAAAATGTCTTTTTATCTGCATTTCGGGTCACGGTTAACTTTTTTTCTAAAGGAGGATAATTTGTTCTACTTCTGTTTTAGCAGTTACTACAACCATCTATTACCTAAATAAAGTGATAAATAGGTACGCAAGCTTTATTTAGCCCTTCAAAAAAGTAGGTTTACTCTGTATTTTTGGACTGTTGATCCACCTGATGTAAGTTCTAACTGGACATTATGAGATCAGTTATCAGGCGAATATTAAATATATGTTTTCTGATTACATTTGATATTTGAATTAAATGTGTTTCTGGGTTCTGTAAGTGCAGATTTGTGATCTTTACTTGCAGTTTACAGTTCTATATGCCAGAAATTGGACGAGCTTCGTTAAACTTTATATTCTTATTTGGTCACTGTAGATTTGTAAATTTCAGCATTTCTTGCATGATATAGTTGTTTTGTCATGCAAGGCGGGCAATGAACAAGAACATATGTCTGCTAATAGACAAGACGACGAAAACAAAAGGAGGCATAATACAATCTCTCTTTTTGTTTATAGTTATTATTGATACAAAAAAAATTGTCGCGAAACATATTCATTTTCATGGATTCACCTTGCGAGGCATGAGCGAGAGATGTGCTATTTTTGTTTGTTTGGATTTTGTGACGCCTACATCGCTAATTTCTGTCGATATATCGGTTTATCTATCAGTTATGAATGTTCAAATAGGTGATTTTCACTGGGAAATGATGTACTTCGGTGTGAACGCATAAAAATTCTTTTAATCTGTCGCGGATTCACTCACTGACGGGCTAAAGCATAGTAAAAATTTGCCAGGTCAACACAAAGCACTTTTTTCAGAGGTACCCAAGCGACACTCTACGTTGCGCTCCTTGGATACGGTACCTATTTATATTGGATGGACACCTTTTGCTTCGTGTTAACCATTGATAATTCTCAAAAAGATGAAATTGAAATTATGGAAGACGGAATATTTATTTAAGGTATAAGTAAACTTTCATGCCAACACTTGTTATTTGTTTTTTCAGAAACTGTTGGTTGTTTCAACTTGCCTCACAAAAACTCTCCATTACAAAAGGTTCCAGAAGACCCTAGGGTGGTGGATACAAAGTTCTACTTATTCACAAGGAACATTGATTTCCATAAACCAGAGGTTCTTTATTACGACGACAATGGTACCTCTCTGCAACAGTCCAGCTTCAATTTTTCAAATCCATTAAAGCTTGTCATTCATGGGTACACAAGCAGATGGAATGAAAAGGGATCTATTATCGTTGCTAATGCATATTTAAAGTTGGTGAGTTGAATCCAATCGATCTGTTAATATAAGGCGATAGTTATAGCTGAGGCGTAATAATTATTCCATATATATATATGAAAGCAGTTAGGCAGTAGTCAGGTTATAAGCGAACCCTGTCCAGCTTTCTGAAATGTTCATTTCCATTCTCAAGACAAACTATAAGAAGAAACAATAGGTTTTATAAAAACAATGGATAAAATACTACTTACAACGTTAGAACTCTTTAGAGAGACAAGCAAGCATAAAAACAGGAGAACAAAACTCTACTTTAACTACAACACTTGAAGTAACAATATCGTAAAAATATTGTTCAATATAAGTAGAACACACAAAAACTTGTTTCATATTGCACTATTAGTCTATTTTTGTGTGTTCTACTCATATTGATCAATATTTTTACAATGTTGTTACTAGTGTTGTAGTGTTGTAGTCTAAGTGGAGTTTTATTCTCTGTTTTTTATGCTTGCTCGTCTCTCTGAAGAGTTCTAGCGTTGTTAGTAGCAATTTTTACATTGTTTTTTTTTGTTCCATAAAACTGATTGTTTCTTCTTGTAGTTTGTCTTGAGAATGGAAATAAACATTTCCGAAAGCTTAACCGAAAACAAATGATTCACATACAAGGGTCCGCATTTAAGCTGACTGCACCTCAAGATCCTACCTGCTTTCACATTAACATAGTCAGTCAAGACTACCGCATCCTATATATATATACTCGTATTTACATATATGTTACGCTGAATTTGCGTAATTGCCGATTTCATGTATTCAGCAATTTTTTTCCGAATTCGTGAAATAGGCAACAGTCTTGCACATTTCATGTAATGAGCAATTCTGTAATTTATTTTTATTTTGCCTATTTCAAGTAATAAGCAGAAGCTTGTATATATATATATATATATATATATATATATATATATATATATATATATATATATATATATATATATATCTGGCTGCATGGACTTGTATTGTCCCAATGTCAAACCCAAAAAAGACACCCTTCGCCATACTTTATGGGATGGGGGAAGAGGAGGCCAAATCATTTCAAAATGATAAGGGGTCAAAATAGAGTTGTGAAAGAGCGCGGTGAATCTGCGTTGTTAACATATCGAAAAGGCTTTTCGAACAAATTTCATTTAATATTGTATAGCCCCTGATTCCTCGGTATCTAGGAAGTGTGGAGAAGGATATATTTGTGGTTAAATATTAGCTTCTGTAGTTAAATAGTATATCAAAAAATCATTCCGATATAACAAACCATTGAAAGTTTCACATCATTTATGCACCTCTCGTTTTTATGCAATAATTTTACTGTTCTGAGAGCTAAGTTGTTATTTTTATCCATAAGCAATAAATAATCATCTACTAATAATATATATATATATATATATATATATATATATATATAAACAACCAATATAGCGCAGCCTACTGATTAACAACGTTAAATAATGGAAAAAGATCAATATCTCTTAAGGTGTATACGTGCACCTCTCTTTGACCTAGACAGTCTCATTACCACTGGCATTATATAACCTGTACACCGCCACCGTGGTAAAATATTAACTATTTAGTGACAGCTTTCACAACCGAAGAATCATTCACCGGTGATTAGTGGAAATTTAGATCATTGGCAACTAGAAATACCTTCTCGTTTTACGAGCCACTGAAAATGTCACGGCTGACAAGATGACAATAGGTTATTGTTTGTATTTACCATAAAATAAGACGAATTTACTTTTACATTTTGTATTGCATCACGTGAAAAAATGTGCAGATATGATTGATTAATTAACGTTAAGTCATGTTCAAAAAGAAGAGATAGATTTTATTTCATTATCAATATGAGCATTAAGCAGATAGAGCAAAAATAAGACATTTTCGGAATCACTGTTGTAAGACAATATTCTTTCAACTTAAAAAACAGTTCAAGCATCCAACGAGATTCGCGATAGTAGCTTAGAAAATATCACCCTGTATGCAAATCATCCAGAACATGTGTGCAGTTGTCAACAAACATCTCCACATCGCCAATGTGTCAGTTTGTTGGACAATGGTTATGGAACATTCAAGATGGGCATTTTTTATAAATATTCGAGCATCGGGCAGTGACAGCAATCAGTCGGTCGGGCGAACTAGAAATCGTTGATATAAATTAGTGTATAACTTGTTTTGTTACTAGATGAACTTAATTAGTGTTGTAAGAACGTTCCAAGTGGTGTCAGAAGTTCGGATAATAGCAAAAAGACTGTGCGAGTTGAAAGTGGCGAACCTGGAACGCGAGTTGGAGGTAAGAGATTTGGTGTGAAGGTAGTCTTAGTGAGTCGGCTACGTGAGTACCTTCTTTATCACGTCTGGGATCTAGAAATCTATACATTCAGCTGGAAGGCAAACTAACCACACAAAATAAAAGTACCAGCTGAAAAGCAAACTAGCTGCACAATAAGATCCAGTTAAAATATGAGGTAACACTTTAACTTAGCGCGGTAGGCAAAATTTAAAAAAAAGTTGACGAAATGGGTAGATTTCGACGATTTTCAAGTGGACTCGACAGGATCTTGTTAGGAAACGCTTTTTATCGCAGCCGTGGCTCATAAAGTCATCAATTTGAGGTAAATTCATAAATAGAAATACTTACGTTTTTAGGTGGTGTTTACTGTAGTATACGTATATAAAATTCTGGTTTGTCTGTATTTAGATAGATTTTCGGCGATTTTCTTTGGAAAACAGTGTGAATTTCCTGTGTAATTATAGTGAAATCAGAAAAATGGGATAATTTAAAAATTGTTAACCTGCTCTCAAGATTGTGGGAGATATGTCAAATCTGACATATGTCCCTTAAACAGCGAATCAGATTGCGACGTTGCCAAATGTATTTTTTTGTAATAACTGAATAATCGACTACGGGAGACGTATCAATAGTACAAATGCTAAAGTTACGACTGTTCAACTTTATCATAATAAATAATTTAAACCAATTTGACAAAACATAGATTTTTTTGAAATTCATCAAAAATAGAAAAAAAAACTGAAAACGAGATCTTGATATAACTGCCGTAGTACGGTTCCAATGAACACTTAGTTTTGTAATGATGTTTTTCCGAAAGAAAATGAAAGAAAAGAAATAAGATTATCTGTAACTAGTGTATGAACTAGTCCTATACTGGCACTGTTATCAATGAATTAAAGAAATAATGAAATAAAGAACATGCATTAATGAAATAATGTTAAAGGTGCTTTGGCATCAGTATGTCTATTTAATTCATCTAAAGTGGACCATTTCCAGTTGGAAAGCATCATTATGACTAAGTTTTCTTTGAAATAGTATTTATTTACCCAAAATAGATGGTGGAGGAGGGAAAATGTAGGCTGGGTAAATATGACTTCATTTTGAGGAGGTGGTAAAGGGTGAATGAGACTGTATTTTTTTAATTTATTCATTTGAACACAAGTTAAATGTTGAGGAGTGGATGAGACTGTGTTTTTTAGATGATTTCTTTGAATACAAAATAGATGGCGAAGCAACCGCAGCTGCACCCTCAGCGCGCGCTTCGTGTGCAGCTGCGGTTGCTACGAGGGGGGAGGGGGGTGGCGTGATTGCCACTATCTTTTTCAATTTAATTATTTGAATACAAAATAGATGGCGAAGCAACCGCAGCTGCACCCTCAGTGCCCGCTTCGTGTGCAGCTGCGGTTGCTATGAGGGGGGGGGGTTGATTGCCACTATCTTTTTCAATTTAATTATTTGGATACAAAATAGATGGCGAAGAACCGCAGCTGCACCCTCAGCGCGCGCTTTGTATGCAGCTGCGGTTGCTTTGGGGGGGTGGGGGTGGATGAGGGTGGGGTGATTGCCACTATCTTTTTCAATTTAATTATTTGAATACAAAATATATGGCAAAGCAACCGCAGCTGCACCCTCAGCGCGCGCTTTATGTGCAGCTGCGGTTGCTTGGGGGGGGTGGATGAGGGGGGGTGATTGCCACTATCTTTTTCAATTTAATTATTTGAATACAAAATATATGGCGGAGCAACCGCAGCTGCACCCTCAGCGCGCGCTTCGTGTGCTGCTGCAGCTGCTTTGAGGGGGGAGGGGGGTGGGGTGATTGCCACTATCTTTTTCAATTCAATTATTTGAATACAAAATATATGGCGAAGCAACCGCAGCTGCACTCTCAGCGCGCGCTTCGTGTGCAGCTGCGGTTGCTTTGAGGGGGAAGGGGGGGTGATTGCTACTATCTTTTTCAATTTATTTCTTCGAATACAAAATATATAGCGAAGCAACCGCAGCTGCACCCTCAGCGCGCGCTTCGTGTGCAGCTGCGGTTGCTATGAGGGGGGAGGGGGGGGTGATTGCTACTATCTTTTTCAATTTATTTCTTCGAATACAAAATATATGGCGAAGCAACCGCAGCTGCACCCTCAGCGCGCGCTTCGTGTGCAGCTGCGGTTGCTTTGAGGGGGGAGGGGGGAGGGAATTGCCACTATCTTTTTCAATTTATTTCTTCGAATACAAAATATATAGCGAAGCAACCGCAGCTGCACCCTCAGCGCGCGCTTCGTGTGCAGCTGCGGTTGCTATGAGGGGGGAGGGGGGGGGGTGATTGCTACTATCTTTTTCAATTTATTTCTTCGAATACAAAATATATGGCGAAGCAACCGCAGCTGCACCCTCAGCGCGCGCTTCGTGTGCAGCTGCGGTTGCTATGAGGGGGGAGGGGGGGGTGATTGCTACTATCTTTTTCAATTTATTTCTTCGAATACAAAATATATGGCGAAGCAACCGCAGCTGCACCCTCAGCGCGCGCTTCGTGTGCAGCTGCGGTTGCTTTGAGGGGGGAGGGGGGAGGGAATTGCCACTATCTTTTTCAATTTATTTCTTCGAATACAAAATATATAGCGAAGCAACCGCAGCTGCACCCTCAGCGCGCGCTTCGTGTGCAGCTGCGGTTGCTTTGAGGGGGGAGGGGGGAGGGAATTGCCACTATCTTTTTCAATTTATTTCTTCGAATACAAAATATATGGCGAAGCAACCGCAACTGCACCCTCAGCGCGCGCTTCGTGTGCAGCTGCGGTTGCTTTGAGGGGTGAGAGGGGAGGGAATTGCCACTATCTTTTTCAATTTATTTCTTTGAATACAAATCACAGTACGGAGAACTTAGCAAATTTGAGGAATTTGTAAAAAACCGTAAATCCGGCAACACGGCTCGACCTCTCGACCATTGACGTTTGCATTAGTGGCATTTATTTTATATTTTGACGATCAAGATACCGGTTTTGATTGATTTCGTGGTTTATTTGAAAGTGAATATAGAAGTATGTTATATGTCTATGTTAATATCAAAATATTAGAGAAAAACACATTGTAGCTCCAGAGCCTGACAGTACGTTGAGGTATATATAGTAATCTATCTGTGTACAGTGTTTTAGTGCGTAAATAGTGAGAAAATAACTTATATGGCTGATTAGCAGGGGCTTCATAGTGCCGGTTCAAAAAATTGTAAGTACAGTAAAAAATCCGAATGTATACATTTCCTAAGCAAAAAACCGATGTTATAGTTCGAATTACATGTAAATCTACCCATTTGAGTGAAAAATTCAATAATCGACGTACCGCGCTAAGTTACGTTGTAGCCAAAATATGAACTACAGGTATGTGCAGGGCAATTAACAGCACGCTTTGAAGAAATAACAGATGATGGGAGTAAAAATATAGAACAATTAAACAATGAGTAAGGTGCCTTAAAGACACTATAGATAAGATCCAAGCGAATATAAGAGAACTAGAAGGTAAATTTGCCGCACCAAGCAGATACATCCTTCCGTTGGAAGGTAATAACACCATTACGGGAGTCAGCTTTGAGGAACCGCAAACAGCTAAGCTCGTGTCGCACGTAAAACAGCCAATATTTGATAGCGACACATCATGGACCAATGATCTGAAGCAATTTGAAGCAGCTACTGAAGCTCACGGCTGGTCTTCAAACGAAAAAGCTGTGGCATTGACAGCTGCTCTCCGTGGAGATGCGATGGACATTCTCCAGGCTCTATCAGCAGAGGAATCCAAAAGCTACGAGCAGCTGGTCAGGCGACTAGATATAAAGTATGCCAATCACCATTTAGAACAGGTGTATCAATCACAACTGAAGAATCGGCGACAGAAGGCTGGTGAGCGTTTACAATAATTCGAGTCGGATTATAGCTAGGTTAGTAAGATTTGCTTATCCGTCAGCCACCGAACAAGTTATGGAATGTTTAGCAGTACAAACATTCATCGATGGATTGAAGAATACCGAAATGCAGCGCACACTTCGTTTAGCTCATCCCAACTGCACTCATAGCTGTGCTTTCAATTGCATTAGAATATGAGGCTGCTACTGTAGCTTCTCTTCGACATGCTGGAGTTCAGGTTTTGAGTGAAGAGTGAAGATAGAAAGGAGAAGCCACCTCGATATGCGTTAGATGGATTATTGAGCCTACTAAAGAGCTTTTTGGCGAACCAGAAGATTGCCTATGAACGGCCAAAGAAAAATAGCCAGAGAGAACCAAGAAATCCAGAACGGATCAATAAGGAGGGGGTATTATCGACCCGTGACTGTTACCAGGACACCCTGGTAATCATAGCCGCCATAAGGCATGTCAGTAGATGCGCTTATGTGGATAGGAAGGTGAATGGAAAAATCCATCCATTTTTAGTTGACACCGGTGCCACGAGGACCATCGTACATCCGAAAATAGTAGGCAACAGAAAAATCATGCGCACTGCTACTGAAAAGGCTGTCCATGGTGAGGCCTCAGTAGAAATCAGGATTGGTAGCTTGGAAGTTCGACATATGGCCATTGCAGCAGATATAGAAGAAGAGGTGGGTATGGATATCATGAACATGCAGGGTATCTAGATTGACTTCACGCATCGACCCTTAAGGTTGGAGATAAAGAAATATTTCTGCATTCTCGGAAAAAAAGCTGAACAAGTGCTGTTGGCAGAAGAAACTGTATTACCAGCGAGGAGAAAAGTCATCGGGAAGTCTTGGCTGCAAGGTGAAAACGGGGCTTCCGTGATTGTTGAACCCTGAACTCATGATGAGGAGGTCGCCCGTGGCATCCTGGTAGGAAAAGTGCTGGTGTCTCCTAAACGAGATGTACTTGTTCGTCTCCTCAACATGAATTAATACCCTGCCAGTATCAGCACGGGCACAATGATAGAAAAATGCTGTTTTGCTATATACATATTTCTCCAGGTCTGAAAAAGAAGAAAATGACAAGCTGGAGCAGCTGCTGTCTTCGATGTGCCAATCGCTCACCATGTCAATAAAGAAGAAGGCTAAGGAATGTTGGTGGTTTGGGTGAAGAAGAAGGAGACAGGTGTACGAGATTCTGTGTGGACTATCGGCAGTTGAATAATGTTACGAAGAAAAATAACTATCCCTTGCCCCATATCGATGACACTTTGCCTGAAACGAAGTTATTTTCCACTTTAGATTTGAAGAGTGGATACTGGCAGGTAAAAATGGATTCCGTGGATAATGAGAAAACTGCATTTACTATTGGGACTGGATTGTAGCCGTTTACAGTGATGCCTTTTAGGTTATGTAACGCACCTGCTACATTTCAGAGGCTCATGGAGAATGTGCTGAGAGGCTTGTCCTGTAAAACATGCTTAGTGTAACTGGATGACATAATTGTGGTTAGTAGAAACTTTGATGAGCACCTGAAGAACTTGGAAAATGTTTCTGGGAGACTTCAGCAGGCAAACCTGATGGTCAACCTCAAGAAATGTCACCTTTTTCAGACAAAAGATAACTACTTCAGACGTATAGTCAGTGGCAAAGGCATTGCGGTTGATCCTGAGAAGGTTCAGGGAGTTCAGCAGTGGCCAGTACCTGAAATCAATCATCAACTAAGAAGCTTCCTAGGACGTATTACCGAAGGTACGTGAGGATGTTCGGAGATATAGTGAAGCCACTTGCTCATCTGACAGCGGAAGGACGTCCATTTTGTTGGGACAAATAGTGTCAATCCGCTTAAAAGGCACTGCAAGATAAACTAATTATGACTCCCTTTTTGGGATATCCGCTTCGGAATGAACAGTTTTTTCTCGATACAGATGCGAGCAACGTTGGCATTGGAGCGGTGTTATCTCAAGAACAAAGCGGACAAAAACGAGTACTTAGATATTTAGATATTTCAGCGGTGTTCCGTTCAAGCCGGAGAAAGACTACTGTGCCACCAGAAGAAAGCTTGTTACGGATGAGTAAGTGGTGGATGCCTTAAATACTTATTTACCTTCAAAGTCACTTTTTTCATGTATTTATTGAATTATGGATGTTTCTTATTCGAGAATCTATTTGTACTTGTTTAGGCTTTTTGTATCAATTGGTTTAATCATATTTTTCTGACGGTCTCTGATGTGTATAATGGAAAAATATGTTACTAATTTGAGCTACCTTTCCTTTTGTCTATTTTCAGGTTCAATAAAAAATTCCAAAAGTCATGTGACGTGAATAAGGTTCGAAATATAAGACATGGCGTCGAGTTCATTGACCTAGTAACTATTCCCCACACTATAAGTATACCGTTTTCCTTTCGAAAATAACTTTTTACGAAGTTTTATTCTTGGACAACAAAATATCTGTTCACAAATGTCAAAACGGTACAGCAGTTACCGAGATTACGCAGTGACAAACCGACAGACAAGTCAAATCTATACAATAATTTTAAAAATCATACGGTTACTAAGTAAGACAAACTTTTAGGATCTTTTCAAGCTTTATTTTAACTCAGCCACTGTTCCGATTTACAAAAATAATGCAGTATCACCTATTATGACTGCACTATATTACTTTCCAAACATAAAAATCGATGCAGCAATTATCGAGATTAGTCCGATGTAAATGAGTGATATGTATTTTCTAGATGTAGACATCATGAAATGTCTAGAAACGTACTATCTTAAAGTTTTCGCGAACACAATACTTCACTCACTTATGTGTGGAAAATGAAAATAGTGCTGATAAAATCAAATAAAAAAATATGGTTGATTTAGGCTCTATTCGCGAATGACAAAATCCTATACTTGCTCAACCTTAGCCTTTCGGAACATATAACAACTTTGTTGAGTGCCCCATCGCAATTATAAGCAAATTAATGTTTCCCAAGAGCACAGCTGTTTTTCGTTCTGCACCAAAAGAAGATCAACCAGGCTGTCTGGATGACAAAATTCGCTGCTAGTGAAAGCGTTACTTATTACCCGTAATTCTATGTAATTTTGACTATCTCGCATCGCGTTTTATCCGATGACTGATGGTTTCTACAAATTGACTTAGCCATCGCTATGTTTCCACTTTCTGATCAATTTAACATAGTTATCTATAACCTAAAATAAGCTGTTGGGCGTAGACGTGTGTTTTCACTGCAATTTGTTCACCAAATTTAGAAGCGTTCGAATTCGGGCCGATACGTTTTTCCTGACTTCTGCGATCGAATGCGATTCGTGTAGAAATAAACAAAAAAATGACGTAATTTTCCACATAGGAATTACATTTGCACGGGTCTGCTACATAGTGATCTATTATAATTTGGTGGCACTGATGTCCTGGAGGCTGGTCATCATTCATAGTTTTTATCATGGCTATTGAGTGACGCAAAGAAAATTACAAAATTTGCTTATTTATGCATCCTGGCTTCAAATTCAGTTTGATATAATTGCACTGTCCGATAAATAATCTAAAAAAAATGGAATGCAAGTTCACCAGTAGAGTGAGATCAATAGCCAGACCTTCAAGAATATTTTTCTTTCATTTATATCAGTAGTTTTGATGCATTTTGAAATTAATTTCGGATTTTAATAAGGATCGGATTATTATGTTGTCCATAATATGCCCTCAACTGATCATGAATTTGTTGAACATGTGAAAATTGCGTTTGGACAATTTTCAAAACATGTAAAACAGGTTTGTTCTGACAATTTTTCCGATTGATTTACCTCTGACACGGTAACAACAACAAAAAATACGGCAGTACCTACCGCATATTACCTTCCCAACTTTAAAATCGCTAAGAAAACCCGGTGGAAACGGTTAACAAATATTTTTATGATGTGAATGTATCATCTTGATTTCTAAAACTTTTTTGGTCACGAAATAAACGCAGCGAGTTGCTTTACAGCAATTTTGCAATTCGATACTTAGGGATCGAGTCGGATAACAACTTAACTCGAGTCAAATGCAGTGCTCTGAAACGCATTGCCATCCTCCAACGCTTAGCCCGATACAAGAACGTGACCCTTATGCGGGCCCCTGGTCACAGCAGAGTACCAGATAATGAAAAAGCCGATTGCTTGGCGAAAATGGGAACAAGGTAGTACTCGCAATGCCCGACAAACGTTTGAAGCTGTGGCTGCTGAACATTTTGAACTGACAATTGTCACTCATAGGAGTGGCAAAAGATCCTATCTGTCAGAAGTGCCGGGAGAAGGACGACACCTAATCCCACTTCCTAGGAAAGTGTGCCACATAGATACAGATGGATGCACCTTCGATACCTTCAAGCTGTATTTACGGCTAAACAAGATACTATTCGCAATTGGCTTAAAATTTGGATCCTCATGAATTATCTTTGAGACAGAAAATGTTTTTAAGAAAACAGCATTAAGTACTACAGTAGAAGACCAAACTATATTTGGCACGTAGATTCATATGATAAAGTAAAACCCTATGAAATAGCTATAAATGGTTCTGTGAATAGATTTTGCCTAAAAATCATTTGTATAAAATCAACCTCCACTACAAATAATCCAAAAATTGTTGCTGGTTCCTATTTTGAGATCGTGAAAGAGCTGTTAGTTTGCCCTTTAACTGTATGATCGGACATGGGAACCAAAAATCTTGGACGTGCTACTCGCTGCTTATTACCAAACCACGTGATGTTATCTGACGCAGGTCTGTTACTCGAATCAGTTGTTATCCGACTCCGGTAAGAATTTAAAAAAAAGCTTGTGTCGCCCCACACTGCTACCGTATAAAATAGAGGCCGCATTCATTACTTACTATTGATAGGAAAAAGTATTTTGCATGACGCAGTGAATAAGCTCGTTGCGTTTGCTGTAGACCAACTTAAATTTGTTCGAAGGTTCAAGTGCCGCTCTGGCCAATCTAAAGCTAATGGTTTTCCACAGTACGACTGTAATGTAATTCTGATGGACTGGCACAAAGGGGCGAGAGGTCCCCAATACGCAGTGGCAGCTGCTAACACGGAATTAGTGGGGAGACAATTGGGAATTCTGCTAACCAAAATGGTGGAGAAAGGCCTTGATGTGAGGAAGATCCATCTTATCGGATTCTCTCTTGGTGCTCACGTGGCTGGTACTGCTTCAGAGGCGCTAAAGATCCGGGGGTTGTTGATTGGAAGAATAACAGGTAAACGAATAGAGAATATATCAATTTAAGAACTCTCACCTTCAACGCTCCCTTCCAATATTTAAACTAGAAAGAAGCGTCAATGGTATTTTCAAGTAAATGCGATTTTATTTTCTTACAAAGAGTTTATATAATGAATCGCGTTCCAAATATACATACATAGTTAAGAATACTTGCAGCAGCACTAATATTAGTATCATAGCTGGTAGGCACAGTTTTGGAAATGCCCAGAGAAAAATTCCGATGTAAATTTTTGATAAAAGGTATCAAATCGGTGTACCAGGAAAAGACGTCCTGGTACACAGATGGCTAAAAAATGGATAGGCAAGATTTACCAGACCAGACTCAAAACCAATACAGTTCTAAGAGATATAACAACGATTTTGAAGTTTAAATAACGACTATACAATCAATAGTCGTTAGCTCAGATAGTCAGGTAACCATTAAGTCACTAAATTTTGTGCTCATAACAAAATTGGTTGGGTATGCCACTGCCAAACCTGGTAAGACTGAAGTTTCAGATATTTGGGAACACGAACTGGAAAGCGGAAGATACATGCGAGACTCTGTGACCTAGCTAATGAGTCTAATTAAGGATCAAAGTCAGACGAAGTGCTCTGATTACTGCTTCTGGGCTGCAATTGGAGCGTTTGAAAAGAACGTTCCTTACACTAGCGTTTAGATAGGTTTAACAACACGGTATTGTGGCTTAACTCACAAACTTTCGATACGGAAAACCGATGATGCGTGGTTACAATCTCTCTGATACAAGACTTGCTAAGTTTATATCTTATCAGGTATTTTCTCTGAAATAATATTTATGATAAAAAAAACGTCGATTCAAACGTATATGTCAGAGACGTGTCCAAAAGCAGGATGGTGGAATATAAATCTCCAGTTCAGGACTAAATATCTAGGATTTACCCAATTGGGCAACCTATACGTATATCTCAATATTTTACAGATAAAAGGATTGTGTATTTAACACACACTCTCACAAATAACGCGTTACGACTTGATATTGAAATCATCATCGGACTGTCAAATTTGACAAGAGTTTTGCCAAACTGTGTGTTAAATACACAATCCTTGTATCTGCATGATGGAAATGGGAAAATAAATCCACCTTATGTTGATAGCCGCACAGAAAATGAAGCAGCCAAACTTCTAGCAATAATGAATAGTATTGCCTTTATGCGACCAGAGTGGGCAATTGGGTTTGCGCATAATATGGCTCAGCATGATTATTACAAGCTTTCATTTAACTTACAATGTATCTATGTAACTATGTATCTTTTTAACTATGTAACTATATTTGTTCGGTGGAATCTTGCAACTCAATTTTGAAGCAGATATCTGCAACTGATTGAGCTGAAATTTCGTATACACGTATTTCGTATAGTTTGGATGACAATGTATGGTTAGCTGTGTGACGTCATTCTAAATCCAACATGGCAGAACACCCAAGATGGCGGACTAGTTATTTTTGATGCACTACTACAATATGTGTTCAAATGAAAGTGCTTGCTGGGAATAACTTGAAAAATAAAGTGACGTCACTCTAAATCCAATATGGCGGAACACCCAAGATGGCGGACTAAGTTTTTCGTAATTTCCTACAATATGGGTATCATATGAAAGGACTTGTTGAGAAGACGAATGAGAGCAAAAAAATATGGTGATTATAAGCTCCGTTGCTCCAATCCGTCTGAAATTTGCAGACCTGTATAGCGAAAAGTAAAAAGTACAAAATGAATTAAAAGTGAAATTACTTTTTTAAAACAAGCTTTTATTTAAATTGAGCTAAAAATAATGAAATTAACTTTTCCTTTAAGATTCTTACTATCAACTTATAACGTCATTACACAATCTACATGATATAAAAGCATGTCGCGATATTTACTTGTGTAGATAAACAAGTAAATTAAATAAATTGATCTGATTGATTTCTATTTTCAAAATTTTCAAAC
This sequence comes from Bruchidius siliquastri, assembly GCA_949316355.1. Classification (NCBI taxonomy): domain Eukaryota; kingdom Metazoa; phylum Arthropoda; class Insecta; order Coleoptera; family Chrysomelidae; genus Bruchidius; species Bruchidius siliquastri. The sequence goes on along the minus strand of OX438534.1, from coordinate 12,270,369 downwards.
CAAGTCAATACGAGTACTTAAATCTCGAGACATGCTTTTATATCATATTAATGGTGTAATGACGAAATAAAGTTGATAGTAAAACTTTTAACGGAACAGTTCAGTTTGGTCTCTATATCGCATTTGAATAAAAGTTTTTTTACCTTTAATTTATAATCTCTATAGAATTTGATACCACAGTTCATCAAAAGAGGGCGATTATCAGGGTTATCCATATAGTAATGCATTCATAGCGGACCTAACGAATAAGAATCCGGACTCCCTGCTGGTGTTTAATAGGAATAACTAGAAGGAGGACGAAGCACACATTTTGTATAGATGCCCAGATAACAGCTATATGATGGCACAGAGTTGAAGAGAAGATTCAAGGAATGATTATCTAACTTTATACCTATACCTACATATACCTATCATAGAAATATAAAGGAATGGAGGAATCATGGTTTGAACGTTTTCTGTCCGTTCGTCTTCTGATGCCAAACTAGTCCCAATCTGTTACTTATAAGTCTGGGCATAATCGGTTGTTTTTTTTCACTTTTTCAGAAAGAATGATTTTTTTACTACTACAAGTTTTAAGGACCGGATGTTTCCTATGAAAACAAAATTAATTTCCGGATACATATTCATAGGAACTCTTTTCTTTTTTTCGTCCACAGAACTCATCTTTATTTGTCACAGTATGAATCACCGAGTATATCATAAAAATAGTAGCTTTATAACTTTCAGGTCTAGATGCAGCCAGTCCATTATTTAGGGGAAATTATTTAAGAGAACAGTACAAGAAACTAGATCGGAGTGATGCCAAATTTGTCGATGTCATACACACTGACGGAAGCCCGGTAAGATATCAATCAATATTGAATTTGTGAATATAATATTTATGTTGATTTAGTTGTAAATGCTGGAAGTGATGACTGTTAAATTGTGTAGTGAAATGATAAGTACAAAATGTCTAAAAATCGAATATGATTATGTTATGTAATCAATTGACAGAAGCACTAGAGGTTAGATATATTGTTTGCAGTTTCGAATATAAAAATATGGTCCATGGGAAATATTATAAACTATAAGCGACCAAAACACAGAGGAATTGCATTATGGTTTAGGCCACCGACTCCGATAGTTGTTATCAACCACTCAAAACCTTATCAAAGCCTTCTGGAAACAATCACAGAGAAATGAGCTATACTCAACAATTCGATTATACAGTATCTTCGTGCTCAAAAATAAATTACTATATGCATACTTAATGATCAAAAAGAATACATAATAGCTCTTATAGTTGTAGAATTTTTATAATACTCTAAAATATTCAACTCTTATCAACAAAATAGATTACAAAACGTAATTTAAAACCGACAAAACTAATCATACAACAGTAAGTGACAGAGAACCAGCACAGTTACTCAGCTATAATATTTTCAAATTTTCCGCGCATGTTAGGTTCTGTATCCTCTCGAGAAAGTACAGCGCACCATTCCAACAATCTGGCAAAGTTTTTCGGATCAAAACGCGTCTAAAAATGTATCTGGCGAATGAACGACTGCTCTTCGTGGTTGTCTCTCATTAGCCGTTTTGTTAAAAAATGCTCAAACAGCTTAACACTGTTAGTAAGTTTATTTAACCAATTTATTTGGAGCCAATTGCCCCAGGAAAAATTCCCAAATAATTTCAACTTGAAGACAGTTTCCGAATCAACTTATTCAATTTTCTGCTATTAGTTTGTTACAGATGGTTTTGGACTATGGGACCCAATAGGACATGTTGATTTCTACCCTAACGGAGGTCAGCAACAACCCGGCTGTAACGATGTCAGAGATTCAATCATAGTTTCTCAATTCGGTAAGTTTTATATACACTGAGAGTAATGCGCCCAATACCTTACTCGCGAAAATTAATTCAGTCGGTTACCTTTAGGAATAAATTGTTCAAGTTTGTCGTTAAAAAATATATGAAAGCGAAATAATATATATACATAACATGTAGCCGTTTTTTTATTCGTCAACAGAGGGAGCAATCAACTCTTACAAAATTCGAATAAAAACTATATTCATTCTCACTGTATCAGAAGATAAACGCAACATTGGCGTTGTATGGATGTCACCAGACTGATTTATTTTGATATCACCAATATTACACTGTTACTGCTTCGTTTCTTATTATAGTATCAAAATACTTGTGTAATTATTTCTACTGTTTTCTCGGTAATAATAATTTATATGACAATTAGAAACAGCCAATTATTACACGGTCAACGTTCGGTCGCTAAGCCGATGGGTTTCCAAAATGAATAAAGACTGCAGGTTAAATACCTGGTCGTTCGTTTCTCCGGGTGCTAAGTAGTCCATGGATCATTTTGAGCGGAAGTTGTTTATCTTAATGCCCTATAGCTGCGCAACAGGCTAATTACACCAGCCGCCTCCTACAGCAACTCCGCTCGGACGACAAGCCACAAGAAAACATGTTCAGGGTCGACTTCACGAATGTTCGAAGTCTTGCCCTAAACATAAACTCTGTCCATTAATATATACATATAGTAAAGCCACACTTTCTAGACTCGATTCAGCTCGTTAGTAATTAACAATTGCTTCAGATATCCCGAGAACGAACCTGAAAGATCCGACATTATCTGGCTCAACGTATCTTTCAATAATTTTTTCAAGTTTATTTGCTGCATTTACAGACCAACGAGTACAAAAAATTACAGAGAGCTTTTAGATAATCTTTCAGCCACTGCAGATACCTACAGAGAGGTCAACCCAAAAATAATCTTTTTGGGCGACGTCAACGTTCACAATACGTACTGGCTGAAACATGCCATCGACACAAAAGGAGGAGGGACGTGAAGATGGAGCCTTCGCTATTAGCTGAGGCTCAGACCAAATAACCAGTGAACCAGCAAGAGTTACCGATCGCTATGAAGATTTTGCTAGCCTGCTATCTCACAATAAATTCCGCCATCTAAACAGTGAATATATCCAATCTACTCGAAAAATCCGATCACAATACCATTTCAACCCTCTGTAGAATGCCATCACTAGATCAACAACATACTAAAGGACGCACAGACTCGCACTGCAAATTCGCTAATTGCGATGATCTCAGAAACTATTACCAGTCCTTTCTATGGTCAAGTCCAGAGATCCGTCAGCTTGTTGCCAAAAAATAACAGAAGTGTTAACAACATTATAGAAGGCCCTCCAGAAACAAACATTGTCTTAACTGTAGCTGCAGAGACGCAGTTACGTTAAAAAGTCAACGGTACAGGGAATGGAAGACAAATCCTACTATTAAAAGTCACCCGGTTTCATCGATGCTAGAAGCCACTTAAACGGGTCATAGATAACTGCAAAGTGGATCACAACTAAAAAATTAAGAACAAATTCGAGTCATATCCTAGTTCGTTCAAATTATTATGGTTTTCAACCAAGACTGCTCAGAACTTCTGCTACTCCTCTATACCACCTTTGACGAAATCAGACACATTGTGGGGCAGGTTTTCGCTGCAAATTCTACAATAAACTTCTAGGCACCCCACTCACTACAATCAGAAGGGACTCAAAAATACCAGAAATTAGATTTCAACACCAAGATATGAAACGTATTCTAGAACAACGCCAGAAAAGTTAGTGATGTAGAACAAATACCAACAATTCTCCTAAAACGTTGCACTGGAGAGCTACACCAGTCCCTTGCAAATTATTTAAACTCCCACCAGCAAGGACTGTTTCCCTCTGGGTATAAGATTGGTCGAGTGCAACCCGTACCTAAGAAGGGCAGAAAAAATATAACTAGAAACTATAAACCTGTGATCCTACTCTGCAGCATGTCCAAGTTTATAGAGACAATTATTAACGTACAGTTTCTAAAGTACTTGGACAAAAATAATATCATCAACGATCACCAATATGGTTTCCGCAAGCATAGATCCACGAGAGATCTTCTGGCCTAAGTCACACATGTTGAGAAGAGCAATTGAGCTTCATAGAGAATCTCGAGCTGTTGAGCTCGATATATCAAAAGCCTTCGATAGGGTATGGCATGATAGGCTTTGGGTCAAGCTTGCTGCCTATGGACTATCACCGGCTCTGTGCCACTGGTAGTCTTCTCAGGGATCGCTCCTTATTTTTTTTGGTGGATAGATATGCTTCCGATGCACTTACCATCAATTCAGGTGTCCCTCAAGGATATATCTTCAAGTTCGCAGATAACAGCACCCTTATTTCCTGCATGGAACCGGGCAAACCACTACCATCTCAGAGACCTTATTGCGGCGAGGGTAGGATGCTGTTGAGATCAAAGAGGACATTGAGAGAATTATGGAATGGGGATATACAAACGGAGTTCAGTTTAACGCGCAGGAGACTCAGACTACAACCCTGACAAAGAATTCGCATGCTTTTTTGCCAGCCGTGGAAATGGAGGGACTCCCAATATTTGAAGCATCTTCCATACAGCTTCTGGGAAAGAATCTTAACCATAAACCATGATATGTCATGGCACGATCATGTTACCCGCCTCGCTAGGTCTGCATTCCACAAGCTGTTCTCATCTGCTGCAGGAAATTGCATTCTCCGAAACAGCTATCCTAAAAGGCCCAGATTAGACCATCGCTGGAACGTACTGCTCGTATGTGAGAGGATGTAGGTATTCAAAAGCATTCCCTGAAGCTTCTGAACACAATTCAAAAACGAGCAACACGTCTAGTGGATGCAACTGACCTCATGAATACCTCCAGTCAAGAACATCGAAGGAGGGTGGTCATATGTCTCTATTATATAGATATTAGCATAGTAGATCTTCCAAGAGTCGCCAGTACAGCAAAGACTAGAGTTCCACGACCGCATCCTCATCAGGTCGAGGTTCTTCCAAAAGTCGTTCTTTTGGAGAACCTGGGCGTTGTGGAATGAGCTACCGGGGACTTTGAGATTGTCACAATGTACAAGCATTTTAAATAAATGTGAATAGTTATTAATTATCTCGCAGCGCTTATGAAGCGCGATAGACTGTCTTTACCTAAGTTTATCAATGATACATTCATTATTAATTATTACAAAAATTATGAATCCCTAGTAATTCTGTTTTATATAGTCCTCGGTAGTATAGTGGTCAGTATCCCCGCCTGTCACGCGGGAGACCGGGGTTCGATTCCCCGCCGGGGAGGCTTTTTTTATAGTTGCCTTTCATCTAAAATGTTTAATTTTTGATCAGTAACAGCGAAGTAAAGAATGTTTACTTTTTCGTTTAGAGTTGTTTTCCAAAATCCAAATTATTTTCGGATTTTTTCAATCTGAGAAATCCTGCCTTTCTGATTGATTGCACTTTATTTAGCTAAAGTTATAGCTTCAATCACGTATGATCCCAATTAAAGGCCAACATATGCATAAGATGAATAATAATAGGGAAAAAGGAAGTAAATTAAATAACGCTAAAAGTTGCTTTATGGGCGTTCCGAAACCACTGATCATTTTCAAAAATTGTTATAAAAGGGTCAAAAATTGTTAGTGGAAACGGAGGACAGAGAGATCTCAAAAACTGTAGATGTTGGTGTAATACGTTCTATCATGTATAAAATGTTGACCCTTCGTAGTTAGACATGAGTATATGTGTTGTTGTTTACACATATACATACGTTCAAATCACAAAATTTATTCTTTACGATGAGAGTCTTTTCAATAGTTGTGTAATTTTCTGATACATCCGACTTATATATGAATGAACATATTCCCACTCCAATGGGCGAGAAAATATTGTAATGCAAAAAAATCAAATTCGAGATTTTGTATTATTTCCATGTTTCATGATTTGTACATCACGAAAAACTATATCAGTCATTTCCGTCGGTCTGTCTGCCCGGTAGTCCTTATCACCACAATAAATCTGAGAGGGCCATTTAGATTATGATTAGATTTTAACACTAGATTTCTAAGACAAAAAAAGCTCTCTAGGTTTTGAAAATAGGTTCAGTGCCGGTGGAGTAATAGTCAACTTAAAAAAAAAACGCTCAAACTTTGGTTTTGGACGTTTCTGAGCCCCTCATAATTTTTCGTACCATTTATGGAGGGGACAAATATCGGTGGTGGAATTGAGGAGAGGGAGATCTCAATTTTTTTTGGTGTTGATTAAAGACGTTAAATTATAATTACCTCGGTAATCCCTCATACTTTCAGACATAGATGACAATTGGCACATATGCCTTCAAAACAGATAAACGGGGCTTTGCTGTGGACTTTTACACTACATCCGACTTATCAACATAGATTTTCGATGAGTTTCGAATGATTCAAACAAATTTGAAACATGTTTTTATGTAGCATGGTATTTTTAGGGCGTTGTGTTTTTCTCAAAGGGACTTTGTTCCTTTTTTTGTGATAGCGGCTTTTACTACAGATGAGTCCATTGTAACGGCATATTTCACATGCAGTAGTATCAATTATTGATCGAATAATGTGATTAGATTTTTGAGCGGTTGGTCCACTCGAACCAATTTTAGGAAATATTGAAAATAACGACTAGTTTAGAAAAGCTGAAAATATCGGGAATTTTTAAGATTATAAAGGATTTAGTTTTTCAATGTTTTTGCTATTGCGTAGTAACTACAGCGTAAACCTACTTGGAGTCACATATTCATAGTTATGCGGAGAGTAGTTTTTTCTCAGAGGGCTAATTTGTTCCGTTTCAGTTTTAGCGATTTACTACACATCACGAGAAAAGTCCTAATCGGCCTCTCAAAAAATGGCGTCAAGTGGGTTGACGTTATATTTCACGTATAGCTGTATCAGTTTATTGAAAATTTTGGTTGGATTTAAGAGCTGCTGATCTCGAGAGTACGTTTTGGAAATTCTGCTAATTATTTTGAAAACACGGAAATTAACAATTTTGGATACTATGAAACATTAAGCTTATCAATTGTTCTGAAGTTCAACACAAATCCTTATTTTTAAAGTGAGATACCATTGCGTGAGGAATACAGCGTCAACCTAGTTAAAGCCGTTTTTTTTAGTACGTTGTCATTATATATCAACAGTTTTTGCTTAATATTCTACTGATATGTATTAAATTGATTTGAATTGTTTGAAAAATGTTGTAAGAAAATGTTTGTAAAAAATCGGTATCTTCCATGCATAACCTTCAAGTTCGATTTTTTTTACTGTTTTTTCACAGCTCTGCTGTAATGAGATCCGGGGTTTTTAATTGCTGCTTTGAAGTTTCGTGCTTATTTCTAATTTCTTCGACTGCAGAAAGAGGCTTATCCCGGGAAATAGTCTGCAGCCACATCCGAGCCTTCCACCTGTTTCGCGAGTCTTTGACCAATCTGGTGGCCAGACAGAAAGAGAACAGAGTCGCCTGCGACTTCACCGCTTACAACTGTCCTGGAGGTATCGAATCCTTCGAAAACGGGCACTGCTTCCCACAATTGGAGAGCAACGATTCTTCTTCATTGGATCCCTCCTATAGGTTTGACATTGGACGTTTCGGTGGAGATGTCAAAGGGGAAGGAGTTATGTATTTTTCTACCAAAGATTCTAGTCAATTCTGTGGTAAGTACAATGCCTACGAGAGGGGGGACGGGGAATTCTCTTTGGAACCGTAATTTATTAAATCAAAATTTTCTATTTTTCACACTATTGCATGCCATTTTTCTCGAAAGGCCTGGTAAGTATCAGGGGATTTATATCTAACGTTATTCACAAAAAAACGACCTAATTAGTTAATTAATGAATTATTATTAACGTTTTCTTGTAAAAAATAACTTTTAAAAGTTACTCTCATTGGTGAGAATTCACTAGATCAGTGAATGAGGATATTTAATGTACGAATTGTGAAATTTTGCATGTCCTTTAATATGAAAGGTGTAGAAAATTTGTGTAATTTCTCATTCGATTTAACTACCGCTTCGCAAATGGGAGGAGGGGGAGATAGTGAAAGTCACGGAACCTTTTTTGCAAATACTCCTTATAAGGATAATCTTTCAAGTTGAGGTAAAAAGTATCCAATAGTGAATTAGTCCAGTGATAATTTGCCACATATGAAGAATCAGTTTTCCTCTACGACGTAACGATTGCGAAAGGAGCAATCAGATGATCTCTACAAAATAATAGAAGGCGATCAAGTCAATAAGATCACGTTTAGATAATGCAACTGAACTTCAACATCTTTGAGCATATTGTTTCTCTTAGTGTTTCGATGATAAGTGAGACATCTTTTCCTGAGAAATTAGTTTCACAGATGATAAATACCTGATTAACATAAACTATTGTTTCTTAAAAAATGTAACTTTCACCATCAACAAATGATTATGAAAAACAGCTATGGCTCCCGAGCCAAGAAATCGTAACTTATTTGTATATATATATATATATATATATATATATATATATATATATATATATATATATATATATATATATATATATATATATATATATATATATATATATATATATATATATATATATATATATATATATATCAGGCTCGTCGATAGAAAATCTGGCCATAAGGGAAATTCTGGATATGGCCAATTTTGATGTATTCCCATTTTCAACAATATTTTTCTACAATAATAGTATCTTTCCTTCTAGAATTACTGATAATCCTGGAAAATCCGAATTTAAATCACTTTTTAACCATTACAAATTATTTTTTCTAAATAACTACAAACATAATCTAAAAATAGGCTTTACCTTAAACAAACCTGTCTTGTTATAATGAAAAAGTATATGACCACTATACCATAAGTTACATAAAATCGAATCACTTTAGTTAAATTACAGGAAAAATTGTATTCCAAATATTTCTCAGTAATTCTAAAGGTATGTTGAAGGATTATTGAGCTTTTAATTGATAGTTACTATAAAACTGCTACAACTTATACACTGAGCAGTCACAGTACCTTCGCCGATAGCCGTAAAAATCATATTTTACGTCTCAAAACGTTATGCACCCACATTTCGTCTACAGGTTTCTACCACCATTTTATCGATGTTTGTTTTTTTGATCATTAATCCCAATTTTGCTGACTATTCAAGTGCCTAATATTAAAAGTTGATATAAAAATGTATTACTCATTCACTGGGTTCCGTGAATAAAATGATGGGAAAGTTAAAGAGCATCTACAATCATTATGAATTATTTTCTTAAAAAATTATCGGATTTGTTCTAAACAGAGAAACCCCTAGTTAAAAGTTATACGTAGTGACTCATGTCCTGTATTTTTAGGTACTCAACTTCAAGCGTCAGTTCAGTTGTCACCAAAAACTGAACCCGTCAACGGCATTCTTCAACTGCAGCTAGTTTATTCAAATCAAAACGTCATCTTCCAAATACAATGCAAGTGAGTATGAATATCAATCAACTTGGAGGAAAATGGTAAATTATCATGAATATATGCTAAATATCTGAAAAATATTTGTTTTGACGTCAATCGATAATAAAGCAGTATTGTAGCTAGGAAGTATGACGCCTAGGGCAAACTCCTATTTGTGCTCTCCGGCAAAAAAATACTGTCTCCGGGTCAATGATCTCATTCGGACACCTTCTGAAAAACCTGGAGAGCAATAAATGATGGCATTTAAACATCCTCGGACCCACTAACCTGGCACTAATCGTCTCCCGTCTTTTCAGTCCAAAATTCTGCTTTCGGTTGCCCTTCCCTAACTACGACACTGATATCACTGAGTATAGATATAAGAAATTTTGTATTCTTGAGATTACAATATTCTTAAAACTAAAAGTGGCTGATTTATCCACGCTTTCTCGTTTATAAAGAAAATTTGATTGTATAAATTTCATTCTAATACAACCATCCAATCTTTATGACGGAAATTGTATATTATACTTTGTCGATTCAATGCTAGCACTTCACTTGGGTTATTCTTGTGATATTTGTCATAAATCGCGTGTTTTTTATGTTATTATTGACGAAACTTTTAATTTATCTGAATATTTGACACATGCAGTTAATAATAAATATACGTCATCGCATCGCAGTCGTTTTATCAGGGCACATCAAAGGAGCGATATAGACAAAACACGCAACTACTGCAACTATACGTATTATAAAAAATCGCGGATCTATCGCTTTTTTCTACATGACCTTTTTACAACTGTGTATTTTCCCAGACATAAAATGTAAGGGTAATACGTATCCAAATGAATACCGCGCCACAAGTGCACAGTCGTACATATATATGTGAACGTGTTACGTAGCAAACATTTGGTGTGGATAATCATATTATAATCGCCAAATTAACGTAAATACATATACGCAAACACGAATTGCCAAGAGTCACCTTAACCGAATAGAATCAAACCACATTTAGTTCTGTCAGAGAATATTTCAATAGATCGGGAAAAGAACATAATCCGATAAAAATTAAATGTTGCTTCTAGATTCATTGACATATCAAATTCATTCACACAAATGAATGGTCTAGCAACTGCGGAATATAACAGTCTGAACAAGAATGTGGACAGTATCCAAGCAAGGCTGAACTACCTGGACTACTCAGCCAATGAGATGCCAAGGAACCATAGTGTATCTATCTACACACCCATTTTATATATTGACAAGGTTGTGGTGAGAGATATGTATGGGAATAGGTATGTTGATCACAAGATATGCTTTTTAGGGTTCAGTTCAAAAAAATAAAATCTGCTAAAACAATTTAAACATAAAAAACAAGAAGTTGATCTCTATTGAATTAATTCATCAACTGTCATTTGTAACTAGAATATCATTTTTCAAAACAGTGATTTTTCAGTTCCTGTATCACGTGTTGAAAAACATGAAAATAGCATATGTATAACCACTTGCAGAAATAAATATCAATCACTCACGATGTACCTGTTTACACTTTATGATATTTTTTACAGCTGGCAGTTCTGTGAAAAGGGGACAGTTCTAGAAGATAAAACGGGTCAACGCTACGGGCTGCTAAATATCACTCTCAAAAAATCAACTTGTTAGTTTAAGTGTCAATAGTGTAAAGATACTAAAATTGTGATATGTTTAGAAAATAGTTTTATATATATTTTTGTAATATTGCTGAGTATGTCATAGATAATTGTTTCATTACCATTATAATAGCAACAGATTCGATGAGAAACACATGAACACCTAGAAGCCACATACTGAAAAATAAAGTATACCCTCCACAATGCATGTGGTCTCTTATAAAGATGAATATTCCGTCTTTAGCCTAGGTTTTGTCTAAACTTTTTGCCATAACTTTTCTCCTAGCTGCATTGGCGTATACATTTTTTTTATTCACAAGTGAGTTATAAGAATATATGTACACTTACAAGATAAATATTGTAATTACAAACGTATACAAACTAATTATGTTAATTGGAGGCCACTTAAGCATCATTTCGACAATAACTGCTTTGCAACCATATCCGAAATGTTTGTTCTAACCTAATGCGGATTCGTCGCACAACATCATCCTAAGAAATTGTCTCAAACGCTATATTTCACAAAAAATAAAGGTGTTCGCAAGTCGCTATGAAAGCCCAGCTTGTAAATCTGTAGTTAGTACTAACAAAATCGCATTCTAACTAGGTGATGATCGAGAATAAAAAAACGCTTGCTAAGAAAAGAAGATTAAAAATGTTTAATATTCCGCTCAAGATGCTAACATAGTTTGCAAAACACGTGTCTGGTTTAAAGAACTGGTTATACCTGTATTCAAATCGAGTGGTAAGGCTAATGTCGCCAACTATAGGGCTATTTCCCTTCTGGATCAGTTAGGTAAACTACTCGAATCAATTGTGACACAGGAACTATTCTTTCAAACGAAAAATTATATCACAATACACCAGCATGGTTTTTATAAGAATCGATCAGTTGTGAGTAACTTGATTCCTTTTGTGCAATATATCTCCGCTTCAATGGAGGATTGTATCTCCGTGTGTGCAGTGTACACTGATTTCTCAAAGGCTTTCGATAGAGTGCATTACCCCACTTTAATCGCAAAGCTGGAGTTGTTTGGTGTGCAAGGCAAGCTGTTGAAGCTTCTCAAGTCGTATGTTTCAGATAGAAAACAATTTGTTGCCTTAAACGGTATAAAATCTGTAACAACAATAGTAACATCTGGTGTTCCTCAGGGCTCACATTTAGGTCCTCTATTGTTCAGTATCTTCATATCTGATGTTGGAAGCTGTTTTTCACGTTCTAATTTTCTTCTGTATGCTGACGATTTAAAACTATATTGTAGAATTTCTCATATAAATGATTACATCAGCTTTCAACAGGATTTGAATAGATTTTATGATTACTGCATTGTGAATAAGCTGACAATAAATGTAACAAAATGTCACCAGATTCTTTTCTCCCATATAAAGGAGCCTCCATTCAACCAGCTGCACATTAATAATTGTATCATTCCTGTATGTCAACAAGTGAAAGATTTGGGCATCATTCTAGATAGCCAATTGACATTTGAACCACACATAGAGCATATCACAAGAAAGGCGTTGAAGTCACTGGGATTTGTTTTAAGAAACACTAAAGATTTCAAACAACACAGGTCAGTCATTAGATTATACGCCACACTGGTGAGACCAATATTAGATTATTGCAGTACGATTTGGAATCCATATTATGATAAATATGTAAATAAAATTGAATCTGTACAACGCAAGCTAGTTAAGACATTAAACTATCGCTTCTTTAGATCACGTTACAATTACAGCTATGACAGTAACTTATCTTTTTATAAGCTAAATGAGTTACACATTAGAAGAGAATTTAGTGACATACTATTTGTATATAAGGTCTTCAATAACTTAGTTGACTCTGAGTACTGTATTTCCCAGTTTCTGCTCAATTATAGTCGTCCATATACTAGATCAAGGCTGCTATTTTACGTTCCTATTTATTCTACCAACTATTATGCTAACTCGCCTTTAATCAGGTGTATGAATGCTTACAATATCATCTGTCGCTCTGATATTGATATTTTTTCCTCGAACTTGACCGTATTCAAAAGAAATTTATTGAAAATACTTAGAAATTTTTATGGATAGGGGTAATTTACCCTGATTGTGGCATTGAAGCTCCTAGTTATTCCCTTTTATTTTTTCTCTTTTCTCTATATCATTTTATTAATTCAGTACAGCTGTAGGTCAAAATTAATCTGTTAATATATTTTTTCTTAGGTTATGAGATTTAGCTTGTAGCTTTATATTGTATACATTGTTTGTCATTTTGAGTTGCCTTGTCATTGGATCTGCAGTTGATGTAGGTCTGTTAGGTGACCATGTTTGTAAATAAATAAATAAACAAGTGATGAAACTGTGTAGTGTTTGTGGTTGCTCTGCCAAACGATCCAGTATCATATAACTTTGGATAAATAATAGGAAGGATACACCGAAAAATTTGAAATATCGCATTTTGATTGTGAGCAAAATATTTTCAGCTTCGTCCTTCAACACATAAGAACACAAATTTCATTGATATGTCAGATACCTCCCTACTAATCAATTTTTTCCTATTATTTCCTATACATATAAAAGTGAACATTGTCCAGTGATGCTGCTTTCCACACCTCTTTTTTTAATAAAACTATGTACATGTATACCTGGTAAAACACCACCTATCTGATATGTGTTACTAATTTGCACCATCATCGACTCTATTCAATTGTAAACAATTTAAATACTTAAATGCGACATGAAGCAATATGGAGTATGCCATTAGTGGACCTTTTTCATCTCATTAGTTTGCCATTCAAATCATGAAGTCACATTCAATCGAAAACCTTATTTTTGTGAATCGACAGTTATTAAAAAACTAGTGAACAAATTAAAAGTATGTATGGATGTCTGCAAAAGTTATGATGCATGATCTAGAATACAAGGATAGGAAGGAGCACATTTTTGCTAGCCCTCAAGCGACCAGTGAGTAAGCCCGCTGTTGGTTAAGGTTCTAGTATCACAGAAAGAGTAGGTATATCAAATCGCAACTTTATTTTAACTCAAAAGGCATATACACTGGCTAACTATTGTCAAATTAATGAATTCTGATTTCTAGTAATCTTACAAGTAATTCAATGTGCCACAACCTCGATGAGTTGCATCTGTTCAAAAAAATATTTAATCTTAGGTAATAAAATTATTAAAAAGCCACATAAAAAAATCGATATGTAATGATTAATTTACAGATTCTTCAGGAACATAGTGAAAATGTTAGAAATACATGCATAGTCAGCTAGTATACCTGAAATGAATTAATCCTGTGTTTATTTAATTCAAGAGAAATAGAAAAACATTAGATCTTAGCCTCTGTTTCAATCAGTAGTAGTATCATATTTGAACAATATTTATTAGAGTCCAGTTCTTATCAGCATAATATGCGTAAATAAATACAAAATGACAATTAATTCTATCAAATGGAATCATACCACCATACTTTACCATTGAAAATCTTACTGAGTATCCATGGCATCACCATTTTGTTCTGAAAATCAAAGAAACATTCTATTACTTATGTCATTGGTATTAAGTTACAAATAAAAATCATGGAATATCAGTCATAAAAAAGTAAATAATACAGAAAACAGTAGTGTAATTCAAGCTAGTTTCCAAGGTAGACCACAGCTCATTGAGAGGTAACAATATAGAAGATAAATATTTTTTGAGATGTCTTTCCCATAGCTGCCATACATATACTACTATCCAATATTATACAATATAAAACAAATATATTGTTTATTTCATAATGAAGCACTGCTCCGTCACTATCAAATTATAAGGGTTTTTATGAAATCTGCTACATATAGCTCAATACTTTTTACATTCCAGTTTTAGTTGATTTTCGTTAGGTTACACCAATGTCAATGAAATTTTGTTAATTTATTATTTTTTTTGTGAGTGAGGACACTTGTTATAAAAATAAAATTAGCTCATTTGAAGCTCATTTACAATTTCAATATTCATATTTTTGCAAAAAAAAAGTTTTTTCTACATGTTTAATATTACAGAATGTTAGGAGAAATATGCAGCATGATGATTTGATTTTTTGGAATACATTGCTATGAATTGAACTTACCAGAGTCACTTTTACCTCCTGGGATTTGTCCTGACTGTAGAATTTTTTGAAGTCTCTCCATTTCCTCTAGTGATTTTGCATTGTTGATAGCTTGTCTTATTTTTCTGACTTCCTCTTCAGTCAACCCTAGAAAAAAAAAATATATATATATAATCAAAATTTCTAGACTGTTGAATAACTTTATCAGAGTCAATAATATGTATTATAAAAAATTTAAAAAATGGTGTTCAGTAGACTAACACTGTACTTCCCACGCAATGATATGAGTTTAGAAATCATTATATTGAATCGAATATTTAATTTTTTCATTTGAAATATAAATAAGCAGATATTGGAAAACATTAATTATCCATTTTCAGTTATAAAAACGTTTTACGTTTCCGAAAATTCCCATAATTTCAAAAAAATATTTCAAGTGGATCAACAATATTATTAAATTAATATTACATTGTATTATACTATAATAAAAACCTGAATCAATAAAATTAACTCAACTTTTCAACAGGTTAAACCTAACAATCATTTATTTTTCACTTTAAATCATTTAAAATCCAGTAATCTGCACAAATAATCCTTAAACAAGTTAAATACTAACTAAATTTGTAATTTTTTGCCTTTATGCACATTGCACAGCAACAATCCTCCACTGATACTGTGTTGTGTAAATTCAGGCATTGAGCATTGTACAAATTAAATAGATTAAATCTTTTGAGAATCGAAATACAGTGAATATGTATGTAATATTTTTGAGAGTCAGATGTATCTTAAGAGTCCATAGCTACTTCTAGCATATCAAATTTTTCTAAGCTATCTATCATTTAAGTCTAACTAATATGGATAATTCCTGAGGGCTACCTTTTTGGAATAGATTTTTCAATCTCTTCAAAATAAATGTCCGTCATGATTGTTGCCTCAGAAATGACAATGTCAAAGTTTTGCCATAGTGGTAATTTGCGCCAGTCACAAAAAAGTTCTAGCTATCAGATCCCCAGGTACTGATTCAATCTAAATGTGCATACTCAATTTCAAAATCAAAGAGCATTGCTTGTACTTTGTAAATTTTAGATAATCTAGTGAACCAAATTTTGAGAAACCAAGATGATAATCATACATGAAGTTCAAAAATATACATCAAATTTGTACACTGAGGTTCATTACATCTAATTTTAGGGGTGGGTTTTCCATATTTAATATAAAATAAGAAACAACATACAAAAAAATTACAGGACTCATCTTTGGGTTTTGAAATCAAATTGAAAAAATTACATCAATACTGTAATGTGATTTTTTGATTGTTAGGTTGTAGGTAAGGGATGGTGATGTTTATGGATCAATGTGCACCATTTTCTACAGAAATGCATGCATAACAAAGCCATGGATTTGCCATCAAATAATTTTGGCTATGATTATGCAAACCAATTTGACCAATGATATCCAAAAAAAATTGGTCACTTGCTATTGGTCACCATTCCTGCAGTAGAGAGATACAATCTTTTCTAAACATCAAGGATTTTGTCAGAAGTTCACAATGTATTAGAGTGGAGTAATGCAAAAAGATATCATTGGATTATGACAATGTTACATGGTACAGCAACTAAGCCTGACAGTTGAGTCAAGTTACTATGTTTCAATAGAGAGCTAGAGAAACCTATTTAATGCCTACTCATCTTATGCTGGGGTCATGTGAAAAAAATCCTTACTGTATGTACACATTAGATATTGTATAAAATTGTTATAAAAATTATGAACTGACCTTTATGTTTAGCAACATTATTTATGTTACCACCAGGTACAAAAGTCTTAGCTTTCCGTGAGATCTCTTTTTGTATTTCCTTCCCTTTCTTACTTTTGAACAAAGTAGCAGCTTCTTCTCTTTCCTTCATCTTGATTTTTCGGAAATCCAGTAATTTTACCTGAGGCAACTTATACACAACATACAGTCTATAGTGTTGCTTAGCTGTAATAGGGTTGAACATTAAACTTAGGGTAGTTAGTTTTTCTAATTTCACTAACGGTTCAATATCACCAAGCTCATCTAGCTGGTTGCCTGTCAATATTAATGTTTCTAAGTTTGGAATGTATTCTTCAATGTGTTCGCCAAGACGACTGAAATATGCCAGGAATTAGTAATCAAACGCTTTTATCCCACACGAGGTAGAACCACTTACACAATTCTATTATTGTTCATCAGTAGACATTTCAACCTCTTCAAATAAGGGAACCCATCCAACTTCCTAATATCATTGTCTGAGAAATCTATTGTATCAAATTGATCTCCAGTAGCTCCCAAATTTTCTATTTCAGGTATTCGATAGCCTGCAAAAACAAAAAAATTATAATCTAACCTAAAAAAAAAATAGGCGTCATATTCGGTTACCTCGCAAATCCAGTTCTCTATCTTTTACAGCATTTATATACTGCATAGAGTTCTGAATTAGTTCTGCGGTGAGTTTTACCATGTCGGAAAAACTAGAAAATACTCTCAAAATTTACAATTGAATCTTAAAATCTAGGCTTCTCTTCACTTTCCCACAAATAAGTATGGTATGAGCACAGAATATATAGTATGTTGCCAAGTTGCCGGTCAACCACAGAATATAAGGATAAGGGTAAGGGAAGGTAACAGTGGATCATGGAGCATAAAACATATACAATATTATACAGTATACAGTTACACACAACGACGATAGAACAGTGTTCAGTGTTCAGTGTTCTATCGTCAGTGAGTATACACTAACGAGTGGCTGTGGAGTGGACAGCACAGAATGTACCATCTAGTTCCACAGAACGCTAAATGTTCTTTCAAAACAGCGTTTTACCCGTGTTCTACCAGACTATACGGTCAACCCCGGCGCAGCTTTTGCTTTTTTGGATATTTGTGCATTGTACAACTACTTCAAATTTAAAATCGATATTGATAGCTAGCCGAGTGAAGTATACATAAAATAGTATGTACATCAGATCCGGATCCGTCTTCAATCCGGATCAGAACCGGATTTGATCTGACTTTTTGATCATCCGCAATCTGGATCCGGATATATTTGTATCTCAGATCCAATTCAAAGATTCATAATACAGATCAAGATCCAAGATCCAGATCTGGGATCCTTGTATTCATTGTTGCCTATGGGTACTTAACTTATGTTTAGAACATATAAGTACTTCTTAAACATCTTTGGCGGAAAGACGTTTTTTTCGGAATTTGTTTTCTTGTAAATTTCTTGTTTCCGTGTTTTTTTAGCTAGACTTCTAGCTTTCTAGGAACGGTAGGTTCATCTGTTACTCTTACAAAGAGAAATTAATATATTGGGCTGCAAATGATACTGCTTCTTTTGTATGTCTGTACATTACACGATAATTCATGATGCGGACATCGGAGCAGAATTTCGGATCTAGATATGTGATCCGTAACCGAATCTTGGAACCGGATCCCTGATCCGTCGGAAATTGGGATCCGTGACACCATTAATATAAACGGAAACGCAGATTCAACGTGGCCATGTTTACTACACTCGGGCCCGATTTTATGTATCTATCAGGAAATCAGTCAATGATAACTCATCTCTTAAATCACAGAAATTAAGTCGTCATCTATTGGGGAAAAAACAGGAAAAAGCAGCTTTGAGCATGCTAATAACATAACTCTACTATCATAATATCCCATGTCCTATGATCGTTTGGCGTTTATCTGACAACTTCGACTTGGATAACCCTATTTCGTTTGGAGCCCTCAAAACTAAAACTTTTTGTGCTAAAACTGTTTTGATAATGCTATTATATTTTGGTTACCTTAAGGTGGGTCCAGACTAGAGCAGTTTGGCCCGAACGAACCGAACAAACAAGGCAAATGGTGCGAATTGTTCTAGTGTGGACGTCTCTCCGAGCCGAACACAACGCGCCGAATGTTTTCGGAGCGTTGTCGGTTAAATGGGATTGCTCAAAAGAATTAAGTGTTCACCGAATGCTCAGAAATTATCATTGTAAATCAATAATGGAGTGGGATAGAGAGAAGTCCCTACAGCTAATAGATATATATGAGCAACATCCGGTTTTATGGAACCCGGAACATGGATTGTACTACAACAAAATAAAAATTAGAAAAACATAAAGGATCTACTGTTTTTTGGTCACCGTTTCTCATTTTTTATCAGTTTAGATATAACAAAAATCGCTCCAAACGCTATCTGCAACTCGGGATCCATCGCGGCTCCTTTACTCACGCAGAAAATTGTTCTTAATTTAATTAGAAGTACACACAACGAGCAGTATGAGCAACTGGGAACACAACCAGCACTGCGAATAATAGGAACATTCTGAACGCAACAAACATTTGCTCGCCATGCTCGGTTCGTCGTGTTCGGCTCATTCTGTTCGTTCAGCTTAAAATGCTCTAGTCTGGACCCACCTTTATATGTTGTGTCATACTCTCATTCCGTGGATATCTTGTGCTTATCATAACATAACCTCTCATACAAATTAGTTTAAATTTAAATAAGATTTATATAGGTACGTTTCTATGGTAGACGCTTTGAGGTTACTATGTCGAGAAATCTCAAGCAATTATCAAGTACTTCTAACATTATTCTAGTCAGTAAGCGATATTTACATGGTCCTAAAAGAAAATATCCGCTGAACCAAAAAGATACAAAGAAATTACCTGTTTTTCAGTACACAGTCAGTAAAACTAATTACAGGAGGGTGTTTGCCTGGGGAAACTTACATACAGGCGCCTTGGGTGTACCTTACCTCAAGAAAGATCAAAACTTAGATGTTACACATTTCATAAAGTATCCAAGACGTATAACCTTTGGTGAAAGACATGAAGTTACTTCTGCAGCATGTGGATTCGGATTCACTGTATTAGCTGTGAGCAGTAAAGATGAAAACAAGATATATGGCACAGGAATCAACACAGATTCGCAAATAGGTTACCATGAAGTACGACAGGGTCATCCTTTGGAAATTATTTATGATCCAAAGCCAATCCATCTACCATTCAAAAACCCATCAGAGTCTAAAGTACTCAAGCTATCAGCTGGTAGAGCTCATATGACCATTTTAACAGATGAAGGTGTGTTTACATTAGGAAATAATGTTTATGGTCAGTGTGGGAGAAAAGTAATACCTGATGAAAACTATGCCATGAGTAACTATATCCACCAAATACCAGACATAGATGGAGAAAAAATTATTGATATTGAATGTGGTCAAGACCATAGCCTAATACTTACAGAGAAAGGTAGAGTGTACTCATGTGGATGGGGTGCAGATGGTCAAACAGGCCTAGGTCACTATAGGAACATTTCACAATTTACAAGAGTAAGAGGGGACATTGAGTCAGAGAATATTGTAAAGTTTTCAAGCCGTTCTGACTTTGTCCTGGCTGTGAATGATCAAGGTGAAGTGTTTGGTTGGGGGAATATAGAATATGGACAGCTTACACTTTCAAGTGGATGTCAACAAGTTGCTAACCCAACTCATTTGAAGATGCTTGACGGAATTGGTAGAGTTAAAAGTATTGCAAGTGGTGGATCCTTCTGTCTTGCTGTGAATGATGAAGGTCAAGTTTTTTCATGGGGATATGGTCTACTAGGGGTAGGCCCAAATGCTCAGCAGTCAAGGCAACCTATACATATTCCAGACACTCTCTTTGGCAGGAATGATTTTCAACCCAACAGCAAAGTTGAACAAGTAGTATGTGGTTTGTTTAATGCAGCAGCAGTGACTAATTTGGGAGATTTGTATGTTTGGGGTAGGAATAAAAACTGTTGTCTTGGATTAGGAAATGATAAAGATCAATACTTTCCTTTGAAAGTTGCACTAGGTGGATTTGTTAGCAAAGTGTATTGTGGTGTTGATCATTCTATTGCCATTTGTGAACCTTTCATATAAAATTATAATTATTCATGTGTTTTATTCAAAAATGTCTTAGAAAGTCAAACATGATCCCTTATATGGCACCCAATTCACCCTGATAGATCTTGGGCAAATATATATTATCTAATTAAAATGCTATTATATTAATTACTATCAGAAAATCAGAAAAACTTTATATCTATGAAATCATCACAATATTCAACAGCAACCTTACTGATACATAACTTGCTTTTCTCGGCAAGATGGAGTTTTTGATACATAAATTCGCATTTAGAAATCCGAAAAGAAAGACCCAGTGCAGGATTCGAACCCGCATCTCCTGATGTCATGTCAGGCGCTCTGACCAACTGAACCAACTGGGTAGCTGGTCAGTCGTTACAGAGCGCGGATGATATGTTAGGCAGAATCCCCCACAAAGCCATCCTTCCGAATTTCAAACTGCGCGCGTCGTTCGTATCTCGAGGTGCCGCAGCGCCAGTGTTTGGGTTGGTAACATCTCCTACCGCGATTACCGACAGCAGACCTCTTGTTTCGAACATCCATAGTTTCTCACTATGCAGAGGTAATCGTGATACATAACTTGCTTTTCTCCGCAAGATGGAGTTTTTGATACATAAATTCGCATTTAGAAATCCGGGTCTTTCTTTTCGGATTTCTAAATGCGAATTTATGTAGCAACCTTACTGTTTCGTGCTGGATAGCTTAATGTGTTTGATTGTAAACACAAATACAAAAGTAAAGCACATTTATATGAACCAGTGGAGACTTGTTTTAGTATTTTGCCAAGTAGACTTGAGTGCAAACTAGAGAGAGAATTTATTCTAATTTGGAGTCAATTGTTCAAGCTGCATAATAATAGTTACATATTCAATTTTAACACCCTGTCATACAAACTTTTCATTATTAACAGCAATATAGCAATGACATATCGATCTTATACCGTGTTCTGAGCTTGTGATGTATCAACATTTGTAGCATTACTGTGAGAAAACTTCATTTTATCACAGATATTAATTATTCCATGAACCACATGAGCAACTGCTATATGAATTCATAAAACATTATTTTTACTCTGATCTCAGTTGGCTATAACAAATGAGGAGCAACTATCCAAAATGCATTAAATCTACTATCTATCTGATTTAGTTTTTTATTTTTTTTTAATAAAACAAGTTTTCCACTGAAGTTTTAGATCTTATTCAGAAAATATTAAATTAATTACTTCAAAATTCAATAAATCCAAATAAGAATTAAGCAAAAGGATAAATTAATGATAACTAAGCAAAATGGCGTGAATCCCCATTTTGGTTTGTCAAAACGAAGTAACTCCATTAAAAAATACACATTGATACGAAAATCGTCAATTTATATTAAAACTAGAAAAATTTCTCTTGAAAGGTATTAGCTAAATCATTCTGCATTAGATGAAAATTGTAGTTTCTCTTCTAGCTTCTTTTGCTTGTTTTTTTAAGTTTTAATCGTATTATTATTGATTTAATACATTTTGGATAGTTGCTCCTCAAATAATGAAACATTGGTTATTCGCCTTTTATTAATTTCTACAGGATCAATAATTTTCTGACACGATAAAATAGTATCATAGAATGATTTCTGAAGAAAAGCGCTGGAACTTAATAGGCGCGTCTTTTAGGGTTATAACATTGGAATTTGAACAAAATTTGTATAGATTGCTCTCTGAGTGTTATTGGGATAAAAATTGTTTTCCTTATTTGTAATGTTTCGACTATACAGTTTGACCACACTAGAGCTACGAACAAGGACTGGCTATTTTTGCGAGAATGCCACTAGATGCCAACTTGTACGGTTATTTTCGACGAAAATGATCATCGCGTCTTTAATTCATTAACATTCAAAAGTGGTTCGAAAGTAACTACCACTTATGTTAAGGTCGTTTATGGTTATCTATTGTTTTTTCTTTCCTAGGAGTCGTTTGATGTAATGCCTCCGTTAGCTCTGCAGCCTTCAGGCTTATTACACTACTTACACCTACCAGTCTTGAAGCCTGTACTAGTTTGTACAGTTTCCCTTAGGGTACAGTACTAAACTCTATGGTTCTGGGCTTTCCAAAAAGAGCGGATTCCCCTTATGATCTGGTGCATTAGTGCATAACACTCACAGAGTACGTGAAAGGCTGATTTTGTTCGTTTCCTGGATTTTCTGCAATTAAGACCTCCATCTAGTTTGTACAGATATTCCTTCAGTCCACAATTTCTGTAACTACACGAAGTTGAGTCCTGTTTAAAGAAATTAGTCCTCAATCTGTTTTGATCTAGGTTATTTAATAAATGGTTTCCTATGGCTGCATCCAGTAATCAAGTTCCAGTACTCCTTGTGCTGTCGTCTCACCCATACCTAAGTTTGTTGCTTCCTGTGTTTTTAGGAAACTCCAAGGCTGGGGGTGGGCCGATGAATAAAGATGATGATCCCTTTCTATATGCAATACACACTGGAACGATGCTTAAATTGAGTTATTTCGACTGTTTCACAATATAGTGGATTTTTCCCTCCAATAATATAAATTTGAGTTTCGTTTTTATGGACTGTCCATAATGGACGTAACGCTCGTCCCCTGAAGGTGAAGCGTCTCAAATTTAATTAAAAGCAAAACAAAATGAACCGATATGTCAAAAATGGAAGAGTTTAATTGCAATACACTTCTATATTTCACAATCTGGTACTTACGTATTGTGATTGTCTGTGTTGCCCATGTGAATGTTTGAAATTACATGACACTTGTTCAAATTACACGTTTTTATACGGAAAACCCATGGGGGAAACAATTCCTTCTCTGAAACTCTTAAAGGAACTGGTAAGACTATTGCTCAGTTGGACAGTTTGCACTGGCTGGGATACCTATTAGTTACAACATTACACAAAATACACGCGTTTTGTAAACATTCAAAAAATAAATCGAAAGCAATCAAGATACCCTCGAATCATGTATTTACACGTGAAACTGTAATTGACCCCATTTTTTTCGCGGATCTTGCAGTGTTGCCGACTATACGATTTAAATCGTATTTGTAGGTTTTTTTGCTCTAACGGTGTATGATTGTACATATTGATACGACATTTTTCAGGATTATCAAAATAGCAGCAAAAACTGAATTAATAATTAAGTCGTACCAATCAAATATATTACAAAGATATTCGTTTTTTCGCATTTCATGTTTTTCAGAACGGTGCAATACCATTTTTCTACATAGTTTTTACGATTTCCAGAAAAAATTAGTTGGCAACGCTGGGAACATGTGTTAGTCAGATTAGTTCATTGATTGTCTGGCTCGCATTAGGCAGCACAAGATGAATATACTCTACATTGTACCATTCCAATCACTCTCAATAAGCATCAATATTTAACAAATTAATCTTTCATATTCATAGTAAGTAGATTAAAAAAGTTAAAATGGAAATCACATAACTAATATTATGAGTCATAAACGGAAAACCAAACCTTATAAATATCGAAAACACAACAAATGAGAAAAAGTTTGGACCTCACATTTCCCCCGACCTCTTCCTCCCCTTGCTCCTGTCACAAATGTTCACACTATACAAGAAGCCCCTTTATCTGAGAGCGTGACGTTCTTTATGGCCAGTCCGTTACCCGAAGGATACTGATGCAACAGGAATCAAGTTTTGCATCCATATCAAGTTCCATCAAATCTATGCATCTGCGGAACCTACTCTTTCTAAAAAAGCAGCATGTTATATCTACTTAGTCACATGACATGCAACTATACTATATATGTTTTGTCCATTAGGTCTAGCTGCTCACATGTATTTATAGTGCAGATTATAATGATTACACATTTAGTATCAATCGGATGTGATGCATTAAATCGTCGTAGGCTGTTAGAGCTAAGCAACCATTGAAAAACTCATGCATCTTTTAGCTGTGCAAACGTTTATCGAATGATTGAAGAATACTGAAGAGCAGCTCCTTTTAGTTGTGTTAATCGTAGGAATAAATGTGTGTTTAAAGAATTTCACAATGGGTCAAAGACCCAGATCACTTTGCTCTCAAATACAGAGAACATTATAAGTGCTTCGAAAACAATATCCAGATAGAACAAATTTGATCAAACACGTCAAAGCCAATGATGAAATAGGCAACAACAATAGAGCGTATTTCATAACTGCAATAAAACGCACGATGAACATTTATGCTGTAGTCAATAAGCAGACGGATATTAAAAACTCAGTATAGGTATATATCTTCATGCACTTTTGATTATTAAGTTATATGATAATTAACTTTTGAATAATGTCACGTAAAGGATGTTAAGGCAAGACATGTTAAGGACATTTTGACAGCAATAGTTAGGGTCGTGTACATGCTCTTTCAAAAACATTATATTCATAGTGCATAATTTTTAATTAATTAACTGAGGACGGAAGGGCGGTGCCCTATATAACGGACAGACAGGAAAGTAGCAATGGGGGTAGGGCAGGGTGGGGGAAGCTTTCCACCCGGTAAGTTGATGATAATTAACTTATGAATAATCTCACATAAAGGATGTTAGGCAAGATATATGTTAAGAACATTTTGACAGCAATAGTTAGGATCGTGTAAATGCTGTTTCAAAAAGATTACATTCGTTATATCAAATAAATAAATAAATTAACTGAGGGCGGAAGGGCAGTGCTCTATATCACGGATAGACAGGGAAGTAGCGATAGGGGAAAGGTAGGGTGGGGGGAGCTTTCCCCCCCCGGTATGTTGCAAATCTTGCTAAAGTTGCTAAAAGTTGAACAAAAGTAAGTTGGCAAAAGTATGCATTAGTTGTTGAAAGTCGACAGGAGGTGACGAAAGCAACAAACATTGAATAATTGAAAAAGCTGACTGGTAGTACCACGCGATATCTGTGAGCTGTTCTATTGCTTTACAGATTTTTTTAAGACTATATACAAAACAGGATATAGTTGGCAAAATCTCAATTCCTTCCTTCTGTCTGGAAAATGGTAGGTATCCCTACATTTCCGAGTTGTCTTTTTTCACTTCAGGGCTTCCTGTGGATGGAAACAACTCAAAAGGGATAGCTTTCCATTCAAGTATTTTGTATGCGACAGTTATAACTCAACAAATTCTGTAATTTTCACTTTTATACCTGATTGACTCCACACGGTAGCATGAAGTGAATGGTCAATTACTTTCAATGTGGACTATGTTTTATAGCTATTCGCTATTACTTTTACTTACCTTGAGATTTTGCATACCTGACGATCTCCCTGAGGTATGTAATTACAAACTGAAAGTGATTCTTCATTACTTATACATAAACGCCTCCTTATTTTGTCTTTCATACACCAGTGAATTCAGCTTGAAAATTCTTCAAACATGAGTATGAGAGCAATTTATTGATAATGTTTTTGCTGGAATGTAGTTAATGAAGAATACATACCGGGATTTCTTTCTCCGCTATTTACACAATACATTTTTATTTGAAAAAATGCCAAAAAAACATTTTACTTTAAAAATATGTGAAATACGGAATAAATGAATAGGACTAAATTTGACGAGCATAAAGTTTTTTTCAACATTCTATGACCAAAAGATTCCAAATTTTTATAGACGTGAGGGCGTAATATATTTGAATAGAAATTTGAATAAATTCTGCATATCAGTCTAAAAGGATACTTTTTCAAATAAACGATATTTTACGTTCTCACGTCTACTGTAATTTAATTCTGAATTTTTGGTCATGGCATGTCAATAAAATTTTCATGCTCTACATTTTTAATTCATTTGAGCTGTATCACACGCAGTTTATGAGTGGATAGAGAAAACTGGTTGAAAAGCCATTAATTGGTGCCTGGTGGTAGTTCAGTACTGATTTCGTTGTGTTTATGTCACTTGAGAGCCACTAAATACTCTCTGCTGTATGTGCAAATTGTATTATTGTTCCTCATATCATTGCTATGAATGATTTCACTTGCAGGTATGGTTATGCCAGCCACATCCAGCTGTGTTACGCAGAGATGCTTATCCATCTGCCATTTACTGTTCATGCAGAGGTTTTGGGAGTATATACCACAACCAACCACCTCATTTTTCTTAGATCCGACTGTGTAGATGAATAACATCCTCATCGATCTGTCAACGTCAACCTGTATAATTGGCAATTTTGCAACATTCAATTTGCAATGCGATTTCTAGCTTTCCTACAACCTGTATTTGTCTATATACCCACAAATTTAAAACGCAGCATCGTTTTCAGAGCCACGTCTTCTAGATGAATTTCTAGTGATTGAAAGTTTAGCATCACCTCCATTCCTCATGCTAGTTTAGTTTGCATGGATAAGTTTTACTTAGTTGAAGCTGTGTAGTGACCTGCCGATACTTAGTTGCCCTTAACACTTTTCCGTAGGCTACCATTTCGCTAATTATGGCGATATACACCCACATGGCTCCTATCTATAAAAACACCAGCCTGTTATCGTATGCAGAGCGATATCAGTGCATTTTCATGGAATGTAAGCATGCTTGTTATGGTGTAGAGGGTTGTCCTCCAGTACAGTATCCCTGAGGTACCTGTCAAGCAGCTTCTTAATCGCTTTCAACAGAAACGATATGAGACTCGAAAATGTTTGGTATAGTGTTATTCATCCTACCACTCAACAGGTGTGGTTGCAGTTCTTCCAAGCCCCATTGTAGTATGGCAGGACCAATACAGTCACTACCTGGTGACTTCAACTGGTAAAAACCAAGTATTGCCCAATTTATCCAATCGTCATTTACGATCTGGTTAACTATCTGCCAACCCAGCTGGAGTATGGAGGACTTGATCGTCATCATTACGCTACTGATTCCGCTCAATTTGAATTGAAGTTAGGAAGCGGTTTCTTATAAGTAGTTCACCTCCATCCTCCTTTTTGAGTATACCAATTTCATGATAGTCTTTGAGAGTTATTCTCAATATCTTCATAGTAGATATTTGAATCTGCTCAGATAAGGTTTGTTTTGTAAAAACTCTCCATTATAAACGATTTCATTATAATAACTACAAAAACTGCTGCTCTTGTAAGAGCCAATTGTCTAATTGACTTGGTCACTCAAACTTTGAAGAAAGATATTTTTTAGAGTATTCCCATTTCACCTTTGTAACACATTTACAAAAGTTGGTAGTAGTTGAATCTTACCATGACTCCAAATAGCAACTCTATCAAGAGATTAGTACCACACATTTTTTATCAGATTGTGACATTGAATTAAAACAATTAGCTGAAATACACATATTTATCTGATAAATATAAAAAAATATATAAAAATATTATCTTATATAATTGTTTATTACAAGCACAGTCGTTGATATACAATAGCCTGCTTACTATACGCAATTTGAAACAATCTTGCATGATAACATAACTAGTAAATGAGATGTAGTCCTTAGTGTAATAGTAACGCCTTTGTTCTCTCCATCTCTTCATAATAGCATTATAGCTTTTCAGTAGTGTATGTGAGTTATGGACTCAATCTAGAAGAAATATTATGTAGACACATATTATAACTTTGCAAAGGACCTCCACAGTATGGAACATCAACAGCAAAGAATAGTGGCTTATCCGTATTCAATAGGTTAGAGTTTCTTGAACTGTGTTTAGCGCAACACCGAGGTTCCGTGAGGATCACCCAAGGATTCCACAATTCACAAAATAAACGCACCCGCGAAAACAAAAGCGATAGTAGAAAGCAGTGTCACTCGTCGCATTAGATTTGGAATCATGTGTATGTGAATATTAATGTGAATCCACTGCATCTAAATTAAATGCTTTTCAAACTACATGTCAAATCTTTCCAATTACAGTAGTTGTAAAATACTTTTTGGATTAAACTATCGTTCCTAAGAGGGCGACATTTTTGAACGGAAACTCATAATTATAATTGTAGAAGAAAGATCTGGTAGCAGTGGACTTCGAACCCAGATCTTCGGCATTCCGGACCGTTGTCTTTCCAGTTAGTTCACATTCACCATGCAACCAACCCATATCTCAGATTTAAAAAAAAGGTTATAACTATCACTCAATGTGCGATGCAATTTTCTTATTCTAGGATGTCTTTCCATAATCTGACATTGTGTTTCGGGACTTTTTATAAACCTGTACACTTGTACAGTAATGCAAATAATGAATTTATTCCATTTGGCTGTTCCAGATATAATATGAATAAAAATTATTTTATATTTAACTGAATCAGATCACTACTTTTTTTATTCCGTAGTTCCATACCTTTTGCAGATACCACAACAAATTTTGTATTTTCGTCAGGTCCTGTTGTTATTCCTGTAGAGCTGCAACCTTGAACTTGCCGTACCCCTTAATGGCTTGAAGACGTCCGTATGAATCGTTTGGTTATTATGCAGCACAGCATTGTCGCCAATGTCAAAGATCCAACATTTTCAAGCGCATCTCATTTATCAAACGTGGTACACGCAATTAATGTTCGAGGCGGAAATGTAGCTGAAACTGCATCACCCACTCTTCTAATTGTCATTCGCAACTGTTCCACAAACACACTAACATCGCTCCGTTCCACGGAACACAAAAGACTTCTCAAAGTGCAGCTATATACATTCCTTCTGGGTTAATTGCGTAGGCTTGTAGGAAAAAGTGTGACACCGTGTGGTTCCTCAAAGAGTACTGGGTGTCCCAAAAAACATCCCGGACATTTTTCCCATTTCTCTGAATAATAATTATAAACAAACGAAAGGGTAACAATGACACATCTAGATGAAAAGCAGTTAAGCAATGCGGTTTATCAGCTTCATACAATATAGACATAGAGTTCTGGTTAGAGCAAAGTATACCGAATAAAATAAAGGCTACAACCGAATCGTTTGAACTTTGACTCGTACGGATCATCTCGGGGCACCAAGATCAAAATGACAGACTACTTTTTTAGCACTTCTCGATTAATACTTAGCTATGAGGGTAGCAATAATCAGCGAGACTGATTTGTGTGGTCCAATTACTATTATCTGGCACGCAAACGGGAATAAATAAAAAATACGGCTATATAAGTTTTTCTTCACACCTTCCGCCCTTAAAAACCGTTTCCACGCGTACGTTTTGCAGGCACCCGACATAATACAAACATACCTGTTGAGCTGCAGTATTAAAGTTACAAGAAAAAATCTTTTTTCATCCAGAATTTAATAACTTTCTAAATTATGTTTTTAAAATTAGTACACATTATCTTAGCATCAATATCCTATATCTTGATATAGAACATTTATTAAATTATTTTACCATCAGTGGGGTACGTACGGGATATTTTTTGAATAGCACTGCTTTTCCTTAAATATTGTTTTAAATCCACATTTATCTTGGAGCAAACTTGATTTCTTGACTTGTTTTTGTCCGATGCGCAATTTTTTCATGAAAAATAAAAACAGTTCTTATGCATAATACGGTGCTCTGTGTGCTTATTAGTTTTGAAAGGTACCCCAGACATTTCATTGTTATTCAAAAAACACAATCGCAAGTTTACCTAACGTCCCCAATACTGTTCATAATTCATTTGAAAGTGACAGCTGTAGTCAATGGATTTGATGTGAATCATTTTACTGGGAAAGCATATTTATACATAATCAACCTCACTCATAAAATACTTTCATCATTCCTGCTTAAGCTTTCCTTAAGCCACCATGTATGTATTCGTGTATAAAAGGTCATTATCATTTCGTCAGGCTGTGGCTATTGTGTTTTATAACAATTACTTACCGAGACTATGAATTAACTTGTTTTATAATAATGCAAACAGATATTTGCTGGTACATGTGTGTTGACCTTTTGGTGTAGACATCTCTAGTCATTATCTCAATCATAACGGATTAGACATTTTTTTTTAATATGGTTTATAATGCATCAATGCGGATCTTTCTATTTCAGAACTGCAACCATTATTATATCTGAGAGAAAATTTTAAATGAAAAAAGTGGGATCAAGTTTATTAACTTGGTACTTCGCACGTTGTACCATTTGACGTTCGCAAGAATCATTCAACGATATATGTGATCCAACAACCACAAACAATACACAGTTTTGCCGCTTGGCAAAACAGCACGCCAAATGGTTGTGATTCTACGATATAATGGAACCAAAATTTCAAAAGGTGCTCGTAGATTATCTAACTTAGCGGGCGTGCTTTTTGCACTGTTTTGCGTGCCTACGATTGGGCGAGATACGTATAGATGTGAACAAAAAGATACATTTTTTACTTCCCACGCCAAGGGGCGGGGATGTTGATAATCGCGAAAAAATTCGAATTCATGATATTGTGTTGATGTTCCATGACATATACATCACACAAAAGCCATGTTACTTATTTTCGTTGATCAGTACATCTGTCTGTTCATCGATATGCCTATCTGTTTGTATTTTGTCTGTATATTATTGATTCTTCCATAACTCGCAAAGTACTTTTCAGATTATGGTGAAACTTTTTCACTATCATTTAGATTGTAGATGAATCTCTTCTATCATACAGATATAATAATTATGTATTTAACACACAGTTTTGAAAATAAAACTCTTTTTCTTACAGTGACATGTTTAAATTTATATATCCGAAGCGTCTGATTATTTTACAAAATTTTGGGAAGGGGGCGTAAACAGTTGATGCTGGAGGGTTGAGTAGGGAAGAAATCCCTATTTTCTTTTGCGGAAGATACATCATATAAAACTTGTGACCACGATCAGTTTACGTACCTACTTATTAAGACATAAAATGTCAGATGAAAATTTGCCTCAAAAATATAGACATTCATTTACAATATCTGTGGTCTTGGCATTTCACGATAAATTTGACTTCTGTGAGCATAGTAGCATCGATGTACTCTAAACGCCAAAAATAGTTGAAACTATTCAATTTGTTTTATTTGCTAAACGTATATTTTGAGTTGTAAATAAAATAAAAATAATGACGCTGATCGTCATATCACATGTGACGTCTATGACGAACTTCGCCACCTGATCTGTCCGTCGGGCCACCGTCAAATCAACAGGAACCAGATCAGCGGCATCGGGTCGGCTGGTGTCAGCTTTCAGGTCTAGCATATAAGTAATGCCGTTATATATATATATATATAACGGCACAACTAACGACAAGTAACTTTTTTTAAAATTCCGTATCGGAGAACAAACTTGGGAGTAAATTCCCCTTTAGTGAGAGCACAAAAAACGTACAATGACCTTTATAATCTTATAGTAAAGTATAGTGCTGAGTTAGGTTAAGTTAGGTTGCCCGGCTGTATCTACAAACAGTCGGCCAATGTAGCTATATGCATTCATTTTCTGTTTTTGTTTTTTACATTTTACATTGTTGTAAGTAGTGGGTAAGTTTTGGAATGTATTACGTTTTACCCTAAATTAGCAATAAATAAAATAAATATATATATATATATATATATATATATATATATATATATATATAATAGAGTATGACGTTTTTATTCTTAATTCTTTTTATCCTTAATTCTCACGGATAAGCGAGGGAAGTATTGAGACCAGGAAAATTTGCGGATTTGAGATACTTTACAAGTTACAAACTGTCAGATTAGGGCGTAGTTAACTTTTCTGTAAAGGCTAATTTCCTCCATTTCTTGCACTTAATAAATTAGTAGTAAACTGTTAAAGTACCGAGAATGATGGAAATTCTCGAATAACAGAAAATTTTGGAAATTTTTGAAATCACAAAGGTTTCAGATTTCTTTATTAAAGTTTCAATCCAATATATCGTCGGTTCCAAAATTCTATCCAAATAATTGCTTCTAAATGGTACCATAGCCTGGGAAGTACAGCGATAACTTGACGCTATTTTCTTTAACATACTTTCGATGCAATACAAGTTAAAACAGTTTTTGAACGGGTGAATAATTCAATGTTTTTTTAACAGTATGGACTCGGAAGTTTTTGAAAGAATCTGAAGATCTCGAACGACTGTTGTTATTTTCTTCTACGCCGAAAACTTAAACTTTGAAATATGTTTTACTCATTTACATAATAAAAAATAATGACTCTTACCATAATATCGTTGACCCTCAATCGCTCTGAGAATAAAACCAGTAGGGAATTAGCCATTAAGATTCTTTCTAACTTTCCACAAAAACCCAGAGGCATTACCAAGACAAAGGTGTAACAGTAGGGGATCGCAATTGAGCTTAGTTCCCTATTTGTGCCCTGTCATTGTCATTCGACATTTTTTTTGGCGCCCAATGTCATTGCTATATATTTTCGTAATTCGCGAAGGAACGCTGCAGTCTATATAAGGTAATTATGCTTGAGTTTTTAAAATCGGTATAGTGACGGCGGAGCAAGAAACAAACAAACAGAACATTTTCAACTCTCGATTTCTTATGTTTGTCAAGTGTCTAATAATATTTGAATGTAGTCAATATTTTTGAGAAGGGTCAAAATATGTGAAAAAGTATGTGGGTTTTCTTCTAAAACATATAGTATGTATATGGAGAAAAAGAAATTACAGGATCTCTGAGTTACTAGTATGGTTGTAGTTACTCCTAATATTAATATCACTTACTGTACTTATACAGGTATGCCGCTGGAGTGTAGGCTTTGAGAAGAGTTCATAAATCAGAAATCTTGACTTTATGCTTATATCATAGCAGATATTGGTGTAATGAAAAAGGATGACTTTTCTATCTTTTAAACAACCAGCCCGAGTTCGGTTGAGATAGAGATGTGATTCAATCAATGGAGGATAGCGTGGATCTGGAAGACCTGGGTGTAACCATCAATGGAACAAGGAGAACAAAGCAAGGTGTAGCAGTTTACTGCAAGAATTTGAGCGACTTGGAAAAGTAATGCGCTGAAATCAAAATCAGAAAATAACTATCAAATGAAGGAGTCACAAAAAATAATCCCTGAATATTCTTCAAAAATGTTACCTTGGATAATGATCTGGATGATGGTGCAGAAATTCTCCGTATGAATAAGTTGGGTGAAGAAATTCTATCCACCATATAGGTAATCATTAAGCAAAAAACGAGAAATAGTTATTGCACCTGATAATGGAAGTTCCACCCATGGTAAGAAAGAATATTATTAATAAGGGTATCCTGTACTTATGCTGGAGAAAATATAACGTTTCTGATCACGTTCATGGACATACTTAGAAGTAGGATTAATTATTGAGAGTAGAGAGTTAAGAGTTGGACACCTGAATGTACGATCTATTATGTCAGGTTTTGATGGATTTGTAAATATTGTGAAAACTGAGAGATTTGATATACTAGCTATCACTGAAACGTAGCTTCCAAAAGATGTTCCTTATAACAGTGTAAGAATTGCTGATTACGATTTTTGTTGTTGTAATCGAGCCTCAAGAGGTGTTGGTGTTGGCATATATATTAAAACCAACTTACGTCACGAGTTTTTCAATGTCGATCTAAATATTATTCTATGCTTAGAAACTTTGTTTGTGCTAGTTAATGTTGATAAGCATAAGATCGTATTAGGTTTTTCATATCATCTGCCTTCACAAAACCTTTTAGAATGTGTAAATGTTCAATGTTTACTGACTACCTAACATCGTTAACAATTTTGACAATTTTATTATTTTGGGAGATTTGATTCTAATTTTTTTAAATTCTAACAACGTCATCTCTTCATCTTTTGTAGTAACTGGGTTTTTCTAGCTGGTAACTTCTCCCACACGAATAACTTACTCAACGAGTCGCTCGCAATGTGTCACTATTACCGACACGTGTCCTCAGGGCCCAATTTTGGGCCCGGTTCCGTATTTAATATACACTTTTGACTTACATAAAGCGGTGGATAATTCAGAAATACAGACATTCGCTAATGATGCCCATGCAAGTTATTTCTCAATTTGATGCGTCCGATGTACAAAATGCGACGTTCACTTTACAACTAGGCTTCGGAAAGGTGAATCAGTTTTGTCTAGATCACTATCTTCCCCGTCCACGAACTGCTCCATATAATAATAATATAATAATAATAATAATAATAATAATAATAATTATAATAAAATAATAATAATAATATAATAATAATAATAAAATAATAATAATAATTATTATTATTATAATAATAATAATAATTATAATAAAATAATAATAATAATAATAATAATAATAATAATAATAATAATAATTATTATTATTATTATTATTATTATTATTATTATTATTATTATTATTATTATTATTATTATTATTATTATTATTATTATGTCAGTTCCGCTAACATTCTTCAAGATAATTTTGCTCATGGAAATACCTGAACTTGTGTTGGCTGTAATGAGGGGCTGCCTGAATTTGGGAAGGATTCCAAATTAGTGGACTTGTTTTTAAGCCTCTGAAACCGAGGATCAGAAAACTAAATACAGACCTGTTATTTGTGTTTATGTTATTTGAGGAATTTTTTAGAACGACTCAGAGAGGGCCGTCTGAGAAATTCGTGCATCGAGGCGGAGAAGAAAAAGAATGGCAAATGAATAATGCGCGACTGATGCAGTGATTCAACTGACAAAAAGCAATTTGTAGTTGTTATAAAAATATGGACTGCGCATGTGTTCGATGTTAGAAATGCCTTAATATCGCACAGAATTGTAAGGTTTCTTGAGCAACTAAACACTTCGACCATTCTATTATATTAGTGAACAAAGTTAGAAGCTATTTTGAGAGATGAAAGCTGTTTATATGAGAAACGGGAAGTGAACAAAATTTTAGAGCTTATTTATTAGGACATAAGAGTTTAGAGTGACCACAATCATAAAACATAATCAAATCCAAACAACTAAAAAATAATATTTGATGAGTTTAAAAAAGTTTTCAGGCACAAACATTTTGTTGTTTTGCCTGTGAATGATCAGAAACTCGTGAGACAAGTAACTAAGTTTGTAGAATTTCTGATATTCTAAATTAACACGAATAATAAAATGTCAACAGACGGACTGACAAAATCTTCGGTACATATTTTATGTCGCTGTGAAGCCTCAGGTTTCAACAGGTAGACTACTTGGATCTAGGCTTCTAGAACCAGAAACCATAAGACGATCCAGGGCCATACTTACATTGCTGGAAAGGGTAGTTTGAATAATTAGCACGGATAGAGACAAATCAGCCCACAAGGTCGTCGAAGCACCGGTGACCTATGGTATCGGACATCGTCTTTCCTTTCATTCATCGATTCACATCTATAAAAGGTTTTCATGAATATCGTGATAGTATACCTACTATATTGCGTGTATTATAATAGTGACGCCGCTGCAATGGCAAAATGATAAATCTATCTGTCGTATTGAGAAGCGTTACCAAGAGTAAAGTACATAAAAGTCAACTTCCCACAAAAGAGACGTGTCTGGAATTTCAAACTCGTTTTCTGTTATCATCCCAGCAAGAAACGTGCTCTTTGCCAAACAACTTCATTAATGAAAAGACACCTACACACTTCTGCGGAAATTTAAGTAATGGTTACTGGCTAGATGCGATATATTTGTATTCAGCATTGGTCTGGTCATAGCGCTTCAATGCCTGCAATACAGTTACTGATATTGATTTACTTCGATCATTAGGTGAAAATACTTAAATAAGCAATAATTTTGTTTTTATTAGCGGCTGTAACTTTTTAAAAAATTAAGATAGTTTCGTATCGTCTAGTGGGAGCACTTTTAATTTCAGTAGATAAACCACAGGTCAGTCGCTCGTTGATAATCCTGGATTAGTCAATGTGATACACTGTTAGTCTCACACCAGATATAAGGACACATGGTTTCTTCGGTTCTGGCCAGGATATATCGATGTGTTGCGAGGGTGTGACTTATTCGGATGCAAGAAAGAACCACTTGGTCTTTTCGTATATCGGGAAGTCCTGATCGCGTTCTCACGTTGAGAATAATTTCGGACAGTTCGTTTTTTTCACACGCCCTCCACTGGTTCTGCCACTGATTGCAAATATGGTTTTTGCTGAAAGTTTTGAGATCTTCGTGTGATCTCTCCTACAGTGCGGTTGTAGGCTTGGTTACGGTTCATGCTGTAGCTCGATATGCTTCCTCGTTACCGAAGTTGTGGGATCTATTTTAAGATTTTCAGTGCACTCATTGAATCCGAGATGATAAGAAAGTGTTACTCATTACTTCATTCTGCGATATTAAGTGCCTATCTAAAAGCCAGAATTTCGCCTGCAGACATGCTGCTTTGTGATTGGAGTTTAATCTTTGTATATTGTCTGTGACTGCTGCGCATTCTACCCACAGATTCGTATATATCGAAATGGATCGTATGATGGTGTAATATGTACTTACAAATTTAAAATTTATTGCATTTATTTTCATTAAATCTGATATTTCAGAACTGTACATTTCCTCAGAAAAGCCATTCATGCCAAGTGTCAGCAACTGATAGCTAGGACAACAATTATAACAGAACAAGCCGTGATCCTGAAACTTTTTGGCGCTGATAAAGAACATGTTGACAGTCGACAATACTATCACAGACCCACAGAACAGGCAACATACTTACAAAATAATGTTTGAGTGTAGGGGAAGCAACACAATCAAATTTTTCACCTTTCTTTATAGGGGTGCACTTGCGTGGTGATGTAAGCTATTAATTGTGCACAATACTGCACAATGGAACAATCTGTAACATCACAGCAGATGATACCTTTTTCTGCAAATAAGTTTGTTTATAAGAGCTATTTCTGACAGACGGCAATAATATTTGCGCAGTAATGGACGACGTATACATAATCACGATTTAAGGGTAGACTGTTAAATTTTGTTACGAATTTTTTTACAAATGGTAAAATTTGAATGTCGCTTCTAAAAGTTCATCAAATTAGCAAGCGTTGTTTTCCTGGAATATTGAATAGTTGCTACGTGCCTCTTAATAGTGAATCACACAAATTGGAGTTCATCCTTTTTTTTTCCCATTGGCACCGGGACGTAGTGCCATCAGCCAGACACTATATATGCACATATTTAAAATATGTGAATTCATATTACAAATTAACAAATTGAGTCTCTAACAGAAGAAGAGTTAGCTAACAACTTTATCGGAAGGATAGAGGGATTGTCTCAGAATTAACGGGGACACAAGTTCTTCTCACCCAGGGACCCGTCAGGGCATTGCTTCATTCAGACGTACACAATACTTGGGCCTCGGTAAGGTAAGGAGGAACATAACACAGAGGGATGAAACAGAGGAGAGCTAAATAATCGACCTTCATATTTTGATACCAGAGTGCTTGAAAAATCGTATAACTAGTGTAATAACATCACGACGGTTCAGTGACAGTATGTGAAGGGAATTAAATGGTGTAGGGATACCGCACTTAATTAGATCAGAATACAGAGCATTTGAGTAAGAGATTGTGAGTGTACAGCCAAAAAGTAAGTGATCTATATCTCCTTCAATTCCACAGAATTCACACAAACTGGATGGAATTAAACTTAACCTGGCTAAGTGAGCCGGAAAGGACCCGTGCCCAATTTTGAGGCGAATCATGATGGAGATATATTTCCTAGGTATTTTGAAGTCATCGTGCCAATATGTCCTTGGGAGATCTGGATGGATTTTGGTGTATCTTGTCGGGTTGGTAAAACAATATTCTCGCCATTCCGATGACCACATACGGTACAACTTGTTCTTAAGAAGGGCAAGACGATCTTCAGTGCTTAGGTTCACGTTGATGTCAACACCTGACGAGATGCTGGCTTTTGCAATTCTGTCAACCTTTTCATTATATATGATACCACAATGAGCAGGTACCCAGATAAATTGATAGTTCGTACCGCTATGCCTTAAGTGAGTAATTAAATACTTGATTTGAGATATGAAAATGTTTTTATTCTTATTATTTTGGGAGTTCAGTGCTGTAAGGACAGATAGTGAGTCCGACGAGATCGTAGCATGGTTGAAACGCTTTTCGGTGAGAAATTTGAGAGCCTGTATGATGGCTACCGCTTCAGCAGAGAAAATAAACATCAAGGAGGGAAGTTTGAACATACCAGAAGTATCCGTACTAGGAAAATAAAAAGCACATCCTGTGCCTGACTGGCTCTTGGATGCATCAGTGTACAACGTTATCCTGTCAGGGGGAGAACTCTCACAAATGGCTGACACCATCCTGTTGTTATAGCCAGGGTCTGCTTCATATGTTAGTACGAGTACAGGTATTTCTGAAATAGAATCAAAGAAATCGTAATCAGCAGATTCAAAGGGCAATTGAGACGAATCTTCGTGGGGATGCTAATTCTGAATTGCTTTGCATAGAGGCGGCAAATTTTTCTTGAGCCAATAGCGATTTGTTAAATCCTGAATATTTAGTTGACTCACTTTATTGACTATTGACGGATGGTTTAGTTGTGCCTTGGTAAGAAATCTACACGCCAGCATATGTCTTCGGAGATGCAGTGGAGGCTCGAGTGCTTCTACTCGTGATACATCGGTAGGAGAGGATCTCATTACACCCAAACAAGATCTTAAGAATTTATTTTGTACTACGTCAAGTTTTCGGAGTAATGCATTACTTGCTGACTCCGAAAACTTGACGTGTTTGGTAACATATCAAATACGTCAAGAAAAGCTGACCGCGACCACTTTGGTTATCCATCACGACTTAATAGGAAATGGAATGGAAATATGAGCATCCGATTGCACTCAAAAATACTGTAAGAGGTAAAATTTTCAAACGAAATAATAGGGACGTCTGCGCTGAATTGTCCAAATTCCGAATCCGTATTTTATATTCCAAATTCGAATCAAGAAAACGTACATGTGCCTCACCACCGTTATGTCTAGCTCTCCCTCGTTGTTGCCGATTAAGCTTACGCTGACCATCTTCTAGCACTAAGGCTCTCTGCTAATTCTTTCACGGTATTTTTTTTTCAGGAGGGGGAAAGCTTTTATAGCCGAAGTGTGGGAGTCTCCACCGGCTACCCACTACCGTCATGATTACACAGTAGTAGATAGTACACCCGATGGCATACGCACTAAAACCCAAACCTCCGAACGCCAACCGCCACCGCGGAACTGTTTAACACAATACTTCACGGTGGCAGCCTTGTGGCTGGCGCCTACAATCAGGTTTGCCCAACCCATAAGAACCAGAATGCGAGCACTATTGCCAGCGCCCACAATCAGGCTCGCACGTTTCGGGCCACCTGCTGTAGGTCCCTTTCCTCTGATTTTTTCTCCCGTAGAACCATCTCTACAAATCCCGCCACAGCATTCCAATTCTGAGGGAATCGAACCATGCAGTTCACTATGGTACCTGGCGTAACAACTTCGCCCAGGGTCATCATTATTGATGCCCTCCACACGTTCCACCTTTCGCAGGTAAAGAACGTGTGTGCCTAGATACTTAACCGCCCCTTTGGCCGTTAAGTATCTAGACGAGTTACTTTTACGGTACGTGTGTGTTTATAGTAGTAGCAGTAAATTTTGATACTATGTTCTTAAATTTATTTCAAAGGATCACCTCATTAGATTATCCTATGGGATATTTTTCTAAGAGGGTGTTGACTTCTGGAGTTGTTGATGTCCATTAGGGGAGAGTAGCGTGTAAGGAATTATCCGCCCAAATTCTGCCAGATCGAATTCGGTACGTTTAGTCTTAGCTTTTCAGCGAAAGACACATGTTCCTTATTCTGAAGTATTTCGGTGTAGTTACTGTTGAAAGCAGTCGAGTAAGCTATATCATTCTTGAATGCAGATATTTTGGCTCCATAGTATACTAGCATAGCGATAGGAGCTGTCTGCGCAGGTGTAATGTAGGTTTGTTGATTATCACATGAATAGTATTGTGGCATAATAGATTCTGAACAGACAGTATGTGTCATTAGGTTGAATCTGCTTTGACATGAAGCAATTATGTATTTTAAATGTCTCACTGACGTTTGTAATAAAAATGCCGCACCTACCCTGTAATGGTAGTATATATCTTTATGTATATGAAATAAAAATCAGGGATTTTCTGCAATCGTTATATATTTTTACGTCACCCACAAGTATTAGTAGTGGGTTAGGTGTGTTCTCATATAAATGAATAATTGATTAAATTAGCATTCATACATACCACTGTGTGCAACTATTCCGAATATACAACAGTCTTTGTCGTTCTCATAAATATGGAAGAGAAGAAACTGACAAGTTACAGACAGTATTTAAAACAATGGCGTTACCTAACTGTGTACGATGCACTCTAATTAACAAAAAACGTCGCTTTTGAATGATTATAGTTGCACAGAATTAATGTAGTTTCGTTGTTGAGTGAAACTACCTGATTTTTAACAGTAAGTGTTTTATATCTAGAATATTCCTTCAAAGTTTTTATTTTAGGTACTGTTTGGACTCCAGTCAATATTGTAAAGTAGAGTATGAAACTTGCGTATTATGGGGCAGGTGTAAAACGGAAGAGAGTATTAAGAATATATGAATGAATACCTGTTGACTGAAATTTATTCAATATTTGGTTCAAAGCACCAAAATAGTCTTCTACGAGTTACTTTTATATAACGGTGGAAAAGGCGTGATTAAGAAATTTATCGTCTTATACTAATTGTCTTCAGTGTAATCCTTATTATTGTAATCTATTTTAATCAAATAATACCACCAATTATTTATCATTTGTATTGATATAAATACAGTCCACAGGTTTTTTTGTATGTCTTATTCCGCGGAATATATTAGCGTATTTAAATGAGTATTGTTTTAGTTCGCATCTAAAGTGATAATCGATCACTATTACAATGTTTTCTTGTTTTTATGGATAACCTTTTATGTAGGCTAAGAGCCTATCGCACTCCAGCTGAGCTGTGCCACAGCATGATATAGTTTTTTTGCATTCAAACGCGTCTGAAAATTGTATCTGTCTAATTCAATGGGTGCCACTTCTACTTATCTCACTCTACTGTGGTTAAGTCAAATGGTCTCATAATTTTCGCATTCTATATCTTTGTTGCCCGTACCGTGTATTATTTTTAGTCAATTTGTTATGCAATAAATAGTCCAAGACTATTAGGCAAATGTTTCAAATTACCTCAAATGTTCAACAATGTCTCAAGTTGGTCCAACACTCGTTAAAAATGCAAGAATGTCACTTTCTCACGAACATGTGCTCCTAAAGTTGTTCAACTAAAGTTGACAAGAAATCTAGAATGATGTGAAACTCTATTCTTTCTTTATAGGACTCGAATTTATTATAATATTTCATCAAAATAGTATTAGGTACTCTAGAAAAAAAAATGTGGGACGTTCTATGGTTTTTGCTAAGTACTCCGCCTCCAATGCACTAATTTCAAATAATTAAGTAGCGATGCCTCTTACAGCAGGTTTTGTGTATGGTGTAGAGCATTGATTTAATATCTGGTTTCACGTTTTCAGAGCATTTGTTGTTCGGTGTAGTCAAAAACATATTCGATGATAGTGAGAAACCTCGACTATGTTTTCTGTGTGTCCTCATACCTTTTGATCAGTTTGAGGTTTGGAAGAGGCTCTTTTTCTATGTGGTCGATTTCTATCTTGTTGCATACATGATTCCAAGAAGGTTTTAGATCTGTGTACAAAAAGAACCAGGGACCAATCCTATATTTTAAAATATCTTGAATGAGCTATAACTACATATATAGTACAGATAACAAGATGTGGGATGTAACTGCATTATTAACTCCAGATCTATTATTCCCTACTACATAATCCACAACTGATAGATGACAAACTGCATACAGATGATGGTGATTGCGATCCCATCGATCAGATCAAGCAGGCAGGCGAAGTTTCTAGGTCACAAATTGGAAACTAGCAGTACTTAGTAGGCCACGCTCCGCTACCACTCTCCATCGAGACGTATGCAGACGGCTAGCGTTACGATCAAGAAGGCTTTACGCGCAACAGTGTATCTCGCGAGCTGGGCAGGCGCACGCACGTTCGAGCGGCATTTGTTTTTCGAAGTATTGGCGGACGCGCGGGTGTTTGTTGTGTGGATTTTTGTGAGGTGGTTTTTGTGGACTGGTGTTTGGAAATATTTCGATATAGGTAAGTCTATTTCAGAAGTTGATGGGACAATTCATCATATTGCTCAAAATAGTTTGAAATCGT
Organism: Bruchidius siliquastri; assembly: GCA_949316355.1. Taxonomy (NCBI): domain Eukaryota; kingdom Metazoa; phylum Arthropoda; class Insecta; order Coleoptera; family Chrysomelidae; genus Bruchidius; species Bruchidius siliquastri. Next base: position 12,227,334 of record OX438534.1, on the reverse strand, counting down.
ACATTACGAAATATTTTTTTCTTACTAACCTGACCAATCGCAGAACATTCTCTAAAACTTATGGCAAAAGCCCAAATTTCGTTGTGACAACGATCTTCTAGTTTGGTATCATAAAATCAAAAAATTGGGCACAATTGAGGACTTTTGGTGTAGTGTATGGCTTTTATAGAAGCTTTGCATTCACATATTTATCTTATATTTTTTTACTGACTGCTAATTGAAACCACATTCGAATGACTAAATAATTTTATTAACTTTCAACTACATCGGCAGCATTTATCAATGTCTGGAAAATTAAATTTTGAAATTATAATGAAATCAAAATGACAATGTTATGCTTCAAATATACTTAATAAATTTAATTTTTTATTATATTTCTATTTTGACTAGGATTCAGTATGTCGATGTAGCCATATGGTTAGTAAAGCAATTCACTCAATCGCATGAGATTTAAATTAACTGCCAGTAAAAAATATAAGATTAACCTCAGAATCAACCACTGTAGGGTGTTCGACTGAAAGAGTCTAGACCACAAAATGGTTCCCTTCAGTCTATAGAACAGTTCTACACTACTAGTTTTTCCTGCAAAGCCCAATGTATTAATTAAATTTGAATTGCTTTTTTCCAAATTTCACGACATGACGTTAAGTCATGTCATTTCGAACAATCTAAATTAATATTTAAAGTACTCAATAAACAACATAAATCAAATACAATCTTAATATTAACTAATCAAGTTCACAATTATGAGATCAGAAATATAAATAACATTTATCAAATAAATACAAGAACTAACTTAGGTCTTTACAATCCTGTAGTTAATGCATCAAAAACTTTTAATAATTTATCAAGAGACATTAAGACTACAACAGATTTCAGGTACTTTGTAAAAAAATTGAAAAACTGGTTAATCAGTGTACAAATACAAGCTAATTGTTACCCTTACTGTTAATTTTGTTCATGTTTTGTTTTTCTCGAGGCCAGTGCTTCAAGCACTGTTTAGAGTTATGTGTAAAAAATTGTATTGTAAAAATTGTTTATTTTTCTTAATAAAGATTTGTTTCAAAAAAAAAAAAAAAAAAAAAAAGTGAAGAAAAGAAATCATAAATAGTAGGGCAAAGTGTAAAAAATTATTGTTCGACATTGTCATGTTATATCTTATAAATGCAATATACTTCTGCGTTAATGTATATTTATAATTATATAAAACTATATGTTTTTACTATTCTTTGAACATTAAACTACTGGGCCTGTAAATAAAGCTCAGAAATTGACTATAATTGCAAACAATTCAAAAATTTGGCTCAGCGTTTTGTTCAATGGGAATAGTAACTATACAAATTTGAACGTCTCCATGGCGTACAGAACATCATTTCATCGCCAAAAATTAATAATAATGTGAAAATCAAAGCCCAAATCATCAAATAAACGTGCAAATTGATAAAAATGCTTTTCTCCAGAATAACAACCTTTTATCAAGCTTGCATGCTTTTCCATTCACATGAACACTAATTATTCTTATGTCAGTCCTTGTAAAAAATAAAAATAAAAACGCGTAAATCACCATTAAATATAATCGATGTCGAAGGAATCATTATAAAAGTTTGGATATCAAACTGATAATTCGAACAAAATTCATCATTTGAACGATATTTGCAAAATTGTCGATTCCCAAGAATATTGTCAACAAAATAAAAATGATTGTTCTCCATTCGGAAGTTTCACGTGCAAATCTCACATTCGACAGAGATACACAATCTCTAAATTTGCAACAAAAGCAGACAAGAGCTATTCACCTCTTACACTCTCTCGTCCAAACCATTCAGTAGATACACAATCGTGAACACTAACAACAAGAAAAGTTAGACATCTGGATGGCCAACTTTTCCTAGAAACAGAGGGTTCCATGTTTGCTATCCAAGACCAAGTATAACAGTATAAAGATAACAGAACATATTATAAGCGCATGCTAGACTTTAGCAGGAACTCAATACATAGCGAGACATAACTCTGCAGCCAAAGTCATACACCAAACACTATCCACAACATACAAATGAATATAAAATACAGATCACGAACATCCAAATACATATCCACAAGACAGTCCAAGCCAATAGACCTACCATAATTTTTCAAGCTAAAGCAAGCAGAGTTACCTATTTAATAGATATTGCTATCCTCAATGACAACAATGTTCAAAATTCCTAATTATGCTGAAAAGATATCTGAATATATAAATCTCGTCATTGAAATAAAGCGACTGGAAAAAATTAAATTACCATCCACCTCATTATGTTTGTCTCAGGTCTCACGGCAACCAAATTCACACCACATATAAAGCAATTACTATTGTATATAAAATAAAATCAGTGTTAATATCTGAGGTCATAAACACGATTATTCAGTTATAGCAAAGGAGAAAAAAAAGAGGTTATTAATAGTTTGCCCCTGGTAAGGATCGAACACACCTATGTGAGAACCAATAACTGAAAACGCTAAGCGTATGAACATGTAGATTTGTCTAATAAATAAGCGAAAAGTGTAAAAATGCGAATTGTTGAATAAATATTTTTCTTTTAGAGAATTTTCTGGAACAAATAAGACCAAAATATAATATTATATCTAACCATGTGGATTGTGGACGCTCCTATTTGGTGAAACTCTTCCATCATGTAGATAAAAAGCTGTGTAGTTTTCACACAGTTTCACAAATGAAACTCTTTCTTTTAGTGACGCGTTTCGATTTTTATTAAAATCGTCGTCGGACAGTCAGATTTGACTTCTAAAATTATTTGGCAAGTAATCTGGGTAGCCTTGTTAGAAGTCAAATCTGACAGTCCGACGATGATTTTAATAAAAATCGAAACGCGTCACTAAAAGAAAGAGTTTTATTTGTGAAACTGCGTGAAAACTGTACAACTTTTTATCTACATTATATTTAACATTTAGTAAACATTGACCTAACTGTTTTTTACGTGCATAGTTCTGACATAGAGAACATCCAAGAAATAAAAATTCATATACTCATGAATATTCAAAGATTACTGATTTGTATATATTTCTGTACAGTATAGCTCTTAAAGCGTTGAAAGACTAATAATGTGCGGTATTTGAAAGTTTCAATAAAACGTGTACGTGTGCGAGATTAGATTTTTAATGAACGGTAAACCTGTATCTGTATATGGATTGTACCATATGATATATAGGCATGTCAGCTGGCATGTTTAGAAATGCCACTGCAGTGTTCCTGTCGTAAGAATGTTTAATATCATTACCCATTTTTCAAAAGTTTGATTTCGGACTTCCATTGTCTATAAATTTTTTTTGAGTATCACGACGTTTCGATTGATATGCTATCTTCAATCTCTTCAGGTGAACTGTCGATTGAAGATAGCATATCAATCGAAACGTTGTGATACTCAAAAAAAATTTATAGACAATGGAAGTCCGAAATCAACGATGACGATGATTTAAATATATATCGATCGCGTCAATGGAAGAAAGAGAGTATTTGTGAAACTTTTGTGTTAAACACACAATTTTTATCTGAATAAACCAGAATAAAGACTGTGTGCCGTGTTTCTAGCAACACTCTCGGCTGCCCCACTGCGGTGACCAGACAATTTAAGGCGTCTGATAAGGTACGTCCAAAAATATTTGGATTTATTTCACTCGAAAATATTGTGTCTTTGATATGCCAATTTTATCCGTAGTCAAAATGAAAACGGTCAGTCTTCAGTTTTCAGAGATCCAACAGCCAGGAACCAAAAGACCTGGATATAAATTAGCATAGAAGCTGTGTTATTATCCGAAACAATTTATTGTTTTAAGAACCTTACAATACTTACTATTTCGCGGTACTCAATTTAATTGTTTAATCATGCACAAATCAGCACCTCGTATAGTATACCTATACTTATTGTAATATCTGTGAAATCATATATTAAGTAACGTGCTTCTAACCTTTTTTCATATCCTTTCCAATTTGATGTGCAATACCAAATTGATGAGTACCGCTATATTATTTAGATGATAAGAATACATCAAACCGTACTATTGACATATTTCCGTAATGGTTAATTAAAAATATGTGCTTGATGGTCAACGATCTTCAACTTTTTAGTTGGTTGTAATTGCAGTTTGTTCACCAGCAAGTAGTCTTGATGAAGTGGTGCTTTCAGATGATATGTGGTATTAGAGCAGGTAATTACCGGTAATCAGAGTATAGTTTTGTAATTAATTTTGCAATAGAAGTGCGATGATAATGTGTTTTGTATGAACTTACACTCATGGCATTCCTTCAGCAACCATATTTTTTAGTATTCTTAGTTTCATGTTGAGAAGTTGTTTTCCAAAATTGTATAATTCTAGTTAGGGTGTCGCAAGAATATTGCAGTAAACATGTGGAATAAATAAAGTTTAATACCTATGGATTGCTAATGTCACGCCGTTCCTGTATAGATTATTGTAAAAATTCTGTACTAATAATTGTTCTAGAACTCCCTAAACATTTTGTATAATGTTCAGGTGTGATAGTCAGAAAATAAATAACCTAAAAAACGTCCAATGAAAATGTTATGGGGGAGCTTCGTGAGTTAAGTAAAATTATTCCTTTAGACTTAATTATAAATTCTCTTACAGATACACAAGTACAGTTTTTTCTTCACACATACTTTGAGCATTTAGGTTTATGTAAAATAGTAAATGTATTATATCTGACAGAGCCTATAGAAATCAATGTAAGGGTCAAAAACTTGAGATCAGGGTGAAGGGAAGGTATTTAACAAGTTTTTTTGGCGTTCGCAAAATTATTTCTATCATCTATGTAGCTTTGACTTTAGTAACACACGGCAACTGTTAAACATGGATTGTTCGGACAATCCGGTCAAAATTTTTATTTTCAAACCAACACTATTGCGAGAGAAGCACAGCGTCAACCTGCTTGACAGAATCATAGGAAGAATACATCTCATTTAATTTTGAAATCATCACTGATGCAAAATCTAAAAATTACCAAACTATTGCTAAATAGAATTAAAGGTCTGGTTACATTCTAAGGAATGTGCGTCTTTAAAAAACCTAGATTTTTTATAACCTTGTGCAACACTGATTTAGAGTGAATTACTAAAATGTCAACGTGATCAACTGTTATTGTATAATCGTTACGTTTTTTATTGCGATATATACAGTGAGGGTAAAGGAATTATTGGACATGCATCAGGTATTAACGAAAGACAAAGAAGAGAGCATTCAAAAAACATGCAAGTGCGAAAGAGGTGACCTGTGAAACCGCGCAATAAAGGCATTTTTGTTTCAGTTAACAGTCCAGTCAATTTAGGCTTGCCAAAAATGTATTGCCTAGATGGAGGCACGCACTGACGCATTGCACTATAGTGAAAAATTTGTAGAATTGATGCTATACTGAAATGGATCACATGAAGGTGTATTCATTTATATTAATTCTGATATTTCAGAAGTGTACATATCCTCAGAAATGAACTGGAGGCCTTTCCGCTTGGCAATAATTTGCACGTTGATACACATGACCCATGAGACTTATTGTATTCGGCTCATAGTTCGTTACAAGATCGCTGACAGGGTTATTATTGGGGATTTTTAAATTGTGCACCTTGATACACTGAAATTGTGCAGCTTTATGTGAAATTGTACAATAGTCTTTTCACAAGTGCCATTAATGCCAAGTGTCAGCAACTGACAGCTAGGCGACACTTATCGCAGAACAAGCCGCAATCCTGGCTTTTTCGCACTGATAAAAAACATGTTGACCCTTGACAATACTATCACAGGCCCACAGAACAAGCAACAATTAGCAGAATAATGTTAGAGTGTAGTGGGAGCAACGAAACCAAATTATGCACCTTTCTTTATAGGGGTGCACCTGCGCAGTGATGTGAGCTATTAATAAAATTGTGAACAATATTGCACAAGGGTACAATCTGTAACATCACCGCAGATGACACCTTTTGCTGCAAATAAGTTTGTTTGTAATAGCTATTATGATAGATGGCAATAATATTTGCTCAGAAATTGACGACGTATATATAATCAAGATATAAGGGTTGTTTTTTAAGTGACATTGCATGACAATGTAAAATTTGTCACAATTTTGTTACAAATGGTGAAATTTAGTTGTCGTTACCAAAATGTCATTTAATTAGCAACCAGACATCATTATTTTCCTGGAATACTAAATAGTTGCTACGTGTCTCTTAATAGTGAATCACACAAATCATCATCTGTTCAGTAGCATACCAAATACGTCAGAAAAGCTGACCGTGGCCACTTTAGTTATTTAGTATCACTCAGACTGAATAAAAGTTCTTTCAATAGATTTATCATAATACTACATACGTATCATTTTACTACGTTGATTGCAGTCTATTCTCTACGTCAGGGCTGTGCTCTACGGGCGACTTTAAAATAAACGGTTTTCAGGGCTGCATTCACACACGTGTTTTTATTTGTGTTTTATGATCAATGTAAGAATCATGCATATTTTGTATTTGAAGGTAATTGATTAAAATAGAGGCCGTAAAAAGTGAGATCTCCTATATGTTGGGCAGCCCTACTGTAGGCAACTTCTTCCACTGTAATTGCTTGTTAGGCTGGCCTATACGGTGTATAGAGATGTGACAATCAGACATTTATTGTTAATGTTTATAATAGTTAAAAAAATGAGATCATGCCAAACACTGATTTCTCTTGTTTTGTGGGCCTTTTCTGTCATATCTTTCAGGGGGCAGCCGGAAATATTTCTTTGCATTTACTTCTTTCACAAAATGTAAGTTCCACACGGTTTACGCTACATGCTGGTCATGAAGTCTACGCTGGTTGTCAAACTGCATTGTATGTACAATAATAATAACGAAAATTCCAGCATCAGACATAAAAATTTATGACAGTATCATTAAAGTGCTTAATGATGCTTATAACGGAATCTTGAGGCAAACAGTTTAAGTGTGCCGTTTGTGGAACCGATTCAGATTAAATTGTTTGGACAAAAGGTATACGGCGTGCTAACGTTATTTCTATCAAGAACATATCTGCATGATGGTTTGCAGCGAAGCACTTTAGCAGTTCCAAATGTCGATACGCTGTTTGATACACAAAATTGCACGTAGCTTATGTCTATGCACAATCATACGAGGCGGCCTAGCGAACACCAAGTTCTGATCTATCTGAAATGATAGTAGAATGGAAACTCAGTTCAACGCTTCATCTGGCATCAATCCTCTGGGGACAAACATTAACAACAAGTAATAGAAAACTGAATCTATCCCTGGAGGTGTCTCGCATCAAGGTTATAAGTACAACAAGCACTAGATGGGTCTAATTGGCTCATCCTCACCTGGTCAAAATTTGGAAGAGCCTCCTTCAAAAGTCATTGTTTAGGAAAACCTCTGTTTCAATTCTAATAACAACAGAGCAAGCTGTAGTATGACGAGTGTTACTCTCGCAGCGTTTTTAGATAGCGATACTACCTTTGCATATGATGTATAAAAAAGTTGAGAATTCTATTAAAAATTATCATCGCACATCATCAAATCAATCCACCAAAGTAAACGCTGGATTCCCCACGCAATGCTATCAGTTTAGGAATGAAGATTTGACTCTACTTTGCCACTGCAGGTCAATAACCTAGTCATCCTACTTGAATTATGTATGATCCTTATTCAGTTAAAATGCAGTAATATGTAGTAATTTACTAAAAATTAGGACAAAAAAGCCTTCATTAGAGAAAATTAACTACATTTTAAAATATACATCCTGTGGAAAGAAATAATGTCTTATTTGTATGAACCACGTGAAACGCATGGAAATTGTACCAGTTTTAATTCAATTATTGTGGACATAATTATCATTTCTGTAGGACAATAAAATATCTCAGAAGTAGAATAGTTTTCGGATGTCAACTACAAAGCCTTCCCATCCTTCTAATTAAAATCAGAATGGTTCTCTCCCACTTTTAGATGTGCCTTGTATTTACGGACAGACAGACGGCAGATGCTGGACAGACCGACGGAAATGTGAGTGATATGATTCTTCAAGATGCATATATCATGAAGCATCAAGAAAAGATAAAATCTCGAATTCGGATTTATTCATTATTATAATACATCCCTTGCATATTGGCGTTAGACGTAAAAATAATTATTTAGAAAAGAAATTGGAACGTACGTTTTGGAGCCTGTGATGATAATCAGAGAATGGAATCGATATTATGGTGTGGCACCAAAAATTTCTATATTCCCATCTACTTTAGGCATGACAACTGCATATTTTTAATAACAATACGCGTTTTGTTCACAACTGAGTCGGATATTTTGTAAAGCCAAAGCGACATTTCAAGTATGTTGATCTAGTTCCCAGCAAGGTCTCATAAATAAACTTGTATGTTAATACTGGTTTTAGGTAAATAACGGAAAAGTGAAAGGCAAGTCTCACTATATATATTCTCATTGCTAATTTTAAAAGATCGAGGTCTATATAGTAAGTGGTTGTATAATTTTTCTAGAAACAGTGCATTATTGCTTTTAGGCAAGTGAAAAATTGCTGTGTTGGACCAATAACAGGTCCGTATAAGATAAATTTTATTCATATCAGCTGCTGCTAAAAAATCATATTTTCCTTGTAATATTCATATTGGCGGCTATGAAAGTCGAAAGAGTAGATGCGATGGTAGGCTATACCAAAAAAGGTAAGGGCGTAAAACAATCTACCGATATGAGGATGGGAATTAACGATGTTACAGAGGTCAAGGATAAAAATGGCCAATCACATCATTATCACAGGCAGTAGATTCTCATTCATTATACAAACCAGAGAAGGATGGAAAAGTGGCGAGACGAAGTTTCCACCTTAGAGTCTGGTTTACTATTCAGACGGATCCTGTTCCAAGAAGACGAGTTTTAGTGGCACGGGATGTGGTTATCTGGAAAAGATGAGGAGCTGGGGGCAGACACGTCGATGTTTCAGATAGAGATATTTGCCATTCCAATGACGGCATATTCAGCCAAAGTACAGCACCAATAACAGGTCCGTATAAGATAAATTTTATTCATATCACCTGCTGCTAAAAAGTCATATTTACCTTGTAATATCTATTTTGGCGGTTATAAAAGTCGAAAGGTTATGCGTCCCTCAGAATATTTTCAGCTACCCAACAGATGAACAAGAATTCAAGAAAGACAATAAAGTTAACGCGAATATACTGTACACATTAGAAAATGGTTGATGGTAGCAAGCCCAAATATATATGAGTAGTCTGGTGGCCAGGGCGCCAGTGCGTGCTGGTACTTAAATCAATGCTTTGATAACTCTGTCAGACAAAAAAAACATGCTCAGCAACTATAGATCTGTGGCGCTAATCTGCAGCATATCCAAATTCATGCAGAGTATAATTAACTTGCAGCTTATGGTACCTGGGTCAGACCTATGAGCCCTAATACGTCTTCCGTAAGAATAAACATACGAGATCGATACATCGAAACATAAGGCTCGAAACGAGACACTTCTATTCAGGCTTGCTGCCTTGCATGCCACCAGGTCTATGTCAATGGTAAATAAGCTTTCTTATTGACCGATCCTTATTTGATGGTGAATGGGTGGGCTTCTGATGTATTTACCATTAACGCTTGCGTTCCCCAAGGATTTGTGTTTTCTCCTCTGACGCTTCTTATTGCTGTATATCAATGAATCAAATATAGTTGAAAACATTTGACTGCTGAAAAGATTTCCAAACACATCTAAAACACAGTCCAAATATAGTAAAGCTTGAGCATCATTAGAAATTCATGTTTGGAAATTTCTAAACTTCTGTTTAACAGACCAAGTTATATGATATACAGGGACTTAACAAATCTACAACAACATAATTTGGCATTTATTTATTACAAACATAACTGAACAGAAAAAAAACTACAGAGTAACTCAATCCGGCCCTGGACACGCTTTGTTTGTTCGAAAAGCAAAATTTCACTTTCCATTATATTAATTAATTAAAATGTGACTATAAAATTAACAAAATAAATTACGTTGAAAACAGTGGGACCGTTAGAATGGAATGTAAGCGCAGCAAACGTTTAAGTTATTAATTAGCCACCCAAGGTAAATTAAAAACAAAAAATTACATACGCTCCATGAATAGCAACTATTGCTGATGGATATGTAGTTTTTAATGTAAAAAATGAAAAGTTTTTCGATAATAGCAGAAGGTCATTTTGGAATATACTCGTAGATGTGTATGATTTGATTAACGTGCTACCCTTGGAAGAGTGGGTATTCGGAAGTAATAGAAAATAATCAGATGCCACATTTCAAATTACATTGAGACCTCTTATTGAGTTCATAATATCATATAAATCAAGAGTTTGATTTGTGAAACTTTATGTTAAAAACACAATTTTTTATCTGAATGGTGAAAGAGTTTCATCAAGTGAGAGCACCTGCAAACCATGGATTCATGGCAAAACTTCATATTCCAGAATACTCACAGGAAGTTAAAGATCCACAAGATATAAGAAGGTTGATGTTGGGACTTACTTCAAGTTTATCAATCGTTCTAAAATTCGATCAAAAACAATAAACATAGATATATACACGTGAAGTTCAGTAGAAACCTGATGGACGCCAATTTGTCCAATAGGCTAGGTCGCACTTTGTTGTTTACTTATGATTCTTACATAATTATGGTGTAGCTGAATACAGTAATAGGTGCTCTGGTGGCATAGCGTAGGGAGGGTCATTGTTGTCCCAGGTTTGGCTAAAATCCAAAGGCTATCAGCTTTAGTTATAAAAGCAGCTAGCTGAACTACTCCATCTGCTGTTCTAGACATACTTTTGGGTTCGCCACCACTGGATGATTGAATAAATCGGGAGGCTATGGCGACATACCTAAAACTGCGAAACTGCGATAGTAGACTATACCAACAAAAGTAAGGGCGTGAAACAATCTACCGATATGAGGATGGGAATTGAAGATGTTAAAAAGGTTGAGGATAAAAATGGCCAATCACATCATAATCACAGGCAGAAGATTCTCATTCATTATACAAACCAGAGAAGGATGGAAAAGTGGCGAGACGAGACCCTAGAGTCTGGTTTACTATTCAGACGGATCCCGTTCCAACAAGACGCGTTTTAGTGGAACGGGATGTGGTTACCTGGCAAAGGTGTGGAGCTGGGAGCATACACGTTGACGTTCCAGATAGAGATATTTGCCATTCCAATGGCGGCATATTCAGCCAAAGTACAGAACTGCACGGCTTCGGATATATACATATACTCCAAGAGATTCTAAACCTTAGCCAAATCCAAGAATGTGATCCTGATGTAAGTACCTGGACACAATGGAAACAAGAAAGTGGTTAGCCTGACAAGACTTGAAGTTGAGGGCTTCGGGATGTGGCCTGGACCAATACCGAAAATTAGTAGAGCTCAGTTTAGTCGTGCCGTGGGTGAATAGACACATAGCGATCTGGTGAAAGTATAATATATAGTTCATACTAAGACCTTTTCCGAGAACAAAACATTTACCAATTAATTAATTTAGGTAATTCTAGCAGTGAAGTATGATTTAATTCGGATGGATTGTAACAGCCATTTAGTGAATTGCTTATCACTTATTATTCCAAAAATTCTGCGGAAAGTATCAGAAGTATGTAACAGGAACTATTTTTAGACCATTTTAGTTGATTAATTTGTTTGTAAAAGCACAAAACGATGGCCGAATTGTGTTATTTATTTCCACCATTGCCTGTTGAAGATACCTGACCTAAATCTTTTATCCATTATGGTGATTACAGCATCAAGCATGAGAATTCATTAATGGATACCACATGATTCGGTAAAATCGTGTACATCTACGTGCATTTTAGTATACGTTCCAGCAAAATGACCTGATAATGGATGTGGTGGTTAGAACGACTTTATAAATAGCACTCCTTTCGTGTTTGATGGAAACGACAGGTGGATAACTGGTATAATTATGAAGGTAATAGGCAATTTCAATGATCACAAAGGGCACTGTCGATTATAAACATCAGCTGTATGAAATAAGCAACAGAAAATAATGACTTGCAATTTGATATTTCTACAGCTTTTTGATATGATGATTTTCAATATGATATCGCAATATACAGTAACTGATTACGATGCGTAGCGTTTATCAGGCAATATAGGCAATATACTGTTCAATATGCTGGGGGGTTGGCAATAACTCCTAGGAACTTATCCATATCACCCATAAATGTAACTAACTCTATGTTGTGAGAGGTGCATCTTACCTTGATTCCATCTGAACCAATCATAACTAGCCACACAAATGACACTCCAGTCAGAGAACTATAAATAGCTACAAAGACGACTGCAAATAGTAAATGAATCAAAATGACGTGAAATTCTAAATTATATAGACAACAGAAGTTCGGAAAACAACATTTGAAGAACACTCTAGTTGCATAAATTATAAATTGGGTACAATATCTTTTATGAATCGACAGCGCCGAGATACAGTTCCCTTTGATGTACTCAGAATATTCTACTTTGGATTGGTGCAATCAGTGTTAACCTATTGATTGGTAGTCTGGCGTAACTCTGCTCATTTTCATAAGACTTTTAACAACGAAATAAAAATTTGTGATGCATTGCTTGTATAAATCCAAAATCTCACTGTGAATAATATTTTTCGTTATGGTATTTCAACTCAAAAATAACCCGAGGAACGATATATACTAAACAACATGCTACACGCTACATGAATATGACACAACATATACCAAAGCTATTGAAGGTTAAGTATGACTCTCAGACTCTCACTTGATGGGTATAGCATGCTACAATAAAGTTATCAGCACTGAAATGAACCCGGCTAATTTCCATTAGTTCAAAAATAATTTATATAATTACTTGGCAAAGCAAGCATTCTATTCCATCAAGGACTTTTTTTGATGTTATAATGTAATTTAAGTGTATTGTATATACAATATGACTATATGTATTTAATCAAGTAGGTACGTATTTTCAAAGACTAAACATATTTTAAAATGTTGCTTAATACCCTTAATTTTAATTTTAATAGCACATTATTTCTATAGAGATTATAGGTTTTATATTTTCATATAAATATCATATTTTCAATGTATGACAAGTCTCATATTTTTTCTGATGAATGAATATGTATCTATCTGTCTACGCTAGTTTACAGTGATCTCAGGAACAGCAACTAATTTCAGCATGGCATAAAAATCACAACCAGCATTCTTTACCGAATGATCACCCTGTATATTCACAAACAGATATATGGACCTATGGACATCGATTGCATCCTAGGATAACGTATGAATTGTCCTTTGGGGTGCTGTATTTTCGAATACCCTTGATCAAACCTTGGACCCATGAACACTTTTGTTCTTCGTATTAAGAACTATAACAAATCAAAAATGGTCAATATAGTTATCCGAAATCCAATCCTCATACGGAACCTACGGGGCTGCATTGGTATGGTATTCATTCATTTACTACAATACATTATATTGTAGTATATTATTACTTTTTCGAGAGAATCAAATAAAAAGTACATGAATATTAGTTTCATGAACGGCTACTAAAATATCTCAAATTTTATATCGCCTTAAGTAAAGTACCTTTATATTCATATGCATTTGAAAACTATATTCTGAGGTGAATTCAAATTATTGTTAATTAGACACTAATTTTTGTAACCCGTTTTCAATTATTTTTTAAATTTATTATTCAATTAATTATTTTTCTCCGGTTTTCTTATTCATTCGTCCACTTACAATAATCCATGTAAAACCGCTCACTGCACATTCTATTTTTTGAAAATGATAGAAACTTGCTGCGACATGCATGAATATGTGAACTGTATACCATTTCCATCTAATTTGTAGTTTTATTCCAGTATTTTACCCAGTAAATGGACAATCACCAAGCTTTCCATTTCAACCTAAATTTTACACATTCACAGAGTATTTCATTCGACAGTATATCATTATCATTATTTTTATAATTGTAATACAATAGAAAGGGATATTCGTGTTTACAACATTGTAAACAGCGTATTTATCCCATCAGTTGTGTGAACAAGAATCTGTAAAAGTGTAGTTTTAAGTGAACGTTTTTAGGACTGAAATTCTCAGAATTATTTCACAAATTGTCATCAAGAGAATGGCAATTCATTTTTTGCTCTTAATGCTTTGTATGGAAAGCAACGAAAAGTAATGCTTAGCATATTTTCTTCGTTCCAGTATTGAAATTGGCTTTATTTGACTGGGATCCATAATATTGAACGGACACATATTGTCCTTGGTACATCTCATGCACTAGTTTTGAACAAAATTTGATTTTTCAGATTTTTTTCAAGTTTGATACATACAAATAATCATGTATGGTGTAGATGCTTTTTTAAACTCAATTTTTATCGAACCACCACTATAAGTTTCCATCTATTTGTATTCTAGGTTAACTTACTCCTGAAATATCTTAAGTTATAGAATGTATTGAGAAGAATGAAATAGCTTAAGGAATAAAATATCTGAAACGTAAAATATCCTAAGAAATAAAATAGTTTAACACATGAAATATCTTAACGATATTTTGACGGCGATGGTTGAGGTTTTGTAGGGGTTTTCCTTAACACTCGTGTAAATGCAGTCGCAAAAGAATATTCTCCCTAAGACAGACACAAATAATTTATTTCGTTATTCCCATATTAATTCTTTGATTTATACAAAAATGACCAAATGCTCTACAAGTATGAGACGACTGTTCGATATTTAGTGTTTTTTTTCATAAATGCAAATGTGTCAATTTTAAGGAGTGAAACAGCATTCACAGTTGTGGGCTCGTAGCAGCTTCCCTCCCAAAATTTCATGAAAATCGGTGCTGTGTAAGCGGCCATTTTTTTGAGTTGAGTTTGGTTTCAGCGGTCACCCATTGGTGGTGCTATAGATGAATAAATGCTGCATCTAGTCTGTTGTGCTTGTTCCAGAAAAAAATAATTCACTCATTTATCAAGCAAGTAGGTACTACGTATCACTTACGCCGGAAAAGAAAATATAAGAGAAGTAATATCCTAATATGCAATTCAAGTGTTACGTAATTTAGAATTGCTTGTTAGCTAAAGAAGTATTTAGTCCACAATAATAAACATTGAACGTATTTACGCCTATGAATTCAAAAACTTATATAAAAGAAAAACAGGTCCAAATCAGATAAAACAATTCTAATTGTATCACTGTTCTAATAAAATGTGTTATTTTAAAACATTATTTGGTTCAGGAATGAAAATAAAGAAATTAGGGTTTTGCATTTTAAGCTCCAGAAACCTCTGGTAAGATTCTGGAATTAAGTAGATTAATTCACTAGTCATGAGTGGGGCAGCTTTTGAGGACATAAAGAATTTTTTACCGGTTTTTCTTATTACTGATGGCATTCAAATTAAGTCTTTACAAAAATTATAAAACAAGCAGGATTGTACACACACAATTATTGGTGTTGTTTCTTCGGAATATATTCTATAAATGGTGTACAGTAGGAAGAGTACCTATATTTCATAACGTTTTTGCATTACGAAATTTTCAAGATCGATATAAAATCGGATTAACGATTATGGGTACAGCTGTATGAGATATCGTATAATGAAATTAGATTTATCTGTGTCCATGTGGCATTATGAACATTTCATACGACAAATGGAAAATCCAATCATTATAATGTGGGCAGTACGATTATAAAAGGTAATGCATTTTTTATTACCTTAGGATGTGGGTTTTGTATTGGTGCTTATTGACTTGAAAGGTAAATATAACGATATTCATAACTATTAAATTTTCGAATTATCAAATTAAATGATGGTGTTCATAGTTATTATTGAATTGATGAAACTTCTGAGTTTCATCTTGTTGCGCTTTGACTAACACACAAAATCATATATGTTTGACAAAAAAAAATACGTTTTTACGTTTTTACTGCCTCCGCGGCTTCCGACAAATGTGAAATTACCTTGGGTGTCGGTTTAAACATTACAAATATATTTTCTTATTTTCAATTCCGTTTCAAATCTGAATAATTTGCGTTAATTATTGTATTACTTAAGGGCTCAATGCCTGTTATTAGTTTTTCAATAGCTCTGATAATTCCATCTCTTTATTGTAACGGAAAAATAGAAAAATATGGAATAAAGTATTTTGTAGCTATTCAGAAAGCAGCCAGTTAGGAACAGTAAATGATAATTTCAATTATGTGGATTGATAACCAACATTGTTATTTCGAGGATTATCGAAAATGGATTTCGCAATTTCACTTGAAGACTTAATTCCTTAATTTAATATAATTTTTAGCTTTTTTATAGTTGTTAGTTTTGTTAGTTATTATACGTTCAGCAAAAAGTAGTACAAACTTTGTAATCGCCTCTCATGTACTTTGAGGCACAGAAAATTGGTAAGTAAAATTTCCTGGTATGTTAATTTTTGCATAAAATATGGATTTTTGGAGTATGTGGAAGAAATACCAATCATACGAGCTACATATAGAGGATTTTCATGTCAATTGATGAATTTTCTGGCATTTGCGTGCAGTATTTTCTTGTAGTTTCAACTTTTTGTATATGTTCCACATAATTCCTACAACAGCAAGTTCTTTCGACGGAATTTCAGCAGCCACCAGTTATGCCTCGGCTGACACCGTTTTATGTGCAGAAATTTCTCGCAGCATTTTTTAAACTCGACCTGACAATGAGGTGGTCTGCAGAAAGGTATCAAAACCAACATTTTCTCAGGAGAAACATTCCAGGCATTTTTTCTATATACTTTTGGTAACCACATAAGTTAGTAGTTATCAAGCGTCTCCTGTTCTTTAGATTCCAATTTATCCGAGTATGCTACCAACAGGCTGAGGCCCCCTTCCCGAAATTTAAGAAAATATAGTTATTTGTCTCTTTCCATAAGACTTATATATATATATATTAAAAATGATCAATTTTAAAATAGTGCCACTCCCCCCCCTCTCTCTCAGGTGACGCCCACTCCACGAGAAAAGGGGCTCATGTTTACTTCAAAGTTGGTACAAGGGCCTCTTTGCGGGCCGACTGATCAAAGCAAGCTCCCTGTTTCGTATCGTACACAACTTTTCCCAAGTACGCCCTCCTGAACTCGTTGAAGTATGACGTGTGTGTGCGTAACATAAGGACTGCTGGCGTATAACCTCCTTCAGCAAATATACCTGAGCTTGCCACTGACCAAAACCAAGATGTATTCAAAGATTGAGCAATCTATTATTATTACAAATACATTTATCTGTTTTCAAAGCTCTGTGTTTAGCAGTATATATGAGACTATAAGATCCCGATCACTTGCCTGGAGTTGTGCGGATAATAGTTCCCCATGTAACTGCAGTCGAAATCAGGATACGCTTTCAGTTCGGAAAGAGGATGACTCCTCCACGATAAAATATATTTGTTCAAGAAATATAAAGGCAAAATAGACGTTTCTTTATATTAAACATGGGTATACCATATTTTTGACTCAGTTACATAATTAGATCTTAAGGGACTGCTACCAAATATTACTTGACTATACATGGCAGTATTCTTACTTTTCCTGTTTTTGTGCCGCTTTGAAATGAAGTACACCTGAATATGCAAATCTCGGTATGAAAGTGAAATCTACTGTAAGTTGTTGATTCATCGACGAAACAAGTCTCAGTTTAATTGGTGAGTATAAGACAATACATATTGATTGTTTTTTTTCTGGTGTTGTTATATAATTATTTTTAAGAGAGGGTGGGGGAGGAATTATTCTAGATTAAATTACTCTGGACATAAAATATTACATAATTTAAATCTCGACCTTATCCATCCATCATCTTCGTCTTCTATCTCAAATAGCTTCAGCAATTTTGAAAGACCCTTTTCTCACGTAATGTTTATTCAATCCGATTTTTGTCAAGCGGAAGTAGAAATCAGAATAGGTCTCAGATTACCGTATAACTGGAAAGCCTATTTCACTGGTATTCTTCATCCGAAACTTTTACTGAGTACCGTTTTAATATTCATCAGCTTGGGACATACAATAGAAAAACGTATTGGATCGATATCTAACGGTACGCTTCACACATTCAAATAAGCGTGTATGGCACAAGACGCACAGGGCCGATAAACTTCACTCTATCGGTATACCGAGTGACAATGAAAGCGCTGTCCACTTACTAGTCAATGTAAATTCTGAAACATCATGGTTGTCTCTCAGGTTCATTATATTTTCAACTGACTGCTAATTAAAACCGACTAGCCGTTATAAAAGTACAAAATATATGAAATATTAACTTTTGAAATCGTATTAACATTGACGTTATTGGTTGCTTGTAGGGGAACAATTTTGTTTTCAAATAGGACCCAGTTATGGACTATAATGAAGTACTCGAATACAGGTGTGATGCATTTGCAACACTGATAAATTCAAAACAAGGGACTTTTCTTTATAGATAGCCACAAGCAAAGGCAGAAAGCCTTTCATGCTTTATAAGTGCTGCCCGAGAATAAAAGTTTATTCACATTGACTTTAAAACGCTGTAGATTTTAAACTCCGGGAAAAAACTCTCCAGCAGCTCACTCCGTAACGCCGAAGCTGTTCAAAAGAACGATTTTTGGAAACGGCTGAATCGAGGCTTTGTAAGCTTGACCTGCTGTGAATTAGGCTAACCTAGTGTTTGCTGCACTGGCGACTCTAGGTGTTATTATGTGGTTGAACATCTATAGAATAGAGACAGATCAGCCAGCCTTCTTCGATGTTCAACACTACGGAGGTCCTTTGTAAGATCAGGCGCATTCAGAAAACGTGTTGTTCGTTTTTGGATCGTGTCCAGAAGATTTAGAGAGCGCTTCCGAGCTCATCCCCACACATTCGAGCATTACTCCAGCGATGGTCTGACCTGGGCCTTGTAGTAGACGGTCACGGCGCGACATGATATTATTCAAGCTAGAAGCTTGATGATTCAGATAAGGCACGTCCCGCCATTTCAATGGTCTTTTAAGCTTTGAATTGAATTCCATATATGATCTGAACAACATGCTGCCATCAACAAAGTAATGTTTCTCTGGATTGTAGTGTTTTGCCAGATTCCATGCAGAATATAAGGGCGGTGTCGTCTGTGAAGCTGCAGATAGGATACAGATTTTATGTCCCATAGATCGTTGATGTACAGCAAGAAGAGCTTTGGAGAAAGGACAAATTGCTGAAAAAAAGCATATTCAACCATCACCACCTAAATAATGAGCGATTCATGAGAAACATATCCAGACATTGCTACAGACCCAGGCGGGTGACGAAGGCCAGAAGATCTGCCGTGGATGTATGCTTGCAGAAGTCATATTGGCGATCATTGATGATATTGTTTCTGTCCAGATCCTTCAGAAGCCGCATGTTTATGACAGTCTCCATAACCTTGGACATGATGCAGAGTCACAGATCTATAGTTCTGGGTATATTTTTTCCGCCCTTCTCATATATAGGTTGCACTCGATCGATCTTTCATTTAGTATGGATCACTCCTTGCTCGTAGAAGAGTTTAAATAGTTTGCAAAGGATCGGTGTAAGGTCTTCATGCGCAACGTTTCAGGACAGTTGCTGATATTTGCTCTAGGCCACTAGCTTTCCTGGAGTTATGTTTTTCTAGAATATATCTGTGTTGAAATATAAAATTTCTTGCATTTTGGGTCCACGCTGATGAATTTTCCATACTTGAAGTTAATACTTCGATTTTTGGTCACAAGCACAAGGACATAATGCACTGCACTACAAGCACAACGCTGTCTTAAGAGATAAAACGAAACATTCACACATCCTCCACTTGGAAGGCCCAAAACAAACCATAAGGAAACCTGGAGAAAAACTTATGATCGATCTGCAGGTTTGGTGAACATTAATTTGATCGTTGTCTGAATCATAGGCAACCAATCTGGGTTATACCCTACTGAGGAGGTAGAAACAGTTTTATAAGGGCAGATCCTTTGATCTTCATCAAGAAACCTGCATTTATTAATGATGATTGTATGTCTAATCTCTCAATAGACCGTGAACCGGTGTTGCTCACAATCCTTCAGGGAAATATTTATTCAATATTTTTCAAACTTATAGATGGATCATAATTTTTTTTAGGTTTAGTTACATTTTGTTCTTGGATCCAAAATAGCAGGATATTGTTTTGTTGCCTTATAAAAAATATCAATGTCTTAATAATTTCAAAATCTAATTTTTCTGCCGAGATTTTATTTATCATCCAGTATAAAATATTAATAGTCTTTGTATTTACAACTTACAAAATAACCTCATACTTCAACAGAATACAAATAAACCTACTAGGATTCGATTTCCAAATCAATTAATAATCAACAGAAAGATCAGTATGCCCAGATATTATAAATATCAGTTATGACGAGGGATGGAATACATATGTTTTTTCATCAGTTTAGGTCTGTTTTTCGTGAGTTCTGTTCTGATGAGATGGGGACTATGATGTCTATGTCATTGTGCGACCATCTCATGATACCAAAGGAGTATGTGAGGAATTATTATTATTATTACTATTTCTTAGAGACGGATCTGAATTCAGGCATGCAATGCGTAGACTTGCATGGATGGAGCAAAGAGTGCAGCCGTGAAACTGAAAAGTACAGGGTCAACAAGACCGCATTTTATTGTTCGGAATCATTCTACGGTCTATGCTTTCATCGGTTCATTATCTCATTGGTATACCTGTCTTTTTTCTCACGATACTTTTAAATCCAGTATCATTTGTTGGTAGAATTTCACCGTTGAACGTTGCTGTCCTTTAAATAAGATTTTCAATTATAGAGTGGGCACGTAATGGTTAAAATATACTCGATTAATGCATCTTATAGTCCTACTAACCGCTAATCAAAACGACGATTGATAAAAAAATTAATGTCTCAATCACAATGGTGTTAACTTGACTGCTTATAAGGTTGAAAATACATACAGCATTGTAAACTCAAGAAAAAGATAGGAGAACCTCCATTTGGGATTCCAGAACATACCATAAAAAAACCTGGAGAAGAACTTGGTCGATCTATAAAGTTTGAATAAAATAGATTTGATGTTTCTTTGAAGCTTATGCCACCAGAGTGGGTAACAGATGGACCATGAGCTATTATTTCTTTGTCTAAAATATGGTAACGCTCGATTCAGCATTATTTTTCAACGATACACCAACATAAAAATATGAATCTATTCAGAGAAAATACTAACAACATCGACATGCAATAATTCAAGAAATAAGATTCATTCACATCCATATAACTTATATAAAAATAAGTATTTAATACTCTAAACATACAGTGTTAGCAATATTAATAGGTACATCATGTACTATAGATATACTGCTGTTGATTATAAAAGGTAATGGTATTCGACGCAATATACACATGAGTTGGTTTTACGTAGTGGGCCACGCTTTTTTCTGGCTTTCTAAATACGAATTTGTTTATTCCAACTTTCCGATTAGCCAAAAAGTAAATATCATGTTTTTGACTGTACCATAAAAGGCCAGCATTCGCCATTTGCAACGGATATAGTCTAAGTGATGGCACTCACCATTCCAATGACTTTGATGATCAACAGACGATAATAGTGGAGCCCAAAGAATTATTTCAATATGAAGACAACGTATGCTGAAACAGTTATGTAATATTTGACGCTATCGTTGTTGCAAAATGGCATATTTCTTGCAAATTTCCATTTTTGTAGAATGTCTCACTGTAATTATGCGTCTATCTGGCACTTTCCATGCGCTGGAGACAATCGACTAATTGCAAAATCTGAGATGGCTGCACACCAAAGTTAATTTTTAAACAATGCTAGACATTGCCACGAGGTAAGCGTTACCTAACAGCGCTAAACAGCAACTCGTATTGTCTTCACACACTTGGTTTCAAATTTAATTAGGAGGACGTAATTTCGCTCTCTGTGCGTGCCTTTTGTGACGTAAAATTCGTGCATAGTGCCCATAATATGTGCTCATACGAAACTTGCTGCTATATGCGTTCATAGATTGTTATTCTCACTACATAATTGAGTGGACTATACATATGTAGAATAAGATTAGATTTGTATAAATGCCGTATTTAAATTTGTACTAGAAATACTGTAGTTGAGTAGATTGGACATATGCTTTACAAGCACTCACATTTAATTTCCCGCGCTTATGCGTGGGATTTATTATGACCGAGAAGTTTTTAGATAATATTATGCGAACGGGACTCGAACCTATGTCTCCAGCATTCCATAGTGATGTGGTGGTCATGGATCAACGAGGTGTATCAGCACACAGTTCTGGAGACACGTGCTTGCGTTCTTTCCACATAAAAAAACTGGATGTTTCTCATTCAAATTCATGTCCATCATCTTCTTTTTGCTGTGTTCATACAGATACGGATTCAGCCCGACAGACTCTTTCATATTTTATCCGGATTGCCAGTATTCGCTTCCTGCGATATCATGTATATGTGTTGTGGATAATTAGGTCGTTTCAACAATTATATAGAAGTAACTTATTATAATTATACCTAGCGGCAACGAAGGCAAAGCCTAAATACCGGATACCGTGATCGCTATATAAAGAAGAGAATGAGGATTTGTTGATACGTAAAAATCATTGCACTTATTACTTTTTCAAAGTGAGGCAGCTTTGCAGGCTTTCAGGGGAGCAGTAGGAGGTTAAGTAAAAATTAGGAAGAAAGGAAATAATTAAGTAAATATAGATGTCCGTGTTCGCTGCACGTATTACGTCTTTTAAACATGCATGGATGTTTTAAAAGTATTTATGAATGGAATGTTCTATCTACATCTGTTAAATAGTCTGGGGATAAAACCTAGAGATTTATAAGCTTCATTAGATTTATCAAAAGTTTGATTTCGGACTTCCATTGTCTATAAAATTTTGAGTATCACGACGTTTCGATTGATGTGCTATCTTCAATCGTCTTCAGGTGAACTGGTGAACACGTTCCTTCCATGCCTATTTATACCCCGTCCGGTGACGTGTCGTTGTGCGCGGACTGTTCTGATTGGTTCCCGATGCGCGGTATTCCGGTCTGCTGACGTGGCTGTTTGTCGGTCATTGTTTGTTGTCTGGTCCAGTCGTAGTCTATTCATCTTCTTTATGAGTGGCTGCCAGATTGGTTTAATGTCTACGCTGGGTTTGCTGTACACTTTGCTGTTCTTGGTGATTCATTCAATTCATTAGATTTGATAGTAATGTTATTAGTAAATGTAAAGTTTTTATCAAATCTAACTCCCAAATCCTACACATCATTCTCCTCGCCTCAAATATTAGCAATACAAACACCTGAAAATGTTTGAATACATACATATATTGATAATCAGAAATCTGCGGAGAAACCGGTGTACATAGTTTAGGATACAAATTTACTGAAATTAGTAATGATAGGGCGGCAAAGCATACATACATCCAAGCTGAGTTTCTGAAAACAAATATACGAGCTGCTTGCTAAACTAGTCATATATAATTACTCCAAATAATTTGGAGAAAATTACATAGCAATGATATATGTTTGTAGTTGATTAGAATTGATGGATCCCGAGATTTTAATATGGGACAAATGCTTGCAATATTCCAGCATTCTAAGAATCTGGCATTTTGTTATAGTGATACTGAAGTGTCTTAGCTAGTGGATATATGTATTCAATACTTGGAATAAAAGCAGGCATCAGATCATATACGAGCCATTTTAACTAATTTTTTCTGTTGATAATATTATACCTTTCTTAGTTATAGTGCTGTAGTACTGGAATGGAGGGGATCCAAGTTTTTGAAAGTTTTCCAGAAGTATTATATCATTTAAGACGTATTAAAAAAATCTGCTGAAGGTTCAGTTGGGCTTGCTACGATTAAACTTCCTCGTAGTTTGAGTATTATATTCGACTGAGAAGTTAAGATTCAATCTACGTGACTATTTAAAATAATATTATCATCTTCTCATCCTCCAGGTACATGGTAGGCGATATATGTTACAAATCTTATGCATTAGTTCTTCACATTTCAGCTGCAAATATTCTTTCTAGCATTTATCATCGTGGATGTAAATGCCGTTGTCCCAACCGAGCTTAATGAGCTCTATCCACGGTAACGATCAGATTTCGACGCTGAAAAATTATGCAGGCTAATTTAAATATAATGGCGATAGCAGTTTACTTATCTTGAATTTGAATAGCTATTCTCCTATTGAATTCCACTTCTGTTTTTGTCACGAACCATCACATCGCATGGGAGTGGTTCTGGGTATTGTATTTTTTTCAAAGTGCTTCGCTGCAAACTCAAAGTGCCAGGAAATTTAATATTATATAAGTAGACAAGCAGATCGTTTATATACTCTTGGACTCCCTTCCAAGGAAATATCTACACACTGATAATGTAATCAGAAATTCATGTAGATTGTAGATGCTCTTATTTGGTGAAACTCTTCCATTATGCAGATAAAAAGTTGTGTAATTAACACATAGTTTCACAAATAACTTTTTTCTTTCAGTGACGGATCCGAAGATGATTTAAATATAAATCGAAGCGCGTCACTGAAAGAAAAACAGTTTTATTTGTGAAACTGTGTGTTAATTGGACTCCTTTCTAAGGAAATATCTACACACTGATAATGTAATCAGAAATTCATGTAGATCGTAGATGCTCTTATTTGGTGAAACTTTTCCATCATGCAGATGAAAAGTTGTGTAATTAACACATGGTCTCACAAATATTTTATTTTCTTTCAGTTACGGATCCGACGATGATTCATATATAAATCCGAAACGCGTCTCTGAAAGAGTTTTATTTGTGAAACTGTGTGTTAATAACACAACTTTTCATCTGCCTAATCATCAGAAAGATACCATTACTATAACTTGTACTGACCAGTAATTAAGACGACATATGTATCATGATCAGTCATTAATGATGATTAATTGCTAATGGCATATGACCGATCATCAGTGGTCATATTATGTGGTTTAAAGTAGCTGCCACGTAGAGTCAACTAGAGAGACAACTACAAGATAAGTTTCAAAAGACTAGTAATAAAATCGAGGTACCTCAAATATTTTATAGATACGAGTATGTTTCATTTGGAAGCTACATTTCATGAATTTGTACATTCACTTCTGACATAGAGCGTTAATGAGTTAGGTTGGACTTAAAAACTCTAAGTTAAGTGATATAGGAACTGGACAAAAATTAATTTTTAAAATCACTCACAATCAAAGTAACTTAATATTCATTCATTTAACAAAAGTCAGATTGATTTGACATATTCAAAAAATACATTATTGGTTGGTCAACGGTTTGTTAATTGCTTTCTTTCGGTGCTGTATATGTTTATAACTCTGTATGCGAAGGTATCATAATATTGGAGATATAAGCTTGATAAACAAGTTGGAAGATCGATATTAAAAGAAGGGGTATTTTTTAATGAATGTCTTCTAGATAAAAATTATTGTCATAACGTGGAAATGTTTATTTATAGATTTTTCATTCATGGCAGTATAGATGTCTCTTTCCAAATACTCTTTTCAAGGTTAGTGTACAGTTTCTGGGTTACAGTACCTATGAAGAGATTTTTAGGTCAATATGAATTTCTTTCAGAGCTTTAGGAACACGATAGACTTTCTACGTTTGCGAGAGATTATACATAAAAAATATATTCAAATTTTCATACTGTTATTAATATTTCTAAAGTTTACCTAGCCTTCACCTGAAAGTATCCCTTCATCTTAATATTGATAAAGTCTACAAGTGCCGTGTACTTACACATGAATGGACATTTGAAAAGCAACGCGATTTTCGCTATACTTTCTCCAACTAATTTCTCTTACAATCATGAAGGAAGTTATTAATTAATAAACCTGTGATGCGGATGATCGCGGGAATTATAATCCATTCTATTATACTGAATTATTGCCAGTGTGATAATAACATAACTAGAAAAATGGCATCAACTAGGTTAACGATGTATACCTCCAATGCAATCCTATCACTCAGGATATGAAAATGAAGCTACCGAAGATTCCGAATATTACAATTCTTATTAAATTATATGTGTTCATTTACTTTTGTTATTTAACAGAGCTTCGAAAGTCTATTAATAGTTCGCAATTATTTTCGCAAGAAAAGTGTGTGAAATAGTTTCAGTAGATGGATTAATACCTTAACAGTATTTGTATTCAAATTATTTGTGTCTTCCACACTCATCCGCTAATGTTGAATGGATATCCTCTTCAATTAATTAAATGAAAACTAACCAGTGGAATGCTTTCAACCCGAAGACAATAGGAAGATTGTTACATAGCAAAGAATACATTCAAAATCAATTTTTCAAAAGAAACACATATTTTGTCTCGAATGGAGAAATGTAATTCATATAAATGGTTATACATACTTTTTTTATATTATGGATTACCAGGAATGATGGTATACATGTGAGCTTAGAGATAACTTCTTTCTGGTTCTTTTATATTGATAATAATAATAATAAATTGCCTCTATTTTACCTGGCGGGTAAATCAGCTGAGAGCTGCTTTGAACATCAACCAGGGCTATATATGTAAATATACAATACAATCAAATGATATATGGTAGACCTAAAAACATGCTCTTTCGAGGCAAAAAAACGCTTGCATGGTTACCAAAAATTAACAAAGTGATGCACAAAGTAATGAAAACAGAAAAGTATGTCAAACATGATAAACCATAGTAAAAAACAGTATCGCCGATAGTTCAATAAATCGCAAAAAACACAATCCAGTTCTCCCTTCTGACGGAAGCTGTGACAAAATTTCTGAGTGGTTTGCATGGCTAGGATGTTGTCCTTGTAATACTAGTAATCTGCTGTCAAAGTTTCATCAAAATCTAAAAAGTATTTTCCGAGTTATAGGGGCCAAGGGTATTATAAACCGCCGGAAATGAGAGTCAGTTTTTCGTCGTGCATATCATGAAGCATCAAATAAGAAAATATATCGAATTCTAGTTTCTTTTGTATTTAAAGTACCTTTATTAACGACCAGGACAAGCAAGCTGGTTGTGTTACAAAATATGTTAACCTGCAATGCTATTCTGGATGTACGATTAACACCATTCATATTTCTCAAATCTGACTGATGACTTTATTTACTATATAGAAACATTTGCTATTTTTCTTCAATTTCAGAAGTGACAGAAGAATTGTGAATGAGAGCTGTATGTCGGTCTATACATTGGTGATCTGTCACCGTATAATCTTACTAACCGCTGCATAATTTCTATTGAATTCCGAGAGTGAAATGAAAGCGTTTTTATGTCTTCCGAGTTAGTGCAAATACCTTTCAAGAAATAAAAAATTCATCAATATAAATAACAGCATGAAAACTGTTGGAATGGGTAGGAAATATAGCTCAATCAAAGCGAAAGATAAATCACAGTCCATCGAGGGTGAAATGAGCTTGGACGCATTTAGGGGTGGAAAATGGTCTTTCACGATCAACAGTGTAACTATAGATTCCATATTCTTCCTATTATATAGCACCATCTAAGATTACAAGTTTGAACGAAAATAATATTTTTTCATTCTGTTTTGTACTTTATTAAAGGTTGCCGAAGCAGCCTAAACGTCAATAAAGATTCAATTGTACTTATGTAGTTTTAATTATTGGCTACAGTTATGAAAAAAAATCCTAGCATATAGGCTACAGATTGATCTAGGGCGTACTCACAAGAATTTCTTAGAGGATATTTTTTCTAATTCCTAAAGTTATTATTATTATAAATGAGGGCTTGCTACGACAAAACTTCTTTCGAATTGCGGTGCTTCAACACAGAAATTCCACGAATTTGCTTAGGTAAAAGATCAGCCTTGACAAACATTATAAGGGGCTAACCATCTAATCAACTCATCTCTACGTGTCGTCCTCTATGGGACCCATGGACGCCCATTGGCATTTTACGAAATCAAAAGTCCTAACACCTGGACTGCCTTGTTGACAGATGTCGTAAAGGACATCTGTTGCCGCTTCAAGGCAGTCCAGTTGATAGGATCTTTGACTTCGTATGTCGCCAATGGGCGTCCCCGTTGAGGGCGACACTAGAGATGAGTTGAAGTTGCTATCACGCCCTTGACTGGGTTACGTATATACCACTCAATTGCTCTCTACAGTTAGACCGAACGGCAATACTAAGTCTCGACTAAAGACGAAACATGCAGTTCTGATACATAGTGGAAAGCATACACTAACCAGCTCATGTCTGTCTGTAGCTCATAAAACGGAAAGGATACGCATTACGCACTACGTTTAAAAAGGTAGTCCGCTCGACCAGTGGCATGCAAAACACGCGTGTTTAGGTTCAGGATCTACGAGGGGCCCTTGTGAAATACTCAATCGAATATATTGAGAAGTGATCTTTCCAAGCGAATTGTAGTCATCGGATGTAATGAATCAATGTATTTTACCCTACATTTTTATTTCTTAGTTTGTGTTAATACTTACAAAATTACCCTCTCACAGGTCGGCCATGAATGTAGGATGCTAATTAGATTAATGAAATAATGAAACTAGCTATAATTATTAGATGTTAGCCTTGTCTTCTAGATAATATATGTGTATATGCCGAAGAATAGAATACCAGGATAATGGAAATAGAAAAAACACTTTATGTAAATTACTATGCATTCTTATACTACATTATTTCCCCATGATACTATAACATGCAGTATATTGAACAGTAGCGTACCAAGGCAGCTCAGCCGGAGCCTTAGTGCTAGGCAATAATCGAAGCCTCTGCAGCATCTATCAGAGAAATTTGAAAATTTAAATAGGTGCAAGTTAGACCGTAAGTTCGAAATAATAAAAATCTGTATCACAAAATTTTTGTAAGCTTTCTCAAAGGTTCCTTCTGCCTATTTATCCTTTGGTAAAATTGTTTGCAGGTACGCGATTCGTTTTGCTACGGATGTATAAGTAGACTACTTAGTTAATTTAATTCCTGAAGATAACTAAACAGCTTTACCATCGTTTCTGCGGAATAAAATATATAATGCATCAGAAACACAACGCCGCCTCATGAGACAAAGTATACAGGAGTGTGATCCCAAGGCAACAAGTTCCGCCTATTTGAGATCCAAGAACAAACCGTAAACATGCTTAGAGAAAAAAATTTTATAGGCATACTTAACCAAACTTGAAATACAATTCACTGAGAGGTTACAAATAAAAGCATTATTCTGCTAGATTTTAGAGTATGCTTCAGAGAAAAATTTAATCAATAACAGAAAATAAGTTTTTCTACAAGGTTTAATTATAATTTGTTTTTTAATCTCATATAGTGGTATTCTTGTCATGGGATCATACTTTTGTAAGTGTCGTTCTATCTACGACAGCGTTGTTTCTGCCATGGCAACGCAAACTGACCTTTGGAAAAATCAATTTTTCACATCTTGTCTAAGGACTGCTGAAACAGCCGAAACGATAGTAAAGCACATTTGTCAATCGCCTGTTGTTTTAGCAATGAGTAAAAATATGAACATTATATATTATATGTGCTCATTTCGTTCAGTATGCAAATTCATTTGGGCCAAGTAGGAGAAATATGTATCACTTGAGTTACCTTTTTCTTATTGCAGACATGCTCAAGATATTTCACTCAGTTATTTCATGACCACTTATGTTAATTAGTTTCCTCTGGATTTGAAGTACCACGGGTAGCTATAACCGAAGCCACAAATGTGCTGATTGGCTCCTGTTGGAGGCTTCTGGTTTGTTTTTCCTTCCATCGTTGTTTCCTCAGTTTACACTTGCATAAGGATAACATTAGTATAAATGCTCACTTCTTAGAGTACATATGCACATTCATTTGGGCCTGATTGTTCTACTTGTTTTGGATTTTTTCCATCAATAAATGCAAGTCAAAAAGCTTTCGTAACAATTCCAAAGTAGTGATGTGAATTAGGATTTGCTACGACCAAACTTCTCCAAATTTGAATACTAAGCGTTACCATTGCGTCAACCTACTTGACGCGATTTTTGATATAAGCAAACTAAATTTAATATTTCTTGCAGGATACTCAGTGAAAAGCGGGTGCCGTGGACCGAAATATATATGGTCGTTAGCATGAATGTCAACGAAATTGAATATCATCCGAAAATCAACTCAATTACAAAGTGTAGTGTTTGAAGCCCCCAGAAAATTACCCCAACTGTGCTGTGATGTGAAAGTTGTGTATCTTTGAAGAGTTACCAATGGTCAAGTGGAAAGCTCTAATTGCAGAATGGTGATTAACAGCAAATACCAAGTGCACGTATGCTGTTGGCTGTGGCTCGTTGTATTCGTTGTATCAGGTTTGTTTTCTTCACTCTTACGTCATGGGATATATTTTGATGGTTATAATATTGTTTATAATTAGGTTAACCATTCTGACCATCCTGTAGAAATTTCATGTTGATGTTAACATTCAAAACATCTAGTTAATTCATCAGACGCTTAGAACATATGCCTCAAGAAGATGATCGAATCTTGATAAGCACTTGTTAGATGCTCACCATAAATAATCATGAAGGTGGCATACTCTTTTATTTCAATTTACTCTCAAGATATCTCGATCAGTGAAATTATATTTAGGGTATTTTGATGATGACATTTGCGTTTAACCTAGGTTTTCTCGATCGTAGTGCAAACACCGGTATCAAAAAGCTATATCTAAAGCAACGAATTCAGTTATAATTGATTTTTCCTAAATATTGAGAACATAATTAGAAACGTATCCGAACACCAAAAATTGTCACACTAGCTTTGTTGTCGATATTTTCATATTTTTGATTGTTTGCATAACTATGGCTCGTTCTAAAAGTTTTGAAATATTGATTTCATATTACTATTTTCATAATAGATATAAAAGATACGTGGTCGATTGTAAAATGTAGGTGTGTACAATAGTGAGGAGTATTCTGGCGTTGTTACTGTTATTGCTGATACGATCAAACCGCAATCGATGAAAGTAAAATTATACTTTTACTTTGGTTGTTATTATGCCCAACCAAAATAGTTAAAGAAAGTTCGATTAGATAATTGGAAAGCCAGTTTTTCACCAAACAAGAATTTTAATATCGTCAGGTATTGCCATAGAAAAATTGAGTTCAAGGAATTAATATTCCTATGATATTTAATCACAAGTATTTATTATAAATTCCATTGTTTATAGATTTTCTGTTTCATAAGATTTCGATTGATGGAACCGGTGTGAATAACATGCAATGAAATATGTCTCATCCTAGATGATGTAACCCCTATACTATACTACTATATAAACTCCCATCTCAAGAAATCTTATATCGAGAAAATTGGACGACATCAACGAATGTTTTAATGTGGATCTACAAATGGAATTCAGTTCAACTCGCAGAAGACTAAAGGTTGAAACACATTATTGTTACGTCATGTGAGCACACGTGGTATCACACAAACGCACGATACTTAAGCAATATGTGCAATCCCACATATGAAAAGAAGTTTATGGATTTAGAAACATATTATTATCACCTCAAACACTCATAGCGTTTTCGTGCTCACGTGTGATGCATGCCTATCTTATTCCGCCAATTTACATTGTTTGGCCGCACGTGACATTACGTCGAGGCAAAATACCTGAACCTATGAGGCAGTCCGAGTAAAAGTCAGGGACCAGCATGTAGAGTTGTTAAGAATAGAACGGAACCGGTTTTTGGAACAGGTTTTGGTTAGCCTGTTCTTTTTAAAAGATATCTCTCAAATTAAGATAAAACTGACCTTAGAACATCAAAAAAAATCATGTCATCATCATAGATATAAGCGATTTGATATTCTCAGTGATGGCAGTGACATGGTGGGATGTACCACTGGGTACAAGGCCGAAAACGCACGAAGTTGTATTTTGTGTTCAAGTGCAGTTTATGTAACGACGACAAGCATTTTCTTGGGATAGTTCAGTCTGATGTAACAAGTCATGGTGTCATCAGTTGATTGCCAGTAAAACTTTTGGGTTAATATCCATACAATATATAACAAATCAATATCAATTAAAAAAATTTATAAAATTAAACGTCTTATCGCCTTATCAATTATTGGCGCTCTATCCTATATTAGATCATACTGTACTAGATAAGAGAAACATGATTTTGGTTTCGATAAGGTTGCACATCGCACAAAAAAATGCAGAAGACGCATGGTCATGTTCATTTAATTAACATATTTCATTATTATACTCACGTAAAACAATTTAAAATAAAAATTTTAATTTAATAAAATAGTTGCTATAAAAATATGCAAGGCATGGGTAGATCGTAAGTATTCCTAACGGAATAAAAAAAATGATTGATTCTCGAAAGAGACTCTACCAGCATGTGTTTTTTGTTATAAATAATAAATGCTAAAACTCATCGAGGAAATCAAATGATTTATGGAGGTGCCAATGTAATTTTGGATTCTTTCGTTAATTTTGAGCTCTATGTTATTAGTACTTTTCCATTACTGAATGCAAATATGACGTGTCATCATGTAACCTGACAATAGTGTTTCCCCCTTAAGACATGACAGAGAAATCACAGGCTGCTCTACCAGTCGTGGAAATAGAGGGAAGCGACGCGGCCATTATCAAAATCATAAATGTATCAGAATTACTATGTGGGCGATATTGCTAGGAACAAGGCACAGAACACACACATTGAAATAATGCTCGCATGAGTGGGGATGCTCTCAAAATAACTCCCTAAATCTTTTGAAATCGTTCCAGAAAAGTAGTAGTCACAAAAGATTCCCACAGCTTGGAACATCCCATCCAAATCCAGGAACTTCAAAAGCACTTTCACAGTCGGTTTCTTATATATTTTATTGGTTGACGGTAGATGGATAGAGTAAATCATAATTTCAACATATTCAAGAACTCTAATTCACATTTCAGTAGAAGAATAGATCGATCTCACCAAATCATTACATTTTATGGATTACGCTTATTTTGCTATATAAATTACATGTAGACTCAGCATCTAAAAAATTAAATCAAATTTAGAACCAAATACCTTACTGAAACTAATAAGCAGTTTTATCTAATTTTTTCGAACGTGGGAGACTAGAGGAAACTAGGCCTCGTGCTCGGTTTAATGGAACAAGCATTGCCATGATACAATAAACTGAAAAGCAGACGATCAGGTAATGCATAAAAATTGAAAAAAATTCCGTCAAGTGGGTTGATGTACATCCGCGCAATGGCATCACTTAGGAAATAAATATTCGAACCATAATTTTAAGCTTCTGATCCATTGAGTTTCAATAAAAAATACTAAAACTACTGAAAGTTCTCAAATATGTTATGATTTATGAAAATCCGTAATGTTTGAGTATTTCAAAATTTTAATGTTTGAGTATTCCAAAATTTTTAAGATCTCCAAAACTTATTTCAACTACATTAACAGGTCTGAAATCCAATAAGAATATTTAGTAAACAGATACCACGCAAGTGAAGTACTGGGCCAACCTACCAAACGATTAAAAACTACTACCTTTTTTGTCCTTCTCACACTAGTAACCTAGTGTCAAAGTTTCATCAAAATCAAAAAAATACTTTCCGAAATACAGAAGGGCCAAAGAGTACCGGTCGTAATACATCTGAGACAGGCCGACAGACTGACGGAAACGACTTATATGGTTTTTCATTATTTATATGTCGTGAAATATTCAGAAAACTCGAAATTTTTGGTAATCACAATCATTCCTTCCCAGCTAGCATGGGAACAAATACTATTGGGTATGACCTAAAGGTTGGTGCTACAAACAACGTCCTTATAAAAGCCGATATACGCAGGCAAAAGGAAGCTAACAATCTGGAAAAGTTCTTCCCCCATAGTAAAGTTTTTCAACTATCGCTGTATACATATCTTTACAAGAAATATCTGTTTGTTTAACAGTTGTGCAACATCATTAGCAGCGAAGAGTTTACAATATATATTTCCGTTCCACTGTTATAGTACAATTAATTTCTTGTTCGACGTTCAACGAAGAATTACTTTCAAATAACCCTCTGTTCTCTAGATTATAATGAAAGCTCATTTGTTCTAAATAGAGAGTAATAGTATATTAGATTAAAAGTAATGATATTATACTAGTGTAATTCGTACAGCAGAACAATGATTAGTTTCATTTGTCCTGTTATTTGGCTACTCCCATAAATCATGGTGTAACGTAATAGGCTTTTGTCATAACATTTTCAAGATAGGTAAACGGATAAAAATGCCTGGTGAAAGTATTGTTTGTACGGAATTTGTGAATGTACATATAATGCATATAAGTCTTCATAATAATCAAGAGAACGACAGTGATTGTTAAGTGAATAGGCCATATATAAATTATTCCAAAAATTTAAGTCTCTTAATTAGTTACTATTTATTGCTTCGACATAGTATTCTTTAAACTTAGATTGGACATTTAGAGTACTGTGGTAGTATTTTTTTTTGTGATTGCATTAGCATCAAGGATTAGTTATTCTGTTCTATCTTATTGAATAATAAATAACATCTATTGAACACCAATGGATACCATCGAATGTTCTTATCTATATGAAATAGAATAAGCTGCTGAAATTCCTTTTCTTAGCTAACAGAATATTTGCAATAACAAAAGAAACTAAACTCAACAAAACAGCAGGGCTCCAACATTTGATGGAAGCTTGTGGTGCAATAAAATAAAAGATTAGTACTCAGGAGCGAAATAGGTTTCAATTTATATTCCGCATGAGATGAAACTGTATCCGCAAATATCCCACACATTGGCTTTGTACTTCTGCTGCGTAGGCGAAAGAGAAGGAAAAATGAGGGCTTGCCAGGAAGTCCAATAATGTTACGTATATAGGAGCACAAAAACGCAATTTGCCTATACACGTGCCAGGCAAACGGCCTTTCACATATTCCATCGGATGTAGATATATCTACCAAAGGATAATCTACAATGAATTACTTAGATGTATTAAATTACTTTGCCCTAATGGGAACAATTCTGAAAAGAAAGATTAAATGGAAAAAATTGTGTCGAGTAGATTGACGCATGTAGGTAATGGTATCAGTTTCGAAGTATAGATTTAGATAGAATTCTAGAATCGCATATCTTTTGGAGTTTGAAGAGTCACTTGTTGTTGTCAATTTTAGTAGCCATCCTATTGATTGGATCACTCCATGTGATGAACCGGAACGTATATGTCCTGAAAAATACTTTGAAGATGGAACATTTACTGTATACGATTGGTTGCAGGAATGCACAGACTTATTTTAATTTCAGGTACTTTCAAAGTATCAAAAAGCTATTGAGTACTTAATATATTTTTCGCAAAAGTTATGGTATAGCCCCTATAGGCATATACCAAACTTGCTTCACTTTCTCAGGCACTGGTCCTTATTTATGGTGCTAGAAGGATGTGCTTCAGATGTATTTATCATCAAAGTTGGTTGTTTCCTATACTCTCACTCTCACTCTTGTTTCCATCCAGAGAACCTTAAAATCGGCGGGAGCAACATGTATAGATCTATCTGGTATGATTATGTTATGGGCGGCAGACCATGGCTGAAACACTGATCGCATGTGAAAATGTGTGTTCTGAAGATCTCCCTGCAGCTTCCTGAAACAATCTAGATAGAATAGAGTAACAAGTTATGTAAGTGAGCCTAATTTAGAGCATTACAAAAGGCTTACATAGTCTGGAGCATCGAAGAATCATGGGCGTAACCAGAAACAACTCTTGGGGGGGGTTAATTTGCACTCAAAATCTAGAGATAATGTTACATGGAATATTAGTTGGTGTCTATAAAACGTAAATCTTCGATAGTTCTCTCTTATATGATAATACCAAGAAACAACAGTACAACAAACACTGCAGCCGTCTAACACCTCGAACGACCTTTTGTAAAAACTGATTGTTTTAAACAACTTCAGTGTTGTCGAAAGGGCTGCTGAGGATCTTTTTACCAGATAGCTGCAATTCACAGATTCAAATATTGAAATTTTAAAGTCAATGGGAATGGACGTTTGTTCTCTCGCAACGCTTCTGGAGCGCAATAGACGTTCGGTCATTGCGAGAGGTTAATAAACATCACATCGCGCTACGTCCTTCAATGAGCCTTGATACCAAACATTCTATTGGTGAGGGAGATTGATGACTGTTCATAATATGCACAATGGAAATTCCTATGGTATATCTTTAAGCTTCCGTTGCCGGCATTTGTTTCAATAATTGTCACTTTTACGTTCGGTTGGATTTCAAGTACCGTCTGCGATGTGTTGGCGGGAACTTTCTACCGATAGCTGACCTACACTCTCCTCGCAGTGACGCGACGATGACGATATAAAGGGGTTTCTCCTTTTTAGCACAGGAACATTATATATGAATGCTATAATACTGGCCCGGACCTGGACCTTGATAGATTTCTTCCTTGATTTTTTGGCCTTGGATTGCTTTTCTAACTTTGAGCTGTTTTACGATTATACCTTACTTGCAAAACTTCTGAATATTCAATTTTGTGATATCGTTTCCAGATAATCGAGCCACTGAACTGCGTTTCTGCCCTTTCTATACCTTAGGACTTTTAAGTAACCATGTCAAGATCTCCCGCTTTTAGCTTAGTATATATATTGTTTGAATGTCTGTTCCATTCAAAGTGGTTGGATTCATGGAAGTACTGTATAGGCTTAATTTGAATTTGTTTTCGCGGGCTTCCGCAGAAACCATCTTTTATGGGCGTATCGATAACACTAGTGTAGCCCCTATGTAAGAGATCCCTCCAACCACTATTAATTTAATTTTCCTCATATGACTGAATTGATGAATGTCCAGCTCTCAGTATATCCTTCAATCTGATTTTCAGCAACGATGGCCAAGTCGTACCCAGATGTGGGTATTCCTATGATTACTACAAATCGTCTAATCTTTCTTGCAAATTGGTGACAGGGGGCTAAGATTTACAAATCGTCACTCTGCCTGTTGAACTGAACGTGCAATCCAAATCTAGATAGATTTGTTCCAAATATTTGGATCAGAAAAGATCTGAATGCTTCAGGTGTCTACATTGAACAGATATAGTACCAGTAGTTTTTTTTGACAGTTATACCTATTTGGCAAGCTGAGAAGATGGAAACAATACACAAATTCGTATTTAGAAATAAAAAAAATCTACTGGTCCACGAGAGAGCTAAATTGATAGAATGTCTCCCTGGCAAGCAAAAAGTGCGTGATTTTATTCTCGCCGCCAGCTGGATAAGATGCAGATAAAATAATTGTGTACTTAACACACAGTTTCACAAATAAAACTCTTTTGCTGACAGTGACGTGTTTCGATTTATATTTAAATTATTGTCGGACTGTCAGATTTAGATGTCATAGAAACGCGTGACTGTAAAAAAAGAGTTTTACTAGTGAAGCTGTGTGTTAAGTACACATTCATTTTATCTGCATGATGAAAGAGTTTGACCAAGTAAGAGCTTCTGCAATTTACATAGGATTAGATGGACTTTCGGACATTTAATTAACTACCTAACGATTTTCAAGAAATAAATAAAATAAAGAGTTTTGGTATGTAACTTCTCTCTTAAAATGAGATCTTTTCTTGCCGTGTAGTTGAAAATGTATGGCCAATGCTAAGGCTGGGCTGTTACAAAATGAGAATTACACTAGTACAGTATTTTTTTTACAAGCAGTCAGGTCGTGTAGTCAATGTTAAAGTTGTCAGTACTTCGTTGATATTTAAGCGACATACTTATAAGTATAATATGCTTTTCGCTGACCAACCAGTTAGCTGTTATGAATGGATAATGAATGTAACTCTGAAATAAACTGAATGTTTATATCCGAAGCTAATAAACATCCTTCCAACTGCATTGTTTTATGAAGAATGGAGTCAAGTAGATTTAGTACTTCCCACACCATAATTTCCCCCTATAGTGAATTCAGAATTTTCCAAGGCACTTGCATTTTCTATCGTCCTTTTCTTGTAGTTTTTTTATACAAATATTTGGTAGTACTTAAGATGACTTTTGTTTCATTATGGCAATTTTACAAGAAAAACAAATCGCATAGCTCAGCTTAGAATGAATGTTCAAACTCCTGAAAATATTTTTATTTGTCCGACAAATCAATAAGCACCAAAAAAGTATTTATCGGTACTATAAAACACACACTGAAAGAAAAAGTTTTATATATGAAACTGTGTGTAAATTACACAACTTTTTATCTACATGATGGGAGAGTTTCACCAAGTAAGAGCATCTACAACCTACATGATACAAAGTGAAACAACATGGCACTGA
Source organism: Bruchidius siliquastri (assembly GCA_949316355.1). NCBI lineage: Eukaryota > Metazoa > Arthropoda > Insecta > Coleoptera > Chrysomelidae > Bruchidius > Bruchidius siliquastri. The sequence goes on along the minus strand of OX438534.1, from coordinate 12,188,928 downwards.
AACGTAGTAGTATTTATGAATACTGATATTTTGACCGAACCAGATACTAACCGTCAGAAACAAATTAGTTTGGTTGTAGCAATCTAATTTCAAACTACATTTGGATATAACGTTGACAAAAATGAACTTGGGACTAAAAAAGTGAACTCAAACATTTTACAGCACCCTAAATGAAAAAGAAAGTGTAAAACTAAGGTTTGGATTTATCAGCATTAACAAACATTTTCTTACTACGCCTGTAAATGAATAAAGCCCCAAGGAATTTAGGTTGAGTGACTCACCACATGAAAAATATTCAGAAATGGAATCTGTTGAATTTAAAAAAATCTTAACTTACCTGAAATATTTTTGGCTTTCCTAAATTGACCAGAATGTTGTGAATTATGTCACATTACGCCCGTAATAGCCGGACTTTTGATCTGATGCAAACAAATAGAATACTATTCTCAAGTTTGTACGTCTTCATACGCTAGTAATTGTAACATCAGTTATTACCATATCGTGATTCAACTGTTTAAAAAACCAATTTCCAGCCACATATTGATTATTTATTTATATTTAAAGCCGCTACAATATGTCTAACAAATAAAAAATGGAAACGACTCATACTACACATATAAATCTTACAATACCTATTAAAAGAAAAATTTTATGAATTTTAGAAGTTATGATCAAAATATACGTTCGTAGCGCATACTGTCGGCATATACATCAGAACCCTTGAGATCAACAAAGGGCTTGGATAAATGTGCGCTACGACAATTCAGTTCTTAATAATCGCACCCAACTCCTTTTCCATTTTTCCAAATACATTCTACCTGCTCCAGTACAATTCGATGTTGCAGTCAATCATATATATATATATATATATATATATCATATATATTCAAAACACCATGCAAGACCTGATTCAGTTGAAAAATTCAACTTTCCAAATCGACAAGTGGTCTAGAATTCAACATCCTCAAAATTTTGGGGGTGAAAAGCTTCTGCTCAACATAGTTTGTACGGCTCTCGCTCCATATTTCAATCTATTAGGTCCTGTTGAAAATCCTTGAACATATCCATTGTACGCCCCTGATTGTACATCGAAGCGCTGTACGGTTCTATACCATAACAGTAATAAATTAGCGCACCTGTCCTATTAAAATAATCTATAATGAGTTATTCGTACAAGATCGATACATAGCTTTTGCAACAATCCCACATCACTTTCAAGGATACCAAGAAGGGAGTGGAGAGATATCTGAAATCCATCTAAGCCATTGCCATTGTTTTTCATGCCTTGATCATTTTAATGACATTCATAATAATAGTTACGGCTAAAAAAAGCTACATACCTGTTTATGTACAAACAGTTGTCGTCGGAAATCAAATTCACTGCTGTTATGGATATGCACGCTGACCTAAATTCATCAACAACAGTTTATCTTCAAACTGTAAATGTATTAATTGGCTGTATGGCACCACTAAAAAAATACGTGGGAAATAGCCAAAGATATCGCTTGGTAGGGACCGAAAAGAAATAACTTTGAATTCGAGGTTCCAAAAACTTCTGGGCTTGAGATGAGCAGATACTGTAGTTAACATCATTTATGTTTTCGTCATTGTGGAAAACTTAAAGGAAGCATTCCGCACATTTAAAATCTTATCTGGCTTAGAATTGGGCGAAACTATGGCCATTCATTAAGAAAAGCGCTACCGCTCTACTTATTCCATAAATCGTACATTACAAGAAACAATTATCCGTGATGTATCTTTATTTTCTCGATTTTATTTTCTCGTGCTTTTAATGTCTGGAATTTATCAGGAAGTATTTTTCTCTTTCTCTACATTATTTATGGTTTGTAAAGTACAAGAACTATACGGTCTAGCAAATATAGTGTAAAACCTTTTCCTGATGAAATATTCATATATACTCGGAAGACAAATTTCAGAGTTGAGAAGGGATAAAATCTGCACCAAATACGTAATCACTATCTAAAAAGGCCTCAAACTGCTTTTTAATATATTTGGCATAATTTTAAAAATCACAGATATTAAATTGAAATAAACAAATAATTCATATTGATGCTTTTGCTTGGTAAGACTCTCCCATCATAGTGCAACTTATAAACAAGGTTTCACAAATAAACTCTGTCCCTAGTGACGCGTTTCATTTTAATCTTCAAAGCATCGACAAACTGTCAAAAATTACTGTTTACAATGGCTAACCAGGTTATATGTCAATCAGCTAACAAAATCCATTTACGAATATTTAACTAATATTCTTGAATATACCTAACATTTTATTTATCCTGTATAACTATTGTTCATTTTTTTTATCTTTGCGGCGTCTTATGAAGGTATAGTTATTTTGAAGTGTTAGTTAGATATTATATGATCCTTGACCCTAATGCATATACAATGACCAAAAAACATATTTCCCTCAGATGCAGGAAAAGATGGATGAATTCATAAGAACAATAACTAGACAGGGTAAATATACTCGTAATGCTACATTAAAGAACTTTTATTTTACGAGTACATTCATGGCAGGAGTTTGCAGTGAAATGTATAAAAAAAATAATTTTGTATTTGTGAAACTTTATGTGTGAATGTGTGGTGTGCGTTTTAATAATAAAGTGATTTTTAACAATGAACTTTCCAAATGAGCTTCAATTAATTTCTGAAACAAGAAGGATGGGTCATGTTTTCTTCTCTAAAAGGATACAGATTACTAGTTTTTTCAATTCAAACCATGTGCATGTAAAAAAGCGTCATGTAGATTAACTCTGTTCTTCTCAGTGATATCAGTTCAACACCTTATATTTGAATCGTATTAAAAAATGTTTCACCTTTAGGAATCAAATTTAACAAATATTACAAATATTGGAAAACATTAATAATTTTTCATTTTTTTTAATTGACGAAATTTTATGTTTTCGGAAATGTCCATAATTCGTCATCTCCGAAATCCGAAGAAAATGTTAAAGAACTGAGGCAATAACCGATGTGACGACACTTTTTAAGAGGTGAAAGCGCTGTTTTATAAATATTTATGATACCTATCAACATTCTTAGCAAGTAAAAAAAATTGCCTATTGTATTTATTTAGTAACTTAACGCTTTTAGGCAACTTGGCATCACAGGTAGCAATCCACCAAAGCAGCGCCCGCCGATCAAACGGGAGTAACAGAATTTCTTTAACCCGACAGAAAAGAATTCCGCAAGCATTGCTGCTGAAAACAAACAAAAACATGTGAGAGACGCTCCAATGATGACGTGATTGCCGAACTTGTGAAAAGTGGTCGCAGAATCGAATTACAATACAAATTTCACCGCATGACCCAGTCAATATCACTGTTACAATCAAAATTGAATCCCTTCAACTCTGTTTATGTGGAAAAATGCTGCTGAGGAGATGAAAATATTAATGAAGTTGGTTCAGTAATATCTGTGTTTTTAATCAACGACCAGCCGACGAGTTTGAATCACTTAGTCAATCTGTGTCTATTTCGTACAACATATAACACATTTCAACGATGCTTTGAAATCAATAATAAAAGAAATTGATTACAAAATGACTAAAATCTAAAATAGAAGTCACAGTATGATTACATTACCTATTTAAGCGTGACATCATGACGATTTCTGGCACAGCAGCAATCAAATGTCAATAGAATAAGTTATTGTTTATAATTGAGGCGAGATTTTTGGATTTCAATTAGAAACCCTAGATTCTAGTTCCACTATTGTAGGAATAATATATTGCTTAAAAGGATTTTGTGTTAATTATAAAAGCGAGAAACTTGTGTCCTATGCAAATATCCATTTTGGTGAAACCTGTTTACGAATCCGGCGGAAAAAGAAAGTTGTATTATTACGTTTGCACTGCTTAATGAACTTGAAAGATATGAATCAGCAGTTTCTCTGAACCAAGATCTTTATTTTTATGGTGCTATCTAACGGAGCGGTGGTATTTTCTTGATATATGGATCTTGTTAGACTTTTCACTTTCATGCAATTTTCTCTTTGAGAAAGTTAGAAAAACAGGGAAATTGCAATTGTTCATCCCAAGAACATGCTTTTAATTCCTGCGCTGACAGTACGTAGCTAGTAGTAGTATTTTAAGAAAATAATAATAATAATAATAATAATAATAATAATAATAATAATAATAATAATAATAATAATAATAATAATAATCCCGGGACACCGGGAGAAATCCTATTTAATTGTAGCTTTACCAATGTAAACCGGGGCTCTACACTGGCAAACCTATTCTTTCCCCCGGTAATCGTGGGAATGCGATGAATGATGAAACTTTTAAAATCAACAAACGACGGCTTAGGGTACGTCGCTTAAACTCACCCGAAACTTGACTTGCAATAATAGTGCCACCACAACCTGCTGCACACAACCCAGCTAAGGATATTTTGCCTGTACAACCGAAAACCATCGAGGCTGGTGAGCAAGTGCAGCAAACCTCACACTAACCAACTGCGGATGTTTTGCCGGTGCAGCCGACAACCAATAAAGCCGGTAAACCAAGACAGCGCTTACCATGGACAGTTGAGATGAAGACAGCTGTAATGCGCTGTTATTACACCGCCAAAATACTAGAAACCATCACAACTGGCTACAGATATGAACACAAACTTTTTTTGCTCATCACCCCCACCTTCTATCATTCGTAACAGAACAGAGGCTAGTTGACCAGAAATGAGTCATTGTAAAGAACAAGCGTCTCACACCTCTGGAACTACAAGCCATAAAAAGTCTGGTAGCTGCCGAAATCAATACAACAACTAACACGCAGAACAACAAGGCTATACTCCAACCTAATCCAAAATTCCTCACACAAGGTATAACGTACATAAAACCCAAAAATGCAGATACCAGAAACCCGGAAAATTATCGCCCAATCACCTGCCTTCCAACGTTGTACAAGATTTTAACCGCAACAATATAGAGAAGAATAGAACGACATCTATCGCAGTTACAACATACTTACGGAAGAACAAAAAGGATGTAGAAAATAAAGCCAAGGTTGTAAAAAACAACATAATTGATAGCGTGATCATGGAACAGACCAGAAAAGAACACAGAAATCTTCACACCTGTTACATAGACTTTGACACAGCATTTGACTCTGTACCCCATAGCTGGCTGATAAAAGTTCTAGAAATCTATAAGATCAACCCAGGCATCAGGCAGTTCCTAATACAAACCATGAAAACATGGCGAACCTATATTCATCTTATAACAGAGATTGAGCACATCCAAACAGAAGAGCTCCACATACAAAGCGATATCTTCAAAGGAGACTCTCTTAGCTCCCTTTGGTTTTGCCTTGGCCTGAACCCACTATCCAATGCACTTAGCAATACAATTTGTGGTTTCAACATCAAGTATTAGAATACGATCCAACACAAAATCAATCATCTCCTCTACATGGATGATATAAACCTGTACGCAGTCCCTGAGATGCAACTAAAAAGGCTACTCAGAGTAACAGAGGCTTGTACGTCGGACATCATAATGGAGTTCGGGATGAGCAAATGTAAGGTGCTCCACATCAATAAAGTTCAAGAGAAGAACCATCCCGAAGAGGAAACTGTAAGTAGAGCAACGTTTGTCAATATGGACCAGGACGAAACGTACAAGTATGTGGGCTTTTATCAAAACACAAATATCAACCGTACTCAAATCAAAGAACAACTGAAGAACGAATTCAACAATCGTATTATAGGAATTCTGATAACAAAACTTAACTCTAGGAATCTTACCAAAGCTATCAACACCTTTGCAATACCGGTCGTCACATACCTTTGGCATCATCAAGTGGTCCCACACTGACATAGACAGAACCCTCATCCGAACAGAACTCACAAAACATAGAATGTTACACCAAAACTCATGAAAGAAAGACTTACCGTAGACAGAAGCCAAGGAGGCAGGGGAATTACAGACATACAAAACACGCAAAACAAATACAAACACTCAGAAATTTCTTTCAAAGCAAGCAAACCAACTTACATAGAGCGATAGTGGAAGCAGACAAGAACTGCACATCTCTTGCCCTCTCACATCCAAACCACTAAGCAAACACACACAATCATACACAATCACACCATGAAAAATTGGACACCTAGTCACAGAAAACACTCCATGGAAAACATCGACATCTAGTGACCCAAGACTACATTAATAGAAAATAGTCATACACTTGACTGCAGGTTGGCCAACTTTTCCCAGAAACAGAGGGTTTCATGTTTGCTATCCAAAATCAAGTGGTTGCGATTCGAAACTACAAGAAGTATATAATAACAGACCCCTGCATAACAGATGACAACTGTAGAAAATTCCACCAAGCAAAGGAAACGATAGAACATATTACCAGCGCATGCAAAACTGTAATTGGAACTGAATACACCGCGAGGTGCAACTCTGCAGTAAAAGTCATACACCAAGCACTTGCCACAACATACAGAGTAATACAAAACACAGGTCCATATTACAGATATACACCAACATAAGTACTCGAAAACAATCAATATGAACTATACTGGGATATCCAAATACGTAGACAATCCCAGCAAATACCCCTGATATCGTTTTTCAATAGAAGGCAGAAAAATTTTACCTATTCAATTGATGTTGCTATCCCCAATGATAACAACATTCAAAGCACCTATTCTGGGAAAATATCTAAATTCACAGATCTTGCAACAGAATTTAAACGACTCTGGAAACAAGAAAAAGTCGTTATCATTGCCCTCATGTCGGTCTCTGGCCTTACACCAACCACATTCACATCACACATACAGCGACTGGGGCTAGACGAAAAGTTTCACAAAACCCTCCAAGGGTCTGTGATCCTCATGACCTGTAGTATTGTATGAAACTTCCTCAACGCCGAGTAATAGCTTGGGTACTGACTTGGTATATCCTGTCAGTACCTGATTACACCGCACCAAAATCTTGCTAGAAGTCGGAAGATGAAAATAATAATAATAATAATAAAAATAAACTGTCTTCATTTCATGAAATATCAATACAAAAAGAAAAAAAGTACACTGGTGGCGAAGTCTAGCTGAAAGCTATTCTATACGATTTAGTCGCGTCGGCCCAGTAACAATAATATACTATGATTCAAGTAATAAACGACAGACGAATAAATGAATATCTTTACTGACGTTTCGGCTAGCTTGGTAGCCTCTTTTAAAGTACGAAAAGAAAATTGCTGCTTACAAGGGTAGCTAGTAATATGTAGGAAATGACAACACGTAAAAATATTCATTTTTATCAATAATTTGACATTTTCTAAATATTTTTACAATTTTTCCTCAACTCGCAGTCAGCAATCCGAAAGCATACAAATAATTAGCTTTTGACTGCACTCATCTTTGATATATGTTACATATATCTGTATCTGTCATAATACAATGGAAAAAAGCACTTTACCTCAAATACGGTACAACCCCAACCTAAACAATGTCAAATGAATGTAGCATTATGTTGCTTTACTGGTGTGTACTTATTATACTCAAACTGTGGAGTCAAGCGACGTCTTCTCAAGTTTAGAAAATGCCTACTTGCCTGACTCTAATCACGTCGCATAACAGTGCGTGTAATACATACCAGCGGTGTGCAACCAAATTTCCTGTGGATCAAATAAGAACGGGTGAAAAGGTGACTTGCATCCTGGATCCTTGTGATCACCTTCACTGGTTGGGTGTGTCATGAGAAGCCATTGGGAGTTTGATGAGGCCTCGATGCTCGCCCTATTTCAACTACGAAATACAGAATTAAGTCACGCTCAAGCAAGTGTAAAAATATAAGGTCAGGAACTCAATAACTAAACTCCATACAAATAGATTTGCAGACCGTAATCCTAATTTTGTAAGATCAAACCATCTATTTCGCGAACTGCACATGAAGTCCAATACACTCGGAATGTAATGTATTTCAGCAATGGCATTTTATAAATTTAATTATGAAGAAATTTAAAAAGTGACGTGGGGTTGATCGAACACGTGCTATATTTAAAAAACAATTCACCCAAAAGCATCCAACTCAAACAATAATTATCCCCCCTTACGCACCTCCGATATCCTTTATTCAATTTTTATCGCTCATTTCTTCGCAAATTCAAATTAGAAGAAATCCTTGTTTGCAAACGAGGACGATTTGCCGTTCTTGAGTACCTTCGTTATGTTCGGAATAGAGCAAATTAGCGTTAGCACGCCAGTGAAACATTGTCACTGAAAATAGGGCATTCGCGCTTCATGAGGTGAGAACTTCCTGAAGTTTATTGCATTCGTAGCGTCAGCTTATTCCAATTATCTCGAACTTAAAGTATTCCCAACATTTCATTACATACCTGAACCGAATTCGGTGATTTACAGGGACTACCTCTAAACATTTAGGTATAAACGATAACTGGGATATTATGTTGTTTGGCTTTGTCTTTGTTATTTTCGTAAAATCACCTAATGTTCCGATGCATAAACCAAGTCCGTCAATCCGATTAGTGAGTCCGTAGGGTTTTTTGTCACCGTATGATCAGTAACCGCCACACTTATGTTTTGGAAACTTGGGAAGCTATATTTTGTAAAATCGTGATAAATAAGATATGCATCGACGTCGGGGTACTTGGAAAAAGTTGAAAATTGCCAGAGCTTATTAAAACCACATTCTTTACTTTTCCATTCAAATGAAATTATTTTTCTGCAGTTACCCTATACATATAAAAAGGTAAAATAAATCAGGGCCTGCCACCAAACTATTTCAAAGTTTTAGTAGTACGCCAAATCTGCAGGTGGACTAGTATAGCGTTCCATTTCTCATGTTCCTTGGGCCGTCCCTTTTTCGATTAAGAAAAAACTTTTCGACGGGCTTTGTACAGGCTGTGATTATGAAGAAATAAATTCTAAACAGGTATCCATCAATACGCAAATTCAACAAGTTTTGTTATATCACGCAAGAATGCATAATATTAAGGAAGATGGAAGCGACAGCATTACAGTGCAAGAGGTGGTGACTCAATATACTCGAATCCATTTTTATGTTGAAATCATTAGATATAAACCTGAAAGTAAATCACTAAGTTTTGCGAGTATTCGCAGTATCTATGATAAACTGGAATCATGTTTATTAATTCTGCACGTTCCACGTGCAATAGATATAGATATTCCATCCGAATAAGACAATACAAGAAAGCTCACAGTATAAAAAAAATGTGACTACATGGAAAAACTGTTTCAGATACCATTAGAGATTTTTTGATTTCAATCAAATATATAAATTTTCTTCCTGATTCTCTGGATCAATGCCTTGGAGAGTTGCAGGATGTTGAAGAATTCTTCAGTGGTTATATCTACCTGAAGAATGCCTGCTTCAGTTGAACTTATTATTTCATGTTCGCTTAACGATCATAAAAATTAGAGGCATACCCACAAACCCACAGGCCGGGAACGATACTAAGAGACATTTCTATACACAAGCATAGCGACAATACCAGATCAGACTCAAAACATAAGAAAAATGGTGATATGATAGTCTATTTAAGCTTGCGAATAGGATAACTTCCTGAAAGTTCAAATTTCTTCCAATTGTGATCAGTTTGTCTGCAGATAAACAATTGTATTATATGGTGATGAAAAAAACTAACAAAAAACAGTTTAACTTCCTACGGACAGGTTGCGTAACGAAATGCTACGGTATAAATTCCATTATCTAGTTTTTACAAGTACTATAATCGAGGTCAAGCTGTTTTCATTTTCAGCATTAATGCATTCGTGTACAGAGTAAAGGGCTTTTGTTCATGGGTCGATCTGTATAAACGAAAATGAATGAATACACACTGAAGGACGGCCTTCGACTTGGTCGTGCCACCGAAGCACAGTCTGTGATTCAATTTACATAGGATGTTTTTTATCAGTGTTGGATTTACAAATACCTTCCAGCAACTCACCAACGCACAGTCTTTCTGAATCGCCGTACTGTATAAAAAGAAAATCAAACTACAAAACAGCATCTTAATTAATATTTTACTAAAGAAATATTTAGCTAGGTATTTGTAGTCTCTGCTCAATGTACAAAGTCATAAGTCACATTTCAAATAATTAGGTGGACATTTCATTAAAACAATATAAACATATGTTCATGTAATTTCCTAAACTAATACTTATCTAACTTATTCCGCTTACCTGTAATTAATACTTTGCTTTCAAGAGCAATTTGGGACTTAATAGCCAAAAGTTGAATAACTTAACTGGTTTGACTGGAATACTATGAAATTTGGTTGAATATTTCAATATGATTATAATTAATCATTTACTAATTATCATCAAATTTGATGTAGCGCATTCTGCAAAAGCCTAGGTCATAACTCCAGGCCAGTACTACTGCTCATATAATCTGTAATCTAAGTCATCCTGTCAATAGCTACAGTGAATGTATAAATAATCATATTTTGTTACAGGACTAGCAGAGTTGACAAGAGTACCTCCTGCCTTAGAAGCATTAGATGAGCGCCATGATGCTGAAATATACAGAGCAGTCGTTGCCTCTATAAATGACTGGAAACGTAAGCAGCTCCAAAAGCAGATCACTAATAGGTAAGGCATTGACCATCTCTTTATAGCTGTTTGAAGCGCTTCATTAATATATATATAAAATTTCTCAGTGCAAACATCTGCCGTTATTTTGTAATAAAGATCAGTATAACCAATCCATCAAAATCCAAACACGGACTTTAGTATTCCTGAGAGTCAGCATAGTGAAGGCATCAAATGGACAAATGGAATCACATGATAATACAACCACACGATTAAGAACAAGCTCCTCTTAACTCGTGCAGATCATTCCGATTTGAGTCCAAGGCTATTGACCAGAATTTATGTAATTCGTTTATCACACTACTTGCGAGAGGGAATGGGTCCAGCGCCTCTGCTCCTAAAAAATCAGATATCCTGAGGTAAATTTTCTCTGTGAATTTTGCAATAAACTTCCTAGGATGCACTCCATCCGCAACTATCAAAATGCCAGAAATTAGGCTGCAACACCGAGACATAATATTAATTCCTGAGAACCTAGTGGTTCAGACTACATAAATACCAGCGATCGTCGTAAAAACCAGTCCTTGTAAACTCCTTGAACTTTCTTACCAGCGTGGTCTATTCTATACTGAATGAAAAAAAGGTCACGTGCCACCCATCCCTAAAAATGACAAGAAAAACCTGCCTCCCAACCTGTGACTCTATTATGTATCATGTCTGAAGTTATGAAGACTGTTATTAATAAAAGCTACCGGATATTCTGTATGACATCATCAATGGTCGGTGGCAGGCAGTACAGCTTACGCAAGCATTGATCCATGGGAAATATTCTAGTCTATGTCACTCGGATGTGGAGGAACCAAATTGAACTTCTGAAGTACCAGAACAACAACAAGATCATCAATAATCGCCAGTATGGCTTCCACAAGAGGTTCAGGGGAGGTCTACTATTCTCTCAATCACATGCAGAGCAAAGAAAAATTGGACTTTCTGAATAGTTTAGAGTCGTCGGGCTCGATATACTGAGTATCGGAAGCTTACAATAGGGTGGGGCATGAACAATTTCTAATCAACCTTGTTTCTCAGCGACCGATCATTATTTGTGCATCTCCAGGAATTTGCTCTTTTAACAATAATTTTCTTGCTTTGCATCCACGAACTATTGAAAATAGCATCTGGTTCAATCTACAGTTCCACTCTTCTTAGCTCCATGGAACCAGGCAAAACACTTTCATCCATGAAAATCTTACATAGATTTTCTTGGTATTCATGGGAATATCATGTTAACCAGATCTATGATACAATCGAAATAATTTTCAAATTAGAATCAACATATGTTCTGTACTGTATTGTGTATGCCTATTCCCAGTGACATTGTTCGGAGTTCTTTCAATACGTCTTATCAAAGCGTAGAAAAAATGCAGCTCTACGAATTGTTTCATTGTGCAGTTTCCTTATTCTGTTGTTTGAGACCTTCGTTGTGTAGTAGATAAATAAAATACATTTTCTTAGTAATTCAAAACCAATCAATGATGATCACCTAAATGAATCGTCTTTTTACTTTTGGAGACTGGTTATGTAAAGAGCTGTGCTGTTTAATATTATGAGTTATTCAGCTTTTTCCTATATTTTCTATCATTCGTTATTCCTTTGATTCAGAATTAAAAGGGAAGATGTGCCCAGTGCTTGCTATCCAGACCTCGGATGCTTCGAAGCCTCTGGACCATTTGGATATTTGGACACGTTGCCAAACAAACCTGAAGAAATTAGTACAAAATTTTGGCTGTATCCTGGAAGAAGTAGGAGGAGAAATGGGTCGCCCCCTGCAGAGGTAACTAAATTAATAATTTCAGTAGTTCTAGTGCCTTGAGGATGTCTCGCGTGCAATCGAGGGAATTACGCTCGAGCATTCATCTGAAATTGAAAATATTCTAGTGACAGCGCCTGTGGAAGCTTTCGGATAAGGAATTAATAATCATTAGTGACATCAATTTACTTTCATAATATTCAACTTTGTGAATATAAATATTATTGACTGAACAATATCATGGAGGAATACTATACTTCAATTAATGGAGAATGAGCATCATTTTTAAATGCCATTATAAGGTTGCGCAATCACCATTTTCAACAAACATTATTGCCTGAACATTTTCACTACTCAGGCTAATTATTCATTGATGAACCATTTAGCTACTGGGACTGGATTAATTTTCAAAAAGAAAGCATTTTTGTTTTTGCACCTAGCGCAGAAATCTCATTAAGATCAGACTTTCTCGGTTATAGGGGATTACGAATTTTCGTATTATTACTTTACAGCACCTTTCGGCCATTTGGCGTACAAAGTAAACGTTAAAACAAGAAAACACTAAAACTGATGTATTTGCCCTAAATTATCCATTGTTGCTATGGTTGAGAACTACGGCTTACAGATTTCCCTGTTTTTTGCCTTGGACAATCAACTGTAGAAGTTCATATTTTATTCCTCTCATGATATTACCTAGATGTTCCAATTTCCGTCTCTTGAACGATTGACAATCTCTTTTCCATGCCTATGCGTTTCAGAACTTCTGCATTTGTTATTTGATCCAACCACGATATTCTGATAATCCTTCTATACACTCACATTTCAAATGATTCAATCTTTTCAAGAACTGCAGAATTTACTGTACATGCTTCCGCTCCAAAAAGCAGCGATGGGGAGACATAACATTTAACACAAAAGCTTTGTTCATTTTGATAAAGTTAGATCGAGATTCCAATTCATACTTCCTGAGTGTATCCATTTTTACAGTTTACCATTGATCCAAGATAGGTATAATGCTTTACTCTATTTACATTTCTTCCGTGTATAGCTAGGCTGTAACATTTATTGGTTTTTTTTTAGAGAACACATACATAAATTTTGTCTTTTTGGTATTAAGCAACAAACCGTATTTCTCACTAAAATCATAAACTCAATCTATTAGCCTCTGTAGATCTTCAATACTCTCCGCTAGAATTACTGTATCGTCCGCATATCTCAAATTGTTTACTCGTGTTCTACCAACCGTTATCCTATATTCCTCTTTTCCATATATTTTCTTGGTATTTCTTCAGGATATACATTGAAAGGTGTAGATGACAGAATTCATCCCTGTCTTATCCCTGTCTGATATATTAGGAAACTTTGTGAAGACAGCCATAGCAGAAGCTTTAAGTCATGCTTTCTGTTCTAGGTCCCATTCGACCGTATGGACGACGCATTCGAGTGGGCTAAACAGGGCTTCAACAAGAGTCTGCCGACAAAGGTGCTTATTCACGGATTTGGTAGTGACTGCAGTTACATTTGGGTGTACGAGATCAGGAGTGCGTTGATGGCAGTTGTAAGTTAGTTAATTACATAACGATATAAATAAAACTATCAAAATGAAATATGCACCCGTGATTTAGAAGGAAGAGTTTTGACAACTACACAATTACTTACAACCACAATATGGTTGATTGAAAAATTTGTAATTAACGAACAAATTGTTTGTCTTGCACTATCTATGTTCAACATTTGAATAAATCGTGATTACTTTTTGAGGGATTATTGGTAATATCCGTTAGCGAGGACTTACAATCCATACCATCACTGACGAGAGCGGATGGGTCCATCGCATTCACCCCGAAAGAAAAAGCAGACACCTTAGTGCAGATTCTTGCTGCCAATTCCACAATAAACTTCCTAAGATGCACTCCACCAACTACCAGTGTGGACTGATCAATTCTAAAAATTAGATTTCAACAGCGAGATATAAGACGCATTCTAGAAAAACTGAACTTCCGAAAGCTAGTTAATAAATAAAATACCTTTATTAAGGAAATAATTTGTCTCGATAAATGAATGGTTCGCCAAGTAACAGCATCTACAATTTACATAATCTTGAATACCTTAGTTTTATGTGTAATTGCAAGAGAAATATTCAGAAGGAACGGTTTTGACGTGTACATTTATTTGAAACCATTAACTACCACAAGCCTTAATGAAACTTCTTTATCATAAAATAAAGTATACCTTCATTGCTTGTATTCACCATTTGTGGCATTCATAATAATTGCTGGTATGGTCTGACAGATAATTGATTTTTTAGCATTATTATTAGTCATTATGGTACCTCTCAAAATTAGTTTTCTGAACTGTGAGTTAAGTTCCAAACAGTTAACATCTACCAAGAGTTTATTCGACAGCATATTTAGCAATCAATACCAATTCCAATACATTTACTCGCTTATACTCTTCAAAAATTGGTTTTGTACCCTTTCATTCTATAGGCCGCTCGGTGGAACTTCAATAAATTCATCTGTGGAGTACATTTTGCCTTGACTGACTTTACACAAGATGAATAGATCCCCTCAAGTTGCCATTTGCAATGAAAAATACTTTTTTCGTTTATATACCTTAACAAATTGTGCCCTTCTACCTCTACACAGGCCCTTCGTTTCACGTTAATGCTCGACCCTTTTCCGTTACGGAGGTCACTGACTAAGTATTTAGTATAATACTACCAGAAATTAGGGTTCTGTTCGCGAAGCGAATGTGACGGACAAATTAGAAATTTATTTGTGGGTTGGTTGCTCACAGCCGGGTGAAGGCACTAATAAGTGAACATTAGTTACTCTCTGTAATTGAATGATACGTTTTATAAATTTCAAATGGAAGTATTTTGTCTGATTTCGTGGAAAGTAAGCTTTTCCAGGACTATGTTCATATTGTAACGTTCTTAATCACTAACTTATTTCCACTGGTAACACAACAACTTATACACTAATTTATATCAACGATTTCTAGTTCTCAACTATTTGACTTCTGAAGACTGACTGACTCTGCTCGACGCTGGAATATATACAAAAAAATGCTCATCTGGAATGTTCCATAACCAATCTGGAACAAAGTGACACACTCGAGATGTTGGTTGACACTTGCACACATGTTCTAGATGATTTGCATATAGGGTTATCTTTTCTTGGCTTCTGGCCGTTGATCTCGCAATATAAACCTGTTTGCTTAAAATCAGTCAAATAAACCTGTGTATCCAGCTTTATCTGCTACTTTAGAGCTAATCAGAACCTTTACATTTGTTTGTGAAATAATGTTAAAAGATGTGAATATCGTGCTGAGTTACCGGCTTGCTCAGTATCTGATTTGCGCTATACAACTTCGAAGACCATTAACCTCGCCTGGTGCCTGTGAAGCTCATTCGGTGTTCATTTGTCATGTTTTCAGAAATCCAATTACGTTTTTAACAGTAAATTAAAAACAAAGAGCATTTATTATGTTTTTTACTCGAGTGAGCTCTCTAGGGTGGTTTGTAGTATGGCATTCTGGTATACACGGTACTTCTAATATATTTCGAGATAGTTTTAATTGTTTGATGGCCTATTCTCAACTTGAAGAATGATAAGTCAATAGAGTAATTTCCATTTAACATATTAATGCCCAATCAATTATAGCTTCAATTAATTGGAAATAGAATCTTTGCCGAGATTGTCACTCATGGTGGGCATCAACTCATTTTTAGTTTGACTAATTTTGTTCTAAAAAATATAGTGTAATAGGTTTATACCTTAGTTTTTGAAAATATGTGGGGTGGCACTTCTGGCTGCCTACTTGTTATATAATTCCTCGGGTATATAGCAGTAGGGAAACGTTATCTGTCTATATCCAGACAACTATTCAACTTTGCTATGGGCATGTCAACAGAACACGTTGACAGATAAGGAAACACCTCCTCAATATGAGGATGGGTGGAACTTACAGAGTTTATGAAGAGGAAAATTAAAAAGCTAGATATCTGCTGTGCGTTTACCCAGCTGTCCTACCAATCCGAAAATCTATTCTGCGGAAGCCGCTGGCGCTCTATGGACAGAGTAGGGAATGACTCGCTGAGTCGTGTCACCAACTTTTACCACAGTTTAGGGTGGCTGAGCACCCAGTGTTGAGCAACTCCTGGGGAGGCTATACATGCGGCCCAATGGGGGTGAGTGCTGTGATTGGAATAGATTACCCTGTCTCCAATAATGTATACAGAAGATCATTTCTTAATAGTTTCTGTTTTCAGTCAAATCAACATCGGATACTAATTTTATTTGTTAACATACTAGCATGCATGCTGTTTGCTTGTCAGTGTCCTTAAGCTCTGTCATATATGATTTTAGCTTCTGAAACCTACCCTAATATTACTCACGTATTGTACTCATCTTTATCTTTCATTGCCTTCAATAGAAACCACATATGATCACTAAAAGTATTTTATTAATATTTCGGCTGCCAAAGCATTTTCATATATGGTGTCAACTAGCGCCCAGACAAGTATATCTAGATGATCAGCCGATATATGAACAACATTTCAATATACCAAGAATGTCCCGAAAATTTCCCTAATGTTATAATTCAGCGTACAAGCAATCGAAATAATATAATTGGCATAGCATTGTGTAACATGTATACCATGGAAATAACATTTTCCACTAACTTCCGTCTGTATATCGTTCTAATATTTTAACATTTCTGTGACAAGGTTATTTAACTAACTGATCGTTAGTGATCTCAATAACCAATACTTGCTTTTAAATGGATTTGCATCACCGCAGATGTAACTGGAACAAAAACAGAAACTGAAAGTCGCAAAGTTCAATAGTATCACGATATTTTATCCGAAGCTACTTATCAACTGAAAAATTTTCGTTATTACCAGTCCGAATTGTAGCAATGTATTTATTCTAAGAATGTAACTGTAAGCGAAAGCCTAAGTTAGACTCAAAGTAGCTTTTGAGTAGTTAAGAGAAATTCTACAACTTTGCTGGATAACATCATCTGTGATTAGTATTTCAGAGTTTATCAGCTATTCTGTACATTTATTATTTTTGATGCACATAATATTTTTTGTGGTTATGTTATAGAGATTTCACCACTACCTCAATTTTGAATTTAGCGGTTGGAGGTCCTCCGTAAACCATTAATTCGTTTATGTCGAAAACAATTATAGGCCCAATTTGGGATATCGTTAACCACCTATATAATTTTAAGCTGATCAATTCTGTTTTATCTTGAGGTTAATAAATGCTTGAATAATTCAACGCTATTCTTGCTGAGAGAGAGGTAAACCACATCCATGTATACAAGACTAACATGCTATTAGATCATGTATATCTACCAGCGAAGGCTAAATGATATTTTTGGTTGCAACTCAGCAACATCATCGAGATCCACAAGCAACCAGCATTCAAACCTCAGTTTTTCATTTTATGAAATCTATGATGTCACGCTTTTTCAGTTACCAAAACTAGGGAGGGAGAAAGTGCTCTAGCGCGGATTGATTCTGTCCCTAGGTAAAAAGCAGACAGATAAAACAGCGAATTAATGTTGCTTTTTTATTCAGCTCCGACCTACGATCAATAGTTATTTTTTCCAAACAGACACCTTGTCAGTTAAGAAGGCGATCGATGGAATATTGAGTTATCACCTGTCGAAATGCTTGGTACTATAATTAATACTTCCATCTCTTCTAGGAAGAAGTAAACATCATTTGCGTGGACTGGAGCAACGGAGCAGCCCTTCCCAACTACGTGAAGGCCTCCGCCAATACCAGGCTCGTCGGAAAGCAGCTCAGTCTTCTCCTTCGGGGACTGGTAGAGAAAAACGGCCTGTCACTCAGAGACACCCATCTCATCGGATTCAGTCTAGGTGCTCACATTGCTGGATTTGCGGGCGCTGATCTGGGAAACCTCAGCAGGATAACTGGTGAGTAATCTAATTTTTTTACAATCTGGCCGTAGATAGCACTTTTAACGTAATCCAATGTATTTTCAGCAAACTCTTATGTTATTCTCCCAACAACGAGTTCAGGATGGATGATCTACTCTGTAACCTAAGTTTCTCAATGAGTTATTCGAACTCTAATGGTTGGAATTGGGAATATCTGCAATACACAGTAGAACACCGAAGAGGAATTTTTGTTGAATCAAAAAAGACATGTAAAAGTACTGATATCCAAGATAATTAGTAAAAAAGTCTCGGCAAAAAAGCATATTGAAAACAATTACAACTTTAGCTAATTTTTAGCATGGGTGTGGAAAAGGAATATCTAATGCAATTAGAATTATAGAGCAACGGTATAAAACTAACCAGATACTCAAGAAAACGCCACTACAGTATTACCATAAATACCAAAGTCCAATTGCAAAGATCAGGACAGCAAGGGCTGCCAAGTGAAAGATAAGAACATCTTCAAATAAGCAGGATTTCTGGTCATGTAGAAATTGGCTATCACGAAATATATTGAAATGACGCTGAGGTCATGTATGGAGAATTACATTGACATCAAAGACAATGATACATATATGGCATACGATCTCATAAACGACATTAATTAATAAACTGTATTTAGACCAAATAGTTTCAGTTTCACTGCGGACAGCGAATCGGTCGAAAAGTAAAGAAAAATTCATAACAGGTATATATAAAATGGAAGTACGATGTGTATAAAAAGTAGTTAATGTAGATATTCAGTTCGAGAAACTAAAGAAAGAGAGAAAAATAGGTATGGATACGGTAAATACCACGCGTCTATACTGAATCACCCCTCTTGGAAGTTAATATCTGTCTCTTTTAGAGTCTATTCTAGATCATGTCGGGGCCAACAAGCGGTAAAAACCAATATTATTATACGCTTTTTAGCGTATAATAATCAAAATTCGTGATCTTCCACCCCATGACGACAGCATTATGCTCAAAATGACATAAAACAAGAGGAGCCACAATTTTTTTCTAGTGGTCAAGACTCATATCGATTTGCCTTTAAGGTCCCTGAATACAAATCTAAAGTCTGGTTCAACTCAAACGGTTAGGTTTAGAGTATTAAAATGTGAAAATGAGATAAATACAATAAAACGGAGGTAAGCATCATAATGAAAAGAATACTCGCCAGAACAGGTAACACTGATGTCGTCAAAATTGAACTCTTTGAGTTTCATTATCTTATGTTGATCTTGAGAGATTCCATTACCCTGACCTGACGGGGCCAAGCGTATGCTGAATTCTGATTCAGCGAGCTTTGAAACGATAGTTGAGATATTCTTGTAATAAATATAATAAAAGTAACTTAATACTTTTTCGAATTTTAATTTTGGAGTCAAATTGATCCTGACTTTATGATATTAAATAGATCCCAGATTCTGACATCAACCTCAAAAACAAAACTGGTTATAATGTTTGTTTCTGCTTTACTGGCTTTCTCTCATTTGGCTGTTGTATTATTCTTGAACTTGAATATTATAGGTCTAGCAGATCGTGGAATTGGCCCCAAAAATACATAGATATGAATACGGTATATCTTAAAATGTAGTTGGCCTTGATATGAAAAGCATATAAATATATTAGCTTATTCGCGTATCAAGAATAAAATTCTGGCGCTGCGCTGTATAATTGATATAACGAAGTATTATTATTAAAGTAAAAACAGCTGTGCTGCCCAAGCTCCGACCCACCGAACTGCTGTTCGGTTTTGCAAAAACCGCTCCCCATACGACATTCCAAGGTATTAAAGACACCAACATAGTAACTGTTGTTTGAATTTTGTCGACAATGTGGATGTTTCAGTAATAATGTTTATAAATTCAGTTACCTTGATGGTTTGGTTGTTTTAAAGAAATGTCTGAGTGTTTGAGTTGTTTTATGTGAAGTGATTGTATGTCTATAATTCCTCTACGTCCTTGCTTCTGCTCATGGTAAGTCTTGCATGGGTTTGACCTTCTGTGCTTCGTGAGTTCCGTTCGGATGAAGCGATGTTTTCTAAGTCGGTATTGCAAATGTGTCGATAGCTTTGGTAAAACTTATAGAACTTAGTTTTGTTTTGAAGAAAAAGTGAAACTTGTGCAGCCTGGGCTCCGATACACCATGCCGCTGTTCTGATTCCTAGCGACTACCCTCAAATCGTGAGGTAAGCCATCATTTAGTCCGCAAATCGTGCGCCCTAAGTGGATGGAGTAAACCGAGTGTGACTGCTTCTGCATACTTCTAGCTAAGATGTTTGGTGACATACGTCATGCCGGTATAGATGTTAGAGCAGAGATCAGCGTAATGCTCATTCCACTTAAGGATCAAATAACAATAATATCAGACTAACAGTGTGGTCTGGCCGAAGCCTGCAAAGCCGGCTGAGGAGGTCCTAGTACTTGGTTCGTTACCCCTTCTCCTTCAAAACGATGTTTGTCCCGGCAGGAGCCGAGAATCCAATAACTAACATCTTTTTTCTTGGTGGTTGAGGAGAGCTTATTAGCTTGCACAAGCTCTAGTGTATCCGGTATCTCTCGTTCTCCACCATGGACTCAATATCATCTGGAACGTGGGACAGCACAGGTCTGTCAGCTATACCGTTCTTCAAATGAGAATATAGCACTCATAGAGCTGCGTTCTGCTGACAGACATTCACAGGATATAAGTAAGCATCTCTGGCACCCGTCGGCATGCTCTACAGCTATCAGATACTTCCATCCTCATAAGCCTAGCAGGATACACCAAGGTGTTAAAGACACTATCCTGGGAAGCCATTATAAAGCTCTTAGTGGCTGGCTTCAATCCGCTAGACCTCAGGAAATAAACGGTGAACTGTTTAGACAAGCCATGCTCTTCTAGAAGTTTGTAAGATATTCCATGCGTAGGCTTTTCTTTGTGACGCCTTAGAACGAAATTCACTTAAGAAGGATTGATGTGGATTTTAAATTGATCGGGAGCCAACACTGTGATGGACCAACTAATGGATTAACTGTTTATGAAGACTACATGGAACTTTTACACTCTTGTAAACTACAATATATAATTTATTTCAATAAAACTATTATGTAAGATATCTAGTGAATAGCATATACAATTTGAACCAGTTAAATTATTAAACCACTTCCTCCCTTCTTTTATGTAGGATTAGATCCTGCTGGTCCCCTGTTTGAAGCTCAGGATCCCAGAGCAAGGCTTGATGAAACAGATGCTGCTTTTGTAGATGTCATCCACAGTAATGGCGAAAATCTCATCCTAGGAGGTCTGGGATCTTCTCAACCAATGGGTCACGTAGATTTCTTCCCTAATGGAGGCAGAATGCAGAAAGGGTGCAGTCACTTGTTCGTTGGCGCTGTCACGGACATTATTTGGTGTAAGTATTGTTTCTGAATTCCAATTATACATAATTAGTAGATCATCTCATTTGAATGTGATCATAAGAATTTTTGTTAATAAAAGTATCCTTCCTTTTTCGTGACAAAAAACGAATTACTCAGACACAGAAAAAAATTAAATGTTGCGCTCACTTTCACGTCATCAAAGCATCCCTACCTTGACAGTTCAGCGATGCTCTGAAAATAGGGAGAAACTGATTTACAAAAGGTTAGGAATCTTCTTTTAGTAGTATAGAATTTCGCATTTTGATGAAAGTTATCAAAGCAGTTCAACCGTCCAAGTTCTTTTAGTAGTCATATGTGGTTTCAATTAATGGTCATAGCAAATTACGACGAATCAATTCAATGGTACATTTAATTTTCCTTTCCGTAATTAAAGCAGAAAGCTCGAATGAAACAACATAAACTAATACTATGTTCATATCTTACTGAGAGCCATACCGGTATTTGAATTGAATTTTTAAGAAGCACTCTCACGTGTATTTGGCAACACCGATTGCAGCCATGGATATAGAACTTTTCAGCTTTGGCGATGCTACCAAAAAGCATAAATTGTTCCAGCTGCACTTCCATCCTATGACATGAGCAGACAATAGAGGAAATGCATTTGCTGCCATAAATACTTGTGAGAACTGAATTACGTCCAAATTTATTTGACGACCTCTATATTGTTAGAACAGGCAGATCAATAAAGTTTGACTGTGATTCTGGTATTCGTGTACGCAATATTCGGGGACAATATGAGGACTATTACTGCAAATATATGATAAGTACGGCTTAGACTATGCAAAAATAGACACTCTGATACTTGGGATACTATAAACCTGTTTTTTAGATATTCAATACATTGTTCATTGATTTTTATTTGATGTAATTTATACCCATATATTAATTAAAATTATCACATTATTCTAATTTTTTTCTTAATACTCCAAAAATAAGCGGTACGGCAAACTTTCACCGAAGCTGAGATTGCGCATACACATAAGTATCATGTATTTTGAAAATGAATATATTTTCAAAATCGAATGTTCCAATTCTACTTTGTACTTTGATAAAGGCTGCCGAGTAAAGATATTCATTTATAATTGTCGTTTCAATTAGTGGCCAGCGGAAAATATAATTAATCAGAAAAGATAGAGCAAAGTATCTGCAAATTTGCTGAGCTCTAGCATTAATATAAAATTAAAATTATTAAAGCTCTATTTACTCTGACCAGCTACACTTTTATTTCGTCTCATATTTTTTGTGTATAGGGGAAAGTTGTTTGGCGACCTGATTTATGCTAGGGTTACCTCCTGCTAGATATGCTCACGGGCCAATGCAAACTAAACAAACGCCTTTCCCTTTTATGAGTGGAAAAATATCCATTCTGCGACTCGTACTAGGCAGAGGTTGAAACGTCAAAGCGATTCGTATTGTATTAAATGAAATTTCAACTCAATTACCATAGATATGCTACTATAATCGTATAGTCTTCACTATACCTTTATAATATGTTCTTTCAATCTTGAAAGCAGTTTAAAGATTAAAATAATAAGCAATAATGTAATGGAATATCTCAAATAAATAATAGTAAAATAGCCCAAGGAACAGAAGTAGCATTATAATGAAGTTTCATGAGAACATTTTGACTGAGAACGTAAAGGTTTTAAAAAACCATTTCAAAAGTTCGGTTGCGAAAAAGCATTATTTTCCTAATTCACATAAAATATAATATGAGAGTATAACAGAGTATAACAGAATATTACATAGACATTATAAGTGCTAAATTTGAGTATTTTCGCTTTATATTCATGCTCAGAGTCAGCTAGATTACAACTATCATGGGAAGCCAATGAAATGATTACTTTGACTACTTCACTGATAAAGTTCCTTTGACGATCCAATAATTTAATCTAAGTGATGTATGATTTTTTACCAAATAAGCGCATTACAATCTGCACGGACATAGTTATATGTTATGTGTATCATATTTGTTAGGGTGTCAATCAGATAATAAAAACCAATTTTTATTGAATTACTGAAATAATTAGAAAAATAGCTTATGGTCTATTCTGATAGTGACAGTTTTTACGCATTTGCTTCAACGGCAAAGTTCGATTGGAGATGTATATCAGTCACTAGCCGCTAGATGTCCAATAAAGGTACTCATAAAGCTGTACAGGCTAGGAGACCAGAAAGAAGGTGGAGGTACCAGCGTACTTGCCGTTCTGCTTGGCGGTCCCGCCATAACTCAATGTTAAAGCATCTACCTAGAATCCAGGAGGTTTTCGTCCTCCACTGGTGACAAGATTTCTCTTTTTATTTTCCAAATATTAATTAATAACAAGGATATCTTAATTAGCAGTTAGTAAATATTATTTACACTTTTGTGTTATTTGATGACAAGCTTCAGTTAGGGGTCATGCGTGTGTCACTCACTTGTAGTGTGCAGAGAATGTGTTTACTGAAGCAATAATATATCTTTGGGATCAGTTTACCGTGTGTATTCGATGTGCGCAAGACTGAAAGTGATCGGAAAGCTGCCACAATAAAAAATTAGAATCAAGCATGATGGATTCGGTACTGTATACTGGAACGATACCGTTTTCTGTTTGTTAATATCACCGGTGTATTTGAATCAGAAATTCAAGAGCCCCCTCGTAAATTCCCAAACTAAAGGTCCCGGCACATTTTTTATAGATGCGTGGTACTGATGTTTCGCAGAATTGCTAGCCCTTGTGGACTATGCTCGAAAATTGTTCGGAAACACGAGACACAATAACCTCGTTAGGTTAAGAGATGTTCTGACAATTTTTGTACTTTGCTAGTCAATACGCCACCAATGTACAGCTGTTAAGTGTAAAATCGGAATTATTATTATTGATTGTCATTATCTGACATAATATAAGACGTCAAAATTGATCGTGAAAAAACATACAAAATAGTTTGCAGCAGCAGCGATTGCTAGGATTACGAACGCCAATGGTTCAACAAAAGACCGACAGACAAAATATAATACTTCCTTTCCCATTTTCTATCACTCATGAGTAAAAAAATTTATACAGCTTTTCCTTTTGTATCACAGTTGCAGGATATTTCATGGATTTACCCATATAACTCCTACAACTTAAAAAAATATAAGCCTCTTTGTTTCAGAAGCTCAACAGACTGTTCTCGTATTTTAAATCAACCCAAGGGAAGGGTGTCACTGATATGATCTTTTGCGCAGTAAGCTTTGGCGATTCACGCTAATTGTCTTGGTACAGAAGATCTCATTTTATGATGATCTGGTTGCCTTTGAAAATGTTTCCCCTATAAATCTTGAACAACAATGCATGTAGCCTAAATGAAACAACCACAAAAGAGGGCATCAGAGAGTCTCATTTGTGGAGAGCGGAAATGAATGAAAGAGTAATTTAAGTGAAGGGTGTGCAGGAATTTTACACTAGAGAATTAATTGTGTATTTTAATTAGGACCATGAGCCCTAAATGAAACAATAGGAATGTACACGTTGGGAACAAATACCTTTCTTTTTTTTAATTTTCTCGTCGCAGCATTGATTGATACATGCTTACAAATTAGTAGTGATTGAGTGGTGAAAAAAAATGGCAACTCGATTGTCCAACTTTAGGACTGAATGAACCGCTAGCTTAAAAAATCAATTATAAAATCAAACCGGAACAAATACACCTAACTTACAAAGTATAAAATAGGAAAGTATTATAACCAAATAACTTATAATGTAACATGGGTCTAGAGCACCAGTGCTAATCTATTTTTTTATGTGATATACACAGTACTTCAAATAATGAATGAATCGATGAATCTGCATGAAACTAATTTATCTGTTGTTTGAAACTTGTGGATGTTTCAAAAATTTGAATTCGGACTTCCATTGTCTATAAAATTTTGAGTATCACGATTGATCTGCTATCTTCAATCGTCTTCAGGTGAATTTATCTTCTCAGCTATTTCTGGAAAAATATGTCAATAATATATTTCAAACTTCAATATACTCTCTACATAATATGACCTAAAATACTTCTTTTATTGAACTACTTTGGAAACTGACGCTCAGCTATCCTGTCCATATTGGATGCAGATCGGGAGAAAGCCACTAATCGCCACTTATCTTGAGGATCCTAGTGGAATTGCTCTACCGTTTTTGTTCTACTGAGCTATATTTCTTAATTCTGCTTTTCACTAAGCCTGCTATATATATATATATATATATATCAATAAAACTACGGCTTCAGTTCCAATGTAATCCTTTGATAGCTTCTGTTGCTAGGGTGTTAAAAATTAGGAACGGTCTACTAACCAACGTTTATTTCAATTCTTTGAACGATGCAGGGGACTATTAGTAAAACGTAGTTTCGAGATTTTTACTGTACCATAACACCGGTGCTTTATCCAGATACAGACAACGTACGCAGTTTTAAATTCGGAAGAAAAGTTATTTCCGGGGGAATATACCTAAAGTTGACGGATGCTTCGTAGCTCAGTTAGTAGGGCGCCTGCTTGGCAAACAGATGAAGTTCTTAAATTTTAATATACATGTATATAAATCAGTTTATAATTTGCGAACTAGCAAGAAAATAGCTTTGATGAATACGCCACTTTATAGACTAATCTCAATGCTAAACTCTTCATCGTTACGTATATCATATGCAAACATATGAATTTGATAATAGTTGAATATATCTGAACCATCATTACTGTATAAAATGAAAGTTTTTTATCTTCTTTTCAGCGACAGCGGTAGAAGGCAGATCTCTCTGCAATCACCGAAGAGCCTACAAGTTTTTCATAGACTCTATTTCGCCACGATGTCATTTTCCAGCTTTCCCATGTAGTTCATACGACGACTATTTAGCAGGAAAGTGTTTTCCTTGCACAGAAGGCAGGTGAGTAATGTAATCAAATGCTCGGTGTCTGTTCGTCACATACCACTATTGAAAGTATTACTGCTTGCGTAGATAGTTTTTTTGAACATCAATGGTCTTTTGTAGACAATCTGAATGTCTTGAAATTATCAAGACTCAGAAACTCTTATTTATAACAGTTTTTCAGGGATTAATGCCATCGCATATCTGAAATGTTAAGACCTTCATACTGAAACCATTGAGTAGTTACTACATAGAAATAGCTTCACGACATTACTGGACCACTTATTGCGTTATATGTTAGCAGAATGAAACTGATCTGACAGTAAAGTAGAAAACATTAAACATTGCTTAATAAACATTTACGTCAGATTCGCTCCGTTCTTAGGATGTAAGTACTATTGTCACTATAATCAGATTTACCAGTATTGAGAAACAGTTCTGTCTCTGTCTGCTGGCGGCGCTGGCGTCCATAAAAACACCTTGTAGTTATATCATATAGTATTTTCAACGTCGCCGCTGTAACTGGATTTGCGGAGTTGAATATTCATGACGCCTAAAAACGTTTTACATTGCAGCATGTTCAATTATACCTAATTATATATATATATATATATATATATATATATATATATATATATACTATATATATATATATATATATATATATATATATATATATATATATATATATATATATATATATATATATATACAGGAAGTCCCGTCAAATTTGATCAGCAGAGTGGGCTGGACTTAATTACATTGTCAGGTTCCTTCTGTAATAGATGTCAGTGGGAAGTGGAGGGTGGGAGGATTTCCAGAATATAACGCCTTTGTGAATTATACCAACGCAGAGATATCCTTAATTGCTTAAAGTCAGTACAAACCGTCTGTCGGTATATTGTTCTGTGACGTCCTAGAAATATTATCGTTCAACGTTTCCAATTGTGCAGTAGACATCAAATACGTGAATTTTTACTAATTCCACTAGATATTCAGGTACTACAGATAGGAGATTGGATTCATGCAAGGTTTTATTTTCCTTTTCCTGTTAATTGGTTAGTTTACTGCACCGCAAAAAAAGTTCTAATGGTTCATCAGTTAATATAATACCTTCTTTAAAATCTAGATATTTCTAGTCAGAAATTATTTTTCAAGGCAGAGGGCCCAATTCAAGTAACTAGTAGGTTTGCACCACCTATGTGTATCAGCTCCATTTTGACAGAAACTAACGAATTGATTACTGTCAGCTTTATTACGAAGTATCTTTTGATGTGATGCAGCGTATCGACAACCGTTAATCTGACTACGATGTATTTTTCGGAGGTTTCCAGTAGCAGGTCAGGTTTGGAGTCAACAATAAAAATTCACCACAAGTTTCCATTTCTTGTTCCATAGAAAAACCTGTCGACAATTCAAAAAAGGATCTAAATTTCTTAAAAGTTCCATTCATTCTTTCTACTATAAGGGTGGGAAGTATTGTTATATATATTTTACATGTTGAATTTACTAAACTCAGTGTTACAACGCTACTCTGTTGACATTGTTACTGGATAATCTGAATAGATTGCGTGTTCACATTATGTATTGATTTTGAACTAGTTAAAGCTACCTAAATCACGTTTTTGTTCTTGTTGGGTTCAGTGGTGGTACATCTTACACTTTTTAACTTTTTAATCATGAAGTTATAGGAGTTATTTAATTAATTTTGGAAAATTCTACTCTATTCTATTCTATATGAATAAATAAAATAATCTATATGATCATCAGGACGTAGTCCTGCGTAAAAATAACTGGGTCAAACCGTTTTTTCTCTAATTTCTTATTCACTGTGGTTCTACCATTGAACGAAGGTACTCAAAAGTATTTAAATTAGTGTGTAATGAGATAAATGTTCAACGAATATGCCTTATTATTGATGTGAAAAATGTATTCAATTGAAGTTACTGGGTGCTTCCCAAAGGGTAATGGAAATATTGTTTAGTATAAGGAAATCAGAATCAACCGAAATGAATTGAGATAATGGCTCTCTTCAGGGTAGCAGCAACTGGTCAGTTATTTGAATTTGATTTTTATTTCAAATAAAAGTATGTATACTGAACGAACCGAAAGATCTAACTATCTGTATAACGTATAATTAAATATAAAATAGGCAGAATTTAAAGAAGCGCCACCAACTTCAGAACCATGAATTTGCTTATACAAGTGTATGTATTACCTTTACTATGCGCCAAAAATGATTTGAAGGAATTTAGGTGCCAAACATACGATACAGCAAATATGTTATCAAAATAAGTGAAACAGTTGGGGGAGACTATTTCCGTGATTTGTATAGTACATCATAAAACGGCAACATATTGATAACAAATTTCTCCGCGATCACCTATGGCTTAGTAATTAGAACCCATCTTGGTGATGTTGTTGTTTCTTATTCCGTCTCTCAATAAGGGTATCCGAAATTATTTCAAATATCTCTCCTCGCATAAACAGTCAAAGTTTAAACGCGAGAGAATATCATATCGCAGGACCTTCTACAAAATTCGTATTCCTGGCGCATATTCTATCAATACTCACTAACATCGGTTTCGTATTTTTGCACATTTAGCTTTTACCAGGAAAAAAATTGGAACGCTTTAAGCCTGTAACAGCTCTTCATCATCCACTGTGACGGATTGTCGATTGTAAAAAGTCGCAAATACAAATATGAATTGGGGGCACATTCACCATTTCTTGTAGTACAATTTGAAAGTTGAAGGGCGCAACAATAGATGTGTAATTCCTTTATATGCCTGATCAGTTGCAAAAGAGAAGCTTCAATAATGAAATTGTACTTTGACTGCTCCGGAAGATACAATTTTTAAACGCCATGAGGTACGTCTATCAGTAGGTATACATCTTTCCATATTCTTTTCCATATGGAATCGAAAGGCATACGTATAATTTATTTCTTGAGGAGCTAGTATATCTTAATGAGGAGCAGGACCTAACTAGTGAGTTGAATCACTTCATATAAACATCAAAATTATTTTACCTGTAGCACTCTCCTTGCATAAACAGTCTAAATATTAGAGGTGGAACATTTCGTATCGGGCTTTGAACTCATTTCATATTCCTGACGCATATTGTATCAGAACTCATCGACATTGAGTGTTTTCGCAAGCACATTCATCTTTTATCAAGAAAAAAATTAAAATCTGTGACAGCTACTTATTATACACTTTAACGGATATTCATAGTGGGCTCAGGCGAAAATACAAATATATAATGGAAGCTCGCTCACCAGTTTCTTTCGTTTAGTTTAGAACACGCAACAACAGAGTTCTTTGCTATACCTGTTCAAATTCGAAGAGAAAGCTAAATATACATATACTACTGTACTTTAAATGCTACGGAAATAATAAATACGAGTAAAGTGGGTTGACGTTGAATGAACCAGGAAGTACGTCTCTTGGTAGAACATTCCACATTCTCAACAATCTACAAAGGAAGGACAAAGTCTAATAATGAATAGCGATAGCCTAACCAGTATTTCTAGTAAATTATGTAAATAACAAAATAAAAGAGGAAAGTTCAGAGAAAAAAATGGTTCGGTGGCAGCAGACTTCTCTTCAAAAATCGAAAAAAAAATAAATACTTTCGAGGCCACGTTCTCAAAAAAAATAGTTTGAGATATTTGTTTTTTTAACAAAGTACAACATTGACTCTCAGAACTATTCCGATAAAGGGACATCACAGCAAGTTTTCTGTTTTCCATCAGTCTACTAGTGTCTACCTGTTGTGATATCTGCAATATATGGAACTGAGTATTTGAGAGAAACATATTGACCTGTTCCTTTACCCACATTGATTTCCACACATTTTAAACCATGTATATCAATGAATACTAAAAATCATAAAAAAAATATTCATCAGCATATAAGATCACTTTTACCTTATTCTCTTATCTCGCAATTTATTAATTGAGTAGGACTAACGAGTATGTTAGATTGTCAGATGCTGTGCAAACAACAATTTAATGTGAATATGTCAAAGATGGATTGTACATATCTGGAAACTCACAGCTTATATTAAATTGGAAATTAATGAATACCAAAAAACGTACAGCTTTCCTCAAGCTCAACAATTATATATCGTTTGGATAGACGTAGCTCTTAAATTCTGGGGCTCGGAATACCATCTTCTCAAATTTTTTTAGGTGCAAAATAAAATCACAAGTATTCCCTATCCCTATATTCAAAAATACCAATACAAGTATACCTATTAAATCTGACCATCCAAATATTTATTAGTTATTACATTCTCTTCTAGGCAATGTGGCAACATGGGCTACTATGCTGACAGGTCTAAAGGGAGGGGACAACTGTACCTGATCACGAGGGATGAAGAGCCATTTTGTGGTAATAAGAACAAGATATTTTCAAAGTAACAAACAAGCAACTGGCGTCTGTTGCCAAAAAGCTCTGGATGTAATAAGATATGATAACTATAAATTTTTCCTGAATAATAGTTGTTACACTAAACGCTGGAATGTTTTCATATTTTGTAAAGAATATGTTAATATTGTCAATGAATTTACTGAATGTACTGAATGAATAGCTTTAAAAAGATCAATTTTAGAATACATAGAGGTTCCCTTGACAACTCTTTGCACATGGTTTGATTATTATTGCTTTATTATAATGTTATATTCCATTACCAATATTGAGAGAAAAATCCAGGACTGTCATTCTCGAAAATTCTTAATTTCTTTACAATATCTTGAAAAAAGTTCACAATTTGGTGAAGTAAATACCTTTAAGCCATAAAACTGTTAACAACAAATTGTAGCAAGGAATGGTTAAGGAGAGTTCAAGCTAGTCCAGATACTTTTTTGTTGAAAGGATATAATTTGTTCGACTTATCTCCTATGCATAATGTTTCTCTTTTTAGCTCATCAGTACCTCGTCAAA
Source organism: Bruchidius siliquastri (assembly GCA_949316355.1). Taxonomy (NCBI): domain Eukaryota; kingdom Metazoa; phylum Arthropoda; class Insecta; order Coleoptera; family Chrysomelidae; genus Bruchidius; species Bruchidius siliquastri. The sequence goes on along the minus strand of OX438534.1, from coordinate 12,157,367 downwards.
ATTGAATCGCTGCCCAGTCCATTACCAGTAAAGAGCTATGGTAAAATCCAGATCACCGTGGTAGGAGAATCTTTACTCAATGAAACATTTATGATGACTAGGTAAGAATTTATATTCCTTCAAGATTTTTGGATACTTATCTGAATGCAATACTAATAACAATAATAACAATAATAATGATAACAATAATAATAATAATAATAATAATAATAATAATAATAATAATAATAATAATAATAATAATAATAATAATAATAATAATAATAATAATAATAATAATAATAATAATAATAATAATAATAATAATAATAATAATAATAATAATAATGATTTGCAACCACACTAACTTACCGAAGAACAAAAAGGATGTAGAAAACAAAGCCAAGGATGTAAAGAACAACTTATAATTGAGAGCGTGATCATGGAACAGACCGGAAAAGAACACAGAAATCTTCTAAAAAAGCATTTGACTCTGTACCCCATAGCTGGCTAATAAAAGTTCTGTAAATGTATAAGATCAACCCAGGCCACAGGGTTCTTAACGCAAACCATGCAAACATGGGGGACCAATATCCATCTTAAAACAGAAAGTGATCACATCCAAACAGAAGATCTCTACATACAGAGCGGTATATTCCAAGGAGATTCTCTAAGCTCCCTTTGGTTTTGCCTTTGCCTGAACCCACTCTCCAATGCACTCAACAATACAAGTTATGGTTTCAACATCAAGTATGAGAAAACGATCCAGCACAAAATCAATCATCTCCTCTACATGGATGATATAAAACTATACGCAGCCACTGAGATGCAACTAAAAGGACTACTCAGAGTACGTCGGACATCAAAATGTAGTTCGGGATGAGCAAATGTAAAGTGCTCCACATCAATAGAGGCCAATGGAAAAAACATCCCGGAATGGAAATCTTAAATGGAGCAACGTTTGCCAGGACCAGGACAAGACGTACAAGTATCTGGGCTTTTATCAAAACACAAATATCAACCATACACAAATCAAAAAACAACTGAAGAACGAATTCAACAACCGTCTTATAAAACTTCTGAAAACTAAACTAAACTCTAGAAATCTTACCAAAGCTATCAACACATTTGCAATACCGGTCCTCACGTACTACTTTGGCATCATCAGGTGATCCCACACTGACCTAGAGAGCATCCATACTCTCATCCGAACAGAACTCACAAAACATAGGATGTTACATCCAAACTCATGCAAAGAAAGACTTACCGTAGACAGAAATCAAGGAGGCAGAGGAACTAGAGACATACAAATACTTCACGCAAAACAAATACAAACACTCAGACATTTCCTTCAAAGCAAGCAGACCAACTTGCATAGAGCAATAGTGAAAGCAGACAAGAACTACACACCTCTTGATCTCTCACATCCAAACCACTCAGCAGATACACACAAGCACGCACAATCACACCAAGAAAAGTTGGACACCTGGACACAGAAAACTCTCCATGGAAAGCATCGATATCAAGTGACCCAAGACCACATTAATAAAAAAACAGTCATTCTCCTGGCTGCAGGATGGCCAACTATACCCAAAAACAGAGGGCTTCATCCAAGATCAAGTAATTGCGACCGAAACTACAAAAAGTACATAATAAAAGACCCATCCATAACAGATGAGAACTGCAGAAGATGCCACCAAACTGAATATAGCGCGAGGCACAACTCTGCAGCTGAAGTCATACACCAAGCACTAGCCACAACATACACCGCAATCTTATGAGAAGGGTGAGATAATAATAATAATAGTAATAATAATAATAATAATAATAATAATAATAATAATAATAATAATAATAATAATAATAATAATAATAATAATAATAATAATAATAATAATAATAATAATAATAATAATAATAATAATAATAATAATAATAATAATAATAATAATAATAATAATAATAATAATAATAATAATAATAATAATAATAATAATAATAATAATAATAATAATAATAATAATAATAATAATAATAATAATAATAATAATAATAATAATAATAATAATAATAATAATAATAATAATAATAATAATAATAATAATAATAATAATAATAATAATAATACGCTGTCCTCATACCTGATCCCGTCTTTCCTATTTGAACAGGGACATCTTTTGCTTTATCACCTTCTACGGAAGGGGATAAAGTAAAATGTCTCTCGTAAATCTGCTCGGGACGGCGTGGGTCTGGGATGGTGGTGGTAGAGTGAGGGTGTACCTCACATGCTCCTCTATCACTCCCCCTGACCTGCGTCGGGTTGAGTAGATGTATCTATCCCCATCCTAGTCACTTTCCTTACCCATCCTTACCTTTTTCCTTGAGCACCCTTCCTTCCGGTAATCCTAAGGTGTTGGCCGTGCTGAGGGGATGGATGGCACTACATAAGTGTGTCGCTAACGGCATGCATACTCTGCGATACAGAGGCGTGTGTCCTCTACGATACAGGGGAAGAATGATGATGTCAAGTCGAAACAAGGAAGTGGTACCCCAGGCGGGTAGAGCAGGTTGCTCGGAATCCCGCACTGCCTCGGCAGAGGTAGTCCGCCCCTCGGATTCTGGGGGGGGGCACCTTGGCATCAGCTGCAACAAGCAGTGGAATAACTAAGGAGACGGTTGGGCCTATCCCCCGGTTCCTGGTTATTAAGAAGGTGGATGGAGAAGATTTTACCCACGTTAGTCCATTTGTAATCGCTAAAAATCTGTATAGTGCTATTGGGAAAAATCCGAAAACGACGAAAATTAAAGGAGGTATATTGGTAGAGACCATTCGAGACGATCAATCGAGACGACTGATGCAAATAACCAGATTTGCTGGATTTCCAGTAGTAGTAGAACCGCATTCATCCTTGAACAGTAGTAAGGGAGTAATCTACTGCAGAGACTTACTCAATTATTCAGAGGAAGAAATAACAGAGGAATTGAAAGATCTTGGCGTTATTAAAGTTCAGCGAATTGAGATAAGAAGAAACAACACTTTAGAAGATACAGCAAATCATATACTCATCTTCAATCTTCCCAAGCTCCCCGACAAAATTCAAGCAGTCATGTATAACCTACAGGTGCGATCTTATATACCTACACCAGTTAGATGCTTCAAATGCCAACGCTTTGGGCATGCGGCCATATCATGTTCAAGTGAACAGTTGTGCGTATGTGGTAAGCAAATGCATGTGAGCAGGCCTTGTGAACTACCCATAACTTGTATAAACTGTGAAGGGTCACACTCCGCCAAATCCAAATCATGTCCAAAATATCAGACTGAGCTTGCCATTCAGAGATGTAAAACATTGGAAAAAATTAGTTACTGGGAAGCCAAGAATAAAATTGCTATGCAGACGCCAAGGCCTAATGTTTCTTATTCTCAGGCAACACAAATGCCAAGCCATACAGAACAAGAGTTCATAAAGAAAATATCTCCGATACTCGAAATAATTGTTAAAAAGTCTATATCTGATATTCTGACAAACAACCCTTTAACACAGCAAGCATCGCATCCATCGACTTCCAATCTACCACCACCCAAGAGACCTGAAGGAGCAATTACTAGATCAAGAACTGGATCAGAAGCATCAAATATATCAAAGAGAAAGGCCGGTCCACCTGCAGAAGCAACTGATTTCTCAGATGATAGCCAAGCACAAACAGAAAATTGCAAAAAGAAAGACTGGCCAAAAGGAAAGCCAAGGATAAAATATAAAAAAAGCAAAAGTGCTACGCCTACGAACCACGAAGATAGCAACATCAATCAGTTGACTCCCTCTCAGTGCCACGATCCAACTCTCCCGAGTTCTGGAGGTCCTCTGGATCCACTGAATACATGCAGACCTCAGACGCCTGCAGAACAGACATAATTTAAGAAGACTCATGTCTAGTAAACCTGTGATATTAGTTATATTTTATTATGTATCGTATATTTATTAACACAATTTTACATATTTGTATTTGTCCCCTTTTATTACATATTTTATACATACCCCCTCATATATATATATATATATATATATATATATATATATATATATATATATATATATATATATGTATGTATATATATGTGTATATAGTCTCATCATTTGAATGCTAGTTCTGCGTCATGTAATAACTAAACTTAAAGTATGATCCAATGGAATATCAATGGTATCAAATCCCACTATCCAGAACTTAGAGCTCTGTTGACTGATAAGACACCTTTTTGTGTTTACATTCAGGAGACACATCTAAAACCTAACGAAAGCTTCAACTTTCTTTTCTTCAACGTAACTTCAGTTGTATCAGGAAAAACGTTATACCCACCCATCGAGCAAGAGGAGGAGTCGCCATATATCTAAAGGATGACCTCTCCTACACAGAAGTTAATCTGACAACATCTTTGCAAGCACTAGCCGTAGAAATCTTGTATCCCATAAAGGCCACAATTTGCAATATTTACTTACCAGATGCAAATTGGAGCAAGGATCAGATTCTTAACCTTCTTCAACAGCTTCCACCTCCATTCATCATGCTAGGTGACTTCAACTGTCACAACCCTTTATGGGGTTCGGTTAGATTAGACGCTCGCGGAAGAATTATTGAGGAAATTATCGATGAACAAAATCTAGTCCTGTTGAACACTGGATCAGGTACTTACCTGAATCTCACACAAAGCAAGCCAACGCAGCTATATCTGTTGCATAATGTGTTATGTATGTAACAATAGGGCGTTGCGACAAGGAAATGTGGTTCGAATATCAACACGTCAACAGTATGTATATGAGATTGAAAGATAAGCCAGGTGAAGACAAGAGGTTCCCGTATAAAATAAAAAATTCCTTTGGCTAGTAACTGTTAGCTCGTGATAAATCCCAGTAGATCAGAAACAATTAGTGGGACTTAATAACTGCAACAATGATAACAAATAAAGCTGTAGAACTTTCGAGTCACCAATAGGAAATGAAAATATATTATATAAAACAAATTTACAGGTACGATACATACAGAATTAAGCATTACCAGAGATATATGATTCACTAAAACAGAAATTATCGGTTTATGCAGCAAGACTACGTAGATATAAAGAATCCAAAGAAAGAAAGGATGTTAACAATCTTTTTCGGAGGAATGAGAAACAGTTCTACCAATAATGAAACCCCTCAAGCAAACAAGAAATAACTGAATTCTGGAAAAGTCTATGGTCAGAACCAAAAACAGACAACGGAAATGCCGCATGGATTAGAGAAGAAGAGGAAAAACATCAACATATAGCAGCAGAGAAAGAAATCATACTGACACCTCATGAAATAGCAGACACAATTAAACACATCCACAATTGGAAATGTCCAGGCGTGGACAATATACAAAATTTTCTGGTACAAGCAATTCACTTCAACATATGAAGCACTCGCAAACCAAAATAACAAAGCTATACTCCAACCTAATAAACTTCCAAAATTTCTCACACAAGGTATAACGTACATAAAATCCAAAAAGCAGATACCCAAAACCCAGAAAATTATCGCCCAATCACCTGCCTTCCAACGTGTACAAGATTATAACCGCAACAGTATGCAGAAGAATAGAACAGAATATAACGCAGAACAACATACTTACTGAAGAACAAAAAGAATGTAGAAAACAAAGCCAAGGTTGTAAAGAACAACTTATAATTAATTGCGTGATCATATATGAGACCAGAAAAGAACACAGGAATCTTCACACCTGTTACATAGACTATAAAAAAGCATTTGATTCTGTACCCCATAACTCTCAAAACAGAGAATGAGCACATCCAAACAGAAGAGCTCCACATACAGAGCGGTATCTTCCAAGGAGAATCTCTTAACTCCCTTTGGTTTTGTCTTTGCCTGAACGCCCTCTCCAATGAACTCAGCAATACAAGTTATCACATCAAGTATCAGAGTACTTGCGAGAAGACTGCAAATGAAAAAAAATAATTAGTAAGATAATTAATAATAGTTTGACTCCCTAACGGTTACGCATTTCTAGGGCAATTAAAATAATACATCAGCAAAATAACAAATCTACGACAATGTCTACATGAAGAGAAAAAAATATTATTCTAAGTTCAAGTAAACCATCTTGACTAATTCACTGCCAGGACATGCTAAATATATCACAATAACATCTAATGGTATTGAGATATTTACACGTATCGTGTATAGCTGATTAAACCATTTCTTGGTCTTAAAAGTTTAAGTGACATGGTTGTGTGAAGTAAATGAAGGTACATTAATATTTATTTGTAGCAAGATATTCGAACAGTCAATAATGTCATTCAATAATTTGAAGAGAAATAGAGTAGCTGAAAGTTTACTCCTGAATTCCAAAGTTCTATATTCAAGACGCTCACAATTAATCATGAGTGAAATTAAATTTATGCTCAAATTTAAAACTGAACGCCATGATTATTTATTTATGACAATTTGAAAAAATGAGAAAACTCGTCGAGCAGGAAGAGAGTTATATTTTTGGAACTTTGTGTTAATAACAAAAATTTTCTTAACTGAATGATGTAAGACTTTCACCAAGTCACAATCTACAGCATTAAAAAAAGTTCATAATTATTAGTTTACCATCAGAAAGAATTGAACTGTAAATCCGTTCATAAAAAGCATTAAAGCCTACCACTAAGCTATGAAATGAACGACGTATTCCAGAAGATGTTGCAATAACATCTTGTATGATATTAATTTTCATGGAAATTATTTTTGTGTTTGTAGGAAGGAAGACGAGGAAATGACCTTAGGGCATTCAATTTCTAGGATAATTGTACCGCATCCTATCCTAGCTCAACCATCAAGGATAGAGATCTTGTATACGGCATACAGTGGATGGTTATCGTCTGGTCTAACCCAGTGGAGGATGGACAAAGTCACCTTAATGGACAGTTTTGGAAAAATGTACAATTATTTTTCCAAAAATTAACTCTGCCAGCTGAATCTGGACATATCATTTTGTATCTTTTCACAAGAAATGGGGTCAAGAGCTTTTAATGCAATTGTTATATACATGCAATAGGTAGCTTTGTTGTAGCTATTTACATGAAACTTTATTCCTCTCATTAATCGGGCTATCATTATATAAATATATCAATCACTATCTATGTAGTGTTCGTGCTTATTATTCATACTAAAAAGTTATTCCAAAAATGCAGATAACTTTTATTTGAAAAAAGATAGACAGCTTTTATTTCAAAATCTTTTGTATTGATTTTTGTGTAAATAAGATTCAGATTCATTTATTCTTCATTTAAAAAAGATTGCGCCTGAAAATATCCCACACATTAATCAATCCCAGAATTCAGCTGTTAGAGTTGGAATTGTATCAAGCTAACATGCTATGTTTTCAGGTCATCGGTATGCAAAAAGAACCTAATTTTACATTCCGGAGTACCTGTTTTACTCCCTCTATACCCAGGCGAATGCAACCTTCCCAAAGAACCATTTGAAGCATCTGCTGAAGACAGGGTAGGAGTGACAGATGAGAAACCCAATCATAACGACAAGCAGCCTGATTTCACTCCCACTCAAGTCGTGCGAGTAGGACTGGATGACAAGGTGGAAAAATCGGACAAGCCGAACTTATTTCTAGATGCCATGGGCATTTTTAACATACCATGGAGCAACGACAAAGAGAATGATATCCTAGACGCTGAGGCGTCGGAATCCAGTAGAGCTTTTAACACCAGAATAATCAAAGTTGATAATGCGATAGCTAGCAACGAAGATGGATTGGTGAAGGAGATTGTTGAACCAATTTTAAAGCCTCTTTCTAATAAGAATGCTAGGTCGCACGATCCTGATAGGGAAAAGGTGGAGATAACGGAGCCTATATTGGGTACGTGTTATAAAACGTCATTTATATCATCGCGAAGAAGTCTCCAGTAACATTTCCACAACAACGGATAGATTTGAAAAATAATAGTTTTCCTGTGGTTTATTGGTAAAACAAGATCTTGATCAAATAAAATATATGAATAATTTCAAAGAACCACAACATATACATCCAAATTTACATTGATATAATTTCAGAGAAAAAAAATTAATTGTCAGAATTTTCGGTACTTAATGGTCTAAAGAAAATGGAGGCTGGTTAAATAGAATTCAGAACTGCTATAAGTAGGTGTTGCATTAAGAAAACATTGGAAAACCTTAAATCTTTTGTAGCTTCAAAAATTCTCTAAATATCAGTTTTCAAAGACATCCATAAGTTCCAATATATTGAAAACTTACTTCAAGTGGATCAGTAGCTCTAAAATCCGATCAAAACTTCAATAAACTGATACAGCTACTCATGAAATACAAAGTCAAAAAGTCAACCCACTAGCCGTAAGTTTTCAGGAGTTTAAATAATAGCTTCGCAATTATTGATGACCTCAATTCAGTTAAAATTCAGTAATTATTTTACTATTATCATTAGTTACTGATACAGAAGTGGAAAAAGTTAACCTCCGTTGGAAAGAGATGTTATGCTACTTGTAAAAAAAAATTACATTTGTATGAAACATTCTAAATGTATCGAAAATACATGAATAATTCGAATGTATTGTCGTAGAAAGCGCATATTGTAAAGAACTCCATAATCTTTAAGATTAAAATGCAAATAATGATATGTGTCTAACAAGTACGAAGTATTATCGGCGCCTACTGGCACCTCAGAATTGTCCAAATATGAAGTGTGAGCATTTTCATTTATCTGGTTTTTTGACGATAGCTTAGCCAGCGAAGCGATTTTCGAGAACTAAATAGCTTTTTCATCCTTGATAGAGAGATATGATGTGTAGATTAATATTTCACCCACTTCCACTGAAGCTATCGGGCTGAAATTTGAGACACACGATTCGTTCACGTGCCAATGCACGATTACTTACATGCCGCCATTTTTAATCCAATATGGCAGCCTTTACAAAATGGAGATTTCTAATTTTCATTGTAACCTCTATGATACGGGTATAAAATGGAAAAGCTTGATGAGAATAGCTCAAAAAAATAAAGTGACGTCACTTCAAATCCAATATGGCAGACTTCTAAAGATGGCGATCTCCTATTGAAGACCTTGCAACAATGATGCGCTGAATGAGATGAACAGATTGAGAAGCCTGTCATGCGATAATAAAAAGGAAAAAATGAATTCAAGTATTCTTTTTAAAACAAGCCTTTATCTAAATGCGCTCAAAAGAATAATATAAACATTTCCTTAAAAACTCTTACTATCAACCTATAACGTCATAACACAGTTTATATGATATAAATGCTTGTCGCGAGATTTGCCTGTGTAGATAAGTAAGTAAATTAAATAACTTGATCTGATTGATTTTAATTTTTAAAATTTTCAAACTAAGTAAATACGAGTACTTTGGTCTCGCGACAAGCTTTTATAGCATATAAATTCTGTAATGACGTTATAAGTTGATAGTAAAAGCTTCAATGGTAACGTTTATTCTATTCTTTTCAGGGGACTTCAAGAAAATATTATTTTCAGAAAGTTTCTTTTACTTTACTTTATCACTTTATAGCTTTTGAAACCTAAAACGCTTAGTGTAACGCTTGACGTGTTTTTGATTGTATCTTAATAATATCATATTAATTACGAGTTTTTGTTGTATACTAAATGGATAAAGGCAGGCGTTCCTTATTTCGGACAAGTAGAATATTTACCTTTTGTAAATAATTCATTAAGAACGTCGGTCGTGTCCGTCCACAGTAGTGAAGTGTATAATTCAATAATTGGAGTTGAAAACATACTGCTTCCGATAGTTTTCACTCTCTTGCAAAAAATCATCATCTCCATATTTGTATTGTGGATTATGGATAGAAAACGATATTCATATATCAACCAATATAACCAGTTCCTCCAACTTTACTGACTGAACTAATAGATCTATTCTATTTTAGGTCCTACAACTTCCAAAACAACAAAAACAACAACCACCGCCGCTACTAGTACCACCACTACAGCCCAGACTGCTTCTACCTATAAAGCTCCTGTGGTGGAGTTGAATAATGAAAAGAAAAGCTCAGTCAAAATTACATTTGACAATGATTGGGTGCCAAAACCTGTACCCACGAAACCAAGACCTGAAGGAAAGAGAAAAAGACAGGATGAATCAAAGGTCATGACTGGTTTTGACCAGCCTAGTCACGATCCCTTTGACTCATTCGCGACTACAGTCCAATTTCTACCCCAAAGGCTTGCCAGAATGTTTCAACAGGCCGAAAAGTATGCCAGAGATAATATCTTGCCTCTAGTTAGCACTTATACTCCTAAATTCATCGCGGATATAATAACACCAAGAGAGACTACCCCCAAGTATGTACCTCTGCATTACGATGAGACCACTACGAGAAAAAGCCCAAAACCTAAATCCAAAAGTATACCAGAATCAGAAAAATCCCTGTTCGAAGTCAGCGAGTCGAGACATGTGATTGTAGAGAAGGAATTTGAACCAGTAACTGATCCTACAACACCGTACACCCATATTCAAAGAATTACCAAGAAGACAGAGCAAGAAGAAGCGGAGCTTAAATCTAGGCTGAAAGCATCTACGACGATGATTATGATGAGCACAACCAGCATTCCCGAATCTAGTCCCACAACAACTCATGTTTCTACTACAACTTCAACCAAAAAGGCAGTAACTGCCACTACAAAGGAATATAATAGGAGAGCAAGAGATGATAATAACGTTAGTAGTACACCAAAACAAAGATTTATCCCAGTCACAGATCACACCATAGCAGCTACTAACGATCACAAAGCCATTTACATAGATTTACCCATTTATGATAGTGATAGCAATAGAAAAATCAAGTATATACCACTGGTAACTGACTAAAAGTAAGATTTTTGTTTTCAACTGGCTTAATTTGTATATAACTGTTTTTACACTGTAGTTTTTTACGTTGGTCAATACATTTCATTTATTTCTTTTCTAATTTTATTTTTTATATTAATTGAATGTATATTTGTATAATGAAACAGCATTGCATCAAGTGCTTAGCTAACCTGAATAGTTAACCATTTCTGTACATACTACGGATTCATCTCATTTTTCTGTTGTGCGTACAATCTTTTCAAATGTTTGATTCTTCAAGTAATGAGAAACTTGAATTAAAAAAGTATCTTAAATATATAATAATAAGTAAGATATCATTTGCTATGCCGCAATAATATACTAAGTAAAATCTCATTTCTCACATATATTGGATCTGGCATAAGAATGCCGAACATAGTATGAGAAAAGTTAACACTTGGGATTCACACAGATATCGCTTCATATCGCTTAGCCTAACACTCATCACCACATCTAATAGCACTCTGAACTAACTATAATTTAATATACCTCACCTCGAAATCTTGTAAATAATTCCAGGTCCAGCCTCTAAGACCACCCCAGGACCCCTTTGAAGCAATCATATCCCAAGTTCAGGTACTCCCCGAAAACTTAGGTAGAATGTTCCAACAGGCTGAAAGGTTTACGCGGAACACTGTTCTTCCGCTAGTCAGTAGATTAACCCCCAGGTTCATTACAAACATGTTCAACCCCAGACCAAGAGAAGGACCTAGATACATTCCCTTCTCCGGAGGAGAGACCACTGTAAATACACCTACCGTCAGGTTGAACGAGCCAGGTCGAAACAAAAGGAATCAGAAGTTCAATCCACCTCCCAGTATAAAGGTGAATCTCGACGAAGATAGTACCACTACTACTACGGAAGCTTCTACGAAGGGAAGTTACATACAGAAAATTCCAAAGAGGAAAAAAGCGTAGGAGGTTTTGTTAAGACGATTAGATATCGAGTAGCCATCATCTAATCATTGAAATTAGAGAAATTCCAGAATCTGTTTTGTCATCAATATTAATATATGTTGTCGGAAAATACAACTTCTTATTTTAGATTTTTACAAAATATCTGTTATCATTATTCTTCCGTTCGATTCGTTGGCAATATACAATAAGGCCAGCGCTGACCATATACGTCTTAAGAAAGCGACACTTTGAGTTGCCAGTAGAGGCGATATACACATCTTGAGACAATATTGTTGTAAAAGGGATTTGTCGTTTGTCCAGTTGAACTGCGTCTATCCTAAAACTGAACCATGTATGACTAGCCAGGCACGGATACTATTCCAATTATTCATGATATATTTTCAGTATGACGGTGTAACCTTTGTAAGTCAATCGAACAAAATGAAAGTATATCAAAAATAAAATTAATACAAAATTAGAATTCAGAGTGCCTTGAATGTTGCTGCTCGATTCTGACCAACATCGGATGCACGTGGATTGGTGTAAACATATAACATAGACTGCTCTAGATTTTTAAATGTTCCGTATAGTTCATAGAATTCAATTATGAAACAACTAAGAACATGTATATTAACATTGATCCTTATGGTCAGCTGATATCTATTTGCTATTTTAAATATTTATTTCTATTAAAACCTTTGTATAAAATGCAAATCGATATATCTCGAAAGTATTATTCATCTATGGGTTGTCGATCCACTAAGCATCCATAAAATTTAAACATATTCTTTTATTCCTTCACTGAGTCGTACTGCATTGTTTAAAATGATGCAAAGTATATAAAGGCTCGGTAATAAAAAGAAAATTACAATTAATTACAGTCACTTTCCTTCATCAAGTTCTACAAACGTTTTTTCTCACTAATTATAACCCAAAAATTCATTCGTTTCAGATTTTCATTGTATCGGTGTCATAACTACGTATTGATTGTAAAAGTCTATTTGCTCTAAAAGTAAAACATCTTTAGGTTGATAACAATTCTGAATGCTGTTTATCCTCGTAACTAAGTAGAAAAGGTACATTCTACAAAAAGTTATGGAAAAATGGACCAACTAGATAGAATTGATGTAATATTAATAACGTTATCGGTATATATTATATCTTTCCCTAATACTTCGGAACAAGGAAGTGAAATGAACACCCCAGTCGTAGAAATTTGCAATTTTTAAGATACAATTTTCACAATTTGTAAGGTGGCCGTCATAGTAAAAATCGCCATAGTCTACTAAATTGTTTTTGGATAAATAAAATTTATTTTATTTACCTCATTAGGGTTCGTTCCATAAATATCTCTCTTAGTAAATAAAATGAGTCATTTCATAACTGGTTACATACTATTATCAAATATTTATTTTCCACACTAACGCAGCAAAGCCTGCAAAATGCACTCTGCATCTGTAATAGTCAACTTCCAGCTTCTTCGTAAGTGGTATTAGTTTCATTATATTTTCGGCTGGCCGCTAATTCAAACCACATACGTGTGAATTAATATCTTTACTAATGTTTCTGCTGCCTCGGCAGCCTTTGTCAAAGGAATAAAAATTATTTTGAAAATATGAATACTTTCAAAATTAGATTTTTTCTGTTTCGATAAAGACTGTCGCGGTAGTCTAAACATCAGTAAATATATTTATTCATACGTATGTGGTTTCAATTAGCGGCCAGGGAAAATGTAATGACCACAGAATAAGTTTTAGACGTTACAATTTCCAGAAGTGGGCAAATTCTACTTAATCGTCGGTTCACCTCATTATGAGCCAGTGAGCGATGTTTGGCTCCTTTGTAGATACACAGAATAAAATGTATTGATCGGCAATGCAGTACAGATAGGGATAAGAACAGTTTCCCAATAATAGCTCCAAGCCACAAATAACACATTACCTGGAAAGTCATTTTAACGAAATTCAAATTGAACTGATTTTACTAGATTCCTTGTATCTATCCCTAGAATAATGGTTCAGTTTTATATGCATCAGTAGAAGTTTTACTACTTGAGTAACTTTTCTAGTAATGAGTAGTTAGTTATAACAAAAAATATTCAAACGTAGAGTAACATCTTCTAATCATGAAACGCAACCTAAAAAATAAAATAAAATATTAAAACCTTTGATACGTATGAATGCGATGTATGTAAAGCATTACTGTGCAACAGTCAAAATACGCATGATAAGGTAATAATAGGTTTGTTCTAAAAGAGAGTTCCCTGGTGTTTGGAACTTGATTCAGAATTGCTTAGATTTCATCGCGAACCTAATTCTAGATTCAGCTTAGATAGTTTTGAAATGTCTCAAAGCCGATTGAGAAATTTCATTGTATATTCTAATCTATAAAATCACAGAGTCAGGGGATACAGTCATGATTGAATGAGCTTTTTCACTCTTTATTCCACATGTGTATCTGTTGTATTTCATAAATATCGTTAACCGATGCACTTTTGCTCGAAAGCCTTCACGAAATCGGAAGATCGCTGGCATATGTCCACCATCATCTGGATTTTCATGCGATTTCCGTTATAAATTATTAAAATATAGGTTAGGTGATTTAGAATCAATGAATTCTGACCGAATCCTAGAACTGTAGAAAAGTTTGGAATCAGTTCGGATTACAATTTATTCGTTGTTGGAACATCATACCGAATATTCCAACTTTTGTTGGAGCGGACTCATACCTAATATTCAATTTGTGTGAGTTTGATATTTATTCTACAAAAGTATATTTTTTATACACAACCTTTCACAAAGGATGAACGCTTATCGCGCCCCAATGGCACTGTGAGAGGATACATGCCTATTGAGTTGCAGTAAGCTGTAATCTCAGCAGGTCAAAGTAGCACAAGTGGCACTGGTTCGATTTTCCCTATTTAATTATATGTTACATATTTCAAGGCTAAAAGCGCTGCTAGACTGGCGGCTCTCGCACAACACACGTACTGCGTACTGTAAACGAAATGCTGTGGTTGTATACTCAGCCGCGTCTGAGCATATTATAGCTGAGTGTCTGTGCGAAATTTTCCTGTACTGTGCTCCAATTTATCGGAGAATGAACTCCCCAGCAACAACGTTGAGATTCTTCAAAAGAGTAACTTTTGGTAGAGGCTGTCGAAGTGTCGGCGGTTAGTATGGATGATGGCTCCACTATTTGCCATCCCTCCATTTTTGCGGATGTCAAACCAGTGTGTTTCTTGTCACGATAGTCATCGCGAGTTTTTTTTGTGTTGAATTGAACTGTATTGAACTATAGATTTTTATGCAGCAGTTTCTTAGATGTCCTCATTGACTTCGATAGTATACTGCTACTGCCAATGCTAGGTCTGTCGAGATGGTAGTGGTTTGACTGGTTCCATACAAGATATAAAAGTGCTGTTATATGTGAACCTGAAAATTTTGATAAGATGTTATTTCCAATAGTTTGCAGATTCCTAGTGAATGCTGTCGATTGTGATAAATATATCCCTAGATATTCATCCAGCATTATGTAAACGAGGTTCAAAGAATGAGTCTCGATTTTATGTTTCAGCTGACTATCTTTGAGATGTTTAATAAAATTTTGCGTGCTTCTTTTCTATTCATCTAGAGAAATGAAATATAAATAAAGCCAGACCACTGTTTATAGGGCAATTTTCATCAGAAATTCTTTTTCATTTGATCTGGGTATCGATGGCATTAATCATCCATCAGCAATATGATAAATCTGACCTTAAGCGCGCATAGCGGCACCTTATGTGCTTATAATCCTAGCCCGATGGATCTGCTAGTATTTTTCCTGCAAAATTCCAAATACTTCAAACTTTTGTGTTATACTCAACAATGTGTTTCATATTTTTATTGGATTAAATGCAATGCTTAATGTACTGTAATGTGCTGTTTTACCAAACTAGATACTTTAGCGCATATCTATGTTTATCTTGATACAGCTTATATGTAGTGTTAGGAACGAAACACCGCAATAAAATAATTGAGACGCTGCAGAATTTCTTGGAGGTCATACTCGCATGCTTATGGCAGTTTATGCATAACATAATCGCTGGCAATAAGGAACATTTACTATTCAACAGTGAAATTAAAATAAATATAAAACACTAAAATATTTATCCTGTTTTAGTATCATTAGCAATATGCGTGAAGTTCATATTACAACTATACAGTAGAGATGAGACGATATGTTATGGCCCCGAAATGCGCGGTAAAAGAGGACGGCGTTCACGTAGTAGAAAAATTCTCCTCAGTTCTCTTTTGATAAAAACCGGCATAGCGTCACTTAAATTTTATCACAATATTCGTTCCGTCTGTAGCTTCCTCTTCTACTCACCAATAAGGTGTAACAAACTATGTGTGCATGCGGATCTTAGGAACAATAGTTGATCTTAAATTGGTTAAATGTGGTTTTATGTCAGTGGCGGAAAAACTAGGAGTTACCATAATTTAATTTTCTTGGCCTTGTGCTATATTTTTTTGGTAGAATTGTTAGAAATCTCATTAAGATAAAATTGTATTACTTATACACAAGTTTTCATAAATAAATTGATAGATCGAAAGATTAAAGTGAAGCAAGCAAGTTTTTCGCATGCGCAGTGCAAGTTCTTGCTGTAATCATAATCAACACTCCTACCGCCCCTTGACTCTCTCGCTCCAATTTCGTCACTCCTCCACACCTCAGGATCGATTGGGAGGGTATTATATGACAGTGTTCCTTTGAACGGTATTTTGATTGGACTGTTGCTATAGTTATTTATAACGAAGATTAATTTTGTCTATTTTTATCGTTCTTATGACATCAATAAAAATATTGATATTAATGAAGAACTAAGCTGATTATTTCATACCATTATAACTATTGAAATAAAGTAGTAAAAATGCCAAACAAAAATTTTCCGCAATATTGCTGTCATCAAGAAAAAAAGTTTTTATTTTCAAACGGAATATCATAACTCTCATAGTTCTCCTATTTACTTAGACACCCTCGAATTTGTTACATCCTGTACGCAATTTATGATGGTTCATCTCATACAATTAGCGGATGATAATCAATCATTGTACATAGTTGTAAATAGCTTTCCACCCTATATTTTTACGATTGTTTTTGTAATATAATTAGAATAAAACAATTCCAATGTACTTCCACAGACTTTTATTTACTATATATCTTACAACTCTGGTATTGTAGTGATCGAACACGAGTCAAGAAATCTTTCAAGATCTTCTAAACGACGGACTTCTCTTTGGATGTGCTTCAGATGGCCCCATCTCAGCTGCTTCAGTTGTTTGATGTAATTCGGCTCTTCTGAAAACAGAAGACGATATTCAGCTCATTGTCTTACTAATCGTTTTTACTCGAATATTTTTTTATTTATACAGTCTCGTATACAGTTCCCGCCAAAACTTTCTAGTAGCTCACATAATTTTCGTTTTGCTTCTGTTTGTTATTTAGCCGCAAAAGTACATTTCTCCACGTAGAAGGGAAGACTTACAAAATCTCATATGTAATATGTGGTTCATGAGGGCTCCTTCGAAAGAGCTCCTTTCCTGATACGAATGCGAGATGATAAGTCTTCTACAATTTACAATTATTTCCCAAAGTGCTATGATCCATACAAATGTTCAAAAAATAATAATTTCGCTGAACAAAGCTTGACAAACTTCGTGCTCTTCAACGCAGAAAACCCTTTCGAACGAACCTTCATTCGACTCCACATTACATTCAAGATTCTTTAGGATTCCCTCACACCACCTTCTCAAACCCAAAGGAGCGGATAAGTTTGTTTTTCTTGTCAAATTGTATTTTTTCCGTTTGTATACCTACCTAGAGATTTCAATCCTATTTGCAACTCATTATTTTGTCTTTAGCTTAGACTCTCGTCTGTCTCAACAGCTCTTTTTTGTATGACAATAAGATGAGAAAGGACATATGCCCGAGGAATACCGTTAATACATTGATAGTGAGATAGTATTTAAAGCTTACGATACTCTCCGTGATGGTCTATGTTCTGCTTCACATGCAGGTAGATGTGAACACGCAGTTCTCATGATGTATATTTCTTCCTCAGATGCACAAAATGTTTATGATTAGAGATTCCTCTGCTCATCCATGTTAAATAAAATACCATCAACATCAACGCCATTAAAATTTCTAGGCTACTATATACTGAATTCTGCAAGTACTCATATCAACTATGTCCAAAAATTATGAACTTATTATGCTAAAAATAAACATAATCCATTTTTTTGCAAATACGGATGCCACCGTATTTTTTGTTCTGGAAGTGATCTAAACCATGAGTAACTATTTACATTGGTTATAAAAATAAATACTTCACACCTAGATAAATAATGGGGTCTAGAACATTGCTGATTAAAATATTCGGTTTACACGTCATTAATTCTTTCAGACTTTTTTGTTATAACGTCATCGCAGTAACCTCTGTATCTATCAAATCATCTCATATGAGTGATGTGTGTAATTTATAAGCAAAATCATCTTTCGACTCTATTTTGTATGCTAACCGATCATTTTTTTATAGATACCAATGATTTTTTTAGAAGTACTAGGAATTTAAAAAGCACAAAATTTAGGTAAATGTTTAAAAGCCCATCAGGTTCCAGAACATATTATTTTTCGACAAAGTCAGCAGTTTTGAGAAATATATACTTTTCTTTCGTTTAATTTGAATTCGAATTTTTACTTATTTTGTGCGCAGAAAGTACTGAGACAAGGTATTTGATTCATTTCATGTCTCAATTCACTAAAGCCCAAAAGGCTCCTTCTCTATCCACCCGTTGACCAGCTCAATATTCCCAATACGACATGTACACCAGATATTATCTCTTATTAAATATGAAAACGTCACCTTTGCCTAAACGGTAGCTATTAATCATTATGATGTAACAACATTTATCGATAAATCATAAAATTGCTTTGAGGGACAGCCATATAGTTAAAAAGAATGATTTAGTGTCCCTTATCTCTTTCGTCTTCCAGTTTTTACATCTTTGTGCGTGCTTTATCAAGGAAGTTTTCCGGGCAATATCCTCTTATAACGGAAAAACACTTATTTATTAGGCAAGTGAGCATACGTTCTCATTCCCAGAATACGATTGTAACCACAGTATCGTAGGTAGGTAGTGCTAATTAGTTCTAGCCTATAAATCGGAACCAAGTAGCTGTAATTATTTTGGAAAGACAAATCTCTAATTGGACTAGTTTATTTCTTACTCTTTTCAAAGTTCAATAGAATTTGAAATATTGGTTATCGATGATATATGTTGTTATTAACAAAGTCGCGCAATTTTTGGAATTGATACTTGGCTTAAATTTATTTTTTTTCTAATGAGGTAGATCAGATTAATACGATGTATTTTAGCTCATTTGAAAGAGGCTAATCAACCATATTTTCGCCCAGTTTCTTCGATACGTACAAATTCCTTACCTTAAGCCGACTTTTAGTTCTAGTCACGATATGAAGTTTTGAAAAATGTACAAGAAATATGCCATTGATATTGAGTTATTTGAGTCATCTCAAGGCGAATTTTCATTCATATATTATATATAATCAGAAATCAGAGCACAAAATATGCCAAAATAGAAATAAATCATGTGATGATATCTTATTTTTATGTGAAACACAACATATACAAATAGATACTGAATCAGCCATCACTTTTTATAACTCGTAACTCAAATTATATATGACTTTTCAGCAGTGGGAATAAACACTATTTGATTAAATTTTTGTTCAAAAATCTTGGGGGGTGACAAAAGACAAAAGACTTCGA
This sequence comes from Bruchidius siliquastri, assembly GCA_949316355.1. NCBI lineage: Eukaryota > Metazoa > Arthropoda > Insecta > Coleoptera > Chrysomelidae > Bruchidius > Bruchidius siliquastri. The sequence continues at coordinate 12,137,750 of OX438534.1, read as the reverse complement.
AACAAATTAAAGAACCTTTTTAGTAGCTGTTTTTCTTAGCGTTCCCCATTGATTATAATCTAAGGCATTTCAAGGTCAATGTGAATAGATCTTTATTCCGACGCAGTGCTAATGGTGTACCTATGAAAAATTGCTTTCGCAGGTTGTGTGGTATTTCATAACGTACTCAGCTCTTTCTTAAAAGGGTGTAATATAGGCACAATGAATAATGAGATAAATGCTTTTTTGTACAGTCTCACGCAACCTTAAAACACTGTAGATTGTAACCATTGGTAGCTTGTTCGAGGCCTTGTAAGCTCCACCTAGTCTTTGTTGCACTGACGAATCCTAATGTTACCATGCTCATGTAACTTAGCTTATTTTGCGGTTGTCGCTCTGACTGACTATACTTTCTGCTGGCCGCTAATTTAAACCGCATACAAACGAATGAATCGTTACTAACGTTTCAGCTGCCTCAATAGCATTTATCAAAATACAAAATAGAACGAAATAATTTACCTTTGAAAATATAATGATATTAATATTTATAACTGTTTCCAGGGTAACAGTTTTCTTCAGAACAATCCTTAGTATGAACTATTATGAACAGATGATGCTTTTCCTTTGTTGAAAAATCCAAAAAAGGTAATGATGCACCGCCACACAAGAACAACAAAACTGATTTTCCTATGAGATAAAAACCTACAGTGCATCTGTAGATTTGGAGAAAATTTACTAGATCATTCCACGAAGCATAGACAACCAAACTGGATCACAGTCAACTGAGGAATTGGAAATACAATCATCGTCCAATTTTCCAAGGGCAGATACCTCGACCTTTTTTAAATTATTATCTTCTTCGTGTAGTACAGAATCTCCCTCCCCCTATACCCCGTTTCCTGAACATGCTGACTGATGGCTCTTTGATTCGACACTTTATAGATCTAGGAATCTCACCGATATAAGATTTTCCACACACACGGTCTCTATGATATATTGAATTTTTTGTATCCACGTTTTCATTATTTTGCTTTGTGGCAAACTAGGGATTTTAGTGTATTCGGTGTCGTAAAACCTGTTCTGATATTATTTTTTTGCCAACATTCCTAAGTCTTTTAGATAACCCTCTTATATGGCATACCGAGAGTGTCTTTGAGGCATAGGTGGAGAGTCAAAAGAAAATTACGAAGACTTCACGGCTCTGTCAGGTATTTTGCATCAGGGGTCAAGCATTATAAGTAGTGCGAACCCAATTTCACACGCGCATTTGATTAGTTGACTTTTATCTGCATAGTCGGGTCTCACCATGTTTGATACATGAAATTTCATTCATGCGATTGGAAACAGACAAGTCCTTAATGATGGTCAATCTAGCAAGCGGCAGCTGAAGGCGAGAATCTTAACAAACGTATGCAACCCAACTGGATGGTATCAATCTCATGTACCGCTGCGACAAATATGTTCAAAAAACGACCGACGTCATCGCCGCATATTTGGCGTATAGATCGAAAAAAATTGCGCGTCGTTTTTAGCGCTCTTATGATTTTCTCTACGGCACGTGCGTTATTGAACTAAGAGCTATTTATAGGTGCACCAAATCGTAGAATCGATGACGCATAAACCTATTGACCCCACCGACGGTGTTAGAAAAGCATTGTTCAGGGTGAAAGTCTAATGCATACTCTGAAACAAAAATAAACAAACAAAAACATATATATATATATATATATGTATTATCTATTCATACACATTTGTTCTTCCTTCGGACTTTCCACCAAAATATCTTTTTAATATAAATTTTAATAAAAAATACGCCTTGCAGATTGATTATTGATAATGCATAATTTTGACGCGTATAGTCTCGTCATTATCATCTGGGGACGCGCTGTGTGAAGACGGTTGCCAGCATGACAGTAAACAGTATTAACATAAAGTAATTGATTGTAGAGCTTTGACAAATCCATTATCTATTTTCTATTTCTTTATGTATTTTAACAATTATAAGCATTGAGATAATTAAACATCTATAACAAAACTGTAAGAACAGGTATTATGTAAAATCACACCGTTTCAATTGATATACTATCTTCAATCGTCTTCCGGTTTACCTAACAAATGTAGATCAGACAGTGATTAAACTTATTTTTATTGACCTTCAGGGAAAACCTGTTACGCAGGTTAAATAAGTTAAATCGCGATGTCTTACACCAATCAGAGAAAAATTCTATCAAAAATGAAGACATTTATATTTTCCAAACCCATTCAGTACAGGGTACTCAAGGCGACTTTAATTGAAGATCAAAAGTTTGCCAGGTTATTATGAAAAACTGTAAGTTAATCTTCATTTTGACAATAATATCTTTTCGAAAGAACCCACTTTCACGTTACATGATTTTATCAAGAGACAACATTGTAGTTATTGGTCTGCAGTTTTGAACGATATGAGGAAGAAGCTCATACTCAAAGTTAATGCTTGACAGGCATTATTGGTCAGAATGCTATTGATCTGTTTGGTAGAATTGGAAATCTTACATCAAACATTTATTCGGTTCGGTTGATGTTCCAGCACATTTTGAAGTACCTACACAATAGAAATTTGGGATTACAGCGAATTGACAGGAATTATTAGGAATGATCAGGCAATATGGGTTGTTATAATGAATCACGGGTAATTATGGGGAATTTTTCGAAACTGCAAATAATTAAAATGTTTTTTTGAGAATGTTCAGTATTCCTCTCTAATGTTTTTCTTGAAATGAAATGGTTTATTTTTACGAAACTACAAGCCAAAAAAAACATCTAGATATTGCACTTACATGATATATTCTCATTTACATTACCCTTAATTGGCTTTAGCTGTAGCAGTTTTGGTTAGTAACTAATATCGTTGTTATTAGAAATATGTTATGCAGCTTTTGCTGAAGATTAGAACAGTGTGCACTTAAAAGTTATTTTAACATATATGATGATGATATTAGTCATCAATAAACTAAATAATAAAATATGGAAAACATAGAAATCATAATTTGACAAATTCAATATAAGAAAAAAATGCACATGTGTAGGCTTTATTATTTTTTTAATATTTTTCTTCTCATAATTTGGTTAGAGAATTCAGGTACATTAGGTAATTGTTATTTTAATTCAATTTATGAATAATAAATTTCACTGTTGTGTTTGTGAAAAGTAATATTTCATATACAATAATAATAATAATAATAATAATAATAATAATAAATTTTGCTGATTAAATTTTTTTATGATGTTATATGACTAACGGTGATGATTTCAGCAGTGCAAATGTCATTTGACATATTCTCAATGAAATAGGTATAAAAAAGGATGTATCACAGCTTTTTTTAACACTGAATTTGTAGGACTTATTATTATTTTTTATTTTCAATTATTATTATTAGGGATTCAATTGATTAATAAAAAATTGCACAGTTAGATATGTATGGAGGAATTAATGAGGAATTATTGTGCGTCAGGAAAATATATGAGGGATATTTCTGGAATCAGGGTGAAATATTTCCTTTTATTGTACAAATAATTATCAGGGATTTACCATTCGTGTTCATTAAATCATTGAATTGGTTGTAGAGGTGGGGAGGCAGAGAGAGGAGTGACCTGCAATGTCGCCCGACCTGACCCTTCTAGCATTTTTTAATATATAATGAACGTCAGAATTCAGTAATTAGAGTTGAAATTCAAGGAAATAACAAAAAAATCCTCACAAATGCCAATTACAGTTAATTTGAATCTTTGATTTGCATAAAACATGTTCAAGAAGTAAAACTCATACCTTTAAACTTTAAACGTTCCTATCCTGTATATTCGTTATTGTCGACCCTTGCCCAGTAAACATCGTTCTGTATTAAAGTTTTAGGTTTAAACTAAGCCATATGCGCCAATGATAAATGACCATTAGAGCTTCGTGTGTACTTGCGGTATATCCGTTGTTTAGCTAAGAACGGGGGACCTAGAAGTTTTGCGTTGGATGCGTGTTGTTTGTTCCCGCTTAGGCTTACGCTTTACTCACACGGCAATTTTATTTGTAAGCCTCATTCAAAACAACTACCCAGGGTAGCAAATTACAACGTGTGCTTTAAAGCTAACTTTCTACGAATACCTCCTACTACCCTCCTTGTGCAACTTAGCAGCGTAGGCTTTTGTAAGGTATGATATTTCTGTCGGTCTGTCGGTATACGTTTAAGCTGTAAAACTAGTTTTCTTCTTATCCTGATGATCCTGGTCAGGAAGATAAGGACAATATTTTTATTGTCCTCGATACTTGATACTTCCACAAATTTTCAAATCAATCAGTCATCAGTGAGTGAAAATTGTATCGAAAAATTCCGTTACATTGATAGATATAGGCCAAGCTAACAAAAGCGCTTAACAAAGAAACATGATGTGACTCACCTGCCCCACAGCAACATGTCTTAGCACTAGCCGAGGAACTGGCGACCCTCGAGTCGGCGTCACCAGGAGCAGTGGCGTTAGATAAAATGGAGTCGGTGAGAGCACTGGTGATCTCTAAAGAGATTTCCTTCTGTGATTTGGTGCATGCTGCGTGTCTGTTTACCGTTTCGATCGCCTTCCTTGGACTCATCGTTTCGAAAACCTACAAAAATTTTAATACAGCGGGGGCGATATCGTTTTCTTGCTTGCTAATACCGGATGCTCCAAAATTAAGTAAATATAGAGATACTGTATGGTGAAGAGGTCTAAGTAAGTCACTTGAATCAAACTTTCCTATGAGGACGCTGGAAATTTGACCCAATTAAAATTTTACTGATAACTTAAAAATTCTAGATTTTAACAAAACTTAGTATCTAGATATTTTGATTGAAGAACAATTGTTTAATTGAAACAATGAAAGCATGAGTGAAATGGTGAAACTGTCGCGTCGTAATCTTGTTATACATTACTTCGTATAATTTTTTAGCACCGTAGTTGTGTTTTCTCGGAAAATTACACGCATTTGCAGCATTTTCTTTCTCTTGCAGAAAACTCAATCGTCTTGTTACAAAAAAAATGTGAGCGTTAGCTCCGACTTATTTTAAGATTCATTTCCCTGTCTGACAGTTGTTAGCATTACAGAAAAATGTACTGGAAACAAAATCTAAAGTTCTTCGTATATAATTTTGGAAAAAATGTTTTGTTGTTCGTTTTCCTTCAAAGGTGTGAAGGAAATATTTCATGGCTATGAAATACACATTTGGTGGAATTGCTGGTAAGTTGCTAGTCTTCGGCTTCTGCATTGGGAACCGTCGCAAGAGCGTTCGGGTTTACCACAAAAGATTTCCAAATCAATACATTCACAACCTCCAGGCTTTCACTTCGATCGAAAAGCGACTCCACGAAACGGGCCACCTAAAACCGATCAGAAGAAATGCTGAACAACCTTGTCAAGTTAGCACCTTACTGCAAGAGACCAAATAGCGAAAGTAACTTAACAGAAAAATATTTGAAGGGCTATTACGGACACTAATTTTATTGGGCCATTAAGATTGCCAGATCACCGTTGTGGTTATAGTTAGTTTAGTTTCTCCGTCAAGATTTGTATCAACTGACGGTCAATTTACTTCATGGCATGTTTTACGTGCACGGTGGTATACATTCTCATTATTCCGAGAATACGAGAGAATATTTGGAGAAAGTATACCCTAAAAGAGCAATCACTCAATCACCAAACTTAAATCCTTGCAATTCATTCATCTGGAGTTACTTGAAAACTACTTAAAGTAAAAAAGTTCAACAGAAGAATGATGCGATCTGTATACGAGGTTATCAAAGCTTTTTGAGAGAGTAAACTTAAATTTCTTACGCCGAATTGGAAATTTCCTGAGCGAATAGGGTGTTTATAGTGATTTTTCATTCTGCTTCAATTGTCATTCCTCAATTGATTCCCATATTGATGCATTTTTTAGCTGGTATTTCAAAATAACACAAACATGGAGGTCTTTTCATATCCGCCTTAATGTTTTATAGTTGAAGGTTACATGAAATTTGCATTGTTTTCCGTCACGTTTAAGAAACCGTACCTGTTACAGTTTCTGACTTGGGATTTTTCATCGATTGTTAGTTTTTGAATTCAAATTTCCAAGAGTATCTAAGCGGTGTTTCGGATTCTGGTCTTTATTGACCAATGACATGTATTCTAATCGTCCATCATACTTTCTGTTCAGAATAACTTCTACACATGAACTTTAAAGATAAACTAAAAGAAAAGAATGATTTTCTTGCTTTTTGAGTCAAGAAGATTACTTTGAATTATTATTTGAACTTTTAATCATCGTTACTTGCAAGCAAAGTGCTTTAGGATACAAGTAAGATGATTCATCGACTTATCTTGACCTCTGCAACCTGCAGTAGCTCTAAATCCACAGAAATTTATGACCATTTACATCATTACATATAATGAATTAACTTATCATCTCATAATTGTAAGAAACCATCGCTGCCAAACATATATTTTTTTCTTACGTAAAAGAACTGGTAAAAAATTGAGTATGCATGTCAGACATCGACAGACATGAGTGTTGAATCTCCGCCATAAACGTCAAAAAACGAAAAACCCGAATCTCCAATATAGCTTACTAGCATTGAAGTATATAAGTTCTGTAATAAATATTATTTAGAAACATGCCTGTGAAAGTTCTGAGACCTTCTGCATTTTTGGTGATTAATGAAGTAGCGTTAAAAACATACCGAAAAAGAGTAATGTAACAAAAACCGGAGCCACAATACTTTCCTCACTAGAAATTAATAATGAGAGATTGTGGCTGTAAATCAGTTCACTCTTGTTGACAGATGTCGTAGCGAATACCTGCTATAAGGTAAATTTTGCATCACACCCTTGACTGGCTTAGATATATACCACATATATATCTCCAAACTACTTTCTAAAGTCTCACTGCCAGGTTATTCTGACGAGTCAAGGCAAAATCAACATTCTCTGAAGTTCCAGAGAATCCACACAGGTAGTGAACTAGTTGTAGAAGAAGCTCCCACGTAACTTTAGTTCAATATTCCTTACCGTTCGCCACGTAAAAGATGTACGGTTTCACACAATAGAACGTATCAAGGCATACACAATTTTGGATTCTACTAAAGCGCTTCATAGAAGGAAATACTGCTCCCATATGTGAGACATACTGGCCGGCCAATTAACTGGCTACTGATCCTGGCTGGCACTAATGACATCGTCTGCAGAGGCAAAGATGAAAACTACGCTTACCAGTCTTCCACAATTAGGGCTGACATCTGGCTAAATCTTTAATTCATGATTTCACAGAAATCACCATTCAAAAGAGAATGAATCAAAGATGATTTGACTCAGTTTACACAAACAGTTAATTTGTGAGGGTAATGAGGGAGAACCGTAAAAGCGATCATCAGAAAGTAAAATGTTAATTACACTCGATTAAGTTGCCTGAGTGATTTTATCAATTATATTGAAAAGAGAATTAATTTATTGTGTAACCCGTGAAGATAAAGGAGGATGGAAATTCATAATGAGACCAAACCAGATACATGGTTCCAAAATGTAATTATGACTTGAAATACATCGTTCCTGTTTATGTTGATTTTCAGGTGTATATTGTTAGCTACAATATACTAAGAGAGAATAATATCTTGAACGTTTGGGTTAGTTTTCATAACTAGCTATAAAAAATAAACAACACAACCATAAAGAAATCCACAAGTAATTCAAAAAGATAATCCATTCTATTATTTATGTCACTTGCTCGCATAAGACCGTATGTGATCATTAAACCGATTTTTCTGACATTTTAACTGCCTCGACAGCTTGATCACATTAAGATTATCTGATCAACTGCTTCCAGCTTACGTGAATTTTGTTCCGAAATCATAACTCATCTCGATTACGCAGTAATTCATTTGCATTACTGACTAATCAGCAAATACAGCGTATCATTGCCCCAGAAAGAAAGATACAGTATCGATCTCAAGGTAACGGCACTATCAGAAACGAGTGAGAACCGATAAAAAAAACCTGTGAAAAAGCGTACCATGATTTTTTTCATTTGAAGAAAATTTATTAGATTTTGATAAACAGCCAAAAAGACTGGGTCACAGTCTACAGAGGAAAAGGAAAGACAGTCTGTGCTACTATGCGAGACAATTCGGTAGAAAACTTGCCATTCTAGTAACTATAGGATATAATCAGAGCAGCCATCCTCCTTCAATGTTTCAGACAGCAGGTGCCTTTTGTATGATCAGGCGCAACCACCAAACGCACAGCTCGTTCAAGAAAGTATTAAGTAACTTCACAGAGTGTTTCGGAGCGCATCTCTACACATACGAGCAGTACTCCAGTGATGGTCTGATCTGAGCCTTGTCTGTGTTTCAAACTGAACTACACGGTATTTTGTTCGATTGATGGATAATCTTTCATTGATCTGGACAGCTACCTGCCCCAGCGGAAGTAGGCCGAAAAGGGCGATGGTGGTAGGGCAGATTCCTGTGAGCCACCCGCGTCACATGCATTTCACTGATTAGTTTTCATAAAATGGAAGAGAAAATAAAAAGATATCAGATACAAATTATGTTAGGGTAATAAACGCCGGGCACGATTCCACTGCTTAAGCCATTTTACTCATTTCTTGCCAGAATAATTGCAGGTAACATTCAAAGATCTGTTAAATTTAAAAGGTAAATATAAATTTGTCACAACTTACTCACTGAAGACGTTTGGAAGACATGAGAATACGTTTATATCCTGCACAAACAAGATAACAATTTTTTAAGAGGGAATTCATAAGTCTGCCTTTATAAAGTTGGATGATAAATGTATCTTTAATTCCTTACTAGAATTTAACCCATTTTAATTAGTACGCCTCAAAGTTGGATCAAACCAATGTTCTTTAAACCTACAGATGGACCACAGGTTTTTGTCCAGATTTGTATATTGATTTTTTAATCTCATGTGGGTTTAGCTAGAGCCCAATGAAAACACAAGATGAATAATTAATGCTCCACAGTTGGTGTGAAAATAAAAAGATCATTCGTGAGGGATAGTCATGCATAAGAAATACTTGTCAAATAAAAACTTCAAACATATGCTCACCTGTCGTCGGCTCCTATCACTTGGCACTGTCCCTAGTTCCTTGCTGAGAGCCCTATCTATTAAGTTTACGATGTAACTCTTTGATCGGTGTAGCTCTATGGCACATACATCGTCCAACGGTTGTATTTTCGGTCCACTTGGGGACGTTTTCGCGCTACCTGATAAAAAAGATCAGTCAATTTTTAACAGGTACAGCACTGCCCAATTGTAGATATTCCACAATATACATTTATATGACTTGAGAAACATTCTTATAGTATTTTTGTAAAAATTATTATATAATATTCATGATTCTTTTAGTATCGATTAGTCAGCAGGGGAAACGATGCTCTTAGTAATAATTTATTCTTGATCAAAGGTGATTGATGTTAATTATTATACACGAGGGTGGCCGAATCCAAATATATTTTCTTGGTATCGCTATAGCGTGCAAAAGTTACCTACGATGTTGGAAAGGAGTATCACATGAAAAAAACTGAAATTTTAGCTTCCGCGCATTGACGTTAATTATTATACAAGAGATACATGAATATTCATTTTTTTCGTAGTTTTATTTAAACTCTGTATGTCCAGATAATCTTCATGCTATAGTATTTTTCAATGAATTATTAATGAACGCAGATTACCGAAATGAATAGGAAATCACATGAGAAGATGAATGAATGAATAAAAAACACCCTTATTGGAAGATTGATTGAGCAGGGTGTTCGAAGCACTCGCTAATAAAACCAAAACAAAAAAATCTTTCAACTTAACCATTCTGTCAAATTTTTTTGATCATTTAGAAAATAATGCTGGAAGGGACACTTTTCTACATTGATATGATCCTATACTGTTTGTTAGAGTGGTCGGTAAGCCCTTTGGACTTAAGCCTTGTTCCTACGATGATGGTTTCTTACATAATAGGAACCATCACAAAAAAATGTCACCGTGTAACAACTTGATAGTCGATATCACGCTGAGGCGACTGCGCTGTCAAATTATCCTATTTGTTTATACCTATAGTTGAGAGTGCCCTCACAATAGTTTTGGAACTATTGCGTCTACTTTCACCGTGCATACAAGACTGACAGCATCACAGTTCACTTTTACATTTTTTGGAGCAAATTTGTTTTGTTTAACTTTTTTGCAAACAATAGCTACTATAATAATACCAAAGGTATTCGTTTTCATGGAAAAACATCTGCAAATTTTAATAACAGGGTAATAAAGACCATACCGAAGCAATTCTGTTAGGTTCATACGTAACAAAAATAAAGTAACTTCTAGGGTGTTCTGTTGAAAGTTATTTCGGATTGCATTTTTTTCTGTGGATTCAGTATCTCACCTATACCATTATAGACATGTTGTGTTTTCTATGTTTGATTTTACAATTCCACCAACAACACCAGTTATCACTGCAATTAGCTCAGTGTCCGCTATATGACTAGTTATTTCTACTATCACAATAGACAACATAGGGGCAACATAATTTCCTAACATCACTATTCAGATCATTACAGTAGTATCGCCGTGAAAACAAGGCTTTAGCTGAAGTCTGTCACAGCTGGTTGTCCAGGTAAAAAACAAAGTCAGGAAAAAACGGTAGACGAATAAAATAGAAGAAGGAAGTCAGCCGGTTGAAAGGAACATCTTGGCATTATTATATCTGATTCTGAAACTATAGTAACAATGATAATGATAATACAATAATTTGCCCATAACTCCGTGTGTATATTTAACTTAAATTTCAATTTACATAAGATGAGTATAGAGTTCTAGTTACTCCTTGACCCAATAAAAAACCCTTCAACTTGAGATTGACATTGTATGAAATACTCTCACCTGCAGAATGAGTTTTCTTGATATCACTTGTCACAGTATTAGAGAAATCACTAGCAGATCCGCAGTATGGTCTGACCTCGCTCTGAGACCGTAGCATTTGGGTAGTGATATCTTTATAGTTGAAGCTCTTGTTTGATATCACCTTGTCTGTTTCGTGATGTCGCCTTTTTCCCTGGAAAGGATAAATGTTAACATCCTTTCACGCTCTTAGATACTTCGGCAGGATGATCATTTTGTATCTTGTGCGCACGTTGTTTGTATTTAGAGACACAGCCCAGTAGAGATATCTAACCACATTTTTACTGACAGGCTCCTGCACCGAATAATCATATCACTTTGTACGCAACATCAGTTAAATCTATTTACTTATTAGTCCACTAATTGTTATTTAGAAAACGTATTTTTGCTCCCAATTTGTAAACTAGCAAGTAAATAACTCACACAAATGATATTGCCTAGCTGGTGGCATTATGATTGTTTGGTGCAGCTGCTTGTCAGTAATCTCTGGTCACTTTGGAAATCTAGATACCAACAACGGGCACAGTCGGAATAAATACTGCTTTTAGGAGAGCGTACCCTAACATTTGAAATCGATCTGATACTGAGACGCGTGCCCATCAAGCAGGTGTGTGGTTCGATCACGTCATGCGCTAGGTTTTTTCCAGGTTTCATTGGCGAACCTGTATATCTATTTCCAGTTAGCATATTAGCAAGTAAATAAGTATCACATATTTTTGATTTATGTATCATTTACCATACAACTGTTTCCTTGGACTTGTTTTGTAGTATGTTTATTGAACAAGAAAAAGGAAATATCATGATATTTGAGTGAGAAGGTAGGGTAGGAGGGGAGGGGTTTCATTCACTGAGAGACTTCTTCTTCTCCAATTTCTTCACTCAATTGCATTTATATACACGTGATATATAACTTGTTCAGTGTACAGAGATGTATCTGAGAGACTCAACTTGTATTCACCTTCACGTGAGATGGTTGCGAATAGATCTGCGAATCTAGTGGACGAATCCGGCGTTAAGACAGATAACGTATAAGTGGTGGAGGTTGTGGCCACAACAATGAGATATCTACAGAGCAAATGTCTAATTGGTAATGTTTAACTAACAAAAAAAATCTAGAAAGCCATAGAATAATACTTCAAATGTGTCCAAATACACGCATCTTTGTTTAAATTTCGATATCTTAGTGCCTTTAATGTTTGGCTGCAATGCAGTTTCCATCCGTTTAGAACGCCACGTGTAGGATATTACGTATCTCTGTATTACTGATAACCAGATATCTTACCCTGCAATTTGATTGATGTAGTTTGACGGTGTCATTCAAAATGATGTATTAATCCTTATATTTGTACCTCCTGTTTCATATTATCACTGCTTTTCTTGCGGCAGAACGAAATAAATCACGCGCCAAAAATCTGGCGTGAAATTTTTATGCTATGGTGACTGATTGGATGAAGGAAATATACGGAAAACACAAAAACTATAAAGGCGCATAATATGAATACTAAGCCATGCAGAGTTTGAAATTAGTCGTAGTCATTTGAAACTGTCTCTTAGGTATATCTTTTCTGAGCCTCTTTCCAATGAAAGCAAATGAGTAACATCACTTTGGCTGCAAATTACACAAAAGAAAAAGAATTTTTTTGTGATACTTTTTATAGGCATGGAAAAGGCTGAATAATATGCAGACTAATAAATAGAAAGTATATATACGGTAATATTTGATATAATAAATCATGGTGGTTTCCTTTGTAAGTTATATGCTAACTAAAGTGCACTATATATAAAATCGGATTTGTTTATGTTATACATACATATATTCTCCAAGCGAACGAATTGATTTAGAAAGTGACGACAAAAGTAAATTAAAAAACACTTGAGAGGCTGCTACGGATTGAATGATGTTTTGCAACAGGTTGTTTGCTGCATCTGCCATATATGATGTGTAATTAGTGTTGGCACTTCACAGTCACACATTCACTTCACACAAAGATTTTATTTACTACACGAAAATGTTGGATTGGGAGAAAACACAAGAATGCATTTTAAGAGAGTTAAATAGAATATAACAACCACACAGATCAATGAAAAACCTACCATGTAAGAGCATCTATATGACAAATTACATAATTACTCTAATAGTCTTGTTTGGTGTAGACTGTATACAGTAGTATTTACTGCAGACCAAGCAATGCAAAGAAGCGAAAAAACGTTAGCAAAACGAAATTTTGTCAGGCGATTGCTTAGACGGTGAAGCGAATAAATCGTAAAAGTTATTATTAAGTGGTTGAAATGTTGCTCCAAATACAAAGAGTGGTAATTCGGACTACGTTGGGTTTCACAGGGTTGAAGTCATACTAGTCCAGTTTTGAGGAAGGGGTGAGGGGGAAAAAAGACGGAATCTATTGAAGATCAGTTTCATCTCAATGATTCCTTGATAAAACTCAACAGCTCAACAAATCATGTCCAAATAGCAATGTTGTGTTCCCCATAATGGGTTCAGTAACAGGTAAACTCCCAAAAATTAGAATTTTCAGCCACCTGAAATAGCGTAAAAACGTCAAATTTAAAGGTAGCTTATATGCGCCAAAATGGCAGTAATAATTATACCCACATTTCGTATATACTAACCACTCCAGAAAAAAAGCACTTATGGAAAAACTCAAATTTTCAAAAAAATATATATAAGGAAAAATTGAGCAGGTTGACGCGGTATGCAAACTACGCGTATTTTTTATTATTACAAAGCTGACGTCCCATCAAAATAAAATAAACTGTTCCCAGGAGTTTATTGGACAAACCTATAATTTCATTCTTCTCTGCCCAAAAATCATCTTCCATGACTTTGAAACTGTAAAACAAAAGGTATCTTGATTCTACTGAGAATTCGTCTCACATGAGTAAAATTGAAAGGCTTATAGCTTATAGCACAAACTCATGCACCATCCCCTTCTCTCAATCTCCCGGAGTTACAACCATTCAGATGCAGTCGTCACATAACATAATTAGCGCTTTCCAACTTACGGATTAAAGCTGCATTAGTTTAGCTTTCATTTGGCTGAAAAAGCGTATGCTCAAATCCATTAAACTAGTTTTTTCTAAAATTCTTACCTCATCATCTGTTGACATTTCGATCATTTTCTCGTATTCTTTCTGATGCCTTGTTTTCTCAGTTTTCATCTTCAGGTTCTCCTTAGATGGCGACGTTGCCGCCAATTCGCACTTTTTTAGCTGGTTGAGCAATCGGTCCAGCGAGTCAGCTGTCACTTCTCGAATTTTGGGCTTAGAGGGTTTCGTTATGTTGTACTGTCTTTCTATTGAGTCATCCCTTGGTTGATTTTGAGCCTTCTGTATCTTCTTCTCTTTAGCTTTAACGGACGCTGGTACCTGACAGAATAAATGGAGTATAAACAAAATAACTAAGCAACAACAGCTTCCGTCATTATGACTGGATGAAATAGTGGGTAGAGTTGTAAAGTACCAGCAGAGTAAGCAGTCGGGTCGAGTAGTACTTTTAGAACAGGTTATCCTAGAGATGTTGGTTTAGAGCTGTACCGTTGTTGTTGAACCTATAACTAAAGTAGTGCCTCATACTTGCGCCATAGACATAAATAACTATATTGACTAAATACCTCTTACGCTTGAATATAGACGCATTTTTTCAAATGTACATACCAAAGCAATAGCTCTTAAAAATGATTTAACGATGCCCATAAACAAAACTGAAAGTCACTTTTATGCTGAAACAATTGTGTACGCGGTGACAGAAATTACGATATGGCGAGCTTTGAGATATTTTGTATACCCCAATAATGTGTGAACAGCAACCCCGCCTCTTACTAAGCTCTAAAATTATTACGGACGTGAGACATGCTCAAGAGCAAAAAAAACTTTTGAATAAGCCGAAAAGTGAGTAGTAACTTGGCAATCATACAAAAATGAAACTAAAGAATAACCTGATTTTATTTATACCGCTAATTATTTAACTATCAATTTACGCATCTGCATAAGTAATACAGTATCACCTTTTATGGTTATACAACACGGATTCAAACTACGTGGTAAAAAAATGGAATAGATAAACATAATACAGAATTTTAAAACTTTTGAAACAATGACAGTTTTTTCAATTCAGGGCCATTCTACTGAAAACAGATTATTAGCTTATAATTATCCGCAAGTGAGCAGATTTTCAGAAAATATCCAACATTACCTACATGACACAAATGCATATCGCTCTCAAAATTTTATTAAAATCGGTTCAGCGGTCCCAAAAACCTAGTAATAGATTACAACATTTATATTTTGATTCTTCAACACAAGCATAACCTAAAGCCACCCATAATCTTCAAGCCCCTTGATCCAATAGCAGCCTAGTCCCATAGCTCTGCCCCTCAGCCCCACAATGCTCTAGGTTCATAACCCCACAACGTTCTAGTTTCTTAACCTCATCACCGGAAAAATCAATAAAATGGTTCTACGAACCATACCACGTTTGTCTTATATTTTTGAGGTGGCTGAATGCAAAACTGATGACCACTTAAGCTTTTCGCTCCCATCGCACTTGAACTTGTACGTTATCTAGGTACTAATTTCTCATGTGTTTGCAATCCAGGGCACCTTCACGTGGTTGACGGTAAGCAACGGAGTTATTCAGTAATCCTGCAGGAACCTTTATTAACGGCATTCATGCCGTGATAAACCCACGAAAAAAAGTTTCGTCGTAGGCAGCCGGATTCCCGGTAGCGGAGAGGTTTTTTTGGGCGTGTCTTTTGAGGTAATAAAAAAGTCTGATGTGATGGGCTTAAACAGCCACCGATTTCAAATTCAATAACCCAAAAAATATAATACAGAAAGATAGTCTAGTTAAACCAATAGTTTCATTGATCTTTCCGGGGGTGGGGCTATGAGGTTGAGTAGTAAATGGGTAAAGGCGTTATAGGGCTTTGGTTTTCTCGGGTCAAGGGGCATGAGGATTAAGTGGTTGGTGTTTTTTGTGTTGAGTAATCAAGGGATCGTCTTGCAGGAAATGAATAGATTCTTGGGCCTATTTTTGGAGGCTAGCACGAAGTGACTAGGTCAAACAGACCTAGAATTGAGATTAAGCGATAACAAAACCATATGACAAACATGGTCTGGTCACAGGAAGAATTTTTGTTCAATTTGTGTGTGGAGCTGTTCTTCTTATATATTCCATTGTGATTCTACTGGTCTTGCACAAATCGAGTAATGTTTTTCACCATATATCGTGAGATTGACCTGCATCCAAGTCATCGGCTGACTTCGTATGTTACGCTAGTAGAACTGGATCTTATAGTTGATAGTTGAAGCAGCGACAGACTGACCAACTAATAGAGAGACAAAAATAGTTACATTCTCTCCCCATACATGTGCGGAAGCATATCAAAAAATGCAATTTCCGACTTCTGGAATGAACTGAAGGATTGCATTATGAGTCTCAAAGGCAATTCTTCTTGGTAAGCGATAACCAAGCAATAGAAGCAGATTTAAAAATGAGAAAGAGAACTATGCCTTACTCTTGGCTTGAGATATTTTGATATCTTAGTAACATCACCCCTACTCCTACTCTTTTTCTCTAGACCGTCAGCTTCAATTTTCTCCAGCATTTCATCCAAGTTGGCCGTGCTGAAGTTAACATCCCCTTCGGAGTCCATCTTGTGAGGCATGATGTTATTAATACTCTGCTTATTTCCGGTAGTACTGGGCGGTTCCATGCTTTGAGGGATATCCTAAAAGTAGGAATAGTCGTCATAAATATGTAGGGAAGATTTGTAGACTGACTCTAGTCACACCGATCATACTGCTGCTGAAAGTAGGAAACCACCTTCACATATTAACATTACATCAGAGCGTAAAGTTACCAGAATATATATTCTTTGTACTGCTGCTGGCGCGATAATCTAAATACAAAAGTACCGGAAATGCTAAAAAGAATGAATAGGGAAGTTGTTTATATGAATTTTGGTAGATTGATCCCAATTCCTGACACTTCAGAAACGAATAAGCAAAACAGGGGTCTGACGAATCATTTTAGCAGGTTCAGAGAGCAGCAAACTCATGGAGAAAAGTTTTAAAGAATAGATTGTGTCGCTGTATCGATAGACAAATCCTACACGAGTATCTCTATTCTATTCAATGTAGACAGAGTGGTTGGGACAGCAATTCCCCAAACAAGAGAACATTATACCAGAACAGGTCTCTGGGTTTAATACTACGTAATAAAGTTAAATGGTGACTAGTAATTGCTTGCTCTGTATAAATAACCAAGCTTCTTCACAACGGTTATATAGATATCCAAGTTTTTTCGCAAAGTATGGCTTCGGATTCGCGCTTGAGTGCATCTTATTTGATAGACTATATAGTATTAGCTTTAAGAAGAATCAAATGTTAAGGTTCTATATACTACCAAATTCATGTAAAAATGGCTAACCTATTTTATGAGATAATTTGAATTTATGGCATAAATTTTTTATATACTTGATACCTCACAATCTCTATTTAAGTTTCTTGAATGTTTGTCCTCTTTTATATTCACTAATTAGACTTCTGATCCTCCTTGACTTACTAATTACCTGAATTGCTCCGTTATTGGATTTTATCGCGTAGGTGGCATTCTTTAGTGCCTAGACGCAACTTTGTAATTAAATCAGTCATATTACTGCTTGTCTTTGATAATAATACAACCGTTAAGGGAAAATTCAAAGTGTATTGTATTCCTTACAAGGCTGACTTGAATTAAAATCCTTAAAACACGTAAAATATGACTAATTGAACGAACAGACTACCCATACTTCATGAAAACATACCTTTTAAAATCGGAATTAAATAAATTAATGCGATTGCCCGAGGCAATTTACCTAGGGTGCAATTGAAATATTGCTGAATTTTGCAAAAAATAGGGCAATTTGTCAATGTCAATTGTTCATATCAATTACTTGACTATTTTTGACTTTCGAATTCTACGTATAGCACGCTAAGAGTTCTTGAACACTTGAAGGTAGAAGTCGTCCAGCAGTCACGTAGTTGAAAAAATTAGTTTGTTGTCAAAGTAAGATCAAAAAGACCGCATAACAGACAACAGAGATCACAGTTCAATTTTACACTTAGTAAAAAAAAAGAGGATAAGCATCATAATAAAACAGAGAAACAGAAGTAATTTACAGGAATTGCTCAACTGTAAAACGTGGGTACAAAAGATCGTTTAAATTAGAAGTCCCTGTAAGAAAAGGAACGAACGTCTTTTTTATTACATAACCTCTGGCAAAGCCAGAAATCTAATTACGAGAACGAAGAGCTGCCAGAGGACATAACTATTTATATCGACCTGTAAATTGTAGTAGTCGCGGAACAAACACCCCGGAAGCTCATTCCACAACACTGAGGATCTCCAAAGAACGACTTTTGGTAGCGCGTGGTTCGAGATATTGGCAGCTCGACCTGACGAGAGAATGTACCCGTTTGATGTACCTACGACTCTTGGTGTTATTAAGCGAGACAATTTGGCGGAACACCTGCGATAGAAGTATCTATAGACAGTGCTTCGAAAATCATCTCCACATATGTGAGCAGTACTCTAGCCTTGTAGAGTAGCAGTAGCTGTTCCGGTGAAAACAACTTTCTGGTCTTAGGACATCTTACTGTTGATATTTATCCCCAGAAGCTTGATGTCCTCAAGTATTGGATAGACCTACATCTCTGAGGATGGATGTAGAATACAAGGTCAGCAAAGCTCGCAACTCTCTACGGGCTTGCAGAAGGGTCGTTGGTGCGAGATGGGGACTAAGACCTAAAGTGGTACATTGGCTCTACACGACCATAGTAACACCATCTTTATTGTATGGCTCCTTAGTATGGTGGCCCTGCTTAAGGACAGAGGCAATCAAAGTCAGACTCAATAAAATCCAACGGCTGGCTTGTGTTAGTACAACGAGCGCTGTGCCGGCGACCCCATCGGGTGCCCTCGAAGCACTACTGCATCTCCCTCCACTAGATATTGTGATCAGGGGAGAGGCCAGGGTAACTGCATTCCGGCTATGGAGTCAAGGCAGTTGGGCTTTTATCAATCCGGGTAAAGGGCACTGTGCGATCCTTTTAGAGTTACAAAAGGAGACACCGATTTTGCAAACAAGGAGTGACATAATTACACCCAAGTACCTTTTTGATTGCAAATTCATGGTGGAGTATCCAACAAAAGAGGAATGGGTCACAGGAGGCGGACAGCTCTTTGAGAGAGGTGGGCAATTCTGGTACACGGATCGCTCACTGACTGAGGAGGGCTCTGGCTCCGGGGTCTTCGGACCCGATACAAGACTCTCATTGCCCCTTGGGGGAGACACCTCTGTCTTCCAGGCTGAGATCTTTGCAATTTTAGCGTGTGCAATTCGCATTCAGGAATAGCAGGGGCCTAGGAGACGAATCACTATTTGCTCCGATAGTCAGGCAGCAATCAAGGCAGTAAGTGCCTGCAGGATAGTATCAGGGCTGGTCTTAGAGTGTAGGAAAGCTCTTAACGCGATCGAAGAGAGACACAGGATCTCACTAATGTGGGTCCCTCGACATTCTGAGGTTCGAGGAAACATTATGGCGGACGCTTTGGTGAAGGCAGGATCAAAAGGAAATATTTTGGGTCCGGAACCGGCTGTAGGGTTGGCCGCAAGTAGAATTAGAAAAGCTACGGACGAGTGGATTCAAATTTAACACCCTTTGAGGTGGAATAGCATCTTAGAACATCTCCGTTAGGTACGGGAATTCATTACAGGGCCTGTAGCCAGAGAGGGGCGATTTTGCCTCTCCCTTGATAGGAGTCATCTTAGGTTGCTGGTGAGACTGCTCTCTGGTCATAATACCTTTAAGCGGCACCTGCACCTAATGGGGATAGTTAGTGACCCAACGTGTGCACGCTGTGGCGATGAGGAGGAGTCCTCGGCACACATACTATGCCGCTGTGAAGCCCTCGGGCACCACAGGCAGGCCATACTGGAGTCCATGATTCTGAAACCAGGGGATATAAGATGGGCAGGACCCAAGGCCATACTTAACTTTGCGAAAAGGGCTGGCCTAGGGAACTAGAGCTGGTAGAGGCGCAAAAGAGCCCGGCGGTGGCCTGTGCACCGATGGTCCACATCGGAATGCCTCTATCTATTCACTCATTCATTAATTCATTCAAGGATGGAAGACCAGCATGTAATTTTTTGTCAAAGTTGGTGTTTGGGTGTTCTGGGCGATGAACTGAACTTTATTTGTAGATCCCCATTCGACAGTTCTTTCAATATCCTCATTCATTTTGACGGTATGCTTTCCCCGCCGAAGTGAGATCTCTGGGAATGTCAATAGTTTGCATGGTTCCGTAGAGCGAATGAATGGAGCTGTACATAGGATAAGATGTTATTTCCAACACTTCGTTGATATACAGCCAGAAGAGCGTTAGACAAAGACCATATCCCTGTGGGACTCTCGCGTCAATGGTAAATATATCAGATGCATAACCACTACTGTAAATAAGAAATTGTCCCTAAAAAACTATTGTAAACTTTCGATATGTCACATATGGTTGACATAGGTCAGAAGATCTTTCGTGGATGTACGAACATTGATAATATTGTTTCTGTCCAGATACTTCAGAAGCCGCTTGTTTATGACAGTCTCCATAATCTTGGACATGATGCAGAGTAGATTTACAGGTCTATAGTTGCTGGGTATATTTTTTCTGCTATTCTTAGGTATAGATTGCACTCGACCGATCTTCCATCCGGTTGGGAACACACCTCACTAGTAGAAGGGTTTAAATGGCTAGCAAGGAACTGGTGCAAATTCTGCGGTGCATTTACAACAATCACCGGTGTTTGTTCTTGACAACTAGGCTTTCTGGAGTTCAGTTTCTCAAGGATGCGTTTTAAATTTCGGTCTTGATATCTTATTTCAGGCATTTTCTAATCCACGCTGGTGTTAGTGAGTAGAGCGTCTTCTTGAAAATTATTGTTGAATTATTAGCGGAAACCTACTCCAAGGTGTGCTTTTTCTTTGGGTGTGGAGGCGATGGATCCATCCTCTCTTGTCAGTGATGGTATGCATGAATGACAGAATTTCTGACTAACTACCTTGTCTGCAGACTAGAATAATCTAGACGAGTGAGAAGATGAGACGAGTTTATTATTAATTTTCTGACTGTACTACCCTATACTGCGGGCGAATTTGTGAGGTTGAAGATCTTCTTCTTGATGACAAGAGATTCCTGGCCTAAAATACATGCATTCGCAAATCTTCATTTGAATGAGATGTATAAGTCATATCCGGGATATCTGAAGTAATTGTTCATTACTGACATGTCAACTTGGGTATCTGATAAGACCAGAATGTGTGTCTTTTCTGTCAATAATGCTGATGAACAGTATTTATGATTGAGGCGAGACCTCGAACATTTTTGAAATCAACCTTGAATATGTTACCTTGGCCTTTCAGCCTGTCGTCAGAGCGAAGTTGCTGCCGAGGGCGGATGCTGTGGTTTGCCTGTTGAGAAGCTGCACCACATTTTGATCAACAAGCTTCTCTCAAGGACCCCCAAGAATACCTGGCTCCCTGAGATTCGACCGGCCATTTATTGTACCTCTAGAATCTTTCAATCTTTGAAGCGTTATTGAGCAATATTTGTAGCACACGCGTCACTTTAGAGAAACCTACTACATCTCTCTAGCGACGGAACGTAAATCGTAAGAGCACTTTAGTTGAGAGTAGGTACCCACTATGTCCTATTAGCCTCATATCTAAGTCACATGTTTAAGACACGCCATCCAGGCCAGACTAATCAGTGTCTCGGTGGAAGTTATGCGCATGTCCAGGCTGAAAACCATGGTCACACGTGACGCAACTCATCACCAATTAGCCAGATTGCGACTTCTGTCGCTCAATGAACCAAAGGAATAGCAATCTGTTGCCCACCACTTACGGCGAGGACGTTTGGGTTAGATTTTCGTGGGGTTCGCCAGAACTACTGCGAAGTGAATAACTGTTTTGAAGGAAATAATTTGTTTGCAGCTGATGGAGTTTTCTGCAATGTTCCATATTTCCAAAGCAAGTACTTGTCGCATTCTTTAAAACATTTGGTATTCGTTAAAGACAGCGTGTCATGGGTTCCAAGACCTCATTCGAAATGTCATTTTTGAAATTGTATACAAGGGATCCAGGAAGAGGGCTCATGGAATAGGGGCGATCAAATTGAGAACAACGAATAAAAACAAATGTACTAATTTGAACAAAATAATCACTAAGGTTATCTGAAATTGCAAGTAAATACTATAACTTGATTTTGGATGAAGTTACACTATCCGTGCATATCGCGTAACACTTCTAACCACTCTTGGAGAAAAAATGAAAATAGATCCAGGGACGCTCAGAAAATCTTGGCTTCAGATGCTCTACCTCATAGTCTGGATGATAGCTATGTAGTACCTATTATTGACTTTTTGAGCTGAGTAATAACTGCGTGCGTGCCATTTTCGAAAGTCGTAGCTATTGACTACATAGACTCCAGGAAGGCATCATATTATTATGATGCATATCCTGCGTTATCGTTCCCGCTGTTTATTCATACGAAGACTGGAAATCTTGGAAGTGCCTTACGTACCCTACACCTCCACCGCTCCTTGAGTCAAAATGTAGGTATATAACAACTTTCATAGGCTCAACCCGATACCACCAAGCTACTGTCAAAATGCTTTAAACGTAATAAAATTACAGTTTTTGTTACCTGCTGACGTGTGTATGGATTGAATCCTTCTGCATTCACATTTGGCCTCTTCGGTTTTCTGTATAGAGCTGGGTCTGGTTGAGCAGCAATAGGCATAGAAAGAGCAGAAGGACGACGGTACAATGTATTAGAAACAGGTTTACGGTAGTATCTGCAAGGAGAGTTTTGACTTAGTTATTTCAGAGATCTTTTCTAAAATATTCAAGATAATATTGAAATATACAAGCAGTCCATATCGTTTAAAATGTATGCTATCCACTATACGTAAGTGCTGCTATAGACATTCGCTCGTCTGGGCCACCTGCTGGTCTGACCATACAGAGTAATTGGGTGATGTATAACTAACCCAGTAAAGTTTGCAATAACATATTTATCTCTACATGTCGCGGTATCCCTTGGCATCTTTACGAAGTCACTCTGCACAACACTTTGAGATAAATGTTGCTACAGACCATCAACTGGCCGATTATACTGGCTAATAATGAAATATGCAATTCTAAAGCAGGTCTAATGTATATTGGTGAGCATACACTTAATATCAGTCATCATCTTCACAAGAGGATGATAATGAAATAACGGTACATCGTATTTGTTTACCACGAACAAAAGACATCGTTTAAGGTAGCTGATGTCGCTTCAAGAAAGTCCAAGTTGTTAGGAGCCCAATAAAAGAAAGCTCTAGTAACATAAAACATGGGATGCAAATACGCTACTCGAGTTTCAACAGTATAGAAGTTCCAAAGTAGTTTGCTCGAAGCTAGCCCTATCACCGTCAATGGTTTGGATTGAAAAAATGAGTTCTAGATGATGCCTTGAATAGTGTGTTGGAACGTTAACAGCATGAAAATATGTCACTTATTTCGGTCGGTATGTTGGTGCTTATGCGGTTCCTCATGTAAGCTTTTGATTCAAAACAAGGTTGCTCTTTATTACAATACGTTTTCTTGGAAGATGAATATTAACTGTCTACTTCCTGCAGCTCCGAAAAACTGCGACATTAACGTAGCTCCTACATTTTTCCAAACAAATCGATCCAATTCAGTCCAACTGAAAAATATGCGGAGCACATTGAAGCTCAATAGCGGAAATCGTACAAGGTGTTATTTCCAATAGGAATCCGTTAGTTCTTACGCCAACATCTGGCATTTTACAAATACGGTGCATTCTGTGCAATGCACTGTCTACTGTAGTACAGGACAAATGAATTTCTAGAAATACGTCCGCACAAGAAAGCCCAGTACTTCAACAATAAATATAGGTAAACACCCATTTATTTGAGATCACTGTATACTATAAAATAATATGAAGGATATCATTTTAAAAGGTAGTTTCATTCACCAGGAGGAAGATTTATTATAATGATTCCATAATTACGAAACAAACCTATTTTTAGGAATAACTATATTATAAAAATTGAGCTATGTAACATCCTAAAAAATAACTATTAGGAGCATCGTATTTACATATTCATTTCAATAAATGCCACAACAACAAAAACACTAGTAAAAGTGTTACAGTAGTCAGATAACTTTTATAGCTATCCGGCTGTGAACTTGGATTCAAACTTGACCATTACCTTCAGGGCCCTTAGCAGATGTATGTTCATATATTTTTATTATTTGACCCCGGAAATGGGACACAAGTATGACTTTGGACGCTTTCGACATCTGCAAGTGATCCGAAGTTCACAAATTTTTCAGCTCTGACGGTGTCTTTGAATTCATGTTTGTTCCTTGTTTGAGCACACAGAAGCTTATTATATACCTGTCCTTTATATCTATAACAAAACCACGTTTGTGAACTTTGTATGGCAACAAGCCGTATGCGTTCTTGGTGACCATAGTTGTATAGCTAAAACCAATGTATACATGCAATACCAGAAACCCTTCGAGAGAAAATCTAAGTCTAAGGAAAACATGACCACAACCTACCTTCAAGCGCAAAAAGACTGAGTTGAAAGTCCAGAGAAGTGTTATAAAATAAATATAAGAAAATTGGTAGCGTCTATTCCCGGGCACTCTGAAAAACCAGACCCCTTCCTCAAAAGCTCGGCCTCAGGGTAACCTTAATTTCTCCCTTCCGCTGAATTTGGTGGATTTAACCCCTATGTCTAGTAGACCTTGACTATTGAGTCATCTATAAAAGAATTGGCTTGCTGTAATTTGTATGCGGCGACTGATTTCATCTACACACTAACCCAAAAGAACGTTATCAAATAGATGAGACTTATTACGAGGTCTTGAGATATTTTTTTACCAAAATCAATATCTATGACATTATCCACGCACTCAAGGAGCGAAATGTACAAATTATAGCGACTATTGAAAGTAATGTCTAGTATATGGGTATGAACCAGCAATTAAAAGAAAATAGTTCTATAGATAAGGGGATGCTAGTATTGCTGATATAAATATATAGATTGTTGTTTGAAATGTGTAGGCAAAGAAGTTTCCATCGCATTGCTTTGGACATAATGATTCGAATGATGTAGTATCTTCAATCGTCATCAGGTTCGTTCTGATTCCGCCTTTATTCTTTCCTCCTGTCGCCGCACCACACCCTATCCCGTCTGATCTTCCACTGGTACCCGGCAATACGGCTGAGCGCGTTGACTCACTCTTCATGACGGATGAGTAAGCGCCGCTGAATCATCCCGATTGAAATTCAGCCTATTGATGTTGTTCATTATTGGCCACCATATACGTTTAATTTTTAAGCTAGGTCTGCTGTAAACTTTGCTATGACAGGTAATGGAAGCCACCTCCTCTCGGGGATAGCATAGTGGCTTAAGTGTATTTCTGCGTTCAGGCCAAATAATAACGCCAAATGGCACATGTGTCGTTGGTGTTCGGCGTTGGTAACCATTCGATGATCATTTGTACCCCCTCCATACCAAGACCCCAAATGGCAAGGCAATAGCACACACGACGACAAGACGTTTGCCGGTGGAGACCAACAAGCTAATAAAAGCACAAACCAGATTAAATGATGCCCTGTGAATACGCCACTGAGCACCCCATTTGCGTGTCTCGTAATGTAGTTTTCGCAAGTCAGCACGTCGGAAAAACTCACCCTGTTTTTTCGGCTTCTCCTCATGTCTTCCATTCTAATCAGTTTGTCATGTCTTTTTTTGTTATTCAGACTTCAAGACAGCACACATCACGAGGTTTATTCGTGTACGAAAAAACTTGGATGGACAGAAAAATCAATATAAAGTAAAACAAAGAAACATAAATTTTGATGAAAAAAATATTCAAATATACGGGACTATTTTTGATAGGTGCTGAGAACTATCTGAAGGGAGGGATGTGATGAGAGCACCTAATAGTTTCTGATGACGTTAGTGGAATCGGTACATTGGTGGCAGAGCAATAAGCAAAACGCAACAAATTATCAGGACTTCTCCAGACATCATTTTTTATGTCGCTCGAGTTTCCACTCATCGTCGGGTGTGATAAGAGTTACTTTGAGAACTGTCCAAAGTTTTATAACCTCAATTCTACATGTTCCATAAGTTTATGATCATCTTAGAGGTAAGAAAACGAGACTGATTTCTAAAACAGTATAGCATGTTAAAACGAAGCAATACTACCCACCTACAAGCAATCAACTGATTTTCATGACAAATATGTTTTCCAAATAGTAATGTTCCTGGAATCTTCTTGATATCTTAGTTGGCCTACTTGTCAGCTTGTCTGTCTTTTCTTTATATCAATATTGAGTCCACTACCACTAAAGAAGAGGATGTTTGTTATCGAGTTATCGGCTACTGCCGAGATGAACATCGTCTTCGATGAGAAAAAGAAACTAACCAAGTAGCAGGGGCTGCTCAGTCAACCTCGCAGGTTTTGGTCAGATCAGACTGTTAGTCTACTAGTTATGATGATTGGATCTTTATCTAGAATGAGGAATACGCTTATTTCAGCTTTGGATTTTATTACGGCATGCCGTGCATTAGGCAAAAATCTCAGCTGGAAGGAAGCATTTATCCTTGGTTCTCTCCATCTACTTATGATTGCTAATAAGGGACCTTTACAGTCACAACCTTTCCAAGTATACACTTCGGCTGGGTGCTGTCTCAGTCCATATGTAGAAAAACTTAGCTCAGAGGTACCGCCTCATCCGCAAAACACGGAAAAAAATTGTGGTGCCCGAGAAGCCTTTAAAAATTTCGCAGCCCTTGACCTAGATACCTGCTGGATGAAAAAGTTACCCAGTCGCCACCATTCAGCCAGAGTTTTAACATATGGCTATGTTGCAGCCAGTTCTGCCTTGGTTTATCTAGGGTCGCACCATAGATTGGTCTTATCTCAAAAACTGCATGTCAATATCATGTTTGAATGCATGTTACAATTACAAACTCTTCACCAGAACTTTGTACATGCGTATCTTAATGCTGTAGCTCCGGTATTTCTCAGCACACACAAATCATGAATGTAAATGAAATGCTCTGTCTTTCAGTGACCGTTTCGATCTATATTTAATTCATCGTCAAACTGTCAGATTTAAATATAAATCGAAACGCGTCCTGTAAGAAATATATTTTTATTTTTGAATCTTTTTTAAAACAAAATTATTTTATTTGCATGATGGAAGAGTTTCACCAAGAGCATCTACAATCTATATAATTTACAAGAATTTTTTCCACAGATATTCATTATATATACTCAATATTGAAAGTGAGCTGCAGAATAATGTGTTATTTAAAGCCACAAGTGTAAACAACAGTTTCAAGTACCCTTTATTTATGAATAATCATAAATTGAAATCATTCGCCTGGTAATTACCCTGCTGGTAACCAAGCATTTTATTTTGTTCCTCATTGCTTATACTGGCGATGAAACAGAACCTCTAATAATGGCTCAACCAAAACCCATTTACATTTTAATTCACCCCCAAGCAGCTATACTGGAAAATTACTACCGTCCTTATCTACAAATCCTAACGCGAATTCGTTGCTGAATACATAGTTCACGAAAAGCGTACCAGACTTAATCCAACATGTCATTTAGCCTTACGAGGGCTTACGACTGTGTGGGGGTTTGTTTAACATGGGATATAAATAGTATTTATAAAGACAAAGGTATTCCATAATACAGTTAGGGCTTCGGTATTATTATGATACATCTCAGAGCGCTGAAACTTTTGTAATTCCTGAAACTCATCATGTGGTTTTATCTTCGATTTAACCCTTTTTCTTTGTCCTGATTAAAGTGACACAATCATAATTATATGTTCATATGTAGCCTCGATTGAGTGGGATTGATGTGATGAAATTATGTCATCTTACCTCGGCTGACGAGTCATTAAAAGAGATAGGTGATGCTTAAACCTTTGGCGCAGTAACCACAAACAATAAGCAGCTTTACCGCTGGCCAAACCACCTGTTTTGACCCATATGTGCTTAAATAAGAGGAAGATTGTTAATTTTAATCTTCCTCTGAACTCTTTCGAAAGTAAGCTACCGTTAATTTTAAGTAGTTGATATGAGGCTGTCTATGACCCACTGACTGCAAATCAGTTGAGAAACATTTGCTGAAGCTGTAAGAACGTCTTTAGGATCGAATTTGTTTTCAAGCAAATGCTTGTTCATCTGAACACATATCGCTGCTCTATGGCATACCCTGTTTCATCCTGTAATTTGCACATAAACTCATCATGCCTTAAGGTTTTATCGATTAGCCATGATGCTACCTCAAAGACAAGCTAGCACATGAGACTTCATGAGTGGGTAGTTTTCGAATAAGGGATATTTTCTTTTCCCCTCTTATCATTCTTTGTTCTGGTTGTAAATCAGATGTTCATCTAACTAGTAATCCCTCATGTAACGGTTGATCTGTCGTATTTACAAGTTTAGGCCTTTCACCCAAGGATTCAAAATTATTTTGCTTCGTGTCATGATTCGTTCGGACTGCAACATTTCCATCTGCCAGAATTGAGTGTAGTTCCGCCTCGGGTAACAGTATATGATACATAGATAGTAGTACAACGAATACTAATAATTTAGAAATATAGTTTTCCTTATAATATAAACATTTTCTTCTTAATGAAACAATGTTAAGAGAATAACGTCTCATAGGTTCATCTCTCAATCTCAGCACTGGTCACCTTAACATGTACATATTTTTGTTATGTACTTACATCTAGAATGATATCTTTCTCATTCAGAATCATCATCACAAAACGATGATGCGTTCTAATTTGTGGATGATGTCATGGTATCGTTTTCTCTTCCTAATATTTAACCAGTCTCGTTCTCTTTTCTACATGAATCCACATAATTATACAAACAACAATAGCATATATACAAAAATGCCGTATTTGAGTGCGACACACACATACACACGATGTTTACCTGGCAGGTACGAATAATACAACCATTAATACAATGTGTGATTACCGAGGAAGGAAATCGAAGTAGAATTGGATGATAGGGATCAGATTATTTATTGGAGCATAGAAGTAGATTATTTATTGGAGCATAGAAGTCTGAATACAAATTACTTAACAAGTCAAAGGACATTCATGCTTTAACTTCATTCAGGCAGGTTTCTTTATCTTTCCGGTGTTATCCCAATCCTCTCGCTCTATAGAACTACAATGAAATTGTGTAATTTGGAAGTATTCAAAAATTTTGTAACAGCTTTCAGACTGTCAAAATTGACAATTTACAAAGAATACCCAGGTTACTACCTAATTCTTATCCACAAACTATTATAAGTTTCCTTACTTCTATATCCTTCGTCTTCTATATCTTGATATGCTAGCTTACTGTTAGAATATGTTATGACATTAAATATCGTAAGAGCATTTTGGCGTCGATAATTCAGATTTGCCCTCAACCCTCGTGCAAGCGCATTCGTCAAAAAAGTATTTGCTCTAAGACACACAAGGGATAAAAACAATTTAGTAAGTCAATCGACTAATAGGATAAATAGGGTGCTAGGTTGTAAAACTCTAGTTTTACATTCATGTTTGCACTTAGCTCCTTTACGAGTTTTATGTCTGAAATTCAAAGACATAATTTTATGATAATAATAATAATAATAACTCGTCTTTATTAAAATTCATGAAAAATTACATGAGTTAGGTATAGGGCAGTAGTGGCGAAGCTTAGCAAACTGCTATTTTACACTTAACCACTAGTGCCTCACATACATCAGATGTTGTAATCAAGAAAAATTCAAATGAACATTAATATATGAAATAAAGAAAGTCAAAGTCAAAGGAGCAAGGTAACTATACAATATTATCAAGACACTAATGAGTCGATGAATTTTTGAATTGTTGTAAAAAGCATTGACTATTACCAATCTAACATCAAACTCTTGATGCTTTGTCGGAAACTTTCCAGTGTCATTTTTTTATAACGAGCACTAACAGGAAAGGAAAGGATAGCGACCGTATACGAGAAGCTACGTTGAAAGAGTGAGCTAATATGATGGGGTATTGTTAGGCTGTAACCATGTCTGATATTCAAGTTGTGTGCATCTGCTCTAAATAATAACTTTTCACGCAAATAAAGGGGTTTTGAAGTTGTAATAATTTTATGAACAAGTACAAGATAGTGAGGTCTGATCAATTGAGACATTTTCAGCCACCTAATAATAGGATATTTTTCAGAAATATGATCATAACGCCTTAGACCAATGATAAACCTAACACAATTATTTTGAACAATTTGGATGCGATTTCTGGTCACCTGATAAAGACATGGAACGAATAATACATCACAGTAATTAAAAATTGACATTACTAGAGCTTCACGTAGTTTCTTTTTTGTTTTAAAGTTAAGGATGAATTTATGAGCATAAAGTGTTCGTAGCCTCAAGTAAGTTTTTTTCAGAAGGTTTTTAATATGACTAGTAAATCTCAGTTTTTCATCAAATATAACACCAAGAATTTTAACATTCTCTGAGAAATTCTGAGCCAATCTTGATATTTAAATGTGTTTTGATGAATTGTCTCCTGGTGTCAGAACAAAACATAATAACATTTGATTTTGTAGCGTTTATTTGAAGATTATGATCTTTGCAATACTTATATATATATTATTTAAGTCATCACTCAGATCATACTCGGCATTTTGTATTTCATTTGTGTCGAAGTAGTGAATGAGCTGTGTGTCATCCGCGAAGGAATGCAAGTCTGATGTGAAAACTTTACCAGGTAGATCCGCAACATAAATAAGGTATAGAAGAGGCCCTAATACAGACCCTTGTGGCACTCCTGAGCTGATAATTTGGAAATCAGATTTAATCATGGCAGATCTTCTCCAGTTAAGAGCATTTACATAATATAGTACTGTAGTTTGATTTTATGTTTTGTTCGCCAGGAATGCACACTGGGTACCAATTCCAATGTTCCTCGTTTAGGCCTATCCAACATCAATTGTAATTGTTTCGAAAATTAATCTGTAAATTTGATAGTGACACAAGCCTTAATTTTTGTGCTTCCTGATTTGACAGTTGGTGGATAGATGATTTACATATACTATATCATATCATATCCGTTTATCATTGTTTTCTTCCGAAATTAGACCTATAATGATTTAGTAAATATGGACAAAGTATGTACACGTTCGACAAGTCTTCCGATGACATTATTTTCAACCATTTATAGTATTTTTGAGGTAATGACATTTTCTATATGCTACAATCTGAAGTGAGTAGAAGCGTACAGAGAGTGCATAAGAATGTTTTCCCCCATACATTCTGAATAGGTATTATCATCAAATCATGTCCGAGCATTCACTATTTTTATAGATTCAACAGTCAATCTAGTCAGCTTTTGGCTGGAACTGAAGCTTTTACTACAATCTTCGTCCGAAACCGTAGTAGTATGAAACTAAACGAGTTAAGATAAACTTCTGAGTGGACGTTGAGTGAAATAGATGCAAATTGTACTTTACTTTGATATTAAGTGTTGCCGCTGCAAGGCAGTCCAGGTGTTAGGCCCGTTGGCTTCGTAAGAAGTCAATGAGCGTGTCCACATAGAGGGCGACGCTTAGGTGAGTTGATCTTACTTTAATTCGTCACTCAGTATTCATAATTATAATTAGATGAATTTAAAAACATATCAATAATAGCTTTTGAATTCATTGCTTGGAATTTGAAGTAAAACTCTGTAAAACAGTCACAATATTCCAGCTTTATCCATGCGACCGGTCTTTTGCACCATTGTATTAATGCTAAAACAAATATTAAGTCTATGCTCTCCAATATGCATCAGACCTTTGACTTTGTATGCTACCAATGGGCGTCTCCATTGAGGGTGACACTTGGAGATGAGTTGATGGTGCTAAAACTCATACCTCGCTGGTCAAAATATCAAAAGAAGAGGGAGGGAGGTAACACCTGTATGTTGAGGTACAATTTCCAGATCATAATTCAGTTAATACGTTTAAGAAACGGGGTATAGAGTAAGATGGCAGGTTTCTATAGTGTATAATGATAATAAAAAATTCAAAAGTAAGGATTAGCCTTTATAAAGTTGAATGATGATTGAATTTCTAATTCTTCTATAGACTGTGATGCATAGTGGTTGATTGTGCTTCGTGGAAAGTTCTAGTCAATTCCATTTGAACCTACAGATGGACCATGAGTTTTTCTCCAGGTTTTCTTATGGATTGTTGTTGGATCACAAATATTAGGTTGGCTTCCTTGGAATCGCACAGAAGTATGTTTCATTTTATATCATAGGACAGGCAGCTTTGTGTTTCTTGTGTTGAGGCATAATGTTCGTGGTTTTGGATTTATAAACAATTAAAATGAATCATCCGTATTATATCCTTTTATAATAGTTCGTACTAAGGTCTTGTTGTGTAAAACTAAATGCCATCCAAAGATGACAGCTAGTGTCTGTAACAGCTTTCAGCGCTAGTGGCTTTGCGCTAGATCACCTTAAACACAACAAATAAAGACGTTTATTATTATTATTATTATTATTATTATTCACCCCAAATTAAACGGTCGTACTTGTATTATTATTACGTTCCCTCAACTCATTCTTTTAGTTGCTGCAATAAAACAATTTGGAAACATCAAACCCCAATCCGCATCTCTGCAGAGGATGTTTGGTGATTTCTACATAAAAATGTCATGTTCCCACATGTCTTACCTTTTTCGAAAGTTTCTAATATATCCTATTTTCCTGATTTTACTAAAAATATAGACGGTATGACATTATTTATCAAAGGAAATTTCCAAAATACAGATGAAGCATAATTTTATATACGTAGTATACAGTACGTATAGTATAAAGTCAGCAAAAAACGTATGTATTTTGATTTCCTAATATACCTCAAATTGGTGCCCTTTGCAGCCTTTGCTGCAAAATTCAGTCGATTTTACTTGGAAATCTTCAAAATTAATCCACTTAGTCAACTTTTCATTTTTATAACTAATCGCGCTTAGTGACACCGTAACCCTATAATATTAATTATACAGTCATAAAGATAAAGCTTTTCAAGGTTTTTAAATTTTGTTCCCAAATATCAACAGATTCTGCAGTCAATCTACTTGACGCCTCCTTTTACAAAATGTGAGTAAATTTGCAGTACTTTGGGATACTAATTGTTCGGATTATAGGCCAGCCTACGAAATATCACCAGCTATCACAGTTAATACGTCAACATGACAAAACGTCAACCATATATCATCAGATACAATAGCTGACCCATTTTATGTACACGAAAAAACTACTACTGCTTGTAGTGCTGAGAGCTGTCTTAGCCAGGGCTGTGCTCAAAGATATAGATACCTCCAAAAAAGGGTTGTCGTTGAATGCGTTCTTGCAATCAAAGCTGAATGCTATCAGAGAGGTTGTTAGGATTAAAAATCAGGCGATCAGGAACCACGAGACCAAAATGCTTACAACAACAAAAATAATTTCGACAAGTACAGAAGACGAAGCTTTGTCGCAGTTGGAGGGGGTTTTAACAAGTTTTCTGAAAGCTAGAGGCAGCAGCAGTTCAGGTATGGATTACTCAAATAAAAAATGAAATCATTGTTCCTCCCAAATATGTATACCCAAGTATATACAAAAGAGAAACCTACAGCCAAGGTACCGTGAGCACTATGAAGACGCTGAGGAGGCTTAAAGCACTCTGAGTATTATAAGAGATACATGTCTATCAACACAAAATGCTGTAAATGATGCAGAAGTTAGTTACAAGTGTGTAGTCACTGCTCTGCCATATTCGTTCTCGTATTGGGGATGGGTTATGCGACCGATCTATTCTCACACACACTTGTTGATGGTATGGAAAGTCTACAAAAATTGAACTTTTGGTAGATTTTCCAAACTCATGACACCATATTAATAAAAAGGTATTCATACTAGTTATTTTTCCTTGCAGAAGGAATACGTAGATTGAAATTGGAACAGTAACCGCCCTAACAGGCTCATCAAGAGATTTCGATTATTTATCAGTAGAACAGAACAAGTTAATATTTTTTCTGTTATTCCTACTCGTATCATATATATGAAACCAATTTTTTGAAATTCAGGATTTCATATCTAACATCTATACCATTAATTCTATCAAACCAGTATTCTCGACAAGAGATTCCCCAAAAAAAGTACAAAAAAACAGGCAAACTCAATTTTTGAGATATACAAAGGGAAACAATGAGCTTCTAATTTCATTACACTAGATTAACATTATTATTACAACAAAACCTGACTCCATTTTTATATTTTATATTTAAGGAAATCTTGGTAAACGATCTAAAAGAGATAAATTCAAACAAAGAATGGAGAAGTCAAGTGAAAAACAAAAGTGGGACGACTGGTCACAGTGGTCAGGTTGCAGCGTGTCATGCGGTAAAGGGCGAGTCATCAGATGGCGACACTGCCTTGTTAGTTGCGATGGAATTGAGACTGAAATGCAGGAAAGAGCTTGTCAGTTGCCTGCGTGTCCTCAGAGACTGTTTGGTATCATTAAACTATGAATGTAGTCTTTATTTATGCTATTGAATAAAATATTCTAGTAGCAAGATGCTTGATTGTATTCCGGAAGATATGTAAATCATTGTGTAGCCGGAGAAATAACAGCTTTTTAATGCTTATTGTTGCAGAAAAATGTACCTAACCTTTAATGTACGGCTAATCCGAGAATATATATTTTCAAAACAGGAAATCGGTTGTGAGAGATATTTGATAGCTGATATGGGGTTGTCTATAAAAAGGTAGTGCAGGGAGGGGTGGTAAGTGTTACGCTAATACGTACCATGCAAACAAATTTGAAGATTGAATATACAGCAGTTCCTTCTAAGTCTGACAGTTGGAGCGCAATTAATGATCTCGAAGAACAAAATTTAGCACCTGGTTTGACAGAATTTTCATTATACCTTTTAGCATAACACACTTTTTCCCATTCACCTCGTACACCAAAAACTTGCCACATTCTAACAACTTATGTATAGTAGACAACAATAGAATAATGAAAATCACGGGTCCACAGAGCATTAAATAGCCTGGACTGTGTATATTGATGGACACCTCTAATGGGATGTACATATAGCATATGTTGTAGAAAAGCTTCACATGCTAGTGTATAAAATAAAATTTCTCAGCAACGTTTTGGTAATGGTACAATTAAAAACACTACATTATACGCTTACAGGAAGGCACATATGATATACTGACACCACTTGGGGTGCTGCGAATGCAGTTCACATGAATAATCCAGAATTACTAAAATTAATATACAGGCCATGTTCAGAAAACCGAGCTCTCAATTTTATAAGGACACTAATACATTAGATATATCTGTAATATATCTATATCTATAAGAATTTTGACAGACTGTAGGGAAATAAAAAGGTAAATATGAAGCAGGTTTGTATTTAGACGAAAAAAAAAATCATTTTACCGTTATCGTATTCTAATAAAATTAAATGGGGTTACACGCACATACACAGGTATCCTAGTTTTAACTGATATTCTCCTTTCTGTTTTGATATGTATATTAAGAATTATTTTCAATCCCACGCACGCATTACAATCCCCTTCTATAAGTAATTTGACAAATTAATATTAATGGTTATTATTATAATGTTTCTCGGTTTTCTGGTAATACATTTTCATCACTTCTCATATGAAAATCAATTAATTATCTTGCTGATTTCATTATTTATGCTTCCCCCTTTTTCTTTAATTCATACAGTCATTTTCACACTCTATACAGTTTCAAAGTCTATTATTATCACTGTTCCTATTTTTTTTAAAGTGGATTTAGTTACAGGGACTCGGTTCTTCAGGTATTGACAGAATTTTGTGAGAACGAGCGCACCCATAATTTGAAATTCATAAAAACGTATTGCAGGACATAACACAGAAATTGGTTGCAGATAAAGAGATTGTGTAATATCAACACACAGTTAGACATAGACATAGACTGTAGATGATCTCACTTGGTAATAATCTACCATTATTCAGATAAGAAATATGTGTTAAACACAAACGGAACTCTTTCAGTCACGCATTTAGATCTATATTTTAAACATCGTCCGATTGTCATGTCAGATTTACTTGTCAACTAGCTTAGTAGGTCCTATCATGAATACAAAATTGAAGTTCTCAAATCTAGCATATATTTATTCTGTCTAGCTATTGTTCTATTAGATTCATTTTTATTTAGCCTGTCTTAGGGGCAATATCATTCTGGCAACTGCATTTGAGAACCGTTAGAAAACCTCACTCATCACCGTCAAAATGTTCTGATTCAAATATACATCGAAACGCATCACTAAAAGAAAGAGAGCTTCTTTTGTGAATATTCTGTGTAGACATGAAATTTTATCTCTGACAGCACACGTTATCTTAGATCATTTTCAAGGCCCACCAAAAATATCTCAACGCTGCCCAAAAATGAAGGCAGTTAGATAGAAAGCAGTTTTTGTAGTTAAGCTACTAACCTTATATAGATGAACTGTATATTTCTTCAAACATTCATCAAAACTGAAGCACTTGTAGCTGAAATCGAAGTATTTGAAAATTTTCCAAACGCAGTCGACTGGCAGGCTGGTCGACTTACATGAGTGGCATAGATTTTGTATGTAGAGATGATAAAACGTATAAAAAACATATAACTTATGTAGATAAAAAGTTGTGTAATTATCACACAGTTTCACAAATAAATAATTTATTTGTGAAACTGTGTGATAACTACACAACTTTTTATCCTTTTTGAAATAAATAACTTATTTGTGAAACTGTGTGATAACTACATAACTTTTTATCTACATGATGGAAGAGATTCACCAAGTAAGAGCATCTACAATCAAGCATATAACTTACTTTAAAAAAATTTCTTTTCCTTAACTCATGGTTGAAAGATAAGGTACTACCTCCCTCCGGGTACATATATGTACCTGACAACTGAGATAAATGCACATATGACCTTTTAGCATGTATAAACTATCGCATAGGTCGTAACGTGATATCATTCCTCATTCCGCTAACAGGATACAAATGGCTATTGGAAAATCGTTTGAAACAAAGCTGGAGATAAGCCCTTGAGCGGATCCAGATTATGCTTCAATTTATACTCGACCTGGCGGCGTTTATTTTTGCAGACGACGCTGCCGAGAACAACGGACGTATTTAGGAGATAGCCGATTCTCTTTTCTGAACGTATTGATTAGTAATAGAAGTAGTAGAAGTAAAGT
This sequence comes from Bruchidius siliquastri, assembly GCA_949316355.1. NCBI lineage: Eukaryota > Metazoa > Arthropoda > Insecta > Coleoptera > Chrysomelidae > Bruchidius > Bruchidius siliquastri. Next base: position 12,100,393 of record OX438534.1, on the reverse strand, counting down.
GACTTGGAAAAACCTAAACCATTACAGAGGACCGCTACAGTCTAGATTGTTGGAGAATAGTAGCTGATCTATCACAATTCCATAGATTTCGCCAAATCCGCTGAATTTGCCATCCAGATTTCTCGAATGATAAAACTAAGGAAAATTTACACCTCAGACATTAGAAAATCCGAACGATCTCATCCTCACCAGGTTGACGTTATAAAACCTCAAAATTGATAACCTCAGAGATCTGGGTTACCGAGCTACCGGGTAGTTTGTCTATGATATGAAGACAACTTCATCCTCTCACAGCTCTCCTGGAGCATTATAGGATTTCAGCCTCCTTTGTGAGAGGTTATCTATAAGAAAATATCAAAATCTAGAAGATCGTTAATACAATTTAGCATACGATGGTACAGAATAAATATTTTTCATTATATAAACTCCTACCACAGATAAGGATGTCATAGAAACATCTACCAAGAGAAGACCTGGGTGACTCTGGGAACTAACATCTTACGACGTTAATGTAACAGACAACGTGAGGACCACTCCCGGTGCATTTGGCAATCGATTTCCATGGACGTTTTAATCCTGCGTCATTCAGCGCCACCCTTGTTGCTGCTATCCTTTCCTCAATTGAGGGAGCTATATATAGATAGTACTTATTTATACTCTGCTGCATACAAAGGTCGTCTTCATACCTAAACCAGGCAGGGGTATCTATACAAGCCCGAGGGATTTCAGACCAATTACTCTTTCATCATTCCGTCTCAAAACTTTAGTCAGTTTGCTTATCAAGTAGGAAAATCGGCTGAGCAGGCTCTCCACCAGCTGGTTTGCAGGCTTGAGAAGACGCTGGACCAACGGGAAGTGGCTCTAGTGACCTTCCTAGATATCGAGAATGCATTCAATTGCACCACCATCTAATCGATCAAGCGGTCCTTAGAAAGACATGGGATCAACCCACTCTTGACGGAGTGGATCTTAACCACCTTAGAGGGTAGCGCGAGGCTGTCCACAGGGCGGAGTGCTGTCACCTCTAGTGTGGTGCCTGGTAGTAAATGAACTTCTCGTTAGGCTCAGTAACATGGGAGTGTATGTACAGGCATATGCCGACGATGTCAGCATAGTGGTAAGAGGTAGATTTATTGAAACAGTCTCTGAGGTATTGCAAGGCGCGCTTTGTGCTGTGCAGTTGTGGTGTAATGAGGTCGATCTATCAGTGAATGCTAACAAGAGAGCCGTTATGTTCACCAGGAGGAGGAAACTCGACGGATTCGTCAAACCAACTTTCTTTGGGACACCAGTTGCACTATCCCAATCAGTAAAATACCTACGTGTAATCCTGGATTACACACTGAATTGGAGACAGCATGTAGAATACAAGGTCAGCAAAGCTCGTAACTCTCTACGGGCTTGCAGGAGGGTCGTTGGCGCGAGATGGGGACTAAGGTCTAAAGTGGTACATTGGCTCTACACGAGAATAGTAAGACCATCTTTATTGTATGGCTCTTTAGTATGGTGGCCCTGCGTAAAAACAGAGGCAATCAAAGTCAGACTCAATAAAATGCAACGGCTGGCTTGTGTTAGTACAACGAGCGCTGTGCGGACGACCCCATTGGGTGCCCTCGAAGCACTGCTGAATCTCCCTCCATTAGATCTTGTGATCAGGGGAGAGGCCAGGGTAACTGAATTCCAGCTATGGAGCCAAGGTCTTTTATCAATCCGGGTAAAGGGCACTGTGCGATCCTTTTAGAGTTACAAAAGGAGACACCGATTTTGCAAACAAGGAGTGATATAATTACACCCAAGTACCTTTTTTGATTGCAAATTCATGGTGGAGTATCCAACAAGACAGGAATGGGTCACAGGAGGCCGACAGCTTTTCGAGAGAGGTGGGCAATTCTGGTACACGGATGGCTCACTGACCCAGGAGGGCTCTGGCTCCGGGGTCTTTGGACCCAATACAAGACTCTCATTCCCCCTTGGGGGATACACCACTGTCTTCCAGGCTGAGATCTTTGCAATTTTAGCGTGTGCAATTCGCATTTAGGAAAAGCAGGGGCATAGCAGATGAATCACTATTTGCTCAGATAGTCAGGCAGCAATCAAAGCAGTAAGTGCTTGCAGGATAGTATCAGGGCTGGTCTTAGAGTGTAGGAAAGCTCTTGACGAGATCGCAGAAAGACACAGGGTCTCACTAATGTGGGTCCCTGGACATTCTGGGGTTCGAGGAAATATTATGGCGGACGCTTTGGCGAAGGGGGGATCAAAAGGAAATCTTTTGGGTCCGGAACCAGCTGTAGGGTGGCCGCAGGTAGAAATAGAAAAGCTACGGACGAGTGGATTCAAATTCAACACTTTTTGAGGTGGAATAGCATCTCAGGACATCTCTGTCAGGCACGGGAATTCACTACAGGGCCTGTAGCCAGAGAGGGGCGATTTTGCCTCTCTCTTGATAGAAGTCATCTTACGTTGCTGGTGAGACTGCTCTCTGGTCATAATACCTTTAAGCGGCACCTGCACCTAATGGGGATAGTGTTCACGTTGTGGCGATGAGAAGGAGTCCTCGTCACACATACTATGCCGCTGTGAAGCCCTCGGGCACCACAGGCAGCCCATACTGGGGTCCATGATTCTGGAATTAGGGGATATAAGATGGGCAGGACCCATGGCCATACTTAACTTTGCGAAAAAGGCTGGCCTTGGGAACTAGAGCTGATAGAGGCGCAAAAGGGCCCGGCGGTGGCCTATGCACCGATGGACCACATCGAAATGCCTCTTTCTATTCACTCATTCATAACATATTTATACTTTACTGTTTGCCAGCGAGCTGCACTGATGAGCATCTGGGTAAAACTTATGACATCAAAGACCCTAAGGGTTTGTGTACACATAATTAATTTTCTTGTGACTCCCACAAGTCACTTGCAGCAAGTAGTGATAGATCTGAATTTTTGTGTCAGTGTGTGAAAGAGTATTTTACCTTTTCCAAATCTGTTCAAGCTTTCTGTCAGTTTCCTCCTTCTTGTTCCTTTTTATAAATTGATTTACCATGACCGTAGCCATTTGCAAAAAAGACCTCCACGGTTGAAAAGATAACTATTAGGATAATTAAATACAGTGTACAAGTGCAAGGAAGTACTTGATGGAAAGCATTACTACAAGTGCAAGTGTATACGAGCCCTTATAGTCATGCAATTAGTATTTGCGAAACACAAAAAATGCTAGAGGTTGTAGGTTACTGTATTATGTGCGGCATACTGGCAAAGTACTTTATTAAATTTAAACGCACTCTCTAAAGCTGAAAAAATGGAGCCAAATAGATCCGACCAGTTACTTCCATGCATATTTTCTTATAGCTGGTAGAAAATAATACCGTATTCTGCTGCCTAAAACATCATTCGATAAATATTATACAAAAAATTTAAATGTAGATAAAAAGTTGTGTAATTATCTCACAGTTCCACAAATAAAACTCTTTCTTTTAGTATCGATGATTGTTATAGGAATCGAAACGTGTCACTAAAAGAAAGAGTTTTATTTGTGAAACTGAGTGATAATTACACAACTTTTTATCTACATGATGGAAGAGTTTCACCAAGTAAGAGCATCTACAATCTACATGAAAAAATTTAAGAACTATTGACGTTCAATAGATCATTCTGTATGTATTTCCGAAGCTGTAAAATGAGTTAATTCGAATTATGTTAGCAGTGGAATATCTCTGGAATATGGCAATGTCCTAGTCATTTTTGGGCCAGTTTTTGTTAATATAAAATTTTCGACTTCTTTCGAAAAGACCTTTGTTCATTATAAATTCACAAATTTTCACCACAACACTTAACCCCTTACAATATTTTCCAACGATTTTGTAATGTTGCTCATACGCAGCCTAATTATTTGACTGCTCTACTAGCTGGATTACTAGCTTTTCAGACAAAAGCGAATTTGACAAATTTGGTTTCGATTTTAAGCCCCCTTGGAACAGCAGATCATGAGGCATGCCAGCGTATGGCACCGAAGAGAGATTTAAAAATGGTGTATCATTCCTCGTAGACTCTAGATCAACCAAACCTAGAGAGGAATTAAGCTTGCGAACGCTTAAATGAATAATTGCATAGTATATCCAGTTCCTCGAGTAAATATGCTTTGAAAATTTGACCTACCAAATCATAACATAGTTTTTGATATGAAACATCAGAAACAATGTGAATATTTGTATATATAGGAAGAAAAGTGACGCAAGGAACAAAAAGAATGCTCAATGGCGCTTCCAAGATCAAAGAATTCTGTTAGCCAAAACTTCTGATACTCATCCATACCAGCTCTGGCGAGAGCGGATGGTTCCATCGCATCCGCGCCGAAAGAAAATGAAGATACCTTGTGGCAGATTTTTGCTGCCAATTTTACAATTAACTTCCAAACAGACACTCCGCCAACTACCATCAGTGTGGACTCAAAAATTCCCGAAATTATATTTCAAAGCAATAGAGCTTCTTGAAAATTCTCGAGTCATTGCGCTCGATATATCGAAGGCTGTCGATAGGGTGTGGTATGAGAAGATCAAGCTAGCTTCCTATGGATTGCCGGGCCTGTGCCACTGGTAGGATAGTTTTCTCGGGGAGCATTCATTTGTGGTGGTGGAAGGATATGCTTCCAATGTATCAATGCGGCTGTTCATCAAATTTCTGTGCTTTCTCCAACGCCCTTTTGTCCGCACACAAACGCTTATTTCCTGCATGGAACTAGGCAAACCAATACCATCCTGAGGTACCATGTTTTGGCAGCATGAGAACATGATGAGTTTAATTTAACGCGCAGAAGTCTCTTCTGGAAATTAACATCAACAATAATATGTCATGGCACGATCATGTTGCTGGTCTCGCTAGGTCGTCATCCCAGAAAGCTGGAGGTTTTCTTCCGCTCCAAAAATTATATATACAAGTTCCAGATCATACCATCCCTAGAGTACTGCTCGCATGTGTGGGGATGCAATTCAGAAGCGAACAATACGTCTTACCTCACAAATGACTTCCACAGTCTGGAACATCGAAAAAGGGTGGCTGATCTGTCGGTATTCTATAGATATTTTATCATGGAAGATGTACACATAATAACTCCAAAAGCAACAGCAAATACTAGAGGAGCTCATCGAGGACATCCTCATCAGGTCAAACTTACAGCGCCTCGAACAAGCCTGTTCAAAAAGTCGTTAGTCGTTCTTTTGGAGAACCTTGGCGTTGTGGAATTAGCTACTCGGGACATTGTTCCCGATGGTTACAGTCTACAGAGCTTCAAGTTCAATATGAACAGACATTACGCAGTGCTTATGAAGCGGGATAGACTATTTGCCTTTGAGTGACGTTATCTATAAAGAATAGAAGTGAAGTACTTGGAAGTCTATCAGATGTTTAGGTCTAACAATCGATTAGTGAGTTAGAGTAGGGTGAAATGTTAGTTCAGTCAAACAAAAAACTTTTAAATTATCGGCACCAATCCACTTAAATTAAACATAACTTGTTCACGAAGGACATATCTACATGGCTGCATATGGCTTGCCTCATTTATAAAGACTTTTTGAAAGGAATTCAAGCTGTGAAATATTTGAGTACTAGACCTAAAATTAATAATTGCAATGCAAAAAACAGTTCTGGAAATTAAAGCACATTCACCATAAAGGTACCTTTTTCTTATCACACGACATAATTTTTCACACCCACAAATCTGTAATTAAAAACTGTATTCACCTTCAAATAAACTTTCTTTTTTATTTCTTGCAACCAAGCTGATAACTTATATTTTTAGTTTTGTCCTTAGATCACATATTTCAAATGTAAGTCAGACTGCCAAATGATTTTTTATCTTATGAGAAAAACTATTCTGTATTGGTTAATGTCAATGTCATAATCCAAAATCATTATTATATTGTTGTTAATTGTAATTTCAAATTTAACTTTATTCATTCTTTGTAATGTAAACCTGAGACCTTTTATATGACCAAACATTTTTCTCACACTTTATATTCGAACTAAAGAATGAAAAATATAAAAAAATATCGTTCACTAAGTCTGAGAAAATACGCCTTTACAGTTAAGCGAACTAAAAGTAAAAAATAATGATTAATATAACGCGTGTTTTTTTTAATTGTTTGAATATAATTTATATTTTATGAGGGCTATTTAATGAAATTACAGTCTGTTTTCCATATACAATTACGATACATATTACCATAATATTCATAATATTGGTGCACCATTTGCTGTCCATGAACCCGGAAAGACAAATTGCGGAGATTCTGAAGCCATTAGCAATTTTATATACCCAACTGCCTCATTATAGTAGAGAAAGGAAAGAGCACATCTTGTACAATAAATTAGCCTTAATTGCAACACAGGTAATCATTTTTATTAAGCCGGTGATTTAGCAGCATTGCATGAATTTTTTGCTTCTAATAACTGCCTCAGCTAATTTATCTTTGGGATTCGCTGAGACCAACGTTCGACGTCGCTTCTTCCTCTTGCTCGTTTATGCTCTTCACGGGAGTTCTCCTGTCTCTAAAACCATTCACTAGATGGAACGACCTTCATTTGGTTCGAAGAAGGGTGAAAACTTGGCCTCAAAAAATTTTAATGTTACAGGTTTCTGAGGTTCCGTTCGTGAACATCTTTGTTATAATCGTCCAGTGAATAATGAAGGAATTTCACCGATTGTAGACATCTACTACCTGAGTATATGATATTTTCATAGCCTATCCAACATTTTGTAAAAGTAAAAATACCTAAGAACCTAAGCATTATAAGTATAAAAAACGCAGATGTTCTCGCTTCTGTTGTGAGGCATCCACATAAAAGTGTTTTAAGATAGGTAACGCACTGACAAAGACATAATAATGGATATACGACTACTCAAATCTTCAGAACTGAACTGAGCATGCCTGAAAAGCAAGGTACAGCACTATTTATGTTTTATAGAAGTAACCCATTCATCCTAGTTCATAGTTCAAAAACTTATATAGTTATGTGAAGGTATCAAATAGGTAACCCATGAGTAGAAACCATAATAATAAGAGATACACCTACGGTCTTTCAAACGTTTGAAATTCCTTTCTCATTTCGTCCTTATTTTCAATCAGTCCTCTTGCCAGACGTTGAGCGGTCTTTTTCGCATTATTTAGACAACTTTACGTGTCAAAATTATTAAAAACCTATTCACATGTGACATAGCACTGATGCTCAAGAGTCTACTGCGTGGAAGAAACTTTTCATTATTCAAAATATTAGAAGAATATAGGGACTGCAAAGGCAACTTGTGATACATCATAAAAGAGAAAAGAGATTGGGTATCCGTAAGAAGAAATGGAGATGCCGATGATTCAAAACAAACAAAAAAGGAATGTATAAAACATGGACGGAAATAGCGAATTAAAATATTTAAGCAGGATTTTCGTAGCTTTTAAAAAAATTTCATGAAAAAATTTAAACAATTTCATACTTTTTCCCGTTTTTACAAAAGAAGGAAGTAAGTTAGTTCTAAAGATTTTTTTGTGAAAATAGTGTTGTTATAGTATAGATAAACTGAATTAATTGTTATTAAAAATGTAGCAATAAATTAAGCAAATATATTCTGATATTGTTTGAAGCTAGTTTGCACTAAAACTTAGAAATCAGCATTATATGGGTAGTACAAATATTTTGCTCTATCGGACTTACAGCCACGCTAGTGCAACTTGCAAATTTGATAATAACAAACCAATAAAATCTTATTCATGCTACTAAATTTAATTAACAGGAAATAAGTACTTTGACCTCAAAGGTAGCACATAGATTAGTACAACCCAAAATGTAACCAAAACTTAGCTTTTATTTTCTTATAATCCGGAAAAATAGTAAAGAATTACATTGTTTTGCGTATAGTAAGAAATGTATTTGAAGAATCTTGTTACTTTAAATAACCGTTTGCACATAATTCAACCCACAAAATGGTTTTTACAACATGCAATCAAAAACTTTCACACCGAGAAGGGTAAATGCCTATTTAAAATTTCAATTTTTGATAATTGTATGAGCAGTCAGAGAATGATCTTGCAAATGACACCATATCAACATGAGTGGCCTGCTTTGAGGTTACGTAGCTGCATTTGATTTATACAAATGTGAAGCTGAACGAAGCAGAAAAGGTGCGGGTTAGAAAAGGCAGGGGGTGTATCACACGTAAGTTTACACGCATTCGCTTATCATATGCTAAGAAATATTAATGCACATGTGATATATCTATACATATTTTTTCATGTAGATTGTAGGTGCTCTTACTTGGTGAAACTCTTCCATCATGTAGATAAAAAGTTGTGAAACTGTGTGATAACTACACAACTTTTTATCTATACATATTTTGGTTTATATATTCTATTTGTAGAATCCGCTTTATAAATTTAAATGGGACCTACCTGGATGATACAGTGTGACTTTTAAAACGTCACTCTAAATTGTTCATAGTGTAATTATTATGCAATAACTACCGAAGTTATAGTTTTTGCCTTCGACTATTGAATCTAATCAATCTAATAACAAAGTTGTATGTACCTGTATTTTGAAATTCTCCACAAATAGTTCATTGGATTCATTCATACATTTCATACCACAAGCCACACAAAATGTCATTTCCTACTTTTCTATTGTTTATATAACGTAGCGAAAGCTCAGTTTTGGCTAATATCAATTATCCATGTACTACGGTCTTTTCAAGAGATAAACGTGAAATTTCGTTTCTACCATTTGATTTCTATATGCTAAAATATATTTACATTATTCGTTAACACATTTTTAATAGAATTGCATTCAGTTTAAGAAGGCATGCTATTCTTCGCAGTAGGCTAGGTGTATTTTTGGAATTCCTAAATGTAAATTTTGATAACTGCTTCCGTACTTGCGGATTGCCAAGTAAATAACATTCACTGTCAAAAAATCAGCTTTTTGTGCTCTATACGCTAGATTATAGACTTTGATTCTCTATTTATTGGTACTCACTTTGGTGTTCCAACTGTTATAGGATACTTCTTGCTAGTACCGGAGCTCTGCTTCACCACCCCGTTCTGTAACTCCTGATGTCGCATAGTTTGGTACTGCTGTTGGACTGCAGGCATGTCTCCGTAGTCCCTGTAGGTGGTTTCAGGTTGGGAAACAGTGATCATGGGCTGCTGTCCAGAAGACGCCAGATGCTGGGCTACCGATGACATTTGCCGAGATAGGGAAGGCAGGGGACATGAAGACGGATCGTGGTACTGCTGCGGAGAAGGCATGATCCCGGCCATGTCATAATACTGCGGGTAGTGGTCAGCGGCGACGGCAATCAGAGTGTGAGGTCTGTTGAAAAAAATCGTTAAAGTTAAATTGATCTCGTACTTATAGACTCTCCACGCTGTATGATTCCGTTTTCCATATGTTGCATTCTCCAGTTCCACGAAGCTCCTCGCACAGGTGCTCAAATTAAACGTATTCGGATAAGTTATTGTGTATCTGAACATAAAGTTTCAGAAATAAATATCTTCCTTTTAAGTAACGCGTTTCGATTTACATTTAAATCATCATGTAGATAGTAGATGCTCTTAATTGGTGGAACACTTCCATCGCAAAATGATTGTGTATTTAACACACAGTTTCAAAAATAAAGCTGTGACGCGTTATATTCATAACATAATTATTTCATCTGCACTTAAATCATCGTTGATTTAAATATAAATCAAAGCGCCTCTATTCAAGAGAGTATTATTTGTGAATCTGTGTGTTCTAGTACAATTTTTATCTGAATTATGGTTAGGTTTCATCAAGTAGATCATCTATAATCTACATAAATGTGTAAGCAAATTTTTTATTTTTTTTTTCGGGTCTGTGGTGGAAGTTAACGCTCACTGGCTGAAAATCTTAATTGCTCGACAAATGGATAAGAAACAAAAATTTATTGCTACTACACTGGCACTGATAAAATAAGGCTACTATTTAACCTTGAAAGAAGTTGATAAGTATCAACTAATATCTCTAGTTTGGATATAACCTTTACAAAAATTGATTCGGGACGAATAAAATGAGATAAATGAGAAACTAATGGAATATGTAGACTATCAACACTTGTCAAAAATTCTAAGCCGCCAAAAAATTTGTTTGATGACGCTCGAAAATAAAGGGGTACTTAAAAAATAAAGGAAGGCTATCCAGTTTTTCGTCGTTGCTTGTGACCAGAAATAGATGGCAGCAATATTTTCTACCGATCAGATATCTTCCCCAAATTTTATTGAAATCTGTACAGGGGTTACTGAGATTATGCAGTAATAAAGACACCAATCGCAACGGACAAGCAGGCGAACTGAAAAAAATTATCTTCACGTAATTTCTTGACGTCTAGAAAACACCACGAATAGATATTATATATAATTCCGTACGTGAGAAGTAGGAAGACAGGAAGCACTATTTAATTTCAATTCACCACAAAGCAGGGGTCTAGAGTATGTATAAAAACCTACTCAACTCAGCTACGGCAGCCAAGGGACAATCAAATCACTAAGTGAATACATGATAACCTCAGGAGTTGTCCAATTGTGTAATCCAATCATTGAAATTCATCCATTTTATTGAATTTAACGATACGTCCTTGCAACAGAACATTATAGGCCGGGCATTTGAGAATAAATGATCAGTAGCATCGAAAATGTCGAAATATTAAGCTTAAACGGTTTTTAATACTATCCGTGACGATAATTCCACTGAAACTGCGCCCATTTTCAAAAAATGTGAAGCTTTTTCTTTCTTGTTATGATAATCTAACATCAAAGTTTCATCAAAATCGGAAATGTATGAGTTATACAGAGACAAAATATTACCAGACACAATAGTGGCAGACAGATAGGCAGAAAGATATGCTGGAACAAGTGACATGGATTTTCAACATCATGAAACAATATCACAAATTTAAACTTTTTCGCGATTACAATCCTTCCTGCCAATTACTGTAAGAAATAAAAAGCGTGTGGACGTTAAAATTCTATAGCACGTCGTAATGTGTGTCGACATCGTATAGACCTGCCAATCCTATAATTAGATAATATATAGGCGGGGTAGTACTGCAATGGTTATTAAATTTGGAATGAATAAGGAAGAGATGGGTTTTGCTGATTTTAGCGGGATTGTGCTGCGACAAGCACGCGAATAGGCAAACCAAACGACAGACAAACCGACAAAAATGAGTGATATAAATTTTTGAAACATAAACATCATAGTACACCATAGTTCCTTTCGTCGCCATTATACGACGTATCTACAATCATTTTAACCTGTAGAATTTAGATATGGCAAAATCTTTCTAGAGTGTCTCATTGAAAGGTAAAGAACTGCTGATAAAATCCTCCTCAAGTTGCTATGTCAGCGTTAACATATCGAAAATTGCATATCTGTAATTACAAGTCCATATAAAGGTTACCGTACCCGTCTTGTATTGCCGAGAATACATTGCCTACCTCTTGGAAATCTTCGGCCCATGCTGTGTCTTGTACATCCTGGGATTAGAGAGTTGCATAGCATTCGGCCCAGACGTGGCTTGCTTTGTATTATACACGTCCCCATGCTGAACGTACTGCGGCTGATGGTCCGAGTAGCAACCGTCACTATCTGAAACATAGTCGGTGCTGAAGTCGCCCTCCTGCAGCTGATGCAGCTGCTCAAGGTTACTGTAATACTCGGTGGCTGTGTAGAACGTGTACGGTTGTTGCTGATTCTGCTGCAACGGCTGTTGCTGTTGATGTTGTTGTTGTTGTTGCAGCAGCTGCTGCGGATGAACGCCTCGGGACATACTGTAAACGTAAAAGAAAACAATACAATAGATGAAACAGAAAATGCATGTTTCGATCTTGACCTAAACTCTCATCAATAAAGTTCGGCGGCTGACAGTGACCTGCTTGGTGCGATGGAAGCAGAGATGACAAAACTACCAGCTCGAATAGCGTCAGCATAGATGCAAGCAGTTATAGTCAATCAGAGCAGAAACAAGTGTAGCGGAACAAACATGTTTGTTTGTGGCAGTAGCAGCAAAGCTCTGACGCATATGGATGGTATTCGCTTGATGGTCAATTTATATTACAACGCATGTGCTCCATATGGTACAGTTATAATAACATGTATGTCAACTATACACGTACAAGGCGAAGTGAGGTATTCTGAGAAAGGAAAACGCGTCACAAACAATTCCCTCAGTTCCCCTACAATGGGACATAAGATAGTTATCTACGAAAACTAAGCACCCATTTTTGATTAAATTATTCACGATATGCATCATTTTGTGCAGTGGTCATAATAATCCGTTCCATTTTTTAGGTTATTCTGCTCTGTTCTTGTGAAATTTATTACCAGGAGGGGAAACAATACTAAAAATGTTTACCTTGGGCAGGGTTGTAAATATACCTTTATGCGATTCTCATATAACATACTTGTTGTGTCTCAACTGAAATATTTGAAATTTTGAGATAATTTGGATGTTTCAGTATGACCTCCATTGCCTTGAGACTTTTTTGCGTTTTACAACGTTTCGATTGATGTGGTATCTTCAATCGCCTTTAGAAAAATTGTTGTGATGCATGATGTGACCGTAATCTATTTTCCACTAGAACTTGCACAGTAATGACTTCTGTGTATGCTTAATACAAAAGTACAAGAAAGATACGTCCTCTCCACTGGAATCATCTATATCCTCAATAATATAGGGTTATTTAGAACCATAATGTTCTGACAGTCCTAACTTTTATTTATAGCAGATCAGCTCTCTTTAGTACACAGTGACAGATGGAAAAATTTTGGAACGAGAAAAATAGAAAAAAAGCTTGGTGCTGGCGGGACAAGAACCTGTGTCCATCTTAAGTCCATCTTTGTCACAGCGACAAAACTTTCAAATAACAATGCCATGAAACAGAACCATTCAAACAAGTTAATGAGATAAGGTCGCTTATTACTTCGATATCAGGGTTAGAATTCAGCGGATCAGAATTCAAACGGATCCTTGATGATGATGTACAATACATCTACCGCCGCTATTAGCAATCACAAGCTGTTAGCACATTCTACAGGTAGTATATATTAGAAAATATATTATTTCATGAGAAGCAGTTATCCCCTCCTTTACGTATATCTTTAAACTAACAAATTCAAGCCCACTAAAGTTCACAGGATCCTTAAATGTCTATAAGTAAATTGGTTAAAATTCTTGACACTCAAGGGACAAACGGGTACAACAAACATTATTTACTTTGATTTATAAAATTATGACTTTCTTTACTTTAAATTGTTACAAGTGAATACATCATTTTTATCCTTCCAAAACAAAATATTGGTTGAATAATTTCGCAAAATATTTGGATCAAATTTAGTTTTTAAGAGATAGATGAATGATTCGTAAATATAGTCACTGATAAATTCTCCGTTGTCATGAAAGCTAATTGTGGAGCTTCTAAAATCTTCAATTAATATTCAAGAGACAAAACAATCTATCGAGTTACCGTCATTTGGGGTAAATGCTCCATGTTCTGTGTAAGTATGATTACAAAACCGTCTCCGTCTACTTGGAACGGCATCAAGGACATTGTTGTTTATCGAACTCTGTGCTATTCTATCACAGAGATGGGTAAAATAGACTGCTCTGAACACCTGAAGGAAATTTTTCTTACAAGGATAGGGCATTGTCTTTGCCAGAGTTGAAGCACCCAAAGATATGCAAGACTAGCTGCTACTATTTCCTTTATGAGCATGAATGTCACCAATCTACCAAAGTATTTTTAGTAGTATTTTTAGTTTTTGCTATCAAAATGGAATTATACAATATTATGTTTAGACGAAGGAGCATTGCTTTGCTGCGCGCCAGATGAAGTATTAGAATTATCACATTAAAAACGAGGAAGATCAAACTACCTGATGGTATTAGCACTAAAGAGATACTGGCAGCCACTTAACAGTACAATTCAAACAAAATCTCAGCTATTTTTTCCGAACCTCAACTGCTGCCGGGCCATTTGTCCTGAGTGTAATCCAAGAGGTAGAGCCGCAATTATTTGGGATGTCTATGTCAGTATTATATCTGAAACTCCCTTTACTTGCGGAATGGCTTAAGATAGCTGATGGGCTCCGAGAAAAGAGGATTATTCCCAAGAGATATCTAGTACGTAGCGATGCTGTATACAACTTCCGTCTAATCGATTATTGTAAAGTTTATCAGAAAAAAAAATTAGTAAAACAAATACAAAATGAAAAAATCAGGATTTTTGGCTTAGGTTTACTCATAACTTTTATTTGCGAAAACGAGAGAACAATTCTATAACAATAGCTTAGGAAGATCGAATGCTCTACTAAAATGATACAATTTTGCTATTAGATAATAATCAATAGAGTTATAGATATCAACATTCAATTATTTCAATTAATTGTATCTCTTAAACAATATATTATGAAAAATCTGCGGTCATGTGGGTAACATTAGCTCATCTTGTTTACCGTGGAGTACCATTTAACGTTTTCAAAATGTTCCATGCAATTTTTAGCCAGGTTTTCTTCAAATATCGAGTCGACGCATCTATTGATATAAAATACGAGCATAGCAGGATATGGGCGTAACTATGAATAGACTATGAATAGACATAAAATATGATATGTTCATTTTCCTCACTGCTTACGCTACGTTATGTCAGGTTACGGAAACTGTGCGAGCACTGTGGAATGAAAACATTTTTTCACCTATTTAGACGCTCTGAAAATAATCGTGTTGGTAAATCTTTATCATCTACCAAATAGTGAATAGACGACAAATCATTGACTAACCTTACTTCTGGAATTATCATGTGGTAGTTTCTTTGATTCATCGTATATGGATCTTGAAAGGACTTTATTAAAGTTTTATTATTAAACCACTGTGTGGGAAATACTGCGTCAGCTTCCGTAATTTTTGGATATGAAAAAAAAGCATTTTAAGATCATATTCATAGTCTGCCATTGAATATAAGGGTCATTTATAGCAATAATTCCATATAAGGCGACTATTAAAGAAGCGTCGTGGATGCCGCCATGGCTAGTTGATGACCAAAAAAAAAAGATATCTTGACTAAAGTGGCCTTCACAGGTTCAAGTAGCCAATATAAAAACCCTTGAATGTTAAAAATATTGAAATGCTACATCCCACATGGAGCTGTTGATTTTCAATCGACCCATCTCTATCTATAAACAACACGTGTCGCGCTTTGAATACTTTCGTAATTACAAATTACTTGTGGGATATTCCATTTTCTCAAATTCAAGCATGATCCAAGCCAAATAGCAAATCTGAAATTAAATTCATAAGTAAACATTTATTAGGCACACAATAAACCCAAGAAAAAAATACAATACAGTTGAGCTAATAAAAATAAATATGCGCAGGGGATGCTAACTCCGTATTAAATAATACCGCCAGGGGCTTTTTGGAGGTTACTAGAGTTCCGCTAATAGACTTACTAGTGGAGGATAGATATAAGCTATACACAAGGGGAAAAAAGTTATAGCGGATTAAATGGAGAAGTTCTTCATTAAATGGCGAAGAAGATGAGAGAGACCCATCTATGAGACTTGCACGAAGAAACTGAAGCCAAATATTGGGGAGAGATAAAAATGATGAAAGGCGATGAAAAAAATACGTTGATGTTTGACCTACAACCGACGACACTCACTCATATGCATCAAACAATATCGTAACATGCAACGGTTGACCAGTTTTTCAAAGAATCAATGATACTCCAAGGAATTTTCGTTTCTGTTTTAGTGCTTTTCAGATATATGTTCATAAGGACTTTTTTTCTTGAAATAGCCCAAAGAGTAGACTATTTCATGATATACATCAAGTTCCCTCTATAATCTGAATCAACGCCTGCAATACTTTCTAATTAAAGGGATAAGATTAAGGTTTACGCTCAAAAAAGGTTTTAATTTCTCATTGAATTACCCTTCATACGACATGGCCAAGGTCAGCTGTAACGGTTGCCGTCCTACGCCATAACCTTTCAGGGTTATTATCCCTAGACTTACCAAGGGCAAGGCTCACGGAACAAAACGTCAATCTCAGAAAATTTTAGGGTTGCCTCCTTTGTGGGCGTCTCGTCGACAAGTAAAAAGCTTTACACACGCTTCACGCCTCAGTTGCAGTGTACTATAATAATAAAGTGAAAATAAGTCTATTTTGAAACATTTACTCTCACCCTATATTATCTAATCGAAGTACCTAAATCGCAATTAAGTGATCCTCAGAGTAACAATCAAACATAGAGGGAGTAAAGAATATTTACATTTATTTGCTATAACCAGATTCTCCAGTGCTCACAGTTTGGAGAATTTTTGAAAAACTTGAGGAGACATGCGGTGGAGGCATGAAAGAGGTAACAATGCTCTTTGTTTTGAATCTATTGATTCATGAAGTTATCAGCAGAAGATACAAAACTCAGAAAGTTCTTTTATGTTTTTGAACCCATATCATCATTTTCGGGCATAGTCGTTCAAATATTTTTGGTGCGGTCAATAACTTAGAAAGATTATCGGGGGTCAATTTATTCCAAATGGGGTATCAACGTTTCAAACAATAAGTTCTCCAAGTGTGATCAATAATTTGCAAAAAAATCTTTTGATTTTCAAAATGTATTCAATTCGTACGTTCATAATATTAAATTTATCTATATATTATTTTTTACTAATTTCACAAGCTTTTATTCAACTTGCAATGTATGTATGTATGTATGTTGCTAGGTTTGTTCAGTGTAAACTTACAACTCAATTTAGAAGCAGATATCTTGAACCGATTGAGCTGAACTTTTGTAAACATGGCTGACAAAGTATGGTTCGCTTAGAGTCATCAATCTAAATCCAACATGGCGGAACACTCAAGATGACGAACTAGTTATTTCTACAGCACTCATACAATATCGATATCATATGAAACGGCTTGCAGAAAAGAAATCGAAAAATAAAATCCCGCTACTAAATCCAGTATCGTGGAACACCCAAGATGACGGACTAGTTATTTTTAGTGCACTCCCGCAATATGGGTATCAAATGAAACGACTTGCTGAGAATGCGAATGAGAGTGAAAAGAAGATGGTGATCATAAGCTCCGATGCTACAATCCGACTGAATTTTTGTTGTACTGTGTTTTTTGCAGACCTATCCAGCGATAAGACTAAAAAACACTTTTAAAAACAAGCTTTCATTTAAATGCGCTAATGAGAATAAAAAAAACTTTTCCTTTGTAACTTTTGCTATCAAGTTAGGACGTCATGACACAATTTATATGATCTAAAAGCTTGTCGCGAGATTCATAACTGATATACTCTTATTTAAAAACTTATCAGACTAAGTAAATACGAGTACTTAAATCTCGCGACTAGCTTTTATATTATATAAATTGTGTGATGATGTTATAAGTCGATAGTAAAAGTTTCAAAGGGAAAGTTTCTTTTATTATTTTCAGCACATTGTAGCTTGTCTTTAAAATTTTAATTCATTAAATTTTCACCACCATGTTCTATCTCTGCTGCATAATAGTATCTAGATTACGAAGTTACATGAGGACTGCTTTTAAATACGTCGCATCTTACATAACATGCTGCCTGTAGCATATTTCTATTCAGTTTGACTAATGTAATAAAGTCACTTCATATTTTCATACTACATATATGTATGACTCCAGGTATATATGATGGAAATTTCAAAAAATACATTTTATACGACAGTATAAATTGACTGAACTAGTAAGGACACTTTTCATGCCATTATTCCACACGTGTGACTCCAACCATATAATATGAAGCATCCATATATTATTTCGGAGGATAAACCAGAAGCAGTCCAAATTACTACAAAATTTATGGGAATTAGCAACTACGCATGTGTCAAGCAATTCTGTCTTATGTATGTGTATATGACTTCACTGGAAAGTTATATTAAAGTGATGACTTCTCAGAGAATTATCAACTCAAAAATTTCGTAGACAACATTCCACTTAAAGGAAGTAGTCAAGCAATAATTAATAACTTTGGGTATGAGCGAACCTTCTAAATAATGACATCATCTGTTAACTCGAAGTACAATCATATACATATAACGCAATGATCGTGGAATAATTTATCCTATACATATCATTATTCCGATTCCTATTCAAGGTGTTAAATTATAATTTGGCTCTACAAACATAAGCTAGAGAAGTATTACCATCGCAGGAAATTTATAACTCGATACACAATTTTTTTAGATGTTTAATGATGCCTGTCGGTCTGTCGGTCTGTCAATCCATCGGTCCAACTGTTTCCGTTATCTCTACTCCTATTGCATCCTTAATCCCTAAGCTCATACTTATTTTTCCTCTCTCATGTTCTTTAAGTCCTTGTTAAAGTTTTTTGGTTGCTTTTGTTCTTCCCTTTCATTTTCCATCTAAACTCTTCCCATGACTCTTTTTTTGTTGTTTGTACTGATTGAAGTTTTTTCTTAACTGTATTTGTTCTTTAATTTGGTCCTCCATGCTCTTCTATTGTTATTCGTTTTCAGGATACTACATGTATTTTTCGCTGCATCTATAAATTTTTTTCCAAAATTCTTCCACTTCCAGTTATTCAATATTTCCCACAATTTTTGAGTCATTCAGATTGTATTCTTTTATGGTTTCGCAGTAACATTTTCCCTCCCTTAGGTAGAACTGAATTTTAATTTGAGTTTCATTTCATCTAAGCGGCTAATAGGTAATACTTACTCTGTATTCCTGCCCCTCTTTTAACTCTCACATCCAATATATCTGGCATCTCTACTTGGCAATGATAGATTTTTCTTCTCTGCTGTCTGCCACCCTTGTGAAATTATGAATAACTTTATATTCGTAGGCTGTATTTACTATTATTAAGTCATTCAGTTGGCAATAGTCTAACATTCTAATTCTATTGTTTTTCCTCGCATCCTCTCCAAATCGTTTCAGTATATTATACATCAGCTTTTCCCCCTCTTACAATAGCGTCACCTATTACATAGACGTTTCCTACAGTTTTCTGATACTTCTGTAACATCTTCTCAGAAATTCTACTTTTTTTACGCCCTTTCTAAATCATTTGGTTCATATACTATTACTAATGACCATCTTTCCCCATTTTCTTTCTTCATTTCTACCCTAAGACAGTGGCGTAGCTACCTAGGGGCTAGGCGGGGCAGTGCAACTTTATTACAAAAGAGTGACGAATTCCAAAGAAAATAGGCCCTAGTTTTTCACTTCAATTCATTAATATTTACCACCTAGTTTCACCTCAACTAACTCAAGCATGGACTGTTCACCAATTATGGAAGGAAATAATGAGCAAATATGGAGTGCTAAACTGCGACTCAACGGAAGTATTTACAGCAATGTTATCATTCTTTACAATTCCTGTCACTTCTGCAGCAGCTGAAAGGTCATTTAGCAAATTGAAAATAATAAAAAATTATTTAAGAAATAATATGGGCCAAACTCGATTCCGACATTTATCGCTAATAGCAATTGAAAACAAAACCGCATCAAGCCTGGATTTAAATGAAGTCATTGATAGT
Organism: Bruchidius siliquastri; assembly: GCA_949316355.1. Classification (NCBI taxonomy): domain Eukaryota; kingdom Metazoa; phylum Arthropoda; class Insecta; order Coleoptera; family Chrysomelidae; genus Bruchidius; species Bruchidius siliquastri. Next base: position 12,080,798 of record OX438534.1, on the reverse strand, counting down.
TTTGCGAAAACTAAAGCTAGGAAAAAATTGTAAATATAATTGTTATTTAGTCAGTTGGTAGGCCCGACCTTTATACGTATAATAAACCCTTGAATCTTCTCTATTTCGTTTTATTAGCCAAACCTACACTAAGCATTAATTGTAATTTATGTTGTTACTGTTTAATATTTTTATTACCTGCCCTGCAGTGCACAAAAAAAGAGCTTAAATAGCTTAGCATTTTTAAAGTATCTGTATATTTCATATTTTTATTTGATAAAACTTAATCAGTTTACATAGCAGTAGGCTCCATTTTTTAATTTGCCCCAGGGCCCTTGCTTACCAAGCTACGCCACTGCCCTAAGAATTTTTTTAATAGATCCACTTTTATATTTTATGTAGTATTTCTCTTCTTATTATACAGCCTACCTCCGCTTCTGCTCTCTCATTCTGTTAAACTGTATATTAATATCTGACCTGTATCCCTTTCCCCCCTCTTTAGTTTCTGTTATTGCTAAAATATCTAATACCATTTCTTCAAATTCAGAACCAAAAGTCATACAAGCAGGCAGACCAACGGCGGAGCAGGAAGACAAAGCAAAGGAAAACAGTGACAGGTGTATTCATGATGTATAAATTCTACAATTTCTAAATATTTTCGATTACATTTTTTTGTACTATTACTTTTCCGCTCCTACGTAAAAATGAAAATAATAATTTTCATTGAAAATATTTACTGGTACCAACATGCAAACATAAGAATTGGTCTGTGTAGTTTTGAAGAGGTGGAAATATGAAAATGAGGAAGACAGAGCTGTGTTTTGTCCTCTACATCGTTTAACATCTATACTGAGTTCATATTCAAGAAAATATCGATGGTATTCAATGTAGTATTGAAATCAATGACGTCAATATTAATAATTTAATGTATTCGGATGACACGGTGCAAAAAACTAAAGAGGTACATGAAGAAAGTGGTCAATTCCAAAGGCTATACACATAATTTCATACGTTTTAGTGAAATTGTGAATCTAAATTCAAAGCCAAAAACCACTTGCCAACACGTAATTTTTCTGAAACTGTCAAAAATCTCCTTTAAAAATGAAAGATACTAAAATTTTTATTCAATTGCAAATATGCAATCGAAGTTGGGGTGGTAGGCTGAGTATGACTTTTTTTTAGCTGAGAAAAACAGAGCTGGAGTCCCGCAACTGTATATTTATCAGCCCTAGTATATCACTAGGGCACGTCCACGTGGTGACGACGGGCAACAAATCCCTACTGGCAGAGCTCTGGGTAAACGGCGATCATGTCGTCATGGCAGGCACAGGCAGAAAGTGTGTTGGGATGCAGGGATTCAAAACTCCAGTATCGGTGGTTGGTCAGGGTGAAAAAGCGGGTACGTAGTCGTCGTCATCAAGCATCCTCAGTTCTACGTTGGTGGAAAACTTGGCTTCTGAGAAGTCTAATGCTACAAAAATCCACGTCACGGCTCATAAGGTTGATAAACATTCGGATCAAATTTACTAATTATGTGGAGAATTCGAAATACATAAAAATCGTAGAAGCTTTTCCGATAACATAGTATGCTATGTTACATCTAATTTATAGGGTTACCATAGTTTGAAGCTGAACACCACAAAGACAAAGATCATGATTGACATTAAAGCACCAATATACAACCTGAAGTATCAACAGCTTGTGAAAAAAATCTTGAGAGGACGAACAGTGCCAATTTTACTTTTCATGTAATTCAAATGACAACTAGAGCATTAGCAAAAAACATTATAATACGGATAAAGGAAGCCAGTGCTGCATTTTCAAGATAAAGAAGATCTTATGTGGAAAAAGCATCACCTTGAACCTAAAAATTATATTTGTAGGATGCTATTCATTTTCTTCCTTTTTACATAATATCGCAGGCTGCACGTTAACGGATAGACTTCTCATTAGCAATTTGTGTATACCGGATGATCCTAGGAAGTTCGGTGGATTGAGTTCGTAACAATTTTTTTTTACAGCGAACAAGGAAGGAAAAGTGGTCATAACAATAGAAAAGCAGGAAACTGGAATATGAAATAAAGATGAATATATCTCACAATCTCCAAGTTTCACTAATAACGGCATTGTGAGAGAGCAACTTAGATGATATGAAAATGTTACCAATTTCAAGTGTCTACAATACGCAGGGCAATGTATATATCGTGGATTTATGGTCGCATCTAAAAATTTTCCACGTAATACATATGTATATGCTTCCATTTTTTTCTGTGGAAACACTATTAAAAAAATAAAGTGCCAAATTATACCAAGATATATTTCCATTCTTCAGACTATACAGCTTTCCCTCCGTCGCAAACGGGTTTCAGCAAGTGGAAAATTATATACAGCAAGAAATATGTGTGGAAGTGGAGTTACCATTTGGGGTATATCATCAAGATGTAAGCAATTTCCAGGAAATATAGGTACACTACAATCTGAGGATAAATTATTTCATTATGTGTTCAAATGATGAGTTTAGAAAGGGTACCTCAGTAAATTAGGATAATATCAAGAAGATTACTCCAGTCTCTGTCACAAATTCACATGAATTACAAATATAAAATATACAAACAGCAAAAATCTCAATACGGTGAAATGTCTTTGATGATACCTAAAAATCTACATGAACTGATACTCGATGAGAATCTTCAATGAACGGATACAAGTGCACCTGAACCGGCATACAGTCTAAAGATGATTACATTCCTTCAAGGATAAAGTAGCGCTTCCATTACTTTTTCATGATTTTCATTTAGGCATAATGTAATAATACGTAATACATGCAGCAGTTACGTATACTTATTCACATTCAAATTTTATGAACCTCTACCTGAGTATATTGAATAATCGCGAACTAAACATACTTTCAAAAATATTTTAAAAGATGGATAAATTTAAATTCATTAGGTAGAGACAGAATTCATCATATGGCAGGTATACAATTGAATGTTCAATATTTTAGTATATCTGTTATATGTATATATACTCGTATATGTATGTGCTTGTTTATATATATATATATATATATATATATATATATATATATATATATATATATATATATTCAAAGACAGCCAATTTAGCATAATGTGACCGTTTGTTAGTATCGTTTGAAAGGCATAGCAGTAATGTACATCAAGTGTAATCATCCCTTCTCAAGAAATAAACTAGTATTTAAATTTACAGTAAAATCAGAATGTCTGCCCTGATACCCTGCATTACATGGATTTGAATCTTTTGTTCTTGAAAATATATAACTGTGAATTTTGATTTTCTGCGTTAAAAACGCAACGTGGCGTCATAGCGGTTGATAAAATTGAATTTGTAGACTTTTTCCTGTAAGGGGCTGCCCTTGAAATCGACCACCCCTAGGGGTTTTATGATCCTAAGACTTGCTTAAAGCTCGAGCATTTCATAAGTTTTAATGATATGATTTTGACATACGTTTCACGTATCTGCAGAGCACCTCACCATCCAACCTAAAGTGCTATTCCCATGTATGATGAGCTGCATATCCATCATTGATGCACTTCAGACGACTTATCAGTAACATTTCCCAAACGCACTACCCCAAACTGACATACATTATATATGTAAAAAAATTAATTCATCATTACCCTGATGAGACAAAGCTGTGTAAGCTCCCCTAACGAGAGCATCGTCGACCAAAAATGAATATGAATATGCACTCACCTTATCTACAGGACAAACACTAGCAACACCGACCTTTCAGAGTTTGTAGATTTCACATTCATTTAACTCACACAAAAACAGTATTAACTACAAAATTACTTCACGATCACAGTGAGAAGTGACATTATTTCACTGAAATTTTGAAGTGTTGTCACTTGTGGCATTGGCAAGATAGATACGAGACAACAGAGACTAGGTGGTTTAAAAAGCTGTTATCCTATAAGCAATTAATACGGTATGTTGATCAATATATTGCATATAATAATAGACTCTGTAGCAATTATAATCACAACGCTGAGTCTCTCTCTTTTCAGTAGTCCAGTCTGGATAGGAATCCGACATAATTTTGATAAAACTTACAGCAGATCAAATCAAATTTATCAATCAAATATTTTTACACACATGATTAAAAGGGACACCAAAGAAAAACTTGTGTTGTGTCCGAATATACCTGTTATATATCTAATCAATACAATATAAGTGTTGTCAGCGTTAAGACAAATATGTTACAAATAAGTAACAATCGATAATGAGAATAAATAATAATGAAAACAGTATATAAGTAACCTATCCACACAAACATATATCATCAAGGATCTGGAAATGGAGAAAATAAAAAATAAAAAATAAAAAAAAGAAGTATTTCAGCTTATGTATGATATCAGACTGTTATAATTTTCAACAATATGCTCTTAAAGTTGATTTTTGAATATGCGAGGTGGTAGTAGTTAGATGCTTTCAATTAATTAGTCGAAGGGCATATTCGTGTCTTAAGGTAGAAGAGAGCTTCCTTGTTACGTTGCATCGTCACTCACAAAACTTTAAGACTTATTCTACTAGTTTCGTCATAAGAAACACTGACCTACCTTGAGGTAACTTGAATACTTGTTTTAATTGTTCTGTCTATAATTAAATTATCCTGTTACATCTCGTCAAAATTCTGAAGATAGCATCATTATTAGGTATCTAACCAAGATATGAGCTGTTTCCAAGTTGAAAAGGTAGAAAGAAGAATTTTCGCGGGGGTCAAAATTTCCTTGACACCCTTGCCAATTTTCTTCACTGCTACCCGTACCGAAAATGATTAAAGCGCCAGCCAGGATTGCAGCATGTTGTGTTTTTCTCACCTTTCTAAGTGTGTGACGTCACTCTTACGGGCGGGTGTCGGATCCGATATTCCATAACTTATGCTGAGTATAAAGTAAATTAATATTATCAAGCCGCCTATTCATTTTGAATTTCTTAAGAGGGATGTATTGGTCGATAGTTCCTTATATTCACTTTTTTAAATATGAGTTTGAATTACTCATAAAACACTATGATATCTTCTGCTATCAGAGGTATGTGAACATCTCTGATGAATATGTGAGACATATTCTACAGGTATACCTGTCCACGCAGCAATGGCCAAAAAACAAAGACTCCCTATTTGTCCAGACACAACTTTTTTGAATGTACAATTCAAATTCTAACCAAATCAGGTTGACGATTGTGATGGTTTTACCGGGTCGATGCATAGATAAGGGTGCTGTCATTTGCAAAGCTGTAGATAGGATTAGAAGTTACTTCCAACAGTTCATAGATATACAGTAAGGAGAGCATTGAGAGACCACCCGCATTGATGGTAAGCACATCGAAAGCATATCCATCCACCACCACCAATAAGGAGCAATCCCAGATAAAACCAACTAACTATTGGCACGGACACGGTGGCAGCCCATAGGTAGCAACTCTCTGATGCCATACCCTATCGAAAGCTTTCGATATATCGAGGACGACTCGAAATTCTCCACTAAGCTGAATTGTTCTACTCTACATACTGTGACCTAAGCCAGATGTTCCGTGGACCCATGCTTGCGGAAACCATATTGGAGACCTTTGATATATTATTTCTGTCCAGGTACTTCAAAAGTTACATTTTAATGACAGTCTCCACAACCTTGGACCTGATGCAGAGCAGAGTCCCAGGTCTGGAATAGCAGGGTATATTTTTCCTGCCCTTCTCAGGTATAGATTACATTGGACCGAACATCCACCCAGTGGAAACACTCCTCGCTGGTAGAAGAGTTTACATGGTTAACAAATAAGAAATTCACTTTTCTTGGAAAATGTTAATTTGGAACAGCTGGTTCTCGTATATGAAATATCATGTTTCATACAGAACGTGTATACCATAGACAGAGCAACCACAATGGGTGTTTAAGGTACCTCCAGGTAGGTACGTGAATTCCTTGTGGAAAGTAATATTATCTATATATTTTTGGCCCTTAAGTGAAATGAAAAGAAAAGTCTAACACATTTTAAAAGTTACTTATTCCAAATCCTTTTTATTTATCAGAAACAACCATGACCTCATCAAAAAAATAAAACCTGGAAATGATAGAATTGTGTGTACATGGTGTTGACGGTGTGTACATTGTGCCGGTAGACTAAGTACAAATCATTATTAGGCATGGTTTGAAGCGGCAACCTCCATAATTCCCGAGTACCCACTCAATGAACGATAGCACTTATACCAAATAAACAGATCAAGCCGGTTCGCCAGCTGATGTGATCTCATTACCAAATAATGGATTAATGCTTGGCTTAAGCAAATTACTTTGAATTTTGCACGGGCTGCCCAAATATAATCTTTCATCTCTGTGAAAATGTACACTGCCTCCGGTAAGCAAATACTGACCGACAGACTGACAGACCGACAGACCGACAGACCGACAGACCGACAGATCGACAGACCGACAGACCGACAGACCGACAGACCGACAGACCGACAGACCGACATACCGACAGACCTAGATACAGACAGACCGACAGACCGACAGACCTAGATACAGACAGACCGACAGACCGACAGACCGACAGACCGACAGACCGACAGACCGACAGACCGACAGACCGACAGACCGACGATTTATCGATTAAATATCTGCCTTTTTAATGTTGTATCTTCCTTTAAGCTTGAAATTCAGGTCGATTGAGCATTTTGTGCAAAACCCAACAGGTTTAGTTTATGATATTTGATCACATCTAAAAGGATATTTGAAGTTTTGGAATCGAGTTTCTCAAAGTCTATTTTCTTATTCTGTGTGTCAATTTAGGTGATTACTGAAATTCACAATCAAAAGAAGCTGTATTTATAATAAAATCTTCTCAATATTTTCCCTTTTTATTGTTATCTATCATATTTTCCGAAATTCTCATAAATGTATCACGAAAATAACCCACTCTGTATAATTGTATGTATGTGTCATGCGGCTAAGGCATAGCCGAATGGGGGCGAACATTGTATCAACAGTTCTGACGAAAATACCAATATTGTAATAAAATTCCGATATCTGCTATAACGGATTTTGATTCACTTAGTTGTGCCAAAAAAATCATAAATGATCGAAATCGCTGGATTGAAATATTTCTACAATGATGAATCATCTTGAAGTAGTGAAAGACGAATTTTCTTGAGATAATATGATAATGAATAGTTTTCTTGTTTGATATTGGCTTGGATATGTTGTTGAATTGTCATGAACTTCAGGAGAAATTGTAATAAGTTTCTCTGTTCCCTAAGCAGGAAGTATTTTTTTGCAAGAACAATAAGAAAAAAATTGTTGCAGTAAAGCTACCTGAAAATTTAAGAAATTGTAGTTCCAATCTTAGATGCTGCTGTAAAGCATCTCAAATTGCAGCGAAACTGATTTGATAAGCCAATTGCTAATTAACCATTTTCCAATACGGAGTATTGGCGTGTCTTGAAAATATGGTGAATGTGTCACGGAATGTTAGAAGAATTATTATGCCTAAGGAAGATCTTCTAGGGACCAGCAGCTCGAGCATCCGATCAAAATCATCAATATACTGATATAACATGCACCCTAGTTCATAATATAATCGCTATTCAGTTGGAATGAAGTCGTAGTAAAAGTTAATAAGGCAGAAATGAAACAAGTCAGCCCCACTCTAAAAATAAACTTCTCCTTGCAATACCGTACTACATGAAACAATTCAAATGGTTAACATTTGTTTATGGCATTCAAAAGTCATTTAAATTCTATGTTCTTAAGCCGAACATATTTTAAAGTCCAAATTGTATGTTCTAAGTTATAGAGAGAAAGAAGAGTACAGACAGGCCAACATACCGACGAAATGATTGATAGACAATGATACTATGATTTTTATGATGAACAAAAAATATCAAGAAAACATAATATGCTAATTTCGATATTTTCCACAACTACAACAGTATAGTACCAAAAAATGATTGAAGTTAGTTTACATGTAACCTAGTTAGACAATGAAAGTAGTATTTGACAGTCTGGCTACACTTTTTGGATTAAATGAATCCCGGCACCGATTCTAATACCTTTTAGTTGTCCAACTTTGTGCTGCGTCTACACAACTTAACCGTAATTATGTCCGCAAGCATCTACAATCAACATGTAGTTTTCCAATTTTTTTTGTATGTTAAAGTACTCGTAGAGTTATGTTTTATTTATAAAGTTCAATTTGATAGTTATGGTGCCAAATTTGAAGGATGCCCCATCGTCGTCACGACGAAAAAAGACATTGCTATGGGGTTAGCCGTTTAAGAGTAACTACAATTTACAAAATTATAGATTAATATATTATAAGAAGCAATTGAGCTTTTGGAACCGTAGGTCTGCGTAGAAGTTACGCATATGAGGCATCCGACATATTCTGATGGTTTTTTTTTTGGACATATTGTATGTTTGCTTAATGTACCTGTTATCAAATAATGTAATATGCTATGTTTACAGAGAATTATGTTCGAATTTAATATGAAATAATGTCTATCTAGCGATTAGTTCTGATAAGAATGCTAATCGTCCAAACAATAGATTGGTATACTTATCTGTCAAGCTGAAATATACTACATAATTATATCATTTCTACAACGGAGAGAGTGGAATAGGATTTTCCCTCCAGTTGAAGAATTTTCCTCCGGACTCACATTGTTTATATAATTTTAGTACCACGACGTTTCGAATGATATGTGTGTCTACAGGTGAACTGGTGAATATGCTTCTTTCACGCCTAGTCATACTTCTCTAGCTAACGTTGTTAAATTAAATGCCAATATACGATCACACTCAAGATTCTAGCGTCTGCCTATTACTATTGGTGAGGTCTTGTCAGGGCGGTCGGTCGAGGTTTGTCAAAAATGAGGAGGAAACAAAAAATGGAAGAAATAAGCAACATCAAGAGGATGAGTTAATTGTGGCGCCTGGCGTCTCCAACGATTCGTGACTTGGAAAAATATGCCACTCATGTCTGTCTGTCTGTTTGCCAATATGTACTATGTCCAGGTAATCTTAGCTTCTCTATGACTCAGAAAATACTTCGGATTTTAATAGAAATTTGGTAATGCCGAAAAATCAGGTGTGATACGTAATATGCGTATTTGCTATAAAAATTAATACCGATAATACACTATCGTTGATAGACACATATTCTTGTTCAATAGCTACTGACTTTTGTGTTGAAAATGTTTATCTGATTATAGAATGGTGTTGTAACAGATTAAGTTTTTCAGTATTTTCGATATCCATTGCTTCAGCTCAGTATACACTTGATTCTTTAATTTAGCTATATTATTATACTCTTTGCCTTAGGCTCAGAGAATGTGCATTCCTTCTAGAGGAAATATTTTCAAACAGATACTGAGGGGTGGAAGAAGTCATCAATTTATGCACAATTCCCAAAAGGTATTACCTACAAATTTTCATTCTAGGTGCCATTTATTATTGCGTAAAAGGGCCAAACTACTTGTCGTCGTTTTCATTCTAAAAACGACAATCCTCATAGAGATCCATCTTGTTCCTTCGGCGCTATATCATATTACCTGACACAGTTTCTGTCTGGTCACGGAGCGTTCACGGAGTACCTCCACCGGATGGGCAAGAAGGTGGACTCCGCTGAACATACGTTCTTTGTTTGCGGCCGCTGGATCCGCAGAGCACCAACATGGAGAGCACCGTGGGACAGACAATCACACCCGACAACGTGGTACCGACTATGCTTCAGAGTCGGGATCACTGGCAGGTGATTGCATATTTCGTCCGTTCGGTGCTGAAGACAAAGCGTCTGGAGCAATCATGAGAGACAGACCAAAGGAAAATCTAGACCGCAAGGGGAGCGCTGACGGTTGACCACGACGGGGTGATGCCGGCCAATAGATGCGAGCTCGGTCTCGTTCTAGGCATAGGTAACCGCGGTGCGGTACCTAAATCTGGGGTTCATCCTGAAGTAATGCCAACGTAGTTCCAGGATGGGTTATATAAACCAGGAGCCAGAAGGAGAGTTTTAGCACGTATTGCAGCCTTCTGCTGCAAGTCCTTGCACTATTGGTGTCCCGCCTTCGTGCATAAAAGCATTTCTCTTCTCAACCCAAAAAAAAATATCAGGACTCCCTGACGTCGGCAAATACATTGGCGAGATGACTTTATCTTTTATCACTAACTGGACGGTTCTGCATCAATCTCCTCTGAGAACATGCCCTTGGTATGATATTTTATGTTTCAAATAGTTCACGAATTGCATTTGGCTCTATTTAATACTGCTTCGATGATCTACATAGCCGTAAAGTTACCATAATATGTCAAAAGATTATAGTGGTGGGATTGGAAGGATTTTAGTACTGTTGTAGCGACCCTAACCACAGATTCGCACTGATTTTTTTGTGTCGCTATGTAATTTTACTATAGAAAACTAAGTGGCTGTATGTTGAGTTTAATGGCTATATAATAAGTTTGAATGGTAACAAATTGATGTGATAATGGTAATAACATTAGCTTAGACGTTTGTTGTTTGCACCAGTTATTCACAGCAAACGATACTTTTATTGAGTTAAATAAGCTGCTAGAACAAGTTGTTTCTTATGGAAGCCACATGGAAAACTGGAGGCACAGCGCGCAGCAAATGAAAAGAACTAAGTCAACGAGGAGATCCCGTAAAATCCTGATTTCATTATAATGATGTTATCTTTCCAAGCAAAATATTTTATGAGTACAGCGTAAGAAGCACTGAATCAAGCTTCTTGTCTCTGTGTTTGGTTTTATAATGGACATTTTGGTATGATAAACTGATTCTAAGCGTCACTTGAAACATTGTTTTGTATGTATTACCTTCATTCACATGGTCATTTATACAACAAGGTCTCTTTCGTTCGTCTTTTGATGCTTTAATAATTCATATCCACATATTCAATGTAAATTGAGAATCTTCCAGTATAGTGGTTTGAGAACAGTAATTTTAATATCGTACCTACTTTGAGATGGTAAATGCTACATAACAGGAAAAAAATCACTCTTATTTGAAGTGAATGGCCCAGAAAAAGTGTATGTTCTATCCCCAATTTTTCTCTGTAAACTAGAATTAGAAATTTCACAAAAAATACTGGTATATTGAACTAGCGTCCCCAGAAACATAATTCAGCTTCATCATTCAATGTACTGTCTGGGCAATAAATGAGGCCATTTAAATATGTTCCACTTATTTTTACTTCCTGTGTTTGTAAGATATACATAAAAAACAATTCCAGTCACCCGATTATCTTAACTTAACTCTCGCAAAGGCAGTAAGTCTATCGCGCTCCAGAAGCGCTGCGCTATAAATTGTATCATCGGAGAACAAACTCCACAACGCTGAAGTTCTCCATATGAACGACTTTAAGAAAAGACTCATTCGAGGCGTTAGAAACTTGTGAGTATGTGCCTGTTAGGCCACTTCAGTATTTGCTGTACTCTTAGTGTTATTATTGGAGACAGCTCGTCAAGCGTTGCTTATTATTTATTGTATCGAGAACCTTCAAGAAGTGCTTCGGAGGGCATCTCCACAAATGCAAGGGTACTCCAGCGATGATCTAATCTCAGCTGTATAGAGTAACAATTGCTGTTGAATACAGTTTTCTGTTTGTGTGTTGAAAAAGTAATTGCTATTTCTTTCGAAACCAATAGAACCATCCTCTCTTATCAGTGATGCTGTAGACTAAAAACAAAAGCGTAAGATAACATACTTGAATACAGATCATAATTATCTGAATGAGAGGAAATTATAGGGAATGCTCTTGATTTATTGGTTCTGCTCCTTTCTTCTTTCATGACCATTTTATGGTTCTGGCATCAATGAAGTTGTAGTAACTTTCGCTACATATGTAAATTTGTTTTCCCGCAGTTAGTTACGAATGAGAGAAAAGCTACAGACAGACAGAAATACCGACCGACAGACTGACAGGCAGACAGACAGATAAACGGATAAACGGATATACAGATAGGCAGATAGACAGATAGACAGATAGACAGATAGACAGATAGACAGATAGACAGATAGACAGATAGACAGATAGACAGATAGACAGATAGACAGATAGACAGATAGACAGATAGACAGATAGACAGATAGACAGATAGACAGATAGACAGATAGACAGATAGACAGATAGACAGATAGACAGATAGACAGATAGACAGATAGACAGATAGACAGATAGACAGATAGACAGATAGACAGATAGACGGATAGACGGATAGACGGATAGACAGATAGACAGATAGACAGATAGACAGATAGACAGATAGACAGATAGACAGATAGACAGATAGACAGATAGACAGATAGACAGATAGACAGATAGACAGATAGACAGATAGACAGATAGACAGATAGACAGATAGACAGATAGACAGATAGACAGATAGACAGATAGACAGATAGACAGATAGACAGATAGACAGATAGACAGATAGACAGATAGACAGATAGACAGATAGACAGATAGACAGATAGACAGATAGACAGATAGACAGATAGACAGATAGACAGATAGACAGATAGACAGATAGACAGATAGACAGATAGACAGATAGACAGATAGACAGATAGACAGATAGACAGATAGACAGATAGACAGATAGACAGATAGACAGATAGACAGATAGACAGATAGACAGATAGACAGATAGACAGATAGACAGATAGACAGATAGACAGATAGACAGATAGACAGATAGACAGATAAACAGATAGACAGATAGACAGATAGACAGATAGACAGATAGACAGATAGACAGATAGACAGATAGACAGATAGACAGATAGACAGATAGACAGATAGACAGATAGACAGATAGACAGATAGACAGATAGACAGATAGACAGATAGACAGATAGACAGAGCCAATTGTAAAGCTTTCTGAGTCCCTACTTTTCTACAACATCTTGACAGGGTTGTAAAACTCCTCGACTTCGCAATAGAAATACTTCTCAACTTATCTATAACGCCACCGAACAAATCTATTACGTTTTGTCGTTCCCCAAATCTTATCGAATTCATGTTCTAAAACCATGTTCTCTGGGGTGAAGTATCAAACTTATTTCAGAAACTTTGGTGACAACTGATAAGTGGCATATATTATATGAACAGTGAGGCCAACATACAGAAAGAAGTTCAACTGTGATAGTTAAGAAACAAAAATATATAAAATATATAAAACTCTATCCAAAATTATCATATTCATACCATCCACTTGCTTGTCTTTCATTGCATTAGAAATTAAACAGAAGTACATTATAGTAAAGCGGTGAAGAGAGAGGACTCGGCGAGGCAAGCAGCGCTGTACGAGATATTTGAATTAAAACTACATATATAAGCAGAAGAACAAACAATTGCAAAATGTAAATATATGTATCAACAATACACCTTTAGAACAAGTGTGCAAAATTAAATATCTTGAACTAATTGTAGATGATAAATTGAGCTGGACTGAACATATAACCAAAGTAAATGATAAAATCGTACCTATGATCTTCATAGTATTTAAATGCAGAACTGACTCAACCCAACAAATCAAAAGCCTGGATCTACAATGCTTTTTTCTTATCCCACTTTAGATATTTACTCTCTATATGGGAAACTTGTAGTCAAACCAATTTTCAGAAGATGCAGATATTGCAAAATAAAGTACTAAAGGTACTATATAATTAAGATAGTTTAGCTAACTCAAGTAAATTATACAAAGAACTTAATACATTCAATCTTAACTCTCTGTTGCAAATCGAACAATATGAATTAATATTTAAAGTATTCAATAAACAACATAAATCAAATACAATCTCAATATTAGCTAATCAAGTTCACAATTATGAGACCTGAAATATAAATAACATTTATCAAATAAATACAAGAACTAACTTAGGTCTTTACAACCCTATAGTTAATGCATCAAAAATGTTTAATAATTTATCAAGAGACATTAAGACTACAACAGATTTCAGGTACTTTGTAAAAAAATTGAAGAACTGGTTAATGAATGTACTAATACAAGCTAAGTGTTACCCTCACTGTTAATTTTGTTTCCGAGACCAGTGCTTTAAGCACTGTATAGAGTTATGTGTAAAAAATTGTTAACTAAATTTTTTATTTTTCTTAATAAAGCTTTGTTTGATATATATATATATTTCTTGAAGTATATATATATATATATATTTCTTGAAGTATATATATATATATATATATATATATATATATATATATATATTTCAAACAAATCTTTATTAAGAAAAATAAAAAATTTAGTTAACAATTTTTTACACATAACTCTATACAGTGCTTAAAGCAAAACTGAAAAACTGCTAGAACTTTTCGGTATATTATCTGAATTTAAAATAGATAATAAGCCATTTTCTTTTCGATCTCTATTAACAAACAATTTCCTGATCCTTTGTTAAAAATAATAATACACTATATAAAATTTAATTTTCCCTTTTAATCACTTCTCAACTTGTACATCACAAAACACCTACTGAAAAACCCATCAAGACCCCTTTCTAATTTACCATGAAAAATATACAGCACCGCTACGCCACCCTGTCCGCTTACCTCACAGCTATCGTCTTTCTGAGCCGCTTTAGTATAATCTCACTCTTTTGACATATAAAGGTAAGCCACGATGTGGAGCGAACATATTTAAAATCAGATAAAGAATGTTTCAGCCTATAACGAGATCAGGCCACCACCTATTATCTAAAAACAGTTTTGAATTACTAATTTTCTGCTGTGTTGGAAGTAAAACAATATACATCAGTTCATGTCGATATCTGTATAGTTCTATGGCGCAGAAAAAGCTTTAAACCTCAGCTATAAGCTAGATACGACTGTACGCTAGAACAACAGTTAACCATTCCAAAACAAACACAAATATCCGCACTTCCTTTGATGTTTCAAAATAAACTCCGAACCCACTTCGTAATGAAAAATCTCTTTCGATTACGTTTTCGTCATAGTATTCGTTTTAGATAGATTCTTGACTAACGCTTATGCAATAACGGTATCGTTATTGCCTGTTATTTTTGAGGATAGAACATCGTGAACGCCAAAGGTTACTTCAGGAAGCATTCTTATTTTGGAACAAGTAGAATTTAGTGATAGATTAATCCATCTGTCGTTCTGTCGATCTGTCAGTTTCTTGAGATTTCCGAAATCGTCTTACAAGAGCTGTAATATGTAACCCCTGTATGTGCATATCGCGTGGTAGATCGATCAACATACTTTGAAGCCCTCGATTCCTGTAAAATTTAAAAATTCCTTCTGAATATGCTGTCGCATATAATAATCGAGTGAGGTAGACTACATAGTACATAATTTGCATGTAAATTTATTTTTAATTATAGGATATACATATATACGTTTGATCAGGTCTCTGCTATAAGTTAAGTGACTCGTACATTTTTAATGAACTCATCAAAAGGTCAAGACGAATTAGCGTATCCATGTTTTAAGGTAACTAATAGGGGATATAGATAAATTCAACAGAATAACTATTTTTAGCCTGACTAATTTTTACTGGAGCAACAAAATAATGAAAAATTACCTTAGAATTTACTAAAGACAGATAATATTATAGATACAGGGACTTAGCGAGGCGATTTTACAAAGCCGATTGTTATTTTACCAATTATTATTTATCCACTTTTTAACATTTTTTGCATAGCAAACTTATAAAATAAACTTCACAGTGTTTATTTTTTGATGAGGATATAAACAGAAATATGCAATTTTTATGAAAAAAATACGATAATATCGCTCAATAGCTTTCAATTATTTCAATAATTTTTTACTAATGTTTCAAGTCACCATTCATTATTGGTCTATATTTTAAAGGAATTAAAGAAAATACTTCTTTCTTTTCAAAACATTCCTTAGATGGTACAAGGTAACATCTCCAGATAAAAAATAGTGTGATTTGTGAATAATTTCAATTTAAACATTTCTATATCATCAATATGTTTTACTTACAATTAGTACAAAAATATAGTTTCTAAAATGTTTATTAGTGATTTCTATACAACAGGTATGGCTCGTTGCGACAACTTTTCCAAATTATCAATAGCTTCACTTAATTTTAACAATTCCTACCGACCTGACGGGTTACTAGTTACTAGTGCTCTACAGATTACGTTCATTGGAATTTGTGAGCTTCTTATACTGCTTACCAACTACTTCCAGTAAGTTTTTATTTCGCACACCAATTGGCGAGAAAGTATTGAATTCACGGAAAATTTCGTATTAGAGATTCATTGTATGTTTTCTTAATGTTTCATGACATATACAACATAATACCCTTATAATTTATTTTGAAATGATCTGGAGTCTCTGAAACGTCCAAAGGTGCAGATTAAGTGTTTTGTTTATGCTAGTTTAGGTGTCCAAATTTTCTCAAAGTCAGTGATATATTTTAAACAAACCCATTGAAATGACATCTCTCCAGTTCCAGATAGATCCTACATTTTATTTCTGATGGACGCTGAGGCTGACAATCTCAGTAATTGTGGTTACCTCATAATATGCGTTGCAATTATGGACAAAAGTTTCACGTTTAACTGCGATACAGTTGCCATATAGAATTGTCAAACTATGAAACCTGTATCAAAATTATTTGGATAGTAAGTGAATGTTATTTTATTTGGAATAAAATAAAATGCAAAGGACAAACCTTGTAATGTAACAAGCACAATTCACTATGATACTCCAAAATAAATAGCAACTAGAGAGGCCCGTTTTCATTGTCTCTATGGCCACTGAAACCTTGGGTCATCATTTATGTGGGATCGGCTAGCAGCCTTTGGAAGGCTGTGTAGGGTAGGTCGCCCCATTCCCATTCTTGCACAGTACAGTGTGAGGTGAAGCGGCATTCTGGTGAGGAGGACGCTCTCCCGATCGTTCCAGTCGACGCCGATCCCTCCAACGCTCCTGACGTCGCGACGCTTAGCGTCCATTGCAGGCGCGCTCTTTCGACCCTGTGCCGCGCGTTGTTCGGCAACATTCGCTAGACTAATTTTTTAACCTGCTGACTATGGTGTATTGGTTCGTGCTTGTTTTTTGAATGTAAGTACTGAGGGTTGATGTAGATTGTATATGTTGGTGAAACTGCTCCGTCACTACTACTATTCAATTGTGCTGTTCTCCTAGAAGGTTTAAAAAATAAAATTAACTTCTAATGTTTGTGATGTGTTACGCTTTAAGCTTTTGAATGAAGCGAAACATGTCACATATCAAGAGAAAATTCATTTTGCCATATTACTACTATTCCATAGTACTGCTATCAATGCCTCACAATTTAGATGGAGTAACGATCTAAATTTAGATTTTTAGAAATTCAGTGTTTCTGTGCTCAATACTTTTGTTTTTCATTTCCCACACTAAGGATGGGGAAGTTTTGTAAAAAAAATTAGATATAATGTTTTATGAAATATAATCACTCATTTCCGTTGATCTGCATGTCTGTCTGTTATCTATATATTTCAATCCTTGTTCTCTCTCAAATTTGGAAAGCTGCATTAGGATCATGATGAAAATTTGACATAGGGCTATTATTAAAGCAATACAGAATGGCTATACAGTTTATGAAAATTAGTGTAGTAGTAGCGACGAAAAAGAACCAAACAGATCTAACTTTTAATCTTCGTTTTTGAAATCATTCGAGGCCGCTGAAAAATCTCAATTTTAATTTTTGGTATTGGTATTCGTTAGATATAGATGATTGTTCACATATTTGAAAAATATAAAAATGATTAACTTTGGCTTATACATAGTATTTAACGATACATACGAGTTATAAGCATGTTTACGCACTTTCATCTATCCAATTATTTCTTTATGTTTCAAGGCATTTTAGGGCATAGTTCAGTTTTTCTTCTATCCGGAGTTTGAAGACTACTATTACAGATTACTACATTTCGACTGAACAAGCATCTTAGACTATTACGCAAGTGCTATCTTACGTTTTACGTATAGAGGTACTATTTTATTGATTATTTTCATCATATTTTATTGTTGATTTATTGAAAATCGCCCAGCTTTTAGAAAACTAAATACATATTTTCAGTGATTTATAAAAGTACTTTGGCTACAGCCAATAGTTTTGAAAGTGTCAAGTAAGAGGAAATTATGTAAGTGACACTATTGAAATTGTTGTTAGCTGCAACAATATCCAAATGTATCTAAGCCTTGCTTAAACAGCACAACTTTCCCAAACATTCCAATCAGTATAAAATGGCCGCAGCTTTTTTTATTAATATTATCATTCGTCGTCCTTGAGTGGAAAAAGAGGGATCTTACTATTTTGGTTGTTTTAAAAACTGGTCTCGTATTGAACTATTTACAAACTTTTCTTTCAGATTTTCCTCTTTCATAATAGAGTGGATATAGAATATTGGTAGATGTGGTGATTCACAAACAGACAGTCTAGTCCTTGACACTATGACACTATTATTTGAAAAATTTCAAAGAATAGTCATTACTTTTTCTATAAATAGTAAAAAAATAATTTCTCCCGATTAAACCTTTACTAGTTTCCCTACCTGGAAAATTTTCTATGACATCTTTCCTTGTATTTATTGAATAATTATATTATAAATACAAATATCTATTGCTATGTGGTGGTCTTCAATATATGATGTTACATAAGAATAATGGACAAAATAATTAATTTAACAATATGAGATGAAGATCAAAACAATTTGTTGATTTCAAAGCAAAATTACGAAGGCAGCTTCAGCCAGACTTCCTAACATCATTTCTACGGAATATTAATTTATACTGTCACTATTAATATTGGAGAATGGTCTTGGAGAACAGGTTGCTACTTTTTCAACAGCTAAAAGACTCCAAATAAATAATATTTAGTTAAATCGGTTCGTCACCCCTTGCCTGTTTGATATCTGGCAGGACCTACATTTTTTAATATATTTTTCGATTCAGATGGACACATGATTGGGAAACGAGACAAAGTCTCTGTAATACAAAAATAATTTCAAAAAGAATCTATGTATGTTTTGTATTCTCCCATAAGACAAGCAGCTTTGTTTCTTTAAGGTAACGATGCATTGTATCCCAAATTTTGCATTTATCAGTAATGCAAATGAAAAACGTGAAAATACTCAGTATATACCTTCTTAAGCCTGTATTATCTTTAGAATAGTTCATACTGTTTTCATTTACGAACAAGAACGTTTTCGTCACTCAAAATGAGCAACCGTATTAATTTTTTTTCAATTCAGGCATATTTTGAATAGCTCAATTTCAGTCAAATCCATCTAATTGACGGAAAAACTTGCCTCAGATTTGGAGGTAAGGACAAATGTAAGAAGCTTTTTACGCCTCCTTTTCCAGACATTCATTAGGATGAGCAATCATTTTTTCCCGATGTAAGGAATCACCCTTAATTTTTTTTTTGCTTTTAGTATCAAAGCTTTACGTGTTAAGGTCAATTTATTACATTCATTCCGGTGCGCCCAATCTTGTATCCTTTTTTATAATAAATTGTCTTACCGCATCTTCGATCTATAGACATTTCTCTCGATTAGCTGGGTTTTGAAACAAGAATTTATGGAAAGTGACTATTTATTTTGAGATGCCGTTGGGAAGAAATGTTTCTCGTTCTTTTTGGCGACATTTGCTTCAATAATATAAATCCTGGAGTGTATTGATCGAGAATATCTTACTTACGACTAACGAAGTCCAGCTAATTTACTTTATATTTCGAAGTCGAGATATTGTGTTTTCTCGATGCTTTATGACATGTGCATAACTGATTTCCGATGATCCCTCTGTCCGGTAATCCTCGATTTACAACTGTTTTTTTTGTTCGCTCTACCTTTCTTCCTTTCTTCTGATTCCTCTCCGACTTTGTTTTCTGGATCCTCAGCTCAAACAGAATGACATAATCAGTTTACATAATTAAGACTTCGCATTACTTGAGTACGTGAAGAGTGATCTATAGGAACGTATAATAATATTCGATAGACAATTAAATTTTACATCTGTTGTTGACATAAAATAGGGCATCCCATTTAAATAAACAAGTTATTACCATTTAAAGATAGTGATTACTTAATCATAGTTTATAGACACTCTGTATAAGCTAGTAAAAATTTCACAAGTGCGAAATGAAACTTAATCAATTGGTAGAATTGAGCATCAATTTGTTAAAAAAAGAAATCACCAACTGAGAAATTAAGCATTGAAATAGATACTACATTTTCGCAACATTAACGATATTTCAGAAACAGTAAGGCTTAGGTGCATTAAAACATAATTAAACTTATCTTAATTTTGATCGTACAAACCAAAAATGAAATAATATACAGGGTGTTCTACTTAAAAAATACAGCTTTGATACGTTTCGTGTTTTGGGGACACCCTGT
The DNA here is from genome assembly GCA_949316355.1 of Bruchidius siliquastri. Classification (NCBI taxonomy): domain Eukaryota; kingdom Metazoa; phylum Arthropoda; class Insecta; order Coleoptera; family Chrysomelidae; genus Bruchidius; species Bruchidius siliquastri. Next base: position 12,060,368 of record OX438534.1, on the reverse strand, counting down.
ATAACATGAAAATATTTTTAAAATGTAGCTTTAATGGGTCCCTATCCATCCGACACTTTTTTTTTCAATCAGATACTTTAGCCATAATGCTTCGTGCCGAATAACGTGAATAACCCGGTATAGGTCCGGCATACCCATCTCCGGTATAAGATTGCGAGAAATCTCACTTGTTAGGACTTCCTTATTCTTGAATGATATCTACAAGATATACAGTTCATCATACAATATCGAACCGGATATACTGCAATATTCATAGTTTCTTCCGGATACAGCACTGTAGTGTGCTGGGACCTTTATTGTATATTGTCTTCACGGCAGATTCACCACCAAACTCTCATATTGCTACAGCTACATATGTAGATAGCAGATGCTGGACAGATGCATAGTAATCACGTAAAGGTATCAAAACATTCTTACTGAAACAGAAATTTGGCTCGGGAGAATTATTTTATAAATAACCTTTCGTTCTCTAAAACTAATATGAGAAGATATATTAAGTTTATTCACATTAACTTTGAAACGTCATAAACTGCAACTATCCGGCAAAAAACTCCCGGACGCCTTGTTAGAAACCGCTGTGCTTCACCAAAGAAGGCTCGTTTCAGGTGTTAGAAGCTCGGTATGGTAGAGGTGAAGCCGTTGCTAATGTTAACGATGCAATTTCATTTCCCAAGACAACGCGGTTGATCATTCACCTTAGTAGACTATGAAAAGGGACAGAATGAAAGACTGGCAGAACTACAGAACGACTAAACGACAAAACGACAAAACGACAGAGCGACAGAACGACAGAACGACAGAACGACTGAACTACAGAACGACAAAACGACAAAACGACAGAACGGCCGAACGACAGAACGACAGCATGATAGAACGACAGAACGACTGAACGACAGGATGACTGAACGACAACTACAGAACGAAAGATCGACTGGATGACAGAACGACAAAATGACAGAACGACAGAACTACAGATTGGCAGACCGACAGACCGACATACCGTCAGACCGTCAGACCGACAGACCGACAGACCGACAGACCGACAGACCGACAGACCGACAGACCGACAGACCGACAGACCGACAGACCGACAGACTGATATGCCGACAGAACGACAGACCGACAGACCGACAGACCGACAGACCGACAGACCGACAGACCGACAGACCGACAGACCGACAGACCGACAGACCGACAGACCGACAGACCGACAGACCGACAGACCGACAGACCGACAGACCGACAGACCGACAGACCGACAGACCGACAGACCGACAGACCGACAGACCGACAGACCGACAGACCGACAGACCGACAGACCGACAGACCGACAGACCGACAGACCGACAGACCGACAGACCGACAGACCGACAGACCGACAGACCGACAGACCGACAGACCGACAGACCGACAGACCGACAGACCGACAAACCGACAAACCGACAGACCGACAGACCGACAGACCGACAGACCGACAGACCGACAGACCGACAGACCGACAGACCGACAGACCGACAGACCGACAGACCGGCAGACCGACAGACCGACAGACCGACAGACCGACAGACCGACAGACCGACAGACCGACAGACCGACAGACCGACAGACCGACAGACCGACAGACCGACAGACCGACAGACCGACAGACCGACAGACCGACAAACCGACAGACCGACAGACCGACAGACCGACAGACCGACAGACCGACAGACCGACAGACCGACAGACCGACAGACCGACAGACCGACAGACCGACAGACCGACAGACCGACAGACCGACAGACCGACAGACCGACAGACCGATAGACCGATAGACCGACAGACCGACAGACCGACATACCGACATACCGACAGATCGGCAGACCGACAGACCGACAGACCGACAGACCGACAGACCGACAGACCGACAGACCGACAGACCGACAGACCGACAGACCGACAGACCGACAGACCGACAGACCGATAGACCGATAGACCGACAGACCGACAGACCGACATACCGACATACCGACAGATCGGCAGACCGACAGACCGACAGACCGACAGACCGACAGACCGACAGACCGACAGACCGACAGACCGACAGACCGACAGACCGACAGACCGACAGACCGACAGACCGACACACCGACAGATCGGCAAACCGACATACCGGTAAGTCAAGATTAGTAACAATTATACCAATCAGTCGTGCACAGATAAATATTCCGTGGAAAGTGAAATCATCCAATTTCTTATGTAATTTTCACAGAAAAAAATAGAGGTTCAGTACTTCCCACGATATCATGTCCCTCATGTGTACTCACGTTTGAAAGATCATTATACTTACCAATAATCTATAATTAGTTTAATATCGTTTTGCTATAATTTCAATTGGCACGAAATTTCTCAAAATATTTTGAACCGCCCGGCAAATGAGGAGTGTCTGTGCTGTGGAAAAAATCGATTGTAGCAAGTCTTAACTTATACCCATAGTTTATATATAATTAGGCTTAGTTAGATTCAGATAAATAATTTAAAACAATAGATCACGCCGCAAGTTAATGATAGTGAGACATGTGAAGATGAAGTTCAGCACCTCTTTGAAATGTTTGAGCACTCCAGAAAGATTATTTCGACTACACGCCAAAACGATCGGTAACAAAGGTAGTATAAGTTTGGAGAGGCTCTGGTAATTTATACAAATAAGCATCTTGTTATTCAAGCCAATAAAGTAATGAAGCATTGTTGTGAAGTTTGCTTAGTATACCACAGCTTCAAATAAGGTATTCTATTTCTTACAGGTGTGGTTGAGCTTACGAATTATTTCGTCTGCAGCATAACCCTTTAAATTCACAAAACCACAGCTTTCCAAACATATATCAATTTTTTTTAAAGTTCAATAAGCCTCTATATACAAATCCTATATGAGCAACTACCAAGTTGTTGATAATATTGGCCTGGAGAATCAAAACCCTCCACAGCCAGACCCCTTTCGTGTAAACTGACAGTTACACGCGTATTTACAGACCACTGAAAAATATTCTTCAAACGATAACAATCTCTCAACCGTCTGAGTGATTACTAGGAGTGACAGGATAGGTTCAGTGACCTTGTGCTTTCCAACACGCTGGACCAAGCAACATCAATCAAAAATATAGCTGGAAAACTGCGAGTATTAATCATAATGTTGCTTTTGACTAATATGTTGAGGGTGTGATATTGTATGATGCGACAATAATATGATATGAGTGTTAAGGAGCGTATCCACCGGCGTATGCGGGATCTAGTGCTTAGTTTGGTGCGCCAACTTGTATTGTTCCCACAAATGCCACTAATACTAACGTAAATGGTCGAGAGGTCGAACCGTATTGTCGGATTTACGGTTTTCTAGAAATTCCTGAGATTTTCTAAGTTCTCCGTGCTATGATTGGCTGATATTTTGACTCTTTCTCTTAATTTTTCTTGTCACCCGCCATTTCGAATTGAATTTGATTCCAAACAATTCAACCTGAATTCGATTTGAGGTCACAGTTTTCAGCAATATTTTCTTACTCCTTCGATCTGTTTCGAGTTATTTCCTGTGTCTGAGGAAAGTACATGTTTATACAATTACTAAATTTTGTATTACAAGGTATTTTTGTTTTGACGCGGTGCTCCCCGGAAACACTGTATACTGATAGTGGCTAAACGATCAATAAATTAATGTACAGACATAAGAAACTGTACAACTCATTGCACCACCTGGTGTTCATAGAATGATTAAAAAAATACAATGATCCGCTCTCTCCTCCCACTCCTCCACGAAAGCGCGCGCTGCGTGTGTCAATGCAGGCTGCTTCGCCATGTATCTTCTGTTCAAATAAATAAATTAAAAAAGACAGTCTCATTCACCTCCCCTCTCCTTCTCCCACTCAAAGCAACCCGCAGCTGCTCACGCAGCGCGCGTTGCGGGTGCAGCTGCGTTTGCTTCGCCATCTTGTTGTGTTCAAAGAAATAAATTGAAAAAGACAGTGTCACTCAAACCCCCTTCCCCTATTCAAAGCAAAGCAAAGCGCGTGTGCAGCTGTAGTTGCTTCGCCATCTAGCTAGTGTTCAAAGAAGTAATTCAAAAAACAGTCTCATTCACCCCTTAACATCTAACTTGTGCTCAAAAGAATAACTAACAAAATACAGTCTCATTCACCCTTTACCACCTCCTCAAAATGAAGTCATATTTACCCAGCCTACTTTTTTCTACCTCCACCATCTGTTTTGGGAAAATCTATACTATTCCAAAGAAAACTTAGTCATAATGATGCTTTCCGACTGGAAATGGTCCACTTTAGGTGAATTAAATAGAAATACTGATGCCACAGCACCTTTATTAAATTATTATTTTATTAAAGCATGTTCTTTATATCTAACTTTAATTCATTGATACAGTGCCCGTATAGGACTAGTTCATACACTAGTTACAGATAATCTTATTTCTCCTATTTTTCATTTTCTTTTGAAAAAACATCATTACAAAACTAAGTTTTCATTGGAGTCGTACTACGGCAGTCATATCAAAATCTCTTTCTCAGCATTTTTTCCAATTTCTGATAAATTTCATCAAAAGCTATGTTTCTTCAAATTCGTTTAAATGATTTGCATAAAGCTGAACTGTCATAGCTTCAGCAATCGTACTATTGGTACGTCTCCTGACGTCGATTATTCAGTTATTGCAAAAAAATATTTGGCAACGTCGCAATCTGGTTCGCTGTTTAAGGGACATATGTCAAATTTTCCATATCTCCCAGATTCCTGAGAGTTTTTAAACTATCCCATTTTGCTGGTTTTACTATAAATATACAGGAAATTCACATTGTTTCTCAAAGAAAATCGCCGAAAATCTATCTAAATGCAGACAAACCAGAATTTTATAGGTATACGTATACTACAGTAAAAAAAACACTTAAAAACGTAAGTATTTCTATTCATGAATTTACCTCAAATTTATAACTTTTTGAGCCTCAGCTGCAGAAAAAAAGCGTTTTTCCTAACAAGATCTTGTCGATTCCACTTAAAAATCGTCAAAATCTACCCATTTCGTCAACTTTTTTCTTAAATTTTGCTGACCGCGCTAAGTTAAACCGTTACCGCATTTCTTTAGTCTTTGATAGTCAAGATACCGGTTTTGATTGATTTCGTGGTTTATTTGAAAGTGAATATTGGAATATGTTACGTGTCTATGTGAATATCAAAATAGAGAAAAACACATTGTTGCCAGAGCCTGACAGTACGTTGAAGTATATATAGTAGTCTATCTCTGTACAGTGTTTTAGTGCGGAAATAGTGAGAAAATATCTTATATGGCTGATTAGCAGGGGCTTCATAGTGCCAGTTTAAAAAATTGTAAGTGCAGTAAAAATGCAAAAGTATACACTTCCTAAACCGATGTTATAGTTGGAATCACATGTTAATCTACCCATTTGTGTGAAAAATTCAATAATCGACGTACCGCGCTAAGTTAAGTTGTAGCCTAAAGATGCTCAAACAAAAAAACAGATATACTGTACGTCACAAACTACCCGGTTGCAACGAATTATTCGCAATAAATTCGCCAGTGGATACGCACCTTTAGCCATCCGGTCTAATCGAACATATAACATTTATTGCCCCTTAAGTGGCCGATGATTAAGACTACATATGGTTTCCAAACTGAAAGAACTACTAACGTTTTGGCTGCCTTGGCGGCTTATTTAAAGTAGAACATTGAAATAAATTGAACATTGTAATCTAGCATTACATTGACATTAATTGATTAGCTGCCTCCATGGTAACAGTGCCTCGTTTTGAAATTCAAAGATAGTCCATTATGATGCATTTTTATTGTTGATAAATCCAAAATAAGGGACATATGTCTCCACAGAAATACAACGTTGCCTTTCTAGAGGAAAATACAAGTAAAAAAACTGTCATCCCAGGATAGTGAAATTGAAAACTTCTCATTCAGGATCAAAAAACAAACTCTGGTTGCCTTCGTATCGCTTGGCAAACGGCCTATACCATTCTTGATCCTCACAGTGTCGGAAGAGGTGGGCAAATGGATTTACCTAAAGCTCCCATTTAATTGATGATAGTTATCAAATTGGTATTAGTCATCTGTTAGCGCAAAGTTATATTTGATGCTCCAAAGAAACTGTGCTTGTGAAGAATGACAGTTTTATTACATATGTTGACTTTTAGAGGTAGTTCAGTTCTTTTCGGCTTTAATGGCCAGCCGATCGTACAAAAGATTAAAATGTTCGATAGATGTAAAGTGTTAGATTCCTAATAATTAAAGTATTCATTTGAAACAGACAATTTCAATTTTAAACATTTAGGTTTACGTAAACTGTTCAATATAGCAGTTCCATACGTAGTTGTACTGTTCGTTTACTATGATAAACATTTTAGTTGCAGTAAGTTTTTTCAGTGTAGTGTTTAAATCACAGCTATAATGCTGATAATAATAAACAGTAATACACTAGCTTTGAACTGAACAGATTCAACTATACTTCTACCAGCGACCACCGTCCTGACAAGACGGACCACACAAGAAAGATTCATTTAAATGTTCGCATAGAATCCACGACCGCCAACAAAGTGAAATGAATGAAATATCGATTTGTGCCTACCTCGCACGAAAATAGTCCTTGCAGCCAGCTTCGTCAGTTGTTAGTGTAAGAAATTCTGGCTTTATTGTAAAAAGACACGCGATAGAATGTTTTTCTCTGGTGATGTAGTCGTTATTTAATTGCCATACTAGTCATGTTGAACTAATTATAGCCCGACTTCCAAGAATATCTGACACGTTTCATACCCGAAATAATTTTGTTTCTTCAGACAAGTTATATAGATATATTTAAATATATTTACATTGTTGAGATACTGCGATTCATTCCACATGATTTATATTCTTAGGATGGATATCTACAGACGGTTAGATATCAATTCACCTCTTTATTAAATATATTACATACATATTAAATGTACCTGAAGTACGATACGGACACATTTATTTCAGAATATTAATCTCGGAATTGTGTGATAAAAAGGATGATGTTCAAATAGGCGTCATTATACTTTTGAATTCGAATGTCACAGATAGCGTTGAAATATTGCACAGAAAAGTGATCATAGCATCTACGAACTAGTCCTTCAAGATAGTTTTACGTTTTTATTTTTTTCAGTTGCTGAAAATTAACGACAGTTCCACGTATAACATGCAAGTTGTGATGTTTGTATCATTGATCACGAAATTCTCAAAGACTACTAGTTGTTTCCATTCAGTAATTTACAATATATAGACTAATAATTACGTTACCAGTCATTAATAGATAAGCGCGTTATGGATCTATGGCGCAAAAAAGAGAACAATCAATAAGTTTGTAGCTTTAAGGATAATATATGTACTAACTTTACTCATAACTTAAATGAAGACCACTTAAACTTATTCAACATCTATACTTATTACTACAATAGAAATCACAAAAAAATCCTAATTGTGAAAAGACACGCCTAATAATTCTTTCTGGTGCCAGTGCTGCCACTCCATGGAAGAACCAAAAATATAAATGAAATTGAAAAGGAGATCCCAAGATTCATCACTGAAAACGGGCCATCCTTAACAGCCGAGAGAAGCACAACCGTAAAATTAAGATCAAACTCTGATGTCGTAACTGGTCCAGATTATTCTCGTCTGCACCCAAAACTATAAGCCAAAACCACATTGGATAGGTTCATGGCCTCCACTCTGACAGATAAAGCAGATTGGGACCGGATTTTCGCTGCTAATTCTACAGGTTATCACAGCTTTATGTTACCCTATCTGAACATTTTTCAACCGATACACAGACAATTATGTAAAAATTTACCAAATTTATTTTGAGCGTGTATGACGTGACCATCTACTTGAATAAGATTAAAAAAAATAAATTTGGATGATTTGAAAAATAAATAATCTCTAAGTTACTTTTGACTACATTAAAAAAAACAGTGACTCTTAAAACATATGAGACTAGAACAGTGTGAAAAACACGAATAAACGTTACTACGACATGAAATTATTATCAGAGACATGAAACTTGGGTATTGCTCCATCGATAATGCACGGATTTCTTGAAAAGAAGCTGCAGAACCTACTACTTGCGCAAATCATATTCTTCCCCAATTCCATCAAAAACGGTGTAGTGGTACTACAGACCGACCGACAGTTTGAGAGAAATGTATGACGAGCTGGCCCGACGATAGAGGGTCCGAGATCTAGAAGAAGGCGTGAGGCCCGAAATTAATCAAAGTTTTCAAATCTTGACACTGTTGCGATTCAGGTCAGTTTGATGTCTCTAATAGGGTTCACTTTTCAATACTTCCGGTTTTTCATATACAGGGTGATCCACAAGTTGTGACCAAAAATGAAGCATCATACACAGGAACGTATTTTGAGCGGGTCTTCCATGTAACATCTTCATTAAATAAATACGGGGTGTGAAATTCAAAAATAAAAAACAGTTTTTCTAATATCTTCAAGACCGTCAACTGGAATGAACGAAAATTTGGTATGTGGATTTACCTAACTATTTTCCACATTCAAAAGTCTTTCCTTAAAATTAACGTGCACCAGTGGCGGAGATACAGGGGATTAGTGGCATTATTTTTCCAAATAAAATTAGTATGCTACTGTTTTCTCTGGGAATGCGGAATTTTTCGTTAATATGAAGTAAGGACTTTTGAATATGGACAATACTCATGTCAATCCACATACCAAATTTTTATATATATATATATATATATATATATATATATATATATATATATATATATACCGGGTTATTCACGTTATTCGACACGAAGCATTATGACTAAAGTATCTGATTAAAAAAAATGTTGGATGGATAGGGACCCATTAAAGCTACATTTTAAAAATATTTTCATGTTATACAGGTTGTCCCCAAAATACGAAACGTATCAAAGTTGTATTTTTTAAATAGAACACCCTGTATATTATTTCATTTTTGGTTTGTACGATCAAAATTAAAGTAAGTTTAATTATTGTTTAATGCACCTAAGCCTTATGGTTTTTTGAAATATCGTTTAGTTTGCGAAAATGTAGTATCTATTTCAATGCTTAATTCCTCAGCCGGTGATTTCTTTTTTTTAACAAATTGATGCTCAATTCTACCAATTGATTAAGTTTTATTTCGCACTTGTGAAATTTTTACTAACTTATACAGAGTGTCTAAAAATTATGATTAAATAATCACTATCTTTAAACGGTAATAACTTGTCTAATTTAAACGGGATGCCCTATATTTTATGACAACAACAGATGTAAAATTTAATTGTCTATTGAATATTATTATACGTTCCTATAGATAACTCTTCACGTTTTCAAGTAATCCGAAGTTTCAGTTAGGTAAACTGATTTTACAAAAGCTATTATTTATCAAGTCACCTATGGTGTTTCCATTGTTATTTTATGTCAACAACAGATGTAAAATTTAATTGTCTATCGAATATTATCATACGTTCCTATAGCTAACTCTTCACGTTTTCAAGTAATCCGAAGTTTTAGTTATGTAAACTTATTTTACAAAAGTTATTATTTATCAAGTCACCTATGGTGTTTTGACAACTCCGATTATTATTTACTTAAGGTTGTCAGTTATTTATTGAGGTTGTCAATTACTAGTCGTTGTATTAATGCTAGCAATAGTTTGTGATCTTTGTCGTAAAAATGCTAATTTATCCAAAAAGGACAACGGATCGAAATGATTTTTATACTGGGAGAATGCCTTCAAAACTGCCTCCTGGCATCACGAGTTTACGCTGAAAGATTTCCCAACAGAAACCATCCAAATAAGGCAGTATTTGAGAGACTGTTAACGCAGTTTAACTGGAAGTGTTCAGTATGAAAAACCTATTAAAATGAAACCTGTGACAGAAAATGAAGAAACTGAATTTGCGGTGATCACCTCTGTAATCGAAAATCCCCATATAAGTCAAAACTAAATTGCGCAAAATATCGACATAAGCCAAGCAAGCGCCTCAAGAATCTTTAAAAAATATAATTACCATCCTTATAAAATTCAGCTTCATCAAGAGCTGTCCGAAGACGATTATGGGAAACGAGTTGAATTTTGTATGTGGGTATTAGAGAAATTTGCAGATAATGAAAAGTTTTTCAACTTAGTTATGTTTACTGACGAATGTACATTTCATAACAATGGAAACACCATAGGTGACTTGATAAATAATAACGTTTGTAAAATCAGTTTACATAATTAAGACTTAAGATTACTTGAAAACGTGAAGAGTTAGCTATAGGAACGTATGATAATATTTGATAGTCAATTAAATTTTACATCTGTTGTTGACCTAAAATAACAATGGAAACACCATAGGTGACTTGATAAATAATAACGTTTGTAAAATCAGTTTACATAATTAAGACTTAAGATTACTTGAAAACGTGAAGAGTTAGCTATAGAAACGTATAATAATATTCGATAGACAATTAAATTGTACATCTGTTGTTGACATAAAATACAGGGCATCCCATTTAAATTAAACAAGTTATTACCGTTTAAAGATAGTGATTATTTAATCATAATTTTTAGACACTCTGTATAAGTTAGTAAAAATTTCACAAGTGTGTAATAAAACTTAATCAATTGGTAGAATTGAGCATCAATTAAGCATTGAAATAGATATTACATTTTCGCAAAATTAACGATATTTCAAAAACCATAAGGCTTAGGTGCATTAAACCTTAATTAAACTTACCTTAATTTTGATCGTACAAACCAAAAATGAAATAATATATAGGGTGGTGTTATATTCAAAAAAATACAACTTTGATACGTTTCCTGTTTTGGGGGCACCCTGTATAACATGAAAATATTTTTAAAATGTAGCTTTAATGGGTCCCTATCCATCTAACATTTTTATTTCTTTTTTAATCAGATACTTTAGCCATAATGCTTCGTGTCGAATAACGTGAATAACCCGGTATATACACATATATATATATATATATATATATATATATCGCAATATTCCTACATGAGAAAAAGAGATAATCAGAAAAATCATTGACGTTACAAAGCAAGCATGATAATAGAACTGTGACTTCTCCAAGACATAAGCTGGAGGACTGTTTGTCTCTCAAAAGTAGTTCTATTGTCTCATTAAGCTCAAGTCACACCGATACAATATGTCCACGCTAATATAATATACCAGCCTGTACAAATCTTTTTGCGAGTCATCTCACATTTCATTCTCCAAACAAAACCTTTATATGAAGTAGATTGTCATTTGGGATAATCTTAGGCTTTCACTCCGGACGGAAAATCTTTTCAAGGGTCAAAGACCTGCCGTAAGATTCCTTGTAATGAAAGCAAGCGGTTGACGGAATCCTACCGCATATCGGTCATCCAACCCGTTCGTATGAGTGATGTAATTAGAACATTACACAAGCATACCAAATAAAATTTTAAATAGAACACCCTGTATATTATTTCATGTCAATATCGTTAATTTTGCAAAAACTGTAGTATCCATTTCAATACTTCTACTCTCATCTGGTGTTTTCTTTTTTTTTCAACAAATTAATGCTCAATTCTACCAATTGATTTAGTTTTTATTTCGCACTTGTTGTTTTGACAACTGCCTCCTGGCATCACGAGTTTACGCTGAAAGATTTCCCAACTGAAACCATCCAAATAAGGCAGTATTTGAGAGACTGTTAATACAATTTGGACAAACTGGAAGTGTACAGTACGAAAAACCCATTAAAAGGAAACCTGTGACAGAAAATGAAGAAACTGAATTTTTGGTGATCACCTCTGTAATCGAAAATCCCCATATAATTCAAAACCAAATTGCGCAAAATATCGACATAAGCCAAGCAAGCGTCTCAAGAACCCTTAAAAAATATGATTACCATCCTTATGAAATTCAGCATCATCAAGAGCTGTCCGAAGACGATTATGGGAAAAGAGTTGAATTTTGTATGTGGGTATTAGGGAAATTTGCAGATAATAAAAACTTTTTCAACTTAGTTATGTTAACTGACGAATATACATTTCATAACAATGGAACTGTTAATCGGCATAACTTCCACTATTATTTTGATTCCAAACCACATCAATTTACAGTTGTTTTTAATAATCAATAAGACTTCGGATAACTTGAAAACGTGAAGAGTTAGCTATAGGAACGGATAATAATATTCGATAGACAATTAAATTTTACATCTGTTGTTGACACAAAATACAGGACATCCCATTTAAATTAAACAAGGTATTACCGTTTAAAGATAGTGATTATTTAACCATAATTTTTAGACACTCTGTATAAGTTAGTAAAAATGTCACAAGTGCGAAATAAAACTTATTCAATTGGCAGAATTGAGCATCAATTGGTTAAAAAAAAGAAAACACTACCTGAGAAATTAAGCATTGAAATGGATACTACATTTTCACAAAATTAACGATATTTCAAAAGCCATAAGGTTTAGGTGCATTAAACCATGATAAGACTGACCTTAATTTGGATCGTACAAACCAAAAATTAAATAATATACAGGGTGTTCTATTTAAATAAAATCAGCTTTGATACGTTTCGTGTTTGGGGACACCCTGTATAACATGGAAATATTTTTAAAATGTAGCCTTAACGGGTCCCTATCCATCCGAAATTTTTATTTTTTTTAATCAGATTTTATTTAGCCATAATGCTTTTTGTCGAATAACGTGAATAACCCGATATATATATATATATATATATATATATATCGACATAAACAATAAATTAATTTTCAATTTCATATATATATATATATATATATATATATATATATATATATATATATATATATATATTATTATATATATATAATTTATTGTCTTTATGTCTATAGCAAGTCTAATGCATTGTGGAGAGCATACACTTCAAACCAAAAGATTAAGACAGAGCTCAAGCTGGATTTTTGTTATTTATGAATGTATTTTGTTTCTTAAGTTCCCATTTATCTTCGTGAGTCACAACAAATATCTTGGAACAGTCAGTAATTTAAAAAAGTATCAACACTCATCTTTCATCCTTCTCCCGTTCCTTATCATTTTATTGTATAACAAAAAAATGTGTAATATCAAAAACATTATTCACAGAACTTCATTTCTGAATACTTATCAGGTTTCAAACTAGATTATAGGGACTCTAATTATTATGCTTTTAAAATTAAATAAATCTCATCATTTATTATGCTTTATAATTCCAGATGTCATTTTTCGAAGATAAAGTCAAAATTGTATTTAGCTATTACACACTTTTTTGTATGCTGAGTATCTCTGTATGGAATATTTACATTTGATAAATCTGACTTATTGTTTGTTCATGCATGAAATGCAGAGCATAATATAGGTTGTAGATAACTTTATTTGTTGAAACTGTTCCATCATTTAGATAAATTTGTTTAACACAAAGCTTCACAAATAGAACTCTCAGTCCCTCTCGCGTTTCGATTTATATTAAAATTATCGTCTGACGATCAGATTTGACTACTTAAAAAGGCTCCCATGCTTCTTCAAATCTAGCATGCTATTTATCCTGTCTAGTTATTGTTCTATAAAATTCTTTTTTGTTTCATCTGTATTAGGGAAAATATATTTTTGGGACTGCCTTTGGATTAGTGTTCATATACAACTTTAACCATCGCCATCAAAACGTCCCTATGATATATCTCGTGACACAATGTTTTATTTCTTAAGATATTTCATGTTTTAAAATATTTAAGTCATAGAATTATATCACAAAGAATGAAATATCTTACGGACATTTTGACGGCGCTGGTTAAGATTTTCTAGGGTAGTCGAAAATAATATGCCTCCTAAGACAGACAACAGGAAAAAAATGTTATAGGACAACAGCAAAATAGGATAAATAGTATGCTATATTTGAAAACTAGTTTTGGATTCAGATAGGACCCACTTAGCAAATTGACAAGTAACCTGGGTAGCTTTTTTAAGCTGTGGAGTCTGACAGCTCAACGATGATTTAAATATAAATCGAAACGCCTCAATGAAAGGACGTTCCACTTGTGAAACTATGGGTTAAATACAAAATATATCTGAATGATGCAAAATAATGTTGATCAGTGTGTAGAAAGTTATTCGACCATTTTTCATTCCAATAATGTTGAAAATCCTCAAATTGTCTGTACCTGCTCTGCCTGCCCATATCCTTTCCAACAAGCCATTCATATAAATCTGACTCCATGTCATAGTTGTCACAAGTTCTGTTTTACGTTTTGGTATAAATAACGAGCTGTAGGGATTTAGCAGAGTGAATTTAATATCAACGTTCTACAGAGTGGTAAGGCGGGATTATATCTGAAAATTCTACTATGCACGTATCAGGAGTAGATATAACTAAATGAAGTAAAACGTTGCTATCGAATCAAATGGAAACAATCATGTATAAAATTTGAAACAAAAAAGTAATACAAGATCTTAGCATATGCCCGCAAACGAACAAAGACAATGAAAGCTGCCGATATGTGTTTCTTGTCTTTCTATTGAAAGATACCAACCTCAATTTAGTTAGGTTGGTATCACGACTAGATGAAAGTAAAGAAGGATTTTATTTTAGTCTAATTATATTTTCATCTACATTTTCTGTTTTTTTTGTTATTTTGCTGCATCGTCCTCAAAACAAAATCACGCTGACAAATAAAAATGTTGAAGAAAATAATTCAGTTCATAAAATGTGCATAGCAAATGTATATCGACGAAGCTTCTAGACATATCAATATCGAGTCTAACAACATAGGGTTCATATAACTAAGCAGGAAATCTTGCAGATTGTAGATGAATTTTTAACTTCAACACAAGAACAAAATTCTCTTTTTCTGTGCTGTGTTCCGTTGTATATTTGATTCATCGCCGGGCCATCAGATTTGACTGCTTATAAAAGCTACCCAGCATACTTGGCATCGTGCCCTTGCTCTTGCAATGTCTTAAATCATGAGTTTTTTATGCAATGCTTCACGCAGAGACAAAGAGGATAAATTTCAATTCACATTAACCTTAAATTGTAACCATCGAGGAACAAACTTCCCGATAGCTCATTCCACAGCGTCAACACCAAGGTTCTCCAAAAGAACAACTTCTGCAAGACGCTCGTTCGAGGTTGTTATCCTAGTGAGAATACGCCTGTTGACTCCTCTAGTGTTCGCTATACTGAAGACTCTTGTTCTTATTATCTAGAGGCAGCTAGTTCAAACATCTGGCCATAAAATGGCAATATAATGAATCAAGATCAGCCATCCTCCTATGATGTTCTATATTATGGAAATAATTTATAAGGTCAGGTGCATGTACAGATGTAATGCGCGTTTCTGAATTGTGTCCATGCTTATGAAATAGAATATCTTAGGCATGCAATATCTAAAGAACATTTTGACATGCAATGGTTGAGATTTCCTAGGGTTTTTCACACTAGTGCAACTGCAATTACCAAGCAATATGTCCCCTGAGACAACAAAATAAAAATAATTTAATAGCTAGACAGGATAATTACAATTCTAGATTTGAGAATTCTAGTTTTCTATTCATAGTAGGACCTAGTTTGCAGTTGAAAAGTAACCTGAGTAGTCTTGGTAAAACGTCAAATCTGTCAGTCTGTGAAACTTTGTTTTCAAATAACGCAATTTTTATCCTAATAAGGATGGAAATATGTATACAAAAGCAAGGTCTAATAATTTGCCTTCATATTTTATTCATGATTTTTCCAGTTCTTCGGTAAACTGTGACCTACTCTGGTTAGGAATGTTGCAAGAAAAGTTCTTCAAATATATATATGATACAATTTTTCTGCAATTTTTACAATAGCTTGTTCATGGATCTCAAATAAGAGAGATTCTGTGTTGTTTTCTTTGACTACAATGTCAAATATTTTCTCATGAAAAGCAGGCAGCGTTATAATTCAGATGACTATGCATTATACCCCTCATCTTGGACTTTTCAACAATGCAAATCCATTAGTCTCCATTCGAGCATGCTATAATGGTGTATACTGAACAATAAGTTCAAATTAATAAAAACTGTGATCCTGAATACATTCAATCGATGATCTCTGTGTAAGCCCAAAATTCGTGCTTTGATAAACATCGGCAAAATTATTTCAGTAGCACTATTTGATTGTAGTTAAGAGCCTGAATCAGTGAAGATGAATCAAATGGTGATTAGGTTTTTTCAGTATAGCATATATAAATAGTGTGAGCCAACATTTTGAAATCAAATAGTTTTTTCCAAATAAGTATCATCCCGCCTTAATTAGTGAAGTCAGAACCATCAGTTATCAGTCATGTAGTCAAGTAGGCTAGTAATCTAATACTCCAGTTGCGTAGTCTAGTGGTCCAGAGACTAGTAGACTAGTAATTGCTAGTCTTTCAGATAATGATGGCATATTCAGCAGAAGTACAATAGTGCACGGTACAGGACATCTATATATGCTCCGATAGTCGTGCAGCTTTAAGAGTGGTAGCATCTCCTAGGATCAGATCACCACTGTTCAGGAATGCAGTACCGCCCTCCAACGATTAGCCCAATCCAACAACGTGACCCTCATGTGGGTCCCTGGTCACAGCGGGGCTGCACGTAACGAGAAAGTAGACTACCTGGCGAGGATATGGCAAAGGGCACATGAATTGGCCCCGAGCCCTTGCTGGGCGTATAATGAACTTGCGAAAGCATGGTTGGAGAGAGATGACTGCAGGCAGTCCAAGAGGTTCATAGTAGGCCCCAGCAAACGTAGGGAACTATGACTATTCAACCGGAAGAGGGATTCACTCCACTTGTTAGTAGGGATCCTCACAGGTCAGCAGACTGAACACGCACCTGGCACTCATAGGAGTGGTCAAAGACCCAATCTGTCAGAAGTGCTGGGAGGAGGACGAGACCTCTTTCCACTTCCTGGGCGAGTGTGCCGTATACAGCGGCTTTAGGGCTGAGGTGTTCGGTACAGCAGAGTTTGGCAGGGAAGAGTGCTACTTAGCGGAATGGTCGGACATCGTGACCTTTCTTAAAAGGTCTGGAAGGTTCGATACCAGGGTGTTACCAGGTCTACCATAGTGATGGTCTTCGTGGTTGGCAAAAAGGACCAAAGGTGGACTACTTGCCAGGCTTTGCCACCTCATTACTACTACTACTAGTCTTTTGGAATACTCGACATCTGGTAATCTAGTAGTGTTATAATATATGGTAGTCCAGTAGTTATGACTGGGCGTAGATCTTTTGGGGCGTATACCAACAGAATAGGCTAATCCCTTGTCGAGGAATGCTTATACTGTCGAAAAGAAGACACAAGCTCACCCACTCTTCTGAGATGTGTTAGATTTCAAAAGTAGCGACTACAGCTCGAAGCAAGTATGGAACATGCCCTGACTGTAGGCAATATCATCCAGCCAATGATGGCGAGCAATGTAGAGGTTCGCCAAAGAGGTGATGACGACCAAGCAGCAAAAAGTAAAAAAAGCAGAAAATAGCTCTTGAAACCTGAACTTCTAATCTCCACATTGCGTAGGAGAGGAGACGTAGGGCAAAAAAGAAGAGGACGAGGAGAAAAAAGTGAAAAAGAGTGTCTGGTGCGTCTATTGGACTAATTCTCTAATCGTTCTTCATACACGCTGTCCCTTAGCCCAGCCATTATCAAGTCTACATTCATGCTGGTCACATCGCACTACTGGCTCAGTCACATTCTGGTAACGTGGTCCATGACAGGCTGCAGCATTGGAGTGAGCGAAGCGGTGGCTAATCAAAATTAACGACGACGGTTCCAGGCAAGGATCGATTTGTCAGGGACCTTTTGCCTTGCACTTCAGTAGTCCAGTAGTCTAGTAGATTACACATTCGTTCATATTTGTTTTATGAGAACTTGTATCGTGCTGCATTGTCTTACCGTAATTCAAACAAAGCCCCACAATCGCCTGCCATGAAAATAATGTGTGGCAGCTAGTAAACAACACCAGGGGCATTGCGCTACCGATATGGCAGGAAACATGACACGATGTTACAGTAAAATGATAATAGATTCCTATCGAGGGTGTTGCTTACAAAATAATGGATGCTGCACGATTTTATATATCGTGAAATTTTAAATATATTGACAGCATCAAAACACGAATGCATTCATACCGATGGTAATTTGTAGCGTAATCGAAAGAAGATATCCGTTTGTTTATTCAACTAATGGGTTATAGCGCATGCAAAGTATCAAGATATCATGTGCCATGGAAACATCACTTTTTGATTGATGAACGTCTGTCAAATAAAGGTTTAATAGTAACAATACCAACTTGAAAAATGATCAGTTCATTGTGTATTTAACTCGAAAATTGTTACAGTACCACAGTACCTGAAAATGTGCCAATATTAAGTAGTTGATTTGGTAGATCCTGGAAAAAGCAGACTTGCGTACACACCTATTGGAGTATGTCCCACTCATTGTCGCAGGGCATTAGGAACAACTAGCATCACGTTCTAAGTTGAACTCCACTAGTGGTATTTGACCACATTTTATGATATTGATACCTATACACTGTACCGATGTGCCGACGCACCACATTTTCAATCGCCTTTAGGCACCAGATGTTATTAACTTTGCGATATCTAAAAACTGTAGAAGCAGTATCGCTTTTCAAATAATGAATGATATCTCTAACGATCATATCGCTACCTTCTTGTAGGTGAGTGATGCGTAAACTTCGGAGAAAGATACTCTTCTAAGGAGAACCTACCCAATTTCTACTCCCTAAAGCATCTGATACTTCTAAATGCTTTTGACTAAATCCAGAAAAAGAGAAATATGCTAATGGGCGCACTTTTTACATCATAAAGGACCGCCACAGTCTGGAACATCAAAGAAAAATGATATCTATCTGTTTTCTAAAGATTCTATCATGGTGAGTATTCCACCGAGATATTTCAAATAATAACACGTTTCTCAGTACAATGAATAATAGGGCTCAACGGACTTATTTTGACCACGGTGACACCTCGGACGAGCCTCTGTTGAAAATCATGTTTTTGGAGAAGGTTAGTCTTGTGAAATGATCTGCAGAAGAGTTTATCTCCCGGTAGTTATAGCTTATAATGGTTTAAGGTCAATCAAAATAGATATATGTCCTCGTATGGCTCCTCAAAGCGCTCCTGAAACGCGATTGGTTTTATACCTTGGGAGGGAGGGGGACTCACTAATTCGAGTCGTAGAACGTTTTCCTTACACTTTTCCACTATTCCTATTATAGTTGATGGCATATGGAATAGATGCTGCTCAAACGGATTAAACACATCTGGTTCAAAAAGCTCTACACTTCTACAGCGTGCAACGCTACTCTATATCAGCGGTCGAGCAGCGACCAGGAAGACCTTTTCTGCCACTCTGAATGGCCTTGTCATCTCGATGATATGATTAGAGTGGTGTATCTAGTCCATAAACTGAAAAAGGCTCTCCATTAATTCAGCAACGAGCAATCGGCATTCTGGGCGAAAGTCTGAAAAGTAACTGAGTTTCACAAAAATTACAAGCAGAAATAGTTTCCACATACAATATGCATAGTCCTCGTTGAATTTTCTTCAGAACTTATGATAATGTAGAAGTATTCATCGATGCCATGGAAAGACAACTCTCTCAATGATGATCTCTATAATGATGTAGATGAGAAGTGGCAAATTGTATTATCAGTCAAGAGATATTTCAGTGCCAATTACGTCATAGGCAACACTGCTATTATTATTGTTGTCTTCTTCAGTATATCCCTCTCATGAAGAGTATTTGACATAAGGATATCATCAAAATCTTCTGAGATCCCGCATTCCACACTAACGGTGTTCATATGTATCATTAAAGACCTCAAGGTATTTAAGGCATCTGGAAATGACCGAATCACTGATAAAGCAGTGATCCTGCATTCATCAAGTCTAGTCATGCAATGGTTAGAATCATCAGGATCATCCCATATATCTAAGCTTCCCTGCGCAGTGGAAGACCACTGAGGTAACCATGATTCTCAAGAAGATAAGGTTCTATATTTCCTCAGGTTTATCTATCAATATGTGATCCCGAATCAGCAGAATATGGAATTACAGGAAGTCAAGCCGATGAAGCGCGTAACCAGAGGATTCACGCATAATGAAATTACTTACATTGGACTAATTTTCTAATAGTTCTTCCTACACGCTGTCCCTTAGCCCAGCAATTGTTAAGTCTAAATTATTGTTGGTCACATCGCACTATTGTCTCAATCATGTTCTGGCGTCGTGGTCGAACAGGCTGTAGGATGAGGTGGAAGAATTATTGGAGTGAGTGTAGCAGTCGAGATTTGACCTAACAAAAGCATACACAGCCGTTGAAAACAAAATATTTCAAATTACATAGCGACAATTTTATTTTTTGTTATGTAGATCCTTAAAATTAAGTTTGATCCAATCGGATATACAAAACTATTATCAAACCAGCTATCACTCATCTGTGGCTTGGTGCCAAGATGAACATGCATATTCTTCAGATCCTACAGAGCAGGACTTTCCGAACATTGACCTACGCTCCATGATTTGTCTCAAAGGTACCCAAAGCATACCTTCGAAGCCTCATAAAAAACTATCAATCAAACTGAATTGCACAGGAAACTTCTGATGCGTGCAGTCATACAAAATTTCTGTACACCCAAGAAAACTTGAAAACAAATTTAATTTTAAGAATTCAGAACATTTATCGGAAGTGAGAATGCTTAGATGCCTCCTGTTCAATTGCCCTTGTATTGCACTTTTTTCCCTTTACATTCTAGATTTTTTCCATTCATTTGATATTGTCTGCTCTCTGGGCAACCTATCCTAACATATTTGACGAACCTACGATAGACTGTGACTCATGAGCAAAGGTTCCTGACCAGACAAATAAACGACGAATAATAAAGGTACGTGTATTATAGGCTGTAAGCTGTAGGAGTTTATTTAGGTACTCAGTATGAATATAGAGAAACTGAATTTTTCGAGACCCTTTAACTGAATTTAATATTGCAATTCGTCAGTGATCGTCACCTAACCTCGCTGTTTGGTAGGAAATAGGTTGGAGCTGAATGAAGCACATAGCAAAATAGCACTCATACATCAAAATTTAATAATGAAGATGGAACTGCTAAGTAACATCGGTCCTCGAGGTGCGTTAGGCACCTGAAGAGGAATAAATTACCAACAATGCGTTGAAGCTATTCTCACCGAATGACAATTAATTTGACAATTTTCAAAAACCAATACTTCTTACATGTAAAATTCGCTAAGCTTATTTTCATCCAAAAGTTTCATCAATCGACTCTTAGCTTCCTTTATTTCCATAATCTTGATAATTTCGCGTTAGCTCATGTGAATCCTAAAGTACACGTGATTTAAGCATAGTACGAAGTTGAAGCCAATTCCGTTTGAATCAACACAAAGGGTATTTTTTGAAAATTCTCCCTCAACGAATGTATCGTAGTCCTGATCGTAGATGTCTCACAGGCAAAGTGTGATATGCGCCATGATTGGCTCCTCTATAAGTTGATTCATAAGAGCGAACTTTTGGCTTCTGAAATATCAGATATCCTCCATGAAAGGTAGGAATTTCAAATCAAAATTAACAATGCTCTATTGACAACACAGCCATTAGATCTGGTATTCTATATAGTTCAATTCTTGGAACAATAATTCTTCCTTCACTTTTTGTATAACCACATTCTTTGGCTCAACAACTATTAATATTTATCTCTATGTTAACGATACTGCACTTGTGACCTAGCTGCGATCTGGAGACATGACATGCTATAGGCAATTGAGGTGATAGTGGAATCGGTGAATCGGCAGTCGATAAAATTTAAGCGTCCAGAGACGCAGGCTATATATTGTACCAAAAGTCGTGGCGGCATCCCCTCTGTCAGGTACCTTAACATTACCTTTGACTTGAAAGAAACACACTATGATGCATACCCTTCCCTTTGGTCACCAGTAGTCATTTGTATGGATATTAGATCTGCAATAACTCATACATGCAAGTTTTAGTTCTCCTTGCCAAGAAGTACATGTCACATTGACAGAGCAGAACTAGCACCCCATGGTATGTTTTCAACGGAAAGATTCATAGACTCCGGGACATCTCTTGAGCAATTTTTTAAAAAACAGAGCCATGTCTCACACTGTGCATAAAATCAGTTCATGTAATTTTTGAAACAAGTTAAATTGAATTTTTAAAAACATTGAGCCTCAAATTTGTTCTTCTTCTCTTTTCTTCTTCAAATAAAAAATTTCTAAACCTAAGATGACAATGCCAAGATTCCCTCTATAACCGACGTACTTCCCTCTAATTGCCTCTTCTCATTCCTTCGCTGATTCGTGTTCCTTACTGTTTCTTGATTTTTATGTTACATGGACAACCATATCTACCTGATAAAACCTTTCAGCCAACAACACTTTAACCAGAAAGCTAATCGAACATATATCAATTGTCTCCTACCGGTCTAAAAAGTTTTGACTATTACGCCGCTGAGACGAATAATGGTTGCAAACCTGGGCACATAAACATATCATTTTTACCTACAATACGCGCCTGACAGCGCATGTCAGCTGTACGGTTCCTCTGAAGGGCAGCAAACAAAATGTTGGATGATAGTAGTTGTTATCCAGATGAGAGCCTTAGTTTAACTGAAAACAAAGAACAAAAGCAAAGGCGTTTCCGGATAGTTACTAACTCTCAGAGAGTTCCGCAAGAGAAATCCAAAGCTTTTACAACCAAGAAATACCTTTTCATTTTAATTAAGGCTCTGGAGATTTCTACTACGAAGCAATTCTTTAAATTTATTTCAGAAGTTCACACTAAGGTGCACCGAAAAGCAATTTCGGTACTGAATCAATTCTCAATTGATCAGAAAAAAATAAAATTAGTCAAAGAACGAATATATGGCTTGAAACTTTTCTCTGGTTAGTTTACATGGCTATTAAATTGCTATGATAATTTTCTCAATAAAAGTAATGAATAAAACATTTTAAAGAAAAAATTGCATCAAGTAGATTTGCTATGAACTGCCCGCAAAGTTGCGGCAACTTATAAAAGACAGCACAAAATTACGCTATATGCTAAAAGTCTGCTCAACAAAACCTCAGAATAGTGGAGATCACTGAGCGCGCGCAAAGTTATTTCAACATTCCAACAGTCCAAATTTAAATTTCAGAGCTTTCAGTGCGATGCGCAATGCTCCAACTACTAATAAAATATATTATAAACTAATTCTCAACAATTCTAGACCAGTTCAGCAATTTATCTAGCCTATGTTTTTTCTTAATGGAAAACATGTGATACATAGTTGATGGAACTTGACATGATAAAACAGAGAAAATTTAATTCCCAACTACAGGCCGGAATATAGTAAAATAGCATTTTTTATATTCAATAATTTACGCAGTGATTTTATAGGTTACAATAAACAATAAAAATTCTCAATCAGTTATAAGTCGTTCCAGCACTGGCTAAGTTAAATCTAGAATTTTATTATAATTCTGCGCATGGATCCTAAACAATTCTAAATACAGTTCCGAACTCCAGATAACCTTCTGTTTAAACGAAACATAATTAAAAATTTAACGTATCCCAACATCAGGCAGAAATCATTTCTTGTAACAAAACTGAACTGTGTAAAACAATTCTAAATACAGTTCCGAACTCCAGATAACCTTCTGTTTAAACGAAACATAATTAAAATTTTAACGTATCCCAACATCAGGCAGAAATCATTTCTTGTAACAAAACTGAACTGTGTAAAAATATATTCAAGTATATATCCATTTAAAAGCAAATGCAACACCTTACCCTATTTTGGACTTGCGTTGTACAATATTTTAGGATACATTCAATTGAAGAGCGACCTTGACATACGTGTTATTCAATGATATATTTTTGATAAACAAGGAAAAAACGTTAAAAATATTACTTCAGGTGCCATAGCACCTGCGAAGAAATTCTAGGTAATGCTGTTTTAGATTTGTGCTCTTTGCATTACGGAAAAACTTGTTTGACGTTCTGTTGGTCTGTCGGACTGTCGGTCTGTCGTTCTGTGGGTCTGTCGGTCTGTCGGCTTGTCGGTCTGTCTGTCGGTCTGTCTGTCGGTCGGGCTGTCGGTCGGTCGGTCGGTCGGTCGGTCGGTCGGTTTGTCTGTCGGATGGTCGGTCGGTCTGTCGGTCTGTCGGTCTGTCGGGTTGCCGGTCTGTCGGTCTGTCGATCTGTCGGTCTGTCAGTCTGTTGGTCTGTTGGTCTGTCGGTCTGTCGTTCTGTGGGTCTGTCGGTCTGTCGGTCTGGCGGACTGTCGGTCGGTCTGTTGGTCTGTCGGACTGTCGGTCTGTCGTTCTGTGGGTCTGTCCGTCTGTCGGTCTGTCGGTCTGTCGGTCTGTCGGACTGTCGTTCTGTGGGTCTGCCCGTCTGTCGGTTTGTCGGTCTGTCACGCTGTCGGTCTGTCGGTCGGTCGGTCGGTCTGACTGTCGGTTTGTCTGTCGGTCGGTCTGTCGGTATTTCGGTCACCACCACCAGTACAAAATTTTATAGATAATCTTTAAGCAACTTGAAAAAACAGTTTTTTGGCCTTAGCACTTTAAACTATTGTCAAAATTGCATCAAATTATGATTGGTACTTTCCGAGAAGGGTCCAGTTTACCGCAGGGACGTCAGACACCAGACGCCACATGACAGACCGATCAACGGAATTGATGTGCGTCGTTTTTCGTGATGTATATGTTATAAGTCATCTTCTTTTGGCGTAGTAAGTAAAGCACGAAGAAAAAGGGTGATTAAAAAATGAAAACATGAATATTATATGTCTTCAGGAGATTATAGATTTCGGTATTTCAAATACATGAGACTGAATAGCAGAAAATAGTACTTTTTCAGTTATTTGTTGCACATGGTCTGAATGGCCCAAAATTATATCTGGAGTAAGGACTGTATGACAGCTGACGTGAGAAAAAACTGACAAAGGCTAACGTCGTTCGCACTAAAAAATAATGTTGTCCATTAGTGACTTACGATAATTATAAAAAAAATAGAAAGAAACACTTTTATCGCCGGTGCGTTCGAGCCCAAAATCTGCTTCATTATAAGCAGATGATTTAAGAGTACATCACTCCTAACCACTTTTCAAAATGGATTTTGTTTTTACTTAGATATGGATTAATCCGACTATAGTATTTAAAATCGTTCAAGTCTTACAACAAACTCCTCAATGGCTGGAGGTGAGAGGCTGCATCGAATATAGAGATTACACCCTATCGAACACCATGCAGATTATTCGAGCAGCGATAGCTCTTATTCTAATTATCGTCGGCAGACAGGTATAATCTCTGCCCAAATACGCAGCATGAATATTCATCTGACGTTCGCGACGTGGCGCACAATAAAATTAAATTTCGCCCTCGAAAACACTCAATTAACCGTGCGTAATTGCTTCTTTTTATCGCGGTTTATTTGTCAGGTAGCGTTTTGCCTCTTACGACAGCGCAGAGGAAAATATTGTATGGCAAAATGGAGACCAGTCCTTACGTTCAAGTATATGTATATGAAAATGTCCAAAGCGATAGATTGGAAAAACACGACATGCGGATTGTATGAGGTATGAATAAGGTGTATGAATTGGAATCTATTGTATAATTTGAGTGCTGACTGATGTTTACTAACATTGTATCAAAGAAAAAACACAAGTTCAGTTTCGGAAGTCAAATAGGCATTTGTTCTTAGTCTTATGCTAGGGATTAACATTAAAATGAACAGGTTGCTGAAGTCTTTTGCGTTAATTCCATAAAATCTAATAATTCACGTTTAAAATCCGATCATAAAAATTGTATAAAATATCAGTATCTTTCAGTGAGGAGTAAATCTACTTGTCTCTATTTTCACGCTATTGTTTTGAATCACAACGTATGTGTGTGTGCTTGTGTGTGTAGTGTAATAAATAGCTTGCACGATCCTGAATAATCCAATAAATTATTTATATCCAGTATATACACTTGTAGACCGCCAAGCAGCAAACCTCATCAACAGTTTTATTACCTCTGTAACCCTTGGAAAGCCACAAAATTAATATCGTATGTTTTATGGCCTGTTTAATATTATAGGTGGTCTTATGTATGTTGGCACAGACATGAAACTTCACAATTAGTTGACCGGCTTTTTACTGCAATCACTTCAATTAATCCTTTGCAAAGATCAAAGACATACAAAAACGATGAGCTGTGTTCATAGAATGATCTGTCATCATCCCTACGTTAAATAGGGCGAACATTGTGCACTTGAATTCGTAATAAAATTTGGCTTTAGCTGCTACTTCCTCGATTGATTCTTACTAGGTGATAACTCTTTGATTGGAATATTTTTGCTTTGGCAGTGGCATTATTGTTAAAAAACATAATATATCAGAACTCTCTCTCTCTCTCTCTCTCTCTCCAAGTTCGCATTATATTGGTTTTCCATCCCTGTTCAATTTTAAGTGAAATAGAGTCAACTATATAAATCCAGTAAATCCCACGCTGTGTTAATACAGTTTACCAGCTGAAAACATTATTCTCCAGTACAATGAAATCAAAATTTTAGGAGGTCCTTCTGTAGATCGTCAAATTAAACATGTTTACAACGATTGGTCACCTAAATGTACGTTCATTACATTCTGGTTTTCCTACATTTATGGATGTAATAACTACTGTTACCAAAACATGTCTTTCTAAAAATATTTGTGACAATAATTTTGCAATAAAAACTACAATTTCCATTATTAAGTTCGTTTGGGACGTGGAGAAGCTGTCGGGATATAGGTTAAATCTTGTTACACGGTTGATATTCATTATGATTATAATGGAGCTGCTATCGGAAGTATTTGACCAAGTTTTACTGTTCTAAGAACCTTGGTCTGTGTTGGGGTGATATACCGCTTCTCCCATAATATTGGTGATATCATCTCAATATTAGATCATGTTATACCTAATTGCTTCAGTAACTTAGATAATTTAGTAATCTTAGGAGATATGAGTATTGATGTTCTTTTTGCTGATAATACTATATGTATCTACTTCAAATGCTTCAGTTTTACTAACATGTTTGGTGCACCCACTCGTGTTGAAGATAATTCTTCTACCGTTTTAGATGTCATATATACAAAGCCTGTACATTTACTTCATAGAACTGCAGTCAATAATTCTAACGGCATCACCAATCGCACGTTAGTGTTTCCCCAGCTAAAAATATTAGCGTCTGAAGAGCATAAATTAATAGAGATTTTCACTCTTTCTCACTACTA